>OY856409.1:1556613071-1557813071 GCA_963693085.1 Alisma plantago-aquatica
TCCACATGGAAGGTTGTCCTTCCATTCCGGGTGAGAAAATAAGACATTACGTATGTATTTCCTGATCACCACCACTATCGTTGCACTAGATTGTCCATATTCTCCATGTCTTCTGTTATTCCTCTCTTTCCACACAAAGTAGGTAGCAGCTGCCAACACCAAGAGGTAAAGATCCCATACTCATTCATTATCCCATGCTTTGATGTCGTCTTGGAGTGTCCACGGGTTCAGACCCACTACATTCGGCTGGTTCCTTATGAGTGTCTCCCATATGGCTGATGCATATGAGCACTAAAAGAACAAGTGCTCAGTCATTTCTGGTGCTGCACAACAGACAAGTCGTCACATTATCTGTGACCCATCTCACCACCTTGTCAGCTGTGAGGAGGCCTCTATTGCGTGCTTTGTGCACTATCATTTCCCATAGGGGGATGCAGTGAGAGTGCCACAATGCATATGCAAAAGAACACATCGGCTTGCGCGGGCGTATAGCTTCCCAAAAATCTGGTAACTCATCTTTGTGATAGTGGACTCCTCGTTCATTCAGCGTATACATGTATTGACATTCCCTATATTCCTCCACCATCCTTTTCCACGTGCACGTGAACCCTTGCCTCATGGCATGTTGCACGTTTAGAGAACTCCCATACCTTCTTGTCATCCATCTCATCCATACTAATTCAATGTTGATGAGGAGCATATCCACCTTCTTTCTTGTTGCCCATTTAGCCAAATCTTGGAAGCGTTTCAGACCTAGGCCCCTTTCTTTTATCGGATATTCCATCTTTTCCCATGATAGGGTATGGGCTTCCCCCACCATAGAAAGTGGCTGGTAATTGTCTGCAAGCATTCCATAACTGCACTAGGTATGTATCCTTGCATCAGCAAAAATGTGATGAGTCCCATGATGTTTGATCGGGTGAGCATCAATTGACCCGCAAAGGATGTCCTATTGATTGGACACTTATCAATCATTGCCCTGAGTCTGTCTGTGCACACTCCATAGTTCCTAGCATATATTATTCCAACCATGAGTGGGAAATCCAAATATGTGAAAGGTAAGTCATGGATGGGCATACCGATCGCATTGGATAGAAGCCCACCCACATGTCTTGCCTCCTTTGAGAGGAACACCATTGATTTAGTCAGATTTGCTTGTAGCCTGGTGATGGAGGTGAACCTGTCAAGCCCTTCTCTTGTTGTGTGCATGTTACTGACTTTATCATCAAGGAACATAAGGACATCATCCGCAAACGTTAAGTGGGAGAGCACAGGTGTGCCTATCACTTTGAAAGATTTCAATCTTCCACTTCCCTCCATGTCGTCAAGAATTAATGTTAGATGTTCCATTGTAAGGGTGAATAACAGTGGTGAGAGCGGATCACCCTGCCTTAATCTCTAGTTGCTCACAAACAATCTGCTAGGTTGGCCATTGACTAACACTGAGAAAGATGCAGATTGTATACATTCCTGTATCCACCGAATCCATGTGGGTGGGAAGCCATAGTCCTCAATCAATGTCCAAAGACTCCTCCATGATACATGATCATACACCTTTTAGATGTCAAGTTTAATACACACCTTTGGCCTGTCTCGCTTCAACCCAAAACCATGTAGAAATTATCCCACTAGTTGTGAACAATTGGCTATGTTTCTGCCTGGAATGAAAGCCCCTTGATTCTGTGACACAAGCATGGGAAGAACCTCCTTGAGTCTTTATGCTAAGAGTTTGGCCCAAATCATGTATAACACCCCACAACAAGCAATTGTACGGAAATCTCTCATGGTTGATACAATTGTCGGACTGAAATGAGTGCAATAAAAGCATGGTTGCACTTCCACAACATGCTCCCTCCCTCTGCTAGCCACAAGATTTCCTTGTGGACATCATTGAAAATAACTGGTCAAGCATCCCTATGCCATCTAGCATTAAACTCGTTCGGTCCCGGGGACTTGTCCAGCCCTATGGACCATAACGCTTCCTTCACCTCCAACGGTGATATATTAGCACAAAGTTTCACCTTCTGTGGTTGAGTCAGCACTTGCCTGGGTGTAATACTTCTCTCCTGATGTGCCTGCGGTTGTCCGTTGTATAACTCCTTGAAGAACTACACATCCTTCATGCACAATGTATCATGCACGCTCACCCTTTGTCCGTCCTCTGAGATGAGCTCGTGAATGGTGTCACATATCATCTTCCTCTTTACTGCACCTTGGTAAAAGGAATTGTTACATTCAACATCAGTAATCCATTTTGTGCAACTTCTCTAGTAGAAATAGCATTCCTCTACCTTTGCCAACGCCTCCAACTAAGCGCGCAAGCCTCATTCTTAATCAATGAGTTGTTGGTTCATCGGTTGTTCTTGTAGTCTGCTACTGACATTGTCTAACTCATGGAGAGCATCTCTTTTGAGTTTAACCACATTACATTTCTCTATAGCCCACTTCTTGACACACATCTTTGTATGTTGAAGTTTCTTTGCACGACAAACATGGGATTGCCCTCAACCTGCAAATCCCATCCTTCCTTGAGGACCGTATCATACCCATCCCACTCCAACCAGTAGTTAAGTGAGCAGAATGGTTTCTTTTTGTGTCTAGTCGATGATCTGAGCAAGCTAGTAATCAACATTGCATGATCACTAATCGCCATTGAGAACGCTAAGGCAACTGCCACATTATTGAACAAATGTGTGAACGGGTCGTTGATAAGCACCCGATCAAGTTTACATGCAATCCTGCTATCCTCATCTTGGAGATTGGTCCAAGTGATGTCCCCTCCTTGCATAGGAAGTTCCATAAGGTTAGAGGTAGCCATTGCGTCGTTGAAGTCCAGGATCGCTCTAAGGCCTCGCTCGCATCCACCTTTCTTTTCCCATGCAAAACACATGCAATTGAAGTCCCTCATTAAGATCCATGGCCTACTTATCAAGTTGGACAGGTCGTTGAGATTGAACCATAGTTATTTGTGTTCCCTTGTTGTTGTGTGTCCATACACTGCAGTGATAGATACGTCAGATCCCCCTTTGTTGTGGCAACGTGCAGTGGTCATTTGAGAGGTAGATTTAATGACCTCCACCTCCCATATCTTGGGATTGAATCCCCAACAAATTCGCCCTCCTTCAACCTGTTCATGGTTAGAAAAGAACTTCCAATTAGCAGGGAACAACGTTTTTACCTTGGCAATGTTGCCCCTCGTGATGTGAGTCTCTGTGATGATGGCAAGAGAGGAGTTTACTTCATGGATGACTCTTCGAATCTCACTTTGACGGTAAGATTCCAGGGGCATACAGTGTTGAGTAATTACTCCTCCGAGAAATATGGGCCTTCCTCCTCCTCACTTTCCGCGTTTACACCTACAGGGGTCTTTGGACTGGTCCCGCCATACCCCTCAGTAATGACCTCCATAGGCTCAATATCATTTGTGATAGAGTTACCACCTCTTGCCTCATTATCATTGATAATGATTTGCTCTGTGATGATCGGTATAACTGTGTGATCACCGTAGGGTGGGTCAAGATCCACGTATTGCGCTGGTATTAAAGGTATGTCATTATTCACTCGGTCATCTTGCAAGGCATCATTTCCATTCTCCCCTTCCTCCACTTGAAAAATTTTGGGTGGGTATTGATTCAAATCTCCCATTAATTGGTCCACTCTTAAAGTGTTTTCCAAATTAACGGTTGACCCAATAATAGAATCAATGGCCTCCACAGTCAATGGGGTCTCTGTGGAAAGAGGAATGGTGTTTGACTCATTTGTCTCCCTATCATTCTGTCCCCTCTGGTTTGACAGTGTCGCCAGCTCCACCGTAACCCTAAAGGCATTGCCGAAATCCTCTGTCGTCATCACCGGACGATCCTTCGCCAACGGGTTTTCGCTGGCCTCTTCTATCCCCTCATGTTGATGCCATGCCAAAGGAGGTCTTCTTGATCGTGAACGACTAGTTCTTCTTGTTGCCTCATCATGTTCCATCTTCGATGCACATCGATCCTCCGTGTGTCCAAAAGCTACACACTTCTTGCAACATTGTGGATAGTACTCATACTACACTGGACATGGAATTGCTTCTCCTCCTTCCACCCGTAGGTCTACTTCATGCGGTGAGTCTTTGTCCACCGAGAACTTGATGAGCACCCTTGCGTAGTCGGGTTTTGTCCCTCTCACCATCCTAAGGTCCATGTGAGGGGGTTTTCCAGGAAGCTAGCCACAATACTTTGAATCTCAACTGAGTTCAGTAGCCCTAGAGAAGTGAACTTAACCCAGCAGGGTACAGTGGAAAGAAGGTCCCTTTCCAGAGTCGTCGTCAGTCTCCATAGTTGCATGATCACAACCCGTCCATCATAAAACTAGGATCTTGCCATCATTGCATGATCTCTATCAGCAACGTCCTCAAACGAGGCAAAGAAAAAACCATTCTCTTTCTTGGTCACCTCTACGCCACCCTTCGGCTACCATGAGCATTGAACCCAAGGTTTCATAGGGATAAGATGAGGGTTAGCATCAATAACGTGAAAAATGAGGGTGTTCTCCCACCGTCCCTGGATCTATTCAAGATGTATCTTATGGATCATCGTCACCATATTATCACCCTCTGAATGGACTAGAGGGATCTTCATCAGTTCAAGATGTGAGAGTGTCGCTGGTTCATCCTCTCCCATGCCCCCATGTATCCAAGAGTTGGGATTAGGCTTGAATGTCCAAACCAGTGCATGCCTACTCTCACTCCAAGATGATGTTCATGCCATCTCACATCCTTCCTACATGACTGCTGATGTCAATGTTGATGCATCATGCAACCCTCTCGACGCAGAACATAATCTGTCGCCTCTACTCCATGCACCACCACCGCAGGGGCCTCCTCCTTCTCCCTCCTTGTCCTGCATATCTCCCATGTTGGTAACATCATCTGTAAGGCCTTTTCCTTTCTCCATCCTCCTCACCTCATCACTCTACTTGTCCATCCCCTGCATAAAACCCTAACTTCTCGATCGCCCCCCTCCTCCTCGCAACCCTCCTCTATCGCCTCCTCTCCTTGATCCTCCTCGTCCTCCTTGGCGGACCGCCTGCCCATTCTTCTCCAACTCTTGCTTCTTCTCCATCGCCAGTGTCAAACAGAGCCCCCTCGATCCTTTATTCTTTCCTCTTCTCACCATGATGGTAGCAACCACCTAGCGGAGAATAGGTGACCGAAGAAGGTAGCAACCTGCTAGAAGATACTAGGAGGCCGAGATGATTGGGCGCTGACCAGCAGGGGTGTTGTCCGACAAGCGCCATCGGGGGCACCCTCGGTTCTAGAGAGAAGGAAGAGCCTCACTTAGAGAGAAGGAAGAGCGTCCAGCGACAAAAATTCATCAACAATTATGTTGTTAATTCAAGGTCACCATATTTTTAAGATTTATTATGTCGAACAAAACGATGTAATACTCATCTTCAATTGTACTCCACATGGCAGTGTCCACTTTCTTTGCAATCTGCTAGGTCTGCACTAAACTTTCTTCCATCTATTACTCTATATTTGGTTCATGACTGAACCTAGGCTCTACCCTTTTATGGACACATATAAATAAGTGGTTGTAGATTTGATTTGTTGGTTTAATATGGTGAAAACGTTTTTTTATTTGTAATTCCAAAGGGTTCCACCTAGTATGAACCAATTGAGTCCTTTTTTAAGCATGACTTGGTATTCCTCTAGGTCTTGGATTGTCTTGTTCATGATGGCACTAATGGTAACTTTTATCATCCTGGTGTTTTTTTCTAGTCGTACCATGTGAGAACCTAGTCTACATGTTCCCATCCAAAGCATTTGGGTCAGAACTAGATTTAGTTCACAAACAGACAACATGGAAAATCTAGATTGTCTAGTCCTAGTCTAGATTTTATCTTCTAAATCTACTCCTAAATAGGATTTTACAATATGTCAGTTTAAGAATTCACATCTAGTATGTGGTCTCAGTTATAAATCTTTGACACTAATAATCTGCATTTTACTTGTTGGATGAATATATAAACTAGTATATATGTGAAATTATTGGATTTCTTGTATGATAATGTTTTCTTGAGTTATGTTGCCAAAGTTGAGTGTTTATCCTCTGTATAACATGTGACAATACATTTATATGTAACTTGCATGAAATGACAAAGAAATATCATAGATAGAATTCACAGTAAAGAATCAAAACTAAGTTGTGTAGGGAAACAACTATGTCTCTCTAGAAAATGTTTGTCATTAACCAACCTAATCTTTTATTGATCAACATCATCTACTTGTTATCATGTTTTCTTATGTTTATATCTCGCTTATCATCATGATAAATTATAATATACAAACTTTAAATAGAAATTAATGGAATGGCTATTAAGATAATTTGTATCATTTTTCTTACCAAAAATTACCTATTACATGGATATGTCACGAATTCTTAGGAAATATATTCAAAGCTGGTTGGAGGTGGTGGGGTTAAACATTTGAGGTAATATTGTTTGAAAATGAGACCTCAAATGAAGGTGAATGAAAACATGTATGAAGAAATAGATCTTCAAATCCTCACACATGATGTAGAATTACATTTAAAATTTTATGAAAAAAATCGTATATCTTACAACTTCAGAAGTGGGTTGGATATTAGATTTTCAATATGAAAATCTCTAATTGGATATTAGGTATCATTACCATATCCAAAATAATTATGAATGGCCAGTTATCTACATTTATATTTATAATATATTATTTATATATAAAGTTATGAATATTTTATCATAGATATAAATATCTAAATGTTTTCTAGATGAATATTTATTGAATTTTAAAAGTAGTCCATTATAACATATTCATATATTCTAGAATGATATCCATCATGTTTTGGAGCCAGTTTTGGATCACTTTATTTTTCTTGGATGTAAATTCAAATACCTTACTATCTACTTTGCATTCAACCATTTATACAAGCTATGAAGATTTTTTTCATAAATCGGGTCATGGTGCTAGATGGATGGACCAGTTCGACCACATGTCATGATTTTATAATCATTAATGGAGCATAATAATAGTGGAAAAAGATTACTATATTTTATTGGAACAGGCTGGCTAGTTGTTTTCCATTGGTACAACTTAATTTTTTTTTTGACACACTTTACTTAAAATTACATGGTCAATATCGCCTTTGAAAACTTAGTTTTTAATATAACGTTGTTTTATGTCTGATACTCAAAGTGGCATCATACATTCAAGTATAAGAATCTGCCATGGTGATTGCTAGTTTCATCTAATGATATATAAAAAGATGTTCAGGTTGAAGACACCAATCTAAGTGTCGCCTTTCTTGATTTTTTTTAATTTTTAATAGAAACACCAATTGTTGTAGCAGTGTCAAAGAGTGGATGTTGTCAATTTGAGTAGCAATTTAGACCAAACTTGGGATTTGCTACAAGAGATTTTTCTTATGATATGTATGCCAAATTGATTCTTTTTCCAGTAATGTTTTGGGAGACATTAATGTGTTTTTAGTATACACATGAAGATAGGAGGTTCATTGTTTCTAGGAAATGAAAGAATATGACATCGGTTGTGATAGAGGTATTTTGTTAGTGGCAAACACCATTGCACATACTTTGTAGATGAAATATTCGCAACTTCATAACCCGGTCTGGAGAAAGTAACATTAAAAACAGAAGGAAAGTGAGGCAAATAGAGTGGACATAGTTAAGAAGAACTATACATTAGATGTGACAAGTAAATTATTTGAAAATGATCCAAGCAGATATAAGGTATAAATTGGAAAAAAAACATTCGTTTATTTTAGGAGTATATAGAGATGGCTGTAATTTGAAATATGATTACCTTAGAAGTGTCACCACTCATCTTCATGATGTATCAGTGAGAAACGAAGGATGTATATATGGGACAAATTGTAATTGATGAGTGTTGGAAATAATGATTGGTTTGAACTCACGCTACTTATCAGTCACATGTCCATGTTTTCCTTCTATCTGCCGATGATATTTACAGAGTTGTTCTAGAGTACAAAAGGATCGATATATCCAATGTTTATTGATTTCGTTGGGCACGAGCCACACGACTACCAATCTACCACTACGTTGTCGCATGTAGATTTGTATTTCTGAGGACATTCAACACAACTTCTTTGCCGAACGCATATTCACACCATCTTTTAGGATTATTTCATAGTAGATGGACCTATCCGGTGTACAAGAAATGGTTACACGGTCTATGGTGGAAGGTCGAAAGTGGTATATCATTTGCATAAAACACATATCAGTACGTCACTGCTACGGGGGAAGCAGGCATGATTTTTCTCGCAATGAGTTTCGTTGAGTCGACAGTGAAGGATGTGTGGTACTTTGGTGGAGCAGTAACATGAAATAGACTTAAGAAGGGCACGCATTGATAGTGCAGACTGTGGCATCCAACTTACATAAACAAGATTAACTAAAGCGGAAGCGATTGCTAACAACGGATTATTGAAAAATCACTAAAAATTAAAACCATTTATCAAGAGATCCATTCGCATGAAAACTCTTTCATTCAGAACCAAAGTAAATCATTACATCCTGGTTCATATATACATATCATGTATCATTGCTTCTCGAGGCATACGAGCATTCACTACTCTGTCTCAACTGTGCACAGGTAGTATAAGAACATCGAGGCTTGAAGCCCAAAATCTCAGATTGAATTATTAAAAGCACTGACTCCTAGGACCCGAGAGTACAGAGATGACTCATAGGACTAACAATACAAAACTAGACAACAAATATCTCCACCTGATGAATCACTGTTGTCCTTGTAGCTGCTGCTGCTGCTCTTCCCCTGTAGTACGGTTTCTTCCTTTTTGTCTGCGTCTACCTAAAAATGTTGGATCCCACGGGGGTGAGACAATTATAAAAATTGCTCCAGCGGGAGATATAACTCTCCGCCAAAAACATTATTATTGCAGTTTAATAGAAATAAACTAAGCAGTGGAACTATAAGCTTATTAGCAGATATTTTAATATCTATGTAGATTTGAGCAACATTCTCACTTAAGCTTGTCAGTTGTAACTTGATAAATAGCATGTCTAATATTCAATAAAGAATTGAAGAACACTTATAACACTTCCCCATCTAGAATATACTGAGTCAGATAACATCAACCAGTGATTCTCATATTTCAATCTTATTTAAATATGCTACACGGTTGATTACATTTTTCAAACATACTTAAGCTCTGAGGAGATGAGGTATACCACTCATACTCCAACCGACCATTGCTAAATCGAAATTGGTACCATAAATAGGTCAATGTAAGAACTGGATTCCCATGACCTCCCACATCCTGGTCAGTACAAGACCACAAGCAGGACTATGTCGACTGCTCAAAATAGCTTTCCAGGGTATACTGGCAACTTCACTATAGAGTTACAATGTCAACTGCACTCTCATCAGAAATCGAGAGAATTAATGTTTATCTCCATCGACCCGACATTAAATATCATTGGGAGATTAATGATACATCCATCCCAACCATCGGGAGATTTGTGATACATCCATCCTGATACATGAAGGATTGAGAGGTTTAATGTTTACCTTCCATTAATCTCTTCACCAAGACGTAAGGATATTTTTGCCCATTTACCCCCGCATATTCAGAATATGCAAACTCCAGGAAATTCCATAGGAAAACCTGTTTCACCATCACCAACTACTGACGATTATGGATCTATGGTCAGAGCACTACATGAACAAATTTCACTTGATTAATTAAGTACGTTTTCATATTCTTTTAGCATCAGCCAAGTTCTTAACATAACTTATTATAACAATGCTATAAAGAGACATATACTATTTTCATCAATTATTTATCAATCTTTAAAAGACATTGGGAACTCAGTCCCTCATTTCAATACTGGGAATTCTCATCCCTTCACAATCTCATTACCATAATCATATGGTTCTGGGTATTCAATCCCTTAGCTCATCATTGAGCATTGTTACCACTTTCTAGGTAATTATCACCTTCAGGTCATCTAACCAAGGTAAACATGATACTTGCTATTACAAGCATCACTCATGGTACTTGAGGCCCATTAACTCTCCTCTTACCTCTTACCAGGCAGTAAGGTATATTATGGCACACAAGGCCCAATCACAATAGATGCAATTGATATCACTGTTATCATCTGTGCTAACCATGCAGGTATTTTGAAATGATGATCATAGCCCGGCTATGATCATCATTTCAAAATACCTACATGGTTAACACAGATGATAACAGTGATAGCAATTGCATATCAATACCATGTAACACAAATATGGATTCACTATTCAAGGGTAAAACCACTATTCCCTTACTAGGGTTAGGGTTTCCCATTTCATGTCTTTTGAGGAAATTCATCCCATTACCCACATCAAGGTCATGGTTTATCACCATATTGCCAAAGATTAGGGTTTCATAAAGCATTACATAGTGTCACCATGGATTTGAGCTCCACATCACATCAAACATCAGGGTTTCTCATAAAATCACCCTTAGTTAGGGTTTCACATCAATTTCACCCCAGAATAGGGTTTACATTTAATAACCCACAATTAGGGTTTACTATTCATCCCAATTAGGGTTTCATGTTCCATTACCCATAATTAGGGTTTACTATTCATCCCAATTAGGGTTTCATGTTCCATTACCCATAATTAGGGTTTACTATTCATCCCAATTTAGGATTTTGCATCACATTACCTTAAATTAGGTTTACACATATCATCACCCAAGATTAGGGTTACATCCTTACCCTGGATTAGGGTTTCACTTAGAATTGCCCTGAATTAGGGTTAGGGTTCAATAACCTTGTCAATTAGGGTTTATGCTCATGATTAGGGTTTCATGATCTCTTTGCTAAGGATCATACCCTTAATCACCACATGAATCATATTCATGTATGAATTCCATTCTATCATCCTCTCAACTTGATTAGGTTATATCAACCCTTCAATCAAGTACATACTACTATGATTGACATAGTGACTAAGTTATTGTTCTTATAAGCAATTAGGGTTTATCCCTTTAATGGTCTCCAAACGGTTTTGAAACCGTTTGACCCCAAACAGTTTCAAGACCATTCTGACTCAAACGGTCTCAAGACCGTTTGGGCCAAATCAGTCTCAAAACTGCAAGGGTTCATTAGGTACATTCATCAATTGGTTGAACATGATTTGCTACATTGAAACCTTCAATCAATTGAGTTATTGAAGTTCAATGATTATTGGCTCTTGGATTTCCAACCCTAAAATCTCAACCATTGTATCACCAAACGGTTTTGAAACCATTTGATCCCAAACGGTTTCAAGACCGATTGGGCTCAAACGGTCTCAAGACCATTTGACCCAAAAAGTCTTGAAATCGAATGGATCACTTTATGGATCCTCCAACAAATCGATTAGGGTTGTAATTGGTGGATTGTCCATACATTTAACCAATGAATTGGATCCATTGGATCATAATCCAACATGTACTAGGGTTCAGACCTCAAACGTTCAACACATCCAAATGGTCAACACTCTCATGTGGTTTGGGACTCAAATCACCAAACGGTTTGCAAACCGTTTGGACCAAAGGTCCAAAACCGTTTGCAACTCAAAATTGTTGGAAAGTGTGCCTAAGATGATGTCATAATCATTAAGCCTTAGTCCATCGAAAACAACTGCCATTATCATGGTGATTCCATCAATCAATCAAAGGAATTGCAAAAAGATCAATTGAACATAAAGGGTTGAGAAATTGAATTCAATAATAATGAATAAGGGTTCCAGTTATATAACCCACCTTCAATTGAGCTTCAAAGCTTGGAGCTTCACGTCAAAAATGGTGGAATAAAATTTTGCAACTTCCCAAAGGCTCGTCCTCAGGTTTTGGAGTGAAAAGTTTGGCCAGGGTTGAAGATGGGGTGAAGAAAAGAAGGAATTATGCATTGATTTATGATTTCCACCATGAAATCAAGATGAAAGAAGGTCAAGAAGCTTACCAACAGGTTGGGGGTCGTCCTCCTGGTCCTTCAAAGCTTCCTTGGTCGTTTTGCAAGCAAAGGGTGAAAGTGAATTCGAAATTATCCTTTCATTCTATTGATAAATGAGCTTATATGTGAATTTTATTGAAAATTCAATTAAGAGAGAGAAAGTAGGAATTATCTCCTCAAGTCTCTTGCCACTTGCCCCCTTCTCCTCCTTAGATACGAGACTATACTCCTTTCCTCTTATTCCTCTCAATTATCCACAATTTAAAGAAAAGCAAATTAGGCACCTTAATCCATTTAATAGTAATATCCATAAGTGAGTGGATATTTCTTTTTCTTATAATAATGTGAGTGGGTTTTTCACCTCCTTGAGATATTTCGTGGCCCTTTCAAAGAACAAGGACGTCCACACATATCGGAATTCAACCATTTCAATTTTGATTGAAGGTCCTTCAATTATTTTATTTATTTTTGCATTAATTTGAACTAAGGTTTCCATTATGCTTAAATCTTGATAATTTTAATCTCAAGATTCTCTCTCCTTCAAAGAGATACAAATGAGACGCCCCTCTCATTTTATTTACTCCACATGATCCCAAGAAACAGTAGGGACCATTTTGAAGTGGTAATTTGCATATTGAACCCTAGGTTTTGGGTAAATTGTACATTACACCAAAACTAGGTTTTAATGCAAAAACATTGCTTTATCAACTCTTTCTTGGTATTCAGGCTATCACAAGCCATACCTCTGCATCATCTTCACTCTCATGATTCTTCAACACATGAGGAACTTATTATCATGCACAATTTGCAAATAAACCCCTCAACTTGGGTAATTTGCACTTTAGTCCAAAACAAGCAAAACATTGATTTCAATAATATTCAAAAAGGACTAAAATTACAATATAAGTTCCTCTTGAGCCTTAATTACTTTTCAAAAGATAAGAGAAAGCATATAATCACTTTTATTAAACAAAACACCTAGGGTTAAAGCATAACCCAAGTCAGGTATGTTACAAGTAATCCACCCCTTACAAGGATTTTGTCCCTGAAATCATCACGAAAACATCAAGAGAAAAGAGTAGGATATTTCCTCCTCATCTCTTTCTCTAGATCCCACGTAGCTTCTTCAATGCCAGAGTGATGCTAGAGAACTTTTACAAGACAAATGTCTTTCTTTTTCAACTTCTTGATTCTTCTATCAAGAATCAACACAGGTCCTTCAACATAATATATATCATCATTTAGTTATACCTCCATAGGTTGTAGAACTAATTGACTGTCAGGATGACACTTCCTCAACATGGAAATATGGAACACTGGGTGCAATCTATGCATCTCATATGGTAACTCCAACTTATAGGCTACCTTTCCCATCCTCTCAATGATTGTATAAGGTCCCATAAATCTAGGAGCTAACATTCCTTCTTTCCAAATCTAAGGATACATTTCCAAGGTGAGACCTTGAGATATACTCTGTCTCCAACTTGGAATTCTAAGTGTCTATGATGTTTATCAGCATAAGATTTCTGCCTATCCTGGGAAACTTTCAACTGTTGTTGTATTACTTTAATCTTCTTAGTTGTTTGTTGTACTATCTCAAGACCCAAAAGTTGATACTCTCCCATTTCATACCAACATAAAGGAGATATACAACGTCTACCATATAATGCTTCATATGGTGCCATCTCAATACTGTGATGATAGCTATTATTATAAGGAAACTCTATCAAGATCAGATGTAGATCTGAACTTCCTACAAATTGAAGGACACATGCTCTAAGAAAGTCCTCCAAAGTTTGTATAGTCCTTTCAGATTGTTCATCTGTATGTGGGTGAAAGGATGTACTAAACCTTAACTGCATACCCAAATCTTTATGAAGTCGCTCCCAAAAATGACTTGTGAACTGGGGACCTCTATCAGATACAATAGTAACTAAAACCCCATGCAGCTGCACTATCTCATCTATGTAGATCTGTGCAAGCTTCTCAGCAGAGTAGGTTGTTTTGATAGGAAGAAAATGTACTGTCTTTGTTAACCTATCAACTATTACCCATATGGAATCATGACTTTTGGTTGTTCTTAGCAAACCAACCACAAAGTCTATGGTTACATGATCCCATTTCCACTGTGGTATAGGTAGAGGTTGCATTGTTCCTGCAGGCTTCTGATGTTCAGCTTTAACCTGCTGACACACCGGACACCACATAACAAACTCAACAACGTCTTTCTTCAAACCAGGCCACCAATACATATCTTTCAAGTTATGATACATCTTGGTTCTCCCTGGATGCATAGCATACATTGAAGAATGAGCTTCTTCTAGAACTAACTTTCTTAAGTTATCAGCATCCGGTACTACCATCCTACCATGGTAACAAACTACATGATCATCTGAATCATGGACACCATCTCATTTTTAACTACCATACTCTGACCTGATTTGCTGAGTCACAGTATCAGCTTGTTCTGCTTCTTTAATCTGTTGTCTCAGAGTAGGTGTGGCATCCAAATTATGAAAATAGGATTAACTAATGAGGAAGCGAATTAATAGCAGCGGAATTACTAAAAATCACTAAAAATTTAAAACTTTTTGTAAAGAAATCCACAAACGGTAAAACTCTATCATAAAGAACAAAAGTAAGTTATTTACATGCTGATTCATCAGTACATCTCTGTATCATCTCATCTCGAGAGTCATAACATTGACTGCCCAGTTAAACTGTACATAAACAGTATACAAAATCTCGAGGCATCAAGCCAAAAATCTCAGATCTATATCAAACCATCTACTGACTCCTAGGACCTGAGAGTACAGATACGACACATAGGACTCTCTCTATATACAAGACTTGACAAACATTGTGTCCACCTAAGGATCACTGCCATCCTTGCTGTTGTTGCTGCTGATGTGGCTCCTGTTGCTGCTCACCCACTGAAGGGTTTCTTCTTCCTCGACGTCTACCAAAAAAGTTGAATCCCACGGGGGTGAGACAATTGAAAATTGTCCCAGTGAGAGATATAACTCTCTGACAGAAACATTGTTATTACTAATAATAGAATAACACTGAGCAGTAGAATTATAAATATTCAACAGTAGATAAATCATTGACTGAGCTAAATAGAGCAGTATTCTCTATACGGTTCATTCCAGTTATAACTTGATAAAGAAAAAAGTCATTTATTTAATAAGGAATATGAAGAACATGTATATCCTTTATGTTTCTAAGACATAATAAACAATGTATCATCAAACATTGATTCTCGTAATTCAACCCTAAGTAAATATGCTACACGACTGATTACATTTTACAATCATATTTATGCCCTGAGGAGATGAGGTATACCGCTCATACTCCAACCGACCATTACGAAATCGAAATTGGTACCATACATAGGTCATCAGAAGAGCTGGATTTCTATGACCACATCTTCCTCAGGCAGTGTGAGGAACAACATGCAGGACATCTTGTGTCTCTGCTATAAATATAGCTTTCCAGGGTATACTGGCAACTTTGCTATTAGAGTTACAGTGGCATGTTGTACTCTCTTCGCAATTGAGGGATTTCTTGTTTATCTCGCATTGATTCGGCATTAACATCATCATCGGGAGATTTGTGATACATGATCCTGACATATACATATAATGAAGGATTGAGAGATTTAATGTTTGTCTCGCATCAATTCCTCCATTAGGGCGTAAGGATATTCACGCCCATTACACCCACATACTCAAAAATATGCTCTCCAAGAGTTCCCTTAGGAAAACTTATTTCACCATCACCTAACTGCTGACGATGATGGATCTATGGTCAGGGCTCTACATGATATCATTTTACTTGATTAATTAAGTACATTACAACATTCTTTTAGCATCAGGCATGTTTTCAATCATAAAACATCATAACAGTTGCTATAAAGAATGAGTACTATTTCTATCAAGTTCATTTCACAGCTTTAATAGCATTGGGAACTCAATCCCTTGTCATCCCATCATCATGATTCAAGAATATGGGTGTTCAAACCCTTAGATCATCATAATACTTGTTACCACTTTGACAGGTAACATAATGTCATCAAGTCATGTAACAGTGTATACATGATAAATTCTATGCAGGTATTTCACATGGCTCTTACAGCCTATCAATCTCTTTTGTTACCTTTCACTAGGCAACATAATATATCATTGCCTACAAAGCTTATAAAGTACTTTCAATAACAAAGCATCATAGCTCTTACCTAGATATGCTCAATACCTCATAAGACCTGCATGATTAGTACAAATGATAACAGATACATCAATTTCCTATCAGTATAATATAAACAATTATGACATCATTGTTCAAGGGTTATACCACTATACCCTTGCTAGGGTTAGGGTTTCCCATTTCAATTCAATTAGGGTTAATCATTCCCTTATCTCAATTAGGGTTTAGGACTGATCATGTTGTTATTGTCCAACCTTAGAGCTTCTTAGTATAAAGTATAACCCAGAATTAGGGTTTCACATATTCATTCACCTTATTTGGAATTAAGGTTTACTATTCACATCACATCACCCTTGATTAGGGTTTACTATTCACATCACATCACCCTAGATTAGGGTTTACTATTCACATCACATCACCATAGATTAGGGTTTAAACCAACAGCCCATAATTAGGGTTTACTATTCACATCACATCACCCTAGGTTAGGGTTTACTATTCATATCACATCACCCTAGGTTAGGGTTTACTATTCACCCCAAGTAGGAGTGAGTATCAAAGTGCCTTGAATTAAGGTTTATCATGTCATCACTATGAATTAAGTTCATACCCTCATTATGCATTAGGATTTCACCTATTAATGCCCTCAATTAGGGTTATGATTCATCATCCATCATAATTAGGGTTTCATGATTCCGCTATGAAGGATCATACCCTAATTAGACATTCATTCATAATAGAAGTCCATTACTTAATTACCATCCATGTAGGAAGTCTTCTCTTTCATCTTCTAGAGATGATGTTTGCTTCAGTCTTGATTAGGTTAAGTCAACTCACACTTGAGGAAGAATTGACAACATGGGTTATGTCATTGTCACCATAACCATTAAGGCTTAATTATTCAAAGGGTACTAATCACCTCATCCCATTAAGATGTAATTACTATAATCATCTTTGATTACATCATGTATTAGTCAACTAATCACTTTGTCCTTTAACCACTTTAAGTACCCATGCAGTTTTGGTTAATTATCCACCAAACGGTTTTGGCCTTATAGACTCTAAATGGTCTTGACCAATTCAGACCTCAAACGGACTTGAACAACTAAGGAAACCGTTTGCTAAAGTACCACCTTGAAACCGTTTAGTAAAGTAGGTGGTGAAGACCGTTTGCCCAAAGTTGACTTTTGAAACCGCATGAACCTAAACAGTTTGGGATTGTTTGGTCCCAAACGGTATTGAGACCGTTTGGACTCAAACGGTCTTGAGACCATTCGGTCCAAACCTCCTCAAAACCGTAAGGACCAAAAAGGGTCCCAACCACTCCAATTGAATTAGGGTTTCCAATGTTGGTTTCTTCAACCATTGAATCTATGGAACTACTCATCAATTGGGCCTATCACCATGCTTCAATTGAGTTAATTAGGTCATCCTTCAACTGATTTGACCCTCAATCAACCCTCCATTGATCACCAATTAGGGTTTGAATCAATTGGATTAGGGTTTGGAATCATTGATCCTTCAACATTAATCAATATGAGATTGGTTACTTTGAAACCATTGAACCTTCATGCAAATTGGGCATGACCTGACCCCAAATGGTCTTGAGGTCATTTGGATGAACTCCAAACGGTCTTGAGACTGTTTTCCCATGTCCACATCAAAATCCAAGTCAACCAATTAGGGTTTGGTTCATTGAATTTCTCACCAAATCAGCAATTGATTACCCTTCAACTCAATACCTTTAGATCTCCAAACACCTAACCATGGTCAACCCTGGACCTCCAAACGGTCTTGGGTGACCCCCAAACGGTCTTGGGATCATTTGGATGACCTCCAAATGGTCTTGAGACCGTTTTCCCATCACATCATCATCAACCATGCCATTCAATTAAAGTTTGGATCCTAGGATTGGTCACGAAATCAACACTTGATTGTACTTCAACTTAATATCTTTGGACCTTCAATTGCTCAACCATACTTAACCCTAGACCTCTAAATGGTCTTGGGTGATCACCAAACGGTCTTGAGACCTTTTGGGTGATCCCCAAATGGTTTTGAAACCGTTTGGGTCAATCAACCCAAAACATCAACTCATTCCAATGCAAAATCAGCACTTAGCCGATAGGGTTAATACCATATCTTTGGATCTTCAAACACTTAACCATATCCAAACCTAGACCTCCAAACGGTCTTGGGTGACCCCCAAATGGTCTTGAGACCGTTTGGGTGATCCCAAAACGGTTTTGAAACCTTTTGGGTAAATGAACCCAAGTTTCAAACTCAATCAATTATAAAATCAGCACTTAACCCGATTAGTGTTTAGGTGATTGATTGACCTTCAACTCATGAACCAATTGGAGTTAATCAATAATAATTGATGAGTCATTAACCTAGATAATTATGAACAAATCCCCAAATGGTCAACCCTGGTCAACTTCACCAAACTGTCTTAAACTGTTTGCTTCCATGCGGTTTGGTCAAAACTGTTTCATTCTAAACGGTTTGAAACCATTTACTCCCAAACGGTTTGGGAAACCGTTTGAGCAACTAAGGAGACCGTTTCACCTGGGATTTTCTTGGATAATCATATAAGATGATGTCATCATCGTTCTCCTTAGAACAACCAAGAATAACAATCGTTTTTCATGGGAATTGCAGCAATGCATCAAAAGAGTCCGAAATAGAAGAAATAATCAACAAATCATAGAGAACTTGATGCAAGATCAATGTTTAAGGGTTAAAGTTATAAAACCCACCTCAAATCTGATCTCCAAGCTCCAAGATCCATGACTCTAGTGGTGGATGGAGTTCCATCAACTGCCCAAGGTCCGTTCTTGAGCTTTTGGATGAACAAGTTGGCTAGAATTGGAAATCGGGTGAAGAAAACCAAGAATCAAGCATTGCTTTAGGGTTTTCTCAATGAATTCAAGGTAGAAGATGATCAAAACCTTACCAACAGGTTGTGTTCATATTTCTCCTACTCCTGAGCTCTTCCTTGGTCGGCCAAAGCAAAGTGATAAGAGAAAATCTAAGGAAAGGTTTGTATGTGTATTGGAAAAAGAACATGTATAAGGGATATTCAAGGTAAGTGAAAATGGATTATTTTCTTTTAATTCCAAAATAATTTCCATCAAATCACCCTCCATTTCTTGGCCACGAAACCATCCTCATGTTCTTGCAAAACCTCTTCATTATCCAAGAATAAAGGGAAAAGAAATTCAGCACCTTAAAGAGTTTTATTTTAATATCCATCCTTTTAGTGGATATTACTTTTTATTATAATAATGTGAGTGGCTTTGGGTAAAAGGTTCTACTGAAGTTCCGGGCAAGTGACTAACTATGGTATGCAAGATAAGGGAGGCTTTTGCAAAAGTCAATATCACAGATGTCATCCACATTAAACGAGACCAAAACAAGCTTACAGACATCCTTGCTAAGACTTGCCTCAAGCAACCTTTTCATGAAAGCTATTGGCATTCCTGCCCTGTCCTAGGTGGGGACATATACATTGCAGACAAGGCTTATTTCTGTAGTTTAATTAGCACTCAGTTCTGATGTAACTGACTTATCGGTATTGCAAAAAAAAATGTGAGTGGCTTCCACTCAACCAAGATCTTTTTGTGTCATAGCAAGGCACAAGCTCGTACAACTCTATTGCAAACACATCCTTAAACTTTTGGTTGAAGGGCTCCTTAATTAATTTATTTCATTTTGCATTAAATTAAATTAAAATCCCATATATGCTTAAATCTTGATAAATTTAATGTCAAGATTCTCTCTCCTCCATGATAATTCAAATGAGGCGTCTCTCTCATTTTCTTTTCTCTACATGATGCCAAGAAACATTAGGGACCTTATAGAAGTGGTAATTTGCATATTGAACCCTAGGTTTTGGGTAAATTGCACTTTACACCAAAACTAGGTTTTAATGCACAGGGTTTGCTCTACAAGATTTATCTTGATGCCCAAGCTTGTGGAAACCATAATACTACATCATATTCATTCTTATGACGTCTCAACATCAGAGGAACATCTTATCATGTTGAATTTGCAAGTTAACCCCTCAACTTGGGTAATTTGAACTTTAGTCCAAAATTAACAAAACAATGTTTCAACATCATTCAAAAAGGACTAAAATTAAAATATAAGTTCCTCAAAAACATTAATTACTTTTCAAAAGATAAGAGAAAGCATCTAATCATCTTTATTAAGAAAAACACCTAGGGTTAGTACATAACCCAGGTCATGGATGTTACAAATTATCCACCCCTTACAAGGATTTCTTCTCCGAAATCATTAACAAAACATTTTAAGAGAAAAGAGTAGGGTATTTCCTCCTCATTTCTTCCTCTAGTTCCCATGTAGCTTCTTCAATGCCACAATGATTCCAAAGGACTTTTACAAGACTAATGCCTTTCTTCTTTATCTTCTTGATCCTTCTATCAAGAATCAACATAGGTCCTTCGACATATGATATATAATCATTCAATTCTACTTCCATAGGCTGCATAACTGATTCTGTGTCAAGATGACATTTCCTTAGCATGGAAATGTGGAACACTGGGTGTAACTTTTGTAGCTCGGGTGGTAACTCCAGCTTATAAGCTACCTTTCCAATATGTTCGATGATTGGATAAGGCCCCATAAATCTTGGAGCTAAGTTTCCTTTCCTTCCAAATCTAAGAACTCCCTTCCAAGGTGAGACCTTAAGGTACACTCTGTCTCCAACCTGGAATTATAAAGGTCTACAACGCTTATCAGTATAGGATTCCTATCTATCCTGTGCAGTCTTTAACTGTTGTTGTATTATTTTAATCTTCTCAGTGGTCTATTGTACAAGATCAGGACCCAAAAGTTGATATTCACCAGTTTCATACCAACATAGGGGAGATCTACAATGTCTACCATACAAAGATTCATAAGGTGCCATGTTGATACTATGTTGATAGTTGTTATTGTAGGCAAACTCTATCAAGCTTAGATGTAGATCCCAACATCCTGTAAACTAAAGGACACATGCCCTGAGCAAGTTCTCTAAGGTCTGTATAGTCCTTTCTGATTGTCCATCGGTCTGAGGATGAAAGGTTGTACTAAACCTTAACTGTGTGCCTAAAGCTTTATGAAGTCGCTCCCAAAAATGACTCGTAAACTGAGGACCTCTGTCAGAAACAATAGTATCTGGGACCCCATGCAGCCTCACTATTTCATCTACATAGGACTGTGCCAACTTCTCAGCAGAATAGGTTGTTTTGACAGGTAAGAAATGTGTTGTCTTTGTCAACCTATCAACTATAACCCAAATGGAATTGTGACCTTTGGCTGTTCTAGGTAAACCAACCACGAAGTCCATGGCTAAATGTCCCACTTCCACTATGGTATGGGTAAAGGTTGCAGTGTTCCTACAGGCTTCTGGTGTTTAGCTTTAACTTGCTGACACACCGGACACCGCATAACGAACTCAGAAACATCCTTCTTCAATCCAGGCCACCAATACATATCTTTCAAGTTATGATACATTTTGGTGCTTCCTGGATGCATAGCATACATTGAAGAATGAGCTTCTTCCAGGACTAACTTCCTTAAGTTATCAACATCAGGTACTATCACTCTACCATGATAGTAGGCTACCTGATCATCTGAATCATGGAAACCATTTTGTTTCTCACTACTATACACTGATCTAATCTGCTGAACTACAACATCCGCTTCTTGTGCCTCCTTAATCTGTTGTCTCAGAGTAGGTTTTATGTGCATCTCAAGTAGCAACCCAGATAACAATGATACTTTTAACTGTACATTGTCTTTCCTTAAAGAGATAAGCATATCCCTCCTAGAGCATACCAAAGAATTCAACTGTTCTCTGTCTAGGGCTGGTGTTGCTGATTTCCTACTCAAAGCATCAACAACCACATTGGCCTTCCCTGGATGATAATCAATCGTACAATCATAGTCCTTGATTAACTCCATCCAGCGGCGTTGTCTCATGTTAAGCTCATGCTGAGAGAAGATGTACTTTAGGTTCTTATGGTCTATGAAAATCTGGAATGTCTCTCCATAGAGATAATGTCTCCAGATCTTCAAGGAATGGACTACAGCAGCTAGTTCTAGATCATGTGTCAGATAATTCTCCTTGTGTTTCTTAAGCTGTTGAGAAGCAAAAGAAATCACTTGTTTATCCTGCATTAACACACATCCTAGTCCATTCTTAGAGGCATCACAGAAAACTATATACCCTTTCCCTTGTTCAAGTAACACTAGCACAGGTGCACTTGTCAGCCTCTCCTTCAACAACTGGAAGGATTGCTGACACTTGTCATTCCAGGCAAAAGGAACATCCTTCCTGGTCAACTTGGTTAAGGGTAAGGCTATAGAACTGATGTTCTTAATGAACCTCCTGTAATAGCCTGCTAACCCTAAGAAATTGCAAATCTCTGTCGGTGTCTTCGGCTGTTCCCATTGCAGGACAGATTCTACCTTTTTAGGGTCAACACGAATACCTGAAGCAGATATTACGTGTCCAAGAAAAGAAACTTCTGGTAACCAGAACTCACACTTGCTAAACATAGCATATAACTTATGCTCTCTTAGCAAAGTTAGAGCCCGAAGAAGATGCTGCTCATGTTGTTGAGCATCTCTACTATAGATTAGTATGTCATCTATAAAGACGACTACACATTGATCAAGAAAAGGTCGAAAGATTCTATTCATGAGTCCCATAAATGCAGCTGGTGCATTAGTTAGTCCAAGTGCCATAACTATGAACTCATAGGGACCATACCTTGTCCTGAAGGCAGACTTAGGGATTTCACCCTCCTTAATACGCATCTGATGATATCCTGACCTCAAATCTATCTTTGAGAAGACGGTTGCACCACACAACTGGTCAAAGAGATCATCAATCCTACGCAAAGGATACTTATTCTTTATTGTTACTTTATTTAACTACCTATAATCAAGGCACAATCGCATTGACCCATCCTTCTTTTTAACAAAAAGGACCGGAGCACCCCAGGGTGAAGTGCTCGGTCGGATGAAACCCTTCTCAAGCAACTCTTGTAGTTGTTTCTTGAGTTCTTCCATCTCAGCAGGCACCATCCTATATGGTGTTTGTGCTATTGGTTGTGTGTCCAAGATTAGATTAATCTCAAAATCAATCTCTCAGAGTGGAGGTACACCTGGAAGTTCTTCAGGAAATACATCTTCAAATTCCCTAACTACAGGAACTTCAGTAGGATTAGAACTCTCCATAGTGGTATCTACCACATGGGCAAAGAATGCAAGGCATCCTTGCCTCAGCAACTTCTCAGCTACCATAGTTGACACAAGACAAGTTGGAAGAATCTTTCTGTCTCCCTGAAAGATCCATGTGTCACTATCATCTGTGACCACAGCTTGCTTGGACTCACAATCCAAGACAACCTTATACCTTTCTAAGGTATCCATCCCAAGGATTATATCGAATCCATGCATTTCAAGTGGTATAAGATCCACTTGAATGCGATGTTCTGAAAAGAAAAGAATGCAGGGAGAACACACCTCCCGCAACACAGCAGATCCCATCAAAGGAGTTTCTAACAACAGACTATCTGCTCTATGACTGGTAGTCATGTCGCAGTCAAAAATCACTCTTCGAGTGATAAAGGAATGTGTAGCACCCGGATCAATTAAAACAGATACAATGTAGGATGTAGACATATCAGAATAAAACAATTTCATCTGACTTGTCACAACCCGAGGGTTGATCACTACATCAGGTGGATTCATCACATAGAATCTCATCGTAGCCTGTGGTTGATTCGGTGCTAGATAACTAGGTGCTGATGATCTAGCTTGGGACGCTTGTCCACATCCTCTAGCACCACCTGGAAACTATCTCCTTTGAAAACCTTGCTGACTCTGCCTTTGGGGTTGAGTCACACTTGCCTCTCGGGCTCTGCAATCTTTCATCAAATGCCCCACTTTTCCACATAAGTAACAGCTTCTGATCCCCTGTTATGGTCTGGATGGTCCTGTAATAGACACAGATGCTGAGCTATGAGCTCCTTCTGGTGGTAAACTTCGTCCTCTACCCCTATTTGACGTCCATTGCGTCTGGGTACTGAATCTAGGTGGTGGTGTTGGCATGGCAAACCTTAGTTTCTTGAAACCCTTAGATGAGGACCCTTGGAATTGGGGGTACACCTTCTTATTCTTGGTCTATCGTTTCTCCATCACAGGCCTCTCTATCCTTCAAACAGACTCCACAAAAGTAGCAAATCTTTCCCTGTTCTCCACAGAAGACACAGGGGTGGTCAACTCAGCGTTTAATCCCTTCTCAAAACATCGAATCCTTTCTTCATATGTGGTTGCCATATGCGGGCAGAACCGCATAAGCTCCATGAACTTAGCCTCGTACTCGCTAATGTTCATTGGTCCTTGCCTAAACCTCTCAAACTGAGAGATTTTCTCATCCAGAAAGGTCTTGGGAAAGTATCTGTTGACAAATTCCCATCGGAAAACCTCCCATTCAATCTCTACACCTGGCCTTTTCCCTTCCTCTATGGTCCACCAGTGACCAGCACTCCCCTTGAGAAGGTACACAACATGTCTAACCTTCTTAGCTTCTACGATGTTAAGGATTCTAAAGGCCTTCTCTAGTTCAGTTAGCCACATGTCTGTTGGGTTTTATGGGAGGCAGAGAATGCAGCGCAAACAAAAAATTTCTCCTCCCAAACCCAGAACAAGGAAATGCGTCAACGTCTATACAATAGGAAGGGATGGTTTGTGGAATCATACCTTGTCCCGAGGCTTGCTCGGAGAAAATACATCGCGGCTTGTGTGGTCTTCAACTCCGGTCTTAGACGGTGTCTGTACAGCTCCTGGTCGCACCGGGACTGATGACTCCTACTCTCACTGGGACTGTCAGGATTGATAGTTGTCCTCCGAGCGGTAGAAATCTCCCGCCTCTAAAGTAGTCCAAATAGACCACCTAGAACTCCAATCTCCTTGTCCCACAAGGAATTGGAAGGAGTTGCACCCTCATGTCGGCGTACTAGTCACCAACACACTCTCCTACCACCTATCACTTTCTGCAGTTGTCTTTCCCTTGTTGTGCCTCCCTTATCGGGTTGCACTTGCTCGGGCTCTCTCGGTTACCAAAACTAGAGAGAATGAAAACTTTACAGAGCAAATAGTTGCACTGAGTTGTACTTTGAGAAGCCCCCAATACCCCTATATATAGGAGGGTCATGGGACAAGGTTCTCTATCCCGGGAAATGTGGGACTAAAGCAGGAGTAGAAGGGTTTGAGATTTTCCACAAAACAACCAACTGCGTAACCTGAACCGATCGTTTCATTTCTGAAATGCTCAGTTGCAGAACTGAACCGGTCGGTTGACACCTCAACCGATCGGTTGGGACCCATGAAACGTTCAATTCACTTCTGAACCGGTCGGTTTGTGGTCCTGGTCAGTTCTCGATTGACTTTTCTCCTTTTGTTTCTAATTGGTATCAAATACCAATCCTTGTTCCAAGCAAATTGGGCAAGTGAAACAAAAAGAAATTTATCACCAATCCTACTTTCCCAACTTGCTAAGTTGCATCAGTTGAACTAATAGTTTCAACACTTGAAGCAATCATTTCACCCTGTCCATGAGCCGATCGACTTACCACCTGAGCCGATCGGTTCACCAAGCTCAATCGATCGGTTCATCACATGAGCCGATCGGTTGGGAGTGCAGATTGGCAGAAATAGTCAATTGCAGTTTCAATCAATCTGATACTCCAATTAATGTGTCCAACACCTTGAACATTATGACATTGAGCTATCAATTAATTGAGTGTTTAATTGGACTACTAAAATCCTTTATCAATCAATCTAAACATTATTTGTGGACAAAACTCCTCTTCCAGCTTAATCCTATGTGTGTGACCCTGCAGGTCCTTTTCACGTTGGCAGTGAAATTCCGTAACACTTATGACTTCACAAGCAAAGAGCGGTGCCTAGTCACACATCACTGCTACCCAAGTGAAATAGAAAGTTGGAGAAAAACTTTCAATCCTATAATTTATGAATGGTGTTACAGTGAATGTATAATTCCTTTGTCACTGATATCCCGAATGAACTCGAGGCATGGAACAGTCATCCTGTCAACATTCATTCACTTTCTTGATCTTAGAGTAGATTGGAAGAGATATGTATGACATCAATATCACATACTGATTCACACATGAGTGCACGCCTTTCTCAATCCTACTCATCAAGTGGCCATGGATATCAAACTCCCTCAGGAGGGACAAATCCCATATCTATCACTCACCCCTCAAAAGTCCCATATGTCAAAGCCACCCAATCATCACCTTTATAACAACCCATGTTTCAGGACTGCGTTTGATGATGTCAAAGTGTGCCCAACGACATGTGTTTAGTGTAGTGATTTTAGGTCAAAAAATCACATTCACCACCATCACTGTGAGTACTGACTGTGACTACCATGTCATGGTTCCATGTGTCAAACTCACGGTGGGTCTATCCGATACAGTTATTCTATAACAAGTACCTATGTGTTTGGTTTGATATCTCTATATCATGACTAATGAGATTCTGTCATCAACCAACACCACAATCTAGTCTTGTGTGTCATTGATGTCTATCTACCTTCCACAATGACATCTGACTAGGGACATAACAAGAATGTACAAACTCTTAGCATCTTTATGATCTCATCGTTCAGGTCCAGAACCTGAAAGCATACGTCATAGAGTACTAGCATTCTCTAGACATTCAATATGTTCTATCGCTATCTCATATGATTGAACCAGAAAGAATTGGAAGCTTGTCTTTGATGTTTATCAAATCAATCTTAATGTATACCACCAATCATCCCATGATTGGCTCTCAGGGCATACATACCAATAGACTCCCACTTGCACTGTGAGCCAATCACCCTTGAATCGTATTCATAGTGATCTTCAAACATGTCCCACATGTTACCGTGCTCTAGTGCAAACATAGTGAGTTATGGAAAAACCTTGCCAAAGTCAGTTTTTAACTGCATGTCTCTCATCTCTTCGTTGTACGTCACACGTATGAGATGGAGTTGCCGTAATATGCGATCTAGTATTCCTTTGCTAACCTTTAGCCACATTGCACGATCAAGGATTCCATACTTGTCATCAATGATCGAAATATCTATAAGTTCATCTCATGAACTTCCAGACCCATATAGTATCCACTGTTGTTCTCTAACGCATAGATACTCGTCATTTCCTTTTAAATGGTTTTATTGGAACACTTCCAATTATCAACAAACTTTCACTTTTATATATCCTATATATATATATATTGCGATTAATTTTCTGTCCTTTCGGAAGTTCACATCAATGTACCTCTTTACATTGAACTCTTCCTTATCTCCATAGAACTAGTACATATCAAGTTCTCATGGTATTCCAGTAACCCTTACTGGAAGTAGACATACATCCACTCATCATGTCCCACATACGAGTTATCAGGATGAGCACATCATATTGCCATGTCCTACATACAAGATGATGAATGAATTTTGTTCTTTCCATGTCGATACATGCAAGATAATGGGATACATACATGATAGATCCATATCTATTCTTAGTGTTCCCATTCTTAATAAGAATTGGACACTTGGCCTTGGGATACAAACTCCATGTAACATGGAAAAGTTTTCTCCCACTGAATCTGTGCATATTGAACCCTTCAGTACAGATTGCCAATGTATGCTTTCTCTTTTCAGGTCAAGAGGTTTTTGAGAACTATATCTATAGATCTCTATTCCTATCAAATAGGAAACATCTCTATATTCCTTAAAGATAATTTCCACTTTTGGATTTCCAGTTTAGAACATTTCCATTTCACATCAACATGTGGAATGTGAACACGCTCCCACTAAATCACAGATCCCTTCTTTATCTTTGACATATCAGTCAAACCCTTTGACTATATCATCAAAGTAAAGATCCAATTCTTAGTTTCTTGTACTCAATCAATCACATTGATTAGTCCATTGTAACTTATAGACTTCATTTGCATTAGTGTATTCATAAACCTTATAGGTTATATCACGTACACATCCTTGTTATATTCCTCATAGGAATGCGGTTTTAGTATCCATATGCCAAATGTCTTAGTCATTAAGTTGCAATCAACAAGCATCATACTTCTCAAAATGTTATCCATGTGTCTTAACACTTAAGATTCATTTGCACTTATGGATTTCATCCAATGGGTGCTACCATCAAGGTCATACCTTATGGTTCACATGGATGTCATTTAGGATGTAATGGTCATAAACCATAACTCAAAATTCGGTTCCTCATATTCATCTAGATAGTTGACTCATCACATGAACAACTCATCACATAGATAAACGAGGTGTATCCGTCAAGGACATAAGAATTTACAACTCCTTGTGATTCTTAATGTCCTTTATTAGTGTGGGGTATTCTTTTATTAAGAAGAATTCAGTTATTTGATAATCATTATCTAACTCCTTATTGTATGATTCCTTCTTGATTTAGACATCACCATGCCTTAATCATGAGTTCACTATGATACACTATCATAATCACTCATAAGGATCTCAAACATTTGGTCCAAGTATTTCATTCATTGATCTCATCAAGAATTAATACTTAACCAAATTTGCACTTCATCTATGATAATCTTGAACACTTCAAGATATTCATATTGGTATTTCTCTAAACACCATTTGAAGTTTTAGTATTTGTTCCAAAAGGTATGTAAATACATCACATGTATCATACCTAATAGGATAATCATTCTCCAACTGCCTTTAGTGAAGATTTATTAATCATGTCCAAGATATTCATGTCTCTTACTAGTTCTCTAACCAAAAGAGTTTAGATTTATCCATCACATGGAAACTAGAAATGAATTTCTCATGATTGATACTAATTTGATTGTTTGAGTTATCTATAACTTTTAGGTATCATTTTATCTTATGCATAACAAATACCACAAGATAAACAAGGCCTTGCCACAAAGATCATATATTTAGAAATTGAAACATCTCTTTATTGATTGCCATCATTGTCATACAATATGCAAAAATAAAGTGTTTCCATCTATTGGCAAATATGAAATAGCAGTTCATAACTGTATTACATGCCTTTTAGGCTGAAAATAAACTAAAGTACTCCTATCTATGGCGACAACACTTTCCCCATTTATTGAGTGCTTTACACTTTACATCTTGGTATCATATACCTCAAAAGTGTTACAAGTTTACTTTCATGACACCTTTAAGTAGAGACGTCTGTCGCCTCCTTCTTCTTTTGTTCTTCCAGATAGAGAGGTCAATTTCTTTTCCAATGTCCTGGTTTTTGACAATGGTGGCAATTGCCTTTCTTGGTCACGCCTCCCTTGGCCTTGAGAGCTGAAGACGACTTGGGCCCCTGGCTAGCATCAGAACCTTTCTTAGCTTTTCCCTTGCCCTTGCGCTTGGAATTGCCTTTCTTGCTCGTGATTACCATCACAGACTTAGGCTTGTCCTTCTTCATTTGTGTCTCGGCTATCCTCAACATGCCCAACAACTCTGACAGTGGCCTATCAAAGTTGTTCATGTTGTAGTTCATCACAAACAGACTGTAGGATTCTGGCAACAATTGTAGTATCACATCAGTAGCCAACTCTTGGCTCATTGGAAATCCCAGTCTTATCAGGTTCTCCACATACCCAATCATCTTGAGTGTGTGAGGACCAACTGGATCTCCTTATGTCATGATGCACTTCAACAATGCCCTTGAAACATCATATCTCTCTTGTCGTTCTTGATCTTCAAACATGTTCTTGAGATGCTGAATCATCTCAATGACACCCATGTTCTCATGTTGTCTCTGCAACTCGTGGTTCATAGAGCACAACATCAAGCACTTTGCATCAATGGCATCATCAGAATGCTTCTTGTAAGCATCCCTTTCTGCCTTTGGTGCATTAGGAGCAGGTTCCTCTGGAATTGGAGTATCCAGGACATAGAGCTTTCTCTCTTGAGTGAGAACAATTCTCAATGTCCTATACCAGTCGTGGAAGTTTGTCCCATTTAGCTTGTCCTTTTCAAGGATAGATAACAAAGAAAAGTGATTGTTGTTTGTTGCCATTTGTACTACAAAATGAAAATATGCAATTTTAGTCCAAAACTCATTTTTTACTTATTTGATTGATTTGAAAAGTTGACGATATAATTAGGCCTTTAATTAATTATCGCTCCCACTATTTTAGTTCAAATTGATAGCCCTCGCCATCAATTTGAAAGATTGCAGCGTACAACCTTCTAGTGGGCAAGATCCTGAAATCCTCTAAGTCATGGACCAGCTATGGTTGTCACCCATCACTTAGATCTCTCAGGTAGGCAACTTTTGCCAATTGCATCATATGCAACTCTTGATAAGTTGTCATATGCAACTCCTTGCCATGAGCATCTCCATGCCTCAAGGTTCTAGATCATATCTTGGTCACCTTGTTAAGTCCGACCCAAAGCCAACATGATGAACATGCACCCTTCTTGGGAAGACCCACAGATTCAACCTTCATGCTTCCATGAGATAGACGGCGCACCACGCTAGGGCGTGCCCACACTTGGTCGATCAAGCTTTTCACGTGTGTCACATTTGGAAGTCATCTAAAACTTAATATTTAATGAGGGATTTGGTTTTTATATACATATACATATCCAATCACCACAATACATAGTACGTATCATATACATGCTATATCCCACAGAAACATGCAAAACGATAAAAGCGATGATTATGGCCATCCTAATGTGATTCCTCGAGCCAAGAGGAATCACGGTCATCCAGGTCTACCTCACATGCAACCTATACAAGATGAACTCTGTACTATGCCTTCCGAGTAGATCAACTCATCACATGAATGACTTGCTCGTTCTGGCCCGGTCGTCTGGGTGCCACCAACCGATCGGTTGGCTCCTCCAACCGATCGATTCGGTTGGTCATCGTGCATCTCATCATGGCCGCCACCCACTCGTCTCGCTCCTCGAACTGGTCATTAACTGATCGACTCACTCCTTGAACTGATCATCTCGAACGTCAACCGATCGGTTCATGCCTTGAACTGATCGTCTCAGCTGTTGTCAGGATGTCCTCCGTTATTTGACATAACAGGAAATAAAATTCTATCCTATTTTATAATGTAGAAAGAGAAACCCTGAGTTACATTCGAGGGGAGCAAAGGTAGGAAAAAATCTCGAATTATTTTGAGTTACATCAGGAATAGGAGAAGGAAGATCGGTGCACAGACCGAGATGCAAGCAACCACATACCACCATACACAGATAGGGTTTATTGGCCATAACACGCTATACATCCACCACAAAACTCATTTAAGGGCGACGCGTATCGAGTGCATTCATAATACATATCATATATGTAAATTGGGATTTGTGGATTTAGGATTGGACATGCATAAAGACAATTTTATTCACATAGTATGCAATAAATAAAGGCAAAAATCCAAAATCAATCATATCGATAATCATAAAGTATAGAGCAGTTGACGTGGCTCTAATACCACAGTTGGGTTTTATGGGAAGCAGAGAAGGCAGCGGAAACAAAAAATTTCTCCTCCCAAATCGAGAACAAGGAAATGCATCAACGTCTATACAATAGGAAGGGATGGTTTGTGGAATCATACCTTGTCCTGAGGCTTGCTCAGAGACAATACCTCACGGCTTGCGCGGTCTTCACCTCCGGTCTTAGACGGTGTCTGTGCAGCTCCTGGTCGCACCGAGACTGACGACTCCTGGTCTCACCGAGACTATCGGGATTGACAGCTATCCTCCGAGTGGCAGAAATCTCTCACCTCTGAAGTAGTCCACATGGACCACCTGGAACTCCAATCTCCTTGTCCCACAAGGAATTGGAAGGAGTCGCACCCTCCTATTGGCGTACTAGTCACCAACACACTCTCTTGCCACCAGTCACTTTCTGCATTTGTCTTTCCCTTGTTGTGCCTCCCTTATCGGGTAGCACTTGCTCGGGCTCTCTCGGATACCAAAACCAGAGAGAACGACAACTTTATAGAGCAACTGGTTGCATTGAGTTGTACTTTGAGAAACCCCCAATACCCCTATATATAGGAGGGTCATGGGACTGGGTTCTCTATCTCGGGCAATGCGGGGCTAAAGTAGGAGTAGAAGGGTTCGAGATTTTCCACAAAAACAACCATTTGCGTAACATGAACCGATCGTTTCATTTATGAAATGGTCGGTTGGGGACCTAAGCCAGTCGGTTGACACCTCAACCGATCGGTTGGGACCCATGAAATGGTCGATTCACTTCTGAACTGGTCGGTTCGTGGTCCTGGTCAGTTCCCGATTGACTTTTCTTCTTTTGTTTCTAATTGGTATCAAATACCAATCCTTGTTCTAATCAAATTGGGAAAGTGAAACAAAAAGAAATTTCTCACCAATCCTACTTTCCCAACTTGCTCGGTTGCATCAATTGAACCGATCATTTCAACACTTGAAGCAATCGTTTCACCCTGTCCATGAGCCGATCGACTCACCACCTGAGCCGATCGGTTCACCAAGCTCAGTCGATCAGTTCATCACATGAGCCGATCGGTTGAAAGTGCAAATTATGTAGAAACAGTCAATTGCAGTTTCAATCAATCCGATACTCCAATCAATGTGTCCAACACCTTGAACATTATGACATTGAGCTATCAATTAATTGAGTGTTTAATTGGACTACTAAACTCCTTTAGCAATCAATCTAAACATTATTTGTGGACGAAACTCCTCTTCCAGGTTAAATCCTATGTGTGTGACCCTGCAGGTCCTTTTCACATTGGCAGTGAAAGTCCATAACACTTATGACTTCACAAGCAAAGAGTGGTGCCTAGTCACACATCAGTGCTACCCAAGTGAAATAGAAAGTTGGAGAACAACTTTCAATCCTACAATCTGTGAATGGTGTTACAGTGAATGTATAATTCCTTTGTCACTGATATCCCGAATGAACTCGAGGCATGGAACAGTCATCCTGTCAACGTTCATTCGCTTTCCTGATCTCAGAGTAGATTGGAAGAGATATGTATGACATCAATATCACATACTGATTCACACATGTGAGCATGCCTTTCTCAATCCTACTCATCAAGTGGCCATAGATATCAAACTCCCTCTGGAGGGACAAATCCCATATCTATCACTCACCCCTAAAAAGCCCCATGTGTCAAAGCCACCCAATCATCACCTTTATAACAACCCATGTTTCAGGACTGCGTTTGATGATGTCAAAGTGTGCCCAACGACATGTGTTGAGTGTAGTGATTTCAGGTCAAAGAATCACATTCACCACCACCACTGTGAGTACTGACTGTGACTACCATGTCATGGTTCCATGTGTCAAACTCACAGTGGGTTTGTCTGGTACACTTGTTCTCTAACAAGTACCTATGTGTTTGGTTTGATATCTCTATATCATGACTGATGAGATTCTGTCATCCACCAACACCACAATCTAGTCTTGTGTGTCATTGATGTCTATCTACCTTCCACAATGACATCTGACTAGGGACATGAAAAGAATGTACAAACTGTTAGAATCTGTATGATCTCATCGTTCAGGTCCTGAACCTGAAAGCATACGTCATTGAGTACTTCCATTCTCTAGACATTCAATCTATTCTATCACTATCTCTAATGATTGAACCAGAAAGAATTGGAAGCTTGCCTTTGATGTTTATCAAATCAATCTTAATGTATACCACCAATCATCCCATGATTGGCTCTCAGAGCATACATACCAACAATGTCAACATCTGTTGGGTTAGTTGTCCCCACATATTCCATGGCTCCAACCTGACGTAGTCGTTCAAACGTCTTGCCGGCTCCATGTCCTTCAGGGTGCGTAGGTGCCCTAGGTGCAGGTATGGGCATTCTATCAATCATATGTGTCATGGCAGTCATGAACTACCCAAACATAGCTTGGAAGGCTGGATTCCCCATGTCAGCTTTATTGAACTGGGGTGGTTCAGGCACAGGTTCCTCCCTTCCTTGGTCTCTTGCACCTCCTCCGTGTGCAGCGACACTACTTTCAGCAACATGTTCATCATGTGATCCAGACATCTTTAGTTTTCTCTTCTCCTCCTATATGAGCAGAAGACACTATCCGATAGACTGTAAGACACTAGAGCAGATTCAACAACCCTAGTCCTATGTCTCTATAGACTCAGCGAACCTAGAGCTCTGATACCAAGAATTGTGGCATCCAACTTATGAAAACATGATTAACTAATGCGGAAGCGAATTAATAGCAGCGGAATTACTGAAAATCACTAAAAATGTAAAACTTTTTGTAAAGAAATCCACAAATGGTAAAACTCTATCATAAAGAACCAAAGTAAGTTATTTACATGTTGATTCATCAGTACATCTTTGTATCATCTCATCTCGAGAGTCATAACATTGACTGCCCAGTTACATTGCACATAAAAAGTATACAAAATCTCAAGGCATCAAGCCAAAAATCTCAGATCTATATCAAACCATCTACTGACTCCTAGGACCTGAGAGTACAGAGACGACGCATAGGACTCTCTCTATATACAAGACTTGACAAATAGTGTCTCCACCAGTGGATCACTGCCGTCCTTGTTGTTGCTGCTGCTGATGTGGCTGATGTTGCTGCTCACCCACTGAAGGGTTTCTTCTTCCTCGACATCTACCTAAAAAGTTGAATCCCATGGGGGTGAGACAATTCAAAATTGTCTGAGCGAGAGATATAACTCTCTGTCAGAAATATTGTTATTGCTGATAATAGAATAACACTGAGCAATAGAATTATAAATATTCAACAGTAGATAAATCATTGATTGAGCTAAATAGAACAATATTCTTTATACAGTTCATTCCAGTTATAACTTGATAAAGTAGCAAGTCATTTATTTAATAAGGAATATGAAGAACATGTATATCCTTTATGTTTCTAAGACATAATAAACAATGTATCATCAAACATTGATTCTCGTAAGTCAACCCTATGCAAATATGCTACACGGTTGATAACATTTTACAATCATATTTATGCCCTGAGGAGATGAGGTATACCGCTCATACTCCAACCGACCATTGTGAAATCAAAACCGGAACCATACATAGGTCATCAGAAGAGCCGGATTTCTATGACCTCATCTTCCTCAGTCAGTGTGAGGAACAACATGTAGGACATCTTGTGTCTCTGCTATAAATATAGCTTTCCAGGGTATACTGGCAACTTCACTATTAGAGTTACAGTGGCATGCTGTACTCTCTTTGCAAATGAGGGATTTCTTGTTTATCTCGCATCGATTCGGCATTAACATCATCATCGGAATATTTTTGATACATCATCCCGACATATACATATAATGAAGGATTGATAGATTTAATGTTTGTCTCGCATCCATTCCTCCATTAGGGCGTAAGGATATTCACACCCATTACCCGTACATACTCAAAAGTATGCTCTCCAGGAGTTCCCTTAGAAAAACCTATTTCACCATCACCTAACTACTGACGATGATGGATCTATGGTCTGAGCTCTACATGATATCATTTTACTTGATTAATTAAGTACATTACAACATTCTTTTAGCATCAGGCATGTTTTCAATCATAAAACATCATAACAATTTCTATAAAGAATGTGTACTATTTCTATCAAGTTCATTTCACAGCTTTAATAGCATTGGGAACTCAATCCCTTGTCATCTCATCATCATGATTCAAGAATATGGGTGTTCAAACCCTTAGATCATCATAATACTTGTTACCACTTTGACAGGTAACATAATGTCATCAAGTCATGTAACAGTGCATACATGATAAATGCTATGTAGGTATTTCACATGTCTCTTACAGCCTATCAATCTCTTTTGTTACCTTTCACTAGGCAAAATAATATATCATTTCTTACAAAGCTTATAAAGTACTTTCAATAACAAAGCATCATAGCTCTTACCTGGCTATGCTCAATATCTCATAAGACCTGCATGATTAGTACAGATGATAACAAATACATCAATTTCCTATCAGCATAATATAAACAATTATGACATCATTATTCAAGGGTTATACCACTATACCCTTGCTAGGGTTAGGGTTTCCCTTTTCAATTCAATTAGGGTTAATCATTCCCTTAGCCCAATTAGGGTTAAGGACTGATCATGTTGTCATTGTCCAACCTTAGAGCTTCTTAGTATAAAGTATAACCCAAAATTAGGGTTTCACATATTCATTCACCTTATTTGGAATTAGGGTTTACTATTCACATCACATCACCCTTATTAGGGTTTACTATTCACATCACATCACCCTAGATTAGGGTTTACTATTCACATCACATCACCCTAGATTAGGGTTTAAACCAACAACCCATAATTAGGGTTTACTATTCACATCACATCACCCTAGGTTAGGGTTTACTATTCATATCACATCACCCTAGGTTAGGGTTTGCTATTCACCCCAAGTAGGAGTGAGTATCAAAGTGCCTTGAATTAAGGTTTATCATGTCATCACTATGAATTAAGTTCATACCCTCATTATGCATTAGGATTTCACCTATTAATGCCCTCAATTAGGGTTATGATTCATCATGCATCATAATTAGGGTTTCATGATTCCACTATGAAGGATCATACCCTAATTATACATTCATTCATAATAGAAGTCCATTACTTAATTATCATCCATGTAGGAAATCTTCTCTTTCATCTTCTAGAGATGATGTTTGCTTCAATCTTGATTTGGTTAAGTCAACTCACTCTTGAGGAAGAATTGACATCATGGGTTATGTCATTGTCACCATAACCATTAAGGCTTAATTATTCAAAGGGTACTAATCACCTCATCCCATTAAGATGTAATTACTATAATCATCTTTGATTACATCATGTATTATCAACTAATCACTTTGTCCTTTAACCACTTTAAGTACCCATGCGGTTTTGGTTAATTATCCACCAAACGGTTTTGGCCTTATAGTCTCTAAACGGTCTTAACCAATTCAGACCTCAAATGGTCTTGAGCAACTAAGGAAACTGTTTGCTAAAGTACCACCTTGAAATAGTTTAGTAAAGTAGGTGGTGAAGACCGTTTGCCCAAACTTGACTTTTGAAACCGCATGAACTCAATCGGTTTGGAAATTGCATGAACCTAAACGGTTTGGGATCGTTTGGTCCCAAATGGTCTTGACACCGTTTGGTCCCAAATGGTCTTGAGACCATTTGGACTCAAACGGTCTTGAGACCGTTTGGTCCAAACCTCTTCAAAACTGCAAGGACCAAAAAGGGTCCCAACCACTCCAATTAAATTAGGGTTTCCAATGTTGGTTTCTTCAACCATTGAATTTATGGAACTACTTATCAATTGGGCCTATCACCATGCTTCAATTGAGTTAATTAGGTTATATTTAAACTTCTTTGACCCTCAATTAACCCTCAATTGATCACCAATTAGGGTTTGAATCAATTGGATTAGGGTTTGGAATCGTTGATCCTTCAACATTAATCAATGTGAGATTGGTTACTTTGAAACCATTGAACCTTCATGCAAATTGGGCATGACCTGACCCCAAACGGTCTTGAGGTCATTTGGATGACCTCCAAACGGTCTTGAGACTGTTTGACCATGTCCACATCAAAATCCAAGTCAACCAATTAGGGTTTGGTTCATTGGATTGCTCACCAAATCAGCAATTGATTACTCTTCAACTCAATACCTTTAGATCTCCAAACACCTAACCATGGTCAACCCTAGACCTCCAAACGGTCGTGGGTGACCCCCAAACGGTCTTGGGATCATTTGGATGACCTCCAAATGGTCTTGAGACCGTTTGCCCATCACATCATCATCAACCATGTCATTCAATTAAAATTTGGATCCTAGGATTGGTCACCAAATCAGCACTTGATTGTACTTCAACTTAATATCTTTGGACCTTCAATTGCTCAACCATACTTAACCCTAGACCTCCAAACGGTCTTGGGTGATCACCAAATGGTCTTGAGACCATTTGGGTGATCCCCAAATGGTTTTGAAACCGTTTGGGTCAATCAACCCAAAACATCAACTCATTCCAATGCAAAATCAGCACTTAGCCGATAGGGTTAATACCATATCTTTGGATCTTCAAACACTTAACCATATCCAACCCTAGACCTCCAAACGGTCTTGGGTGAGCCCCAAATGGTCTAACATTAAGGCTTAATTATTCAAAGGGTACTAATCACCTGATCACATTAAGATGTAATTACTATAATGATCTTTGATTACATCATGTATTAGTCAACTAATCACTTTGTCCTTTAACCACTTTAAGTACCCATGCGGTTTTGGTTAATTATCCACCAAACGGTTTTGGCCTTATAGACTCTAAATGGTCTTGACCATTTCAAACCTCAAACAGTCTTGAGCAACTAAGGAAACCATTTGCTAAAGTACCACCTTGAAACCGTTTAGTAAAGTAGGTGGTGAAGACCATTTGCCTAAAGTTGACTTCTGAAACCGCATGAACTCAATCAATTTGGAAACCGCATGAACATAAATGGTTTGGGATCATTTGGTCCTAAATGTTCTTGAGACCGTTTGGTCCCAAACGGTCTTGAGACCGTTTGGTTCAAACCTCCTCAAAACTGCAAGGACCAAAAAGGGTCCCAACCACTCCAATTAAATTAGGGTTTCCAATGTTGGTTTCTTCAACCATTGAATCTATGGAACTACTCATCAATTGGGCCTATCACCATGCTTCAATTGAGTTAATTAGGTCATCCTTAAACTGATTTGATCCTCAATTAACCCTCAATTGATCACCAATTAGGGTTCGAATCAATTGGATTAGGGTTTGGAATCGTTGATCCTTCAACATTAATCAATGTGAGATTGGTTACTTTGAAACCATTAAACCTTCATGAAAATTGGGCATGACCTGACCCCAAACGGTCTTGAGGTCGTTTGGATGACCTACAAACGGTCTTGAGACCGTTTTCCCATGTCCACATCAAAATACAAGTCAACCAATTAGGGTTTGGTTCATTGGATTGCTCACCAAATCAGCAATTGATTACTCTTCAACTCAATACCTTTAGATCTCCAAACACCTAACCATGGTCAACCCTAGACCTCCAAACGATCTTGGGTGACCCCCAAAAGGTCTTGGGATCGTTTGGATGACCTCCAAACGGTCTTGAGACCATTTTCCCATCACATCATCATCAACCATGTCATTCAATTAAAGTTGGGATCCTAGGATTGGTCACCAAATCAACACTTGATTGTACTTCAACTTAATATCTTTGGACCTTCAATTGCTCAACCATACTTAACCCTAGGCCTCCAAACGGTATTGGGTGATCACCAAACGGTATTGAGACCGTTTGGGTGATCCCCAAATGGTTTTGAAACCGTTTGGGTCAATCAACCCAAAACATCAACTCATTCCAATGCAAAATCAGCACTTAGCCGATAGGGTTAATACCATATTTGTGGATCTTCAAACACTTAACCATATCCAACCCTAGACCTTGAAATGGTATTGGGTGACCCCCAAACAGTCTAGAGACCGCTTGGGTGATCCCCAAACGGTTTTGAAACCGTTTCGGTCAATCAACCCAAGTTTCAAACTCAATCAATTATAAAATCAGCACTTAACCCGATTAGGGTTTAGGTGATTGATTGACCTTCAACTCATGAACCAATTGGAGTTAATCAATAATAATTGATGAGTCATTAACCTAGATCATTATGAACAAATCCCCAAATGGTCGACCCTGGTCAACTTCACCAAACGTTCCTAAACCATTTGCTTCCATGTGGTTATGGTGAAACCGTTTCATTCTAAACGGTTTGAAACCGTTTACTCCCAAACGGTTTGGGAAACTGTTTGAGCAACTAAGGAGACCGTTTGACCTGGAATTTTCTTGGATAATCATCTAAGATGATGTCATCATATTTCTCCTTAGAACAACCAAGAACATCAACCATTTTTCATGGGAATTACAACAATGCATCAAAAGAGTCTGAAATAGAAGAAATAATCAACAAATCATAGAGAACTTGATGCAATATCAATTTTAAGGGTTAAAGTTATAAAACCCACCTCAAATCTGATCTCCAAGATCCAAGCTCCAAGGCTCTAATTGTAGATGGAGTTCTAGCAACTGCCCAAGGTCCATTCTTGAGCTTTTGGTTGAACAAGTTGGCTAGAATTGGAAATCGGGTGAAGAAAACCAAGAATCAAGCATTGCTTTAGGGTTTTCACCAGGAATTCGAGGTAGAAGATGATCAAAACATTACCAACAGGTTGTGTTCATATTTATCCTACTCCTGATCCCTTCCTTGGTCGGCCAAAGCAAAGTGATAAGAGAAAAACTAAGGAAAGGTCCTTATGTGTATTGGAAAAAGAACATGTATAAGGGATTTTTAAGGAAAGAGAAAATGGATTATTTTCTTTTAATTCCAAAATAATTTCCATCAAATCCCCCTCCATTTCTTGGACGCGAAGCCATCCACATGTTCTTGCAAAACCACTTCATTATCCAAGAATAAAGGGAAAAGAAATTAAACACCTTAAAGAGTTTTATATTAATATCCATCCTTTTGGTGGATATTACTTTTTATTATAATAATGTGAGTGGCTTCCACTCAACCAAGATATTTTTGTGCCATAGAAAGGCAAAAGCTCGTCAAACTCTATTGCAAACACATCCTTCAACTTTTGGTTGAAGGGATCCTTAATTAATTTATTTCTTTTTGCATTAAATTAAATTAAAGTCCCATATATGCTTAAATCTTGATTATTTTAATGTCAAATGTTCTCTCCTCCATGATAATTCAAATGAGGCGCCCCTTTCATTTGCTTTGCTCTACATGATGCCAAGAAACATTAGGGACCTTATAGAAGTGGTTATTTGCATATTGAACCATAGGTTTTGGGTAAATTGCACTTTACACCAAAACTAGGTTTTAATGCACAAGGTTTGCTCTATAAGCTTTATCTTGATGCCCAAGCTTGTGGAAACCATACTACTACATCATATTCATTCTTATGATGTATCAACATCATAGGAACATCTTATCATGTGCAATTTTCAAGTTAACCCCTCAACTTGGGTAATTTGCACTTTAGTCCAAAATTAACAAAACAATGTTTCAACATCATTCAAAAAGGACTGAAATTGAAATATAAGTTCCTCAAAAACATTAATTACTTTTAAAAGATAAGAGCAAGCATCTAATCATATTTATTAAGAAAAACACCTAGGGTTAGTACATAACCCAGGTCAGGGATGTTACAGTAGGTTTCACTTGCATCTTAGCTAACAGTTCGGCTAACAACGATACTTTAAACTCTATGTTGTATTGCCTTAAGGAGATAAGCATATCTCTTTTAGAGCACACTAAGGAGTTCAATTGTTCTTTGTTTAAGGCTGGTGTTGCTAATTTTCTACTTAGTACATCAACAACCACATTGGCTTTCCCTGGATGATAATCAATTGTACAATCATAGTCCTTGATTAACTCCATCCAACGGCGTTGTCTCGTGTTTAGCTCATGATGTGAGAAGATATACTTTAGGTTCTTATGGTCTGTGAAAATCTGGAATGTTTCTCCATAGAGATAATGTCTCCAGATCTTCAAAGCATGGACCACAATAGCTAGCTCTAAGTCGTGTGTCGGATAATTCTCCTCATGTTTCTTAAGCTGTCGAGAAGCAAAAGAAATCACTTGCTTATCCTGCATCAACACACATCCTAAGCCATTCTTAGATGCATCACAGAAAACTATGTACCCTTTTCCCTACTCAGGTAGCACTAACACAGGTGCACTGGTTAACCTTTCCTTCAGCAACTGGAAGGATTGTTGATGCTTGTCTTTCCAGACAAAAGGAATCTCCTTCCTGGTTAACTTGGTTAGAGGTAAAGCTATTGAACTGAAGTTCTTAATGAACCTCCTCTAATAACCTGCCAGTCCTAGGAAACTACGTATTTCTGTCAGTGTCTTTGGTTGTTCCCATTACAGGACAGACTCTATTTTCTTAGGATCAACACGAATACCTGAAGTAGATATTACGTGTCTAAGAAAAGAAACTTCTGGTAACCAGAACTCACATTTGCTAAACTTAGCATACAACTTATGCTTTCTTAGCAAAGTCAAAGCTTGACAAAGATGTTGCTCATGTTGTTGAGCATCTCTACTGTATATCAAGATGTCATCTATGAAGAAGACTACACATTGATCAAGAAAAGGTTGAAAGATTCTATTCATGAGTTCCATAAATGTAGCGGGTGCATTAGTTAGTCCAAACGACATAACTATGAACTCATAGTGACCATACCTTGTCCTGAAAGTAGACTTAGGTATGTCACTTTCCTTGATACACAACTGATGGTATCCCGACCTCAGATCTATCTTAGAAAAGATAGTTTCACCACACAACTGATCAAACAAGTCATCAATCCTTGGTAGAGGATACGTGTTCTTTATAGTTACTTCATTTAACTGCCTATAATTGATGTATAACTGCATAGATCCATCCTTCTTCTTAACAAAGAGGACTGGAGCACCCCATGGTGAAGTACTCGGTCAGATAAAACCCTTCTCAAGCAACTCCTGCAGTTGTTTCATGAGCTCTGCCATTTCAGCAGGTGCCATTCTATACAACGTTTGTGCTATTAGTTGTGTTCCCGAGATTAGATTAATTTCAAAATCAATCTCTCGGGGTGGTGGAACACCAGGAAGTTCTTCAGGAAATACATCTTCAAATTCCCTGACTATTGGAACTTCAAAAAGATGAAGGCTCTTCATTGTGGTATCAACCACATGGGCTAAGAATGCAAAGCATCCTTGTCTCACCAACTTCTCAGCTACCATAGCTGACAGAAGACATGTTGGAAGAATATTTCTATCTCCCTGAAAGATCCATGTGTCACCATTATTTGTGAACAGAGCCTGCTTGGAACCACAATCCAAGACAACTTTATACTTTTCTAAGGTGTCCATCCCAATAATTAAATCAAACCCATGCATTTCAAGTGGTATAAGATCCACCTGAATGCGGTGATCAAAAAAAGGAAAGATTGCAGGGAGAACACACTTCCCACAATACTACAGATCCCAGAAAAGGTGTTTCTAACAACATGCTATCTGCTCTATGAATGACAATCATGTTGCAGTCTTGAATCACTTCTCGAGTGATAAAAGAGTGTGTAGCACCCAGATCAATTAACATAGATACAGAGCAGGATGAAGATATATTAGAATAAAATAATTCCATCTGACCTGTCACAACCCTGGGATTGACAACTGCTTCGGGCTAATTCATTGCATAGAATCTAATGGTTGCTTGTTGTTGATCCTGTGCTCGATTGTTGGATGTCGACAAACCGGTTTGGGACGTTTGTCCATGCCCTCTAGCACCACTACCAGACTTCTGCCTTTGAGAGCCTTGGTGACTCTGCCTCGGTTGCTAGGTCACATTCCTAGCTTTTTCAGGACAATCCCTAACTACATGGCCTTCTCTTCCACATCTATAACAGGTTACATTTCACCCTCTGTGGTCTGGGTGGTCCTTTTATTGACATTGAGGCTGAGTTGTGAGCTCCCTTCGATGGTAAACTACGGCCTCTACCCTTACTTGATGTCCATTGCGTCTGGGTATTGAACCTTGGTGGTGGTGTTGGCACACAATACCTTGGTTTCTTAAAACTTCCAGAACTCTATCCTTAGAACTGAGGGTACTCTTTCTTACCCTTGGTTTGTCACTTCTCAATTATAGACATATCTATTCGTCTTACAGACTCCACAAAAGTGGCAAACCTCTCCCGGTTCTCCAGAGCAGACACTTGAGTGGTCAATTCAGCGTTCAACCCCTTCTCGAATCGTCAAATTCTCTCCTCATCTGTAGATGCCATATGCAGACAAAACCACAAGAGTTCCATGAACCTAGCTTCATATTCACTTATGTTCATTTGTCCTTGCCTCAACCTCTCAAATTGAGAGATTTTCTCATCTAGATACGTCTTGGGAAATTATCTAGCGACGAATTCACGTCGGAATTCATCCCATCCGATCACAACACCAGGTCTTTTGCCTTCCTCAATGGTCCACCAGTGGCCATCACTCCCTTTTAGGAGATATACAACATGCCTCACCTTCTCATCATCAGGAATCATGAGGATTCTGAAGGCTTTCTCCAGTTCAGTCAACCATAGGTCAGCATCTACTGGGTCAGCTGTACCAGCATACTCTATGGCTCCTACCCTACTAAGCCATTCAAAAGTCTTACTGGCTCCATGTCTTTCATCATGGGCTGGTGCCCTAGGTGCAGGTAATGGCATCCTATCCATAATATGGGTCATAGCTTCCATAAACTGTCCAAACATATTTTGGAAAGCTGGATTCCCCATATCAGCTTGGTTGAACTGGGGTTGATCAAGTACAGGCTCCTCCCTATCTTGATCTCTTGCACCTCCTCCTGGTGCAGTAATGCTGCTCTCAGCAGCATGTTCATCTTATGATCCATACATCTTTAGTTCTTCTTCTCCTCCTATATGAGCAGAAGACAATATCAGACAGACTGGAAGACACTACAACAGACTCAACAACCTTAATCCTATGTCTCTACAGACTCATCGAACCTAGAGCTCTGATACCACTAAACTTGTGGCATCCAACTTACATAAACAAGATTAACTAAAGAGGAAGTGATTACTAACATCGGATTACTAAAAAATCACTAAAAATTAAAACCATTTATCAAGAGATCCATTCACAGGAAAACTCTTTCATTCAGAACCAAAGTAAATCATTACATCCTGGTTCATATATATAGATCATGTATCATTGCTTCTCGAGGCATATGAGCATTCACTACTATGTTTCAACTGTACGCAAGTAGTATAAGAACCTTGAGGTTTCAAGCCCAAAACCACAGATCGAATTATTAAAAGCACTAACTCCTAGGACCTGAGAGTACAGAGACGACTCATAGGACTAACTATACAAAACCAGAGAGCCAATATCTCCACCTAATGGATCACTCCTGTCCTTGTAGTTGTTGCTTCTTCTCTTCCCATGTAGTAGGGTTTCTGCCTTTTTTTCTGTGTCTACCTAAAAATGTTGGATCCCACGGGGGTGAGATAATTATAAAAATTGCCCCAGTGGGAGATATAACTCTCCACCAAAAACATTATTAGTGCAGTTTAATAGAAATAAACTAAGCAGTGGAACCATAAGCTTATCAACATATATTTTAATATCTATGTAGATTTGAGCAACATTCTCACTTAAGCTTGTCAGTTGCAACTTGATAAATAGCATGTCTAATATTCAATAATGAATTGAGGAACACTTATAACACTTGCCCATCTAGAATATACTGAGTCAGATAACATCAACCAGTGATTCTTGCATTTCAATCTTATGTAAATACGCTACACGACTTATTATATTTTTCAAACATACTTAAGCTCTGAGAAGATGAGGTATACCACTCATACTCCAACCGACCATTGCCAAATCGAAATCGGTACCATAAATAGGTCAATGCAAGAGCCAGATTCCCATAACCTCCCACATCCCGACCAGTACGGGACCACAAGCAGGACTATGTCGACTGCTCAAAATAGCTTTCCAAGGTATACTGGAAACTTTGCTATAGAGTTACAACATCAACTGCACTCTCATCGATAATCGAGAGAATTAATGTTTATCTCCATCGACCCGACATTAAATATCATTGGGAGATTAATGATACATCCATCCCAACCATCGGGAGATTTGTGATACATCCATCCTGACACATGAAGGATTGAGAGGTTTAATGTTTACCTTCCATCAATCTCTTCACCAGGACGTAAGGATATTTTCCCCCATTTACCCCTGCATATTCAAAATATGCGGACTCTAGGAAATTCCATAGAAAAACCTGTTTCACCATCACCAACTACTGATGATGATAGATCTATGGTCAGAGCACTACATGAACAAATTTCACTTGATTAATTAAGTACATTTTCGTATTCTTTTAGCATCAGCGAAGTTCTTAACATAACTTATTATGACAATGCTATAAAGAGACATGTACTATTTTCATCAATTATTTATCAGTCTTTAAAAGACATTGGGAACTGAGTCCCTCATTTCAATACTGGGAATTCTCATCCCTTCACAATCTCATTACCATAATCATATGAATTTGGATATTCAAACCCTTAGCTCATCATTGAGCATTGTTACCACTTTTCCATGTAACTATCACCTTCAGGTCATCTAACCAAGGTAAACATGATACTTTCTATTACAAGCATCACTCATGGTACTTGAGGTCCATTAACTCTCTTGTTACCTCTTACCAGGAAACAAGGTATATTATGGAACACAAGGCCCTATCACAATAGTGAATTAAACATCATAGCTCATACCTGGCTATAATCATCATTTCAAAATACATACATGGTTAGCACAGATGGTAACAGTGATATCAATTGCATATCAGTACCATGTAACACAAATATGGATTCACTATTCAAGGGTAACACCACTATTCCCTTACTAGGGTTTGGGTTTCCCATTTCATGTCTTTTGAGGATATTCATCCCATTACCCACATCAAGGTCATGGTTTATCACCATATTGCCCAAGATTAGGGTTTCATAAAGCATTACATAGTGTCACCTTGGATTTGAGCTCCACATCTCATCAAACATCAGGGTTTCTCATAAAATCACCCTAAGTTAGGGTTTCACATCAATTTCACCCCAGAATAGGGTTTACATTCAATAACCCACAATTAGGGTTTTCTATTCATCCCAATTAGGGTTTCATGTTCCATTACCAATAATTAGGGTTTACTATTCATCCCAATTAGGGTTTCATGTTCCATTACCCATAATTAGGGTTTACTATTCATCCCAATTTAGTATTTTGCATCACAATACCTTAAATTAGGTTTACACATATCATCACCCTGGATTAGGGTTACATCCTTACCCTGGATTAGGGTTTCACTTAGAATTGCCCTGAATTAGGGTTAGGGTTCAATAACCTTGTCAATTAGGGTTTATGCTCATGATTAGGGTTTCATGATCTCTTTGCTAATGATCATACACTTAATCACCACATGAATCATATTCATGTATGAATTCCATTCTATCATCCTCTCAACTTGATTAGGTTATATCAACGCTTCAATCAAGTACATACATCTATGATTGACATAGTGTACTAAGTTATTGTTCTTATAAGAAATTAGGGTTTATCCCTTTAATGGTACTAATCATTTAGGTACTTTTAGGATTTCAACCTTTGTACCTTCATTGATTACCATCCCTATCAATCATTGGATCATTGGAGCAATCATGACCTTCAATTTCTAAATGATTAAATCACAATTGACCTTTATTCGATTTTGAGGTTTCATCACCAAAAGGTTTTGAAACCGTTTGACCCCAAACGGTTTCAAGACCGTTTGAACTCAAATGGTCTCAAGACCATTTGGGCCAAATCAGTCTCAAAACCACAAGGGTTCATTAGGTACATTCATCAGTTGGTTGAACATGATTTGCTACATTAATACCTTCAATCAATTGAGTTATTGAAGTTAAACAATTATTGGCTCTTGGATTTCCAACCCTACAATATCAACCATTGGATCACCAAACGGTTTTGAAACCATTTGATCCCAAACAGTTTCAAGACTGATTGGGCTCAAACGGTCTCAAGACCGTTTGACCCAAAAAGTCTTGAAATCGAATGGATCACTTTATGGAACCTCCAACAAATCGATTAGGGTTGTAATTTGTGGATTGTCCATACATTTAATCAATGAATTGGATCCATTGGATCATTATCCAACATGTACTAGGGTTTAGACCTCAAATGGTCAACCAATCCAAATGGTCAATACTCTCATGCTGTTTGGGACTCAAATCACCAAACGGTTTGCAAACTGTTTGGTCTCCAATCGGTTTGGTGAAACCGTTTGGACCAAAGGTCCAAAACCATTTGCAACTCAAAATTGTTGGAAAGTGTGCCTAAGATGATGTCATCATCATCAAAACTTAGTCCATTGAAAACAACTGCCATTATCATGGTGATTCCATCAATCAATCAAAGGAATTACAAAAACATCAATTGAACATAAAGGGTTGAGAAATTGAATTCAATAATAATGAATAAGGGTTCAAGTTATATAACCCGCCTTCAATTGAGCTTCAAAGATTGGAGAATCACGTGAAGAATGATGGAAAAATCTTTTGCAACTCCCCCAAGGCTCGTCCTCAGGTTTTGGAGTGAAAAGATTGGCTAGGGTTGAAGATGGAGTGAAGAAAAGAAGGAATTATGCATTGATTTATGATTTCCACCATGAAATCAAGATGAAAGAAGATCAAGAAGATTACCAACAGGTTGGGGTCTTCCTCCTGGTCCTTCAAAGTTTCCTTGGCCGTTTTGCAAGCAAACGGTGAAAGTGAATTCGAAATTATCCTTTCATTCTATGGATAAATGAGCTTATATGTGAATTTTATTGAAAATTCAATTAAGAGAGAGAAAGTAGGAATTATCTCCTCAATTCTCTTGCCACTTGCCCCCTTCTCCTCCTTAGATATGAGGCTATCCTCCTTGCCTCTTATTTCTCTCAATTATCCACAATTTAAAGAAAAGAAAATTAAGCACCTTAATCCATTAAATAGTAATATCCATAAGTGAGTGGATATTTCTTTTTCTTATAATAATGTGAGTGGGTTTTTCACCTCCTTGAGATATTTCGTGGCCCTTGCAAAGAACAAGGACGTCCACACATATCTGAATTCAACCATTTCAATTTTGGTTGAAGGTCCTTCAATTATTTTATTTATTTTTGCATTAATTTGAACTAAGGTTTCCATTATGCTTAAATCTTGATTATTTTAATCTCAAGATTCTCTCTCCTTCAAAGAGATACAAATGAGACGCCCCTCTCATTTTCTTTACTCCACATGATCCCAAGAAACAGTAGGGACCATTTTGAAGTGGTAATTTGCATATTGAACCCTAGGTTTTGGGTAAATTGCACATTACTCCAAAACTCGGTTTTAATGCACAAACATTGCTTTATCAGCTCTTTCTTGGTATTTAGGCTTTCACAAGCCATATATATGCATCATATTCACTCTCATGATGCTTCAACACACGAGGAAAATATTATTATGCACAATTTGCAAATAAACCCCTCAACTTGGGTAATTTGCACTTTAGTCCAAAATAAGCAAAACATTGATTTCAACAATATTCAAAAAGGACTAAAATTGCAATATAAGTTCCTCTTGAGCCTTAATTACAATTCAAAAGATAAGATCAAGCATATAATCACTTTTATTAAACAAAATGGATAGGGTTAAAGCAAAACCCAGGTCAGGGATGTTACAAGTTATCCACCCCTTACAAGGATTTTGTCCCCGAAATCATCACGAAAACATCAAGAGAAAAGAGTAGAAATTTCCTCCTCATCTCTTTCTCTAGCTCCCACATAGCTTCTTCAATGCCACGGTGATTCTAGAGAACTTTTACAAGACAAATGTCTTTCTTTTTCAACTTCTTAGTTCTTCTGTCAAGAATCAACACAGGTCCTTCAACATAAGATATATCATCATTTAGTTCTACCTCCACAGGTTGTAGAACTAATTCAGTGTCAGGATGACACTTCCTCAAAATGGAAATATGGAACACTGGGTGCAATCTATGCAGCTCAGATGGTAACTCCAGCTTATAGGCTACCTTTCCCATCCTCTCAATGATTGGATAAGGTCCCATAAATCTAGGAGCTAACTTTCCCTTCTTTCCAAATCTAAGGTTACCTTTCAAAGGTGAGACCTTGAGATATTCTCTGTCTCCAACTTGGAATTCTAAGGGTCTATGACGCTTATCAGCATAAGATTTCTGCCTATCCTGGGCAGCTTTCAACTGTTGTTGTATTACTTTAATCTTCTCAGTTGTTTGATGTACTAGCTCAGGACCAAAAAGTTCATACTCTCCCATTTCATACCAACATAAAGGAGATCTACAACGTCTACTATATAATGCTTCATATGATGCCATCTCAATACTGTGATGATAGCTATTATTATAAGAAAACTCTATCAAGCTCATATGTAATTCCCAACTTCCTACAAATTGAAGGACACATGCTCTAAGCAAGTCCTCCAAAGTTTGTATAGTCCTTTCAGATTGTACATCTGTCTGTGGGTGAAAGGTTGTACTAAACCTTAACTGCATACCCAAATCTTTATGAAGTCACTCCCAAAAAAGACTTGTGAACTGGGGACCTCTATCGGATACAATAGTAACTGGAAACCCATGCAGCCGCACTATCTCATCTATGTAGATCTGTGCAAGCTTCTCAACAGAGTAGGTTGTTTTGATAGGAAGAAAATGTGTTGTCTTTGTCAACCTATCAACTATCGCCCATATGGAATCATGACTTTTGGTTGTTCTTGGCAAACCAACCACAAAGTCCATGGTTACATGATCCCATTTCCACTGCGGTATAGGTAGAGGTTGCATAGTTCCTATAGGCTTCTGATGTTTAGCTTTAACCTGTAGACACACCGAACACCGCATAACAAACTTAGCAACGTCTTTCTTCAAACTAGGCCACCAATACATATATCTTTCAAGTTATGATACATCTTAGTGCTCCCTGGATGCATAGCATACATTAAAGAATGAACTTCTTCCAGAACTAACTTTCTTCAGTTATCAGCATCAGGTACTACCATCCTACCATGGTAACAAACTACTTGATCATCTGAATCATGGAAACCATCTCATTTTTAACTACCATACTCTGACCTGATCTGCTGATTCACAATATCATCTTGTTGTGCTTCTTTAATCTGCTGTCTCAGAGTAGGTTTCACTTGCATCTTAGCTAACAATCCGGCTAACAATGATACTTTAAACTCTATGTTGTCTTGCCTTAAGTAGATAAGCATATCTCTTTTAGAGCACACTAAGGAGTTGAACTATGCTTTGTTTAAGGCTCGTGTTGCTAATTTTCTACTTAGTGCATCAGCAACCACATTAGCTTTCCCTGGATGATAATCAATTGTACAATCATAGTCCTTGATTAACTCCATCCAGCGGCGTTGTCTCATGTTTAGCTCATGTTGTGATAAGATATACTTTAGGTTCTTATGGTATGTGAAAATCTAGAATGTTTCTCCATAGAGATAATATCTTCAGATCTTCAAAGCATGGACCACAACAGCTAGCTCTAAGTCATGTGTCGGATAATTCTCCTCGAGTTTCTTAAGTTGTCGAGAAGCAAAAGAAATCACTTGCTTATCCTTCATCAACACACATCCTAAGCCTTTCTTAGATGCATCGCAGAAAACTATGTACCCTTTTCCCTGCTCAGGTAGAACTAAAACAGGTGCACTGGTTAACCTTTCCTTCAGCAACTGGAAGGATTATTGACACTTGTCATTCCAGACAAAAGGAATCTCCTTCCTGGTCAACTTGGTTAGAGGTAAAGCTATTGAACTGAAGATCTTAACGAACCTCCTGTAATAGCCTGCTAGTCCTAGGAAACTATGTATTTCTGTCGGTGTCTTTGGTTGTTCCCATTGCAGGACAGATTCTACTTTCTTAGGATCAACACGAATACCTGAAGCAGATATTACATGTCCAAGAAAAGAAACTTATGGTAACCAGAACTCACATTTGCTAAACTTAGCATACAACTTATGCTTTCTTAGCAAAGTCAAAGCTTGACGAAGATGATGCTCATGTTGTTGAGCATCTCTACTGTATATCAAGATGTCATCTATGAAGACGACTACACATTGATCAAGAAAAGGTCAAAAGATTCTATTCATGAGTTCCATAAATGTAGCTGGTGCATTAGTTAGTCTAAATGACATAACTATGAACTCATAGTGACCATACCTTGTCCTGAAAGCAGACCTAGGTATGTCACTTTCCTCGATACACAAATGATTGTATCCTGACCTCAGATCTATCTTAGAAAAGGTAGTTGCACCATGAAATTGATCAAACAAGTCATCAATCCTTGGTAGAGGATACTTGTTCTTTAAAGTTACTTTATTTAACTGCCTATAGTCGATGCATAACTGCAAATACCCATCCTTCTTCTTAACAAAGAGAGATGGAGTACCCCATGGTGAAGTACTCGGTCGGATAAAACCCTTCTCAAGCAACTCCTACAGTTGTTTCTTGAGCTCTACCATTTCAGCAGGTGCCATTCTATACAACATTTGTGTTATTGGTTGTGTTCCTGGGATTAGATTAATTTCAAAATCAATCTCTCGGGGCAGTGGAACACCTGGAAGTTCTTCAGGAAATACATCTTCAAATTCCTTGACTATTGGAACTTCAAAAAGATGAGGGCTCTCCATTGTGGTATCAACCACATGGGCTAAGAATGCAAAGCATCCTTGTCTCATCAACTTCTCAGCTACCATAGCTGACACAAGACATGTTGGAAGAATCTTTCTATCTCCCTGAAAGATCCATGTGTCACCATTATCTGTGAACACATCCTACTTGGAACCACAATCCAAGACAACTTTATACTTTTCTAAGGTGTCCATCCCAAGAATTATATCAAACCCATGCATTTCAAGTGGTATAAGATCCACCTGAATGTGGTGATCAAAAAAGGAAAGATTGTAGGGAGAACACACTTCCCGCAATATTGTAGATCCCAGCAAAGGTGTTTCTAACAACAGGCTATCTGCTCTATGACTAAAAATAATGTTGCAGTCTTGAATCACTTCTCGAGTGATTAAAGAGACGTAGCACCCAGATCAATTAACACAGATATGGAGCAGGATGAAGATATATCAGAATAAAATAATTCCATCTGACCTGTCACAACCCTGGGATTGACAACTACTTTGGGCTTATTCATTGCATAGAATCTAGTTTTTGGTTGTTGTTGATCATGTGATCGATTGTTGGATGTCGACAAACCGGTTTGGGACATTTATCCATGCCCTATAGCACCACTACCAGACTGATACCTCTGAGAGCCTTGCTAACTTTGCCTCAGTTGCTGGGTCACATTCCTGACTTTTTTAGGACAGTCCCTCACTACATGGCCTTCTCTCTCACATCTATAGCAGGTTACATTTCCCCTCTGTGGGCTGGGTGGTCTTGTTACTGACATTGAGGTTGAGTTGTGAGCTCCCTTTGGTGGTAAATTACGGCCTCTACCCTTACTTGACATCCATTGCGTCTCGGTATTGAACCTTGGTGGTGGTGTAGGCACAGAATACCTTAGTTTCTTAAAACTTCTAGAACTTTGTACTTGGAACTGTGGGTACTCTTTCTTACCCTTGGTCCGTCGCTTCTCAATTACAGACCTCTCTATTCGTCTTACAGACTCCACAAAAGTGGCAAACCTCTCCTGGTTCTCCAGAGCAGACACTGGAGTGGTCAATTCAGCGTTCAACCCCTTCTCGAATCGTTGAATTCTCTACTCATCTGTGGATGCCATATGCGGACAAAACCGTAAGAGTTCCATGAACCTAGCTTCATATTCTCTAATGTTCATTTATCCTTGCCTCAACCTCGCAAATTGAGAGATTTTCTCATCTAGATACGTCTTGGGAAAGTATCTAGCGACGAATTCATGCTGGAATTCATCCCATCTGATCAAAACACCAGGTCTTTTGCCTTCCTCAATGGTCCACCAGTGGCCATCACTCCCTTTTAGGAGATATACAGCATGCCTCACCTTCTCATCATCAGGAATCATGAGGATTCTGAAGGCTTTCTCAAGTTCAGTCAACCATAGGTCAGCATCTACAGGGTCGGCTGTACCAGCATACTCTATGGCTCCTACCCTCCTAAGCCATTCAAAAGTCTTTCCAGCTCCATGTCTTTCATCATGGGTTGGTGCCCTAGGTGCAGGTAATGGCATCCTATCCGTAATATGGGTCATTGCTGCCATAAATTTTCCACACATATTTTGGAAAGCTGGATTCCCCATATCAGCTTGGTTGAACTGGGGTTGATCCAGTACAGGCTCCTCCCTATCTTGATCTCTTGCACCTCCTCCTGGTGTTGCAACACTGCTCTCAACAGCATGTTCATCGTGTGATACAGACATCTTTAGTTCTTCTTCTCCTCCTATATAAGAAGAAGACACTATCAGACAGACTAGAAGACACTAGAACAAACTCAACAACCTTAATCCTATGTCTCTGTAGACTCAACAAACTAAGAGCTAGGATACCACTAAACTTGTGGCATCCAACTTACATAAACAAGATTAACTAAAGCGGAAGCGATTACTAACATCAGATTACTAAAAAATCACTAAAAATTAAAACCATTTATCAAAAGATTAACTTGTGGCATCCAACTTACATAAACAATATTAACTAAAGCGGAAGCGATTACTAACATCGGATTACTGAAAAATCACTAAAAATTAAAACCATGTATCAAAAGATCCATTCGTAGGAAAACTCTTTCATTCAGAACCAAAGTAAATCATTACATCCTGGTTCATATATACATATCATGTATCATTACTTCTCGAGGCATACGAGCATTCACTACTTTGTCTCAACTATACACAGGTAGTATAATAACCTCGAGGCTTGAAGCCCAAAATCACAGATCAAATTATTAAAAGCACTAACTATTAGGACCCGAGAGTACATAGATGACTCATAGGACTAACCATACAAAACCAGACAGCCAATATCTCCACCTAATGGATCACTACTGTCCTTGTAGCTGTTGTTGTTGCTCTTCCCCTACAGTAGGGTTTCTGCCTTTTTGTCTGTGTCTACCTAAAAATGTTGCATCCCACGGGGGTGAGACAATTATTAAAATTGCCCCAGTGGGAGATATAACTCTTCGCCAAAAACATTATTATTGCAGTTTAATAGAAATAAACTGAGCAGTGGAACCATAAGATTATCAGTAGATATTTTAATATCTATGCAGATTTGAGCAACATTCTCACTAAATATTGTCAGTTGTAACTTGATAAACAACATGTCTAATATTCAATAAATAATTGAAGAACACTTATAACACTTACCCATCTAGAATATATTGAGTCAGATAACATCAACCAGTGATTCTTGTATTTCAATCTTATGTAAATACGCTACACGGCTGATTACATTTGTCAAACATACTTAAGCTCTGAGGAGATGAGGTCTACCACTCATACTCCAACCGACCATTGCTAAATCAAATTCGGTACCATAAATAGGTCAATGGAAGAGCCAGATTCCCATGACCTCCCACATCCTGGTTAGTATGGGACTACAAGCAGGACTATGTCGACTGCTCAAAATAGCTTTCCAAGGTATACTGGAAACTTTGCTATAGAGTTACAACATCAACTGCACTCTCATCGATAATCGAGAGAATTAATGTTTATCTCCATCGACCCAACATTAAATATCATTGGGAGATTAATGATACATCCATCCCAACCATCGGGAGATTTGTGATACATCCATCCTGACACATGAAGGATTGAGAGGTTTAATGTTTACCTTCCATCAATCTCTTCACCAGGACGTAAGGATATTTTTGCCCATTTACCCCCGCATATTCAGAATATGCGAACTCCAACAAATTCCATAGGAAAACCTATTTCACCATCACCAACTATTGACGATAATAGATATATGGTCAGAGCACTACATGAACAAATTTCACTTGATTAATTAAGTACATTTTCATATTCTTTTAGCATCAGCCAAGTTCTTAACATAACTTATTATGATAATGTTATAAAGAGACATGTACTATTTTCATCAATTATTTATCAGTCTTTAAAAGACATTGGGAACTCAGTCCCTCATTTCAATACTGGGAATTCTCATTCCTTCACAATCTCATTACCATAATCATATGGTTCTGGGTATTCAAACTCTTAGCTCGTCATTGAGCATTGTTACCACTTTTCCTGGTAACTATCACCTTCAGATCATCTGACCAAGGCAAACATGATACTTGCTATTACAAGCATCACTCATGGTACTTGAGGCCCATTAACTCTCTTGTTACCTCTTACCAAGCAGCAAGGTATATTATGGCACACAAGGCCCAATCACAATAGTGAATTAAACATCATAGCTCATACTTGGCTATGATCATCATTTCAAAATACATGCATGGTTAGCACAGATGATAACAGTGATATCAATTGCATATGAGTACCATGTAACACAAATATGGATTCACTATTCAAGGGTAACACCACTATTCCCTTACTAAGGTTAGGGTTTCCCATTTCATGTCTTTTGAGGATATTCATCCCATTACCCACATCAAGGTCATGGTTTATCACCATATTTCCTAAGATTAGGGTTTCATAAAGAATTACATAGTGTCACCTTGTATTTGAGCTCCACATCACATCAAACATCAGGGTTTCTCATAAAATCACCCTAAGTTAGGTTTTCACATCAATTTCACCCCAGAATAGGGTTTACATTCAATAACCCACAATTAGGTTTTACTATTCATCCCAATTAGGGTTTCATGTTCCATTACCCATAATTAGGGTTTACTATTCATCCCAATTTAGGATTTTGCATCACAATACCTTAAATTAGGTTTACACATATCATCACCCTGGATTAGGGTTACATCCTTACCCTAGATTAGGGTTTCACTTAGAATTGCCCTGAATTAGGGTTAGGGTTCAATAACCTTGTCAATTAGGGTTTATGCTCATGATTAGGGTTTAATGATTTCTTTGCTAAGGATCATACCCTTAATCACCACATGAATCATATTCATGTATGAATTCCATTCTATCATCCTCTCAAATTGATTAGGTTATATCAACCCTTCAATCAAGTACATACTGCTATGATTGACATAGTGTACTAAGTTATTGTTCTTATAAGAAATTAGGGTTTATCCCTTTAATGGTACTAATCATTTAGGTACTTTTAGGATTTCAACCTTTGTAACTTCATTGATTACCATCACTATCCATCATTGGATCGTTGGAGCAATCATCACCTTCAATTTCCAAATGATTAAATCGCAAATGACCTTTATTCGGTTTTGAGGTTTCATCACCAAATGGTTTTGAAACTGTTTGGTCTCCAAACGGTTTTGAAACCATTTGACCCCAAACGGTTTCAAGACCATTTGGACTCAAACGGTATCAAGACAATTTGGTCCAAATCAGTCTCAAAACTGCAAGGGTTCATTAGGTACATACATCAATTGGTTGAACATGATTTGCTACATTGAAACCTTCAATCAATTGAGTTATTGAAGTTCAATGATTATTGGATCTTGGATCTCCAACCCTAAAATCTCAACCATTGGATCAACAAAAGGTTTTGAAACTGTTTGATCCCAAATGGTTTCAAGACCGATTGCGATCAAACGGTCTCAAGACCGTTTGACCCAAAAATTCTTGAAATTGAATGGATCAATTTATGGAACCTCCAACAAATCAATTAGGGTTGTAATTGGTGGATTGTCTATACATTTAATCAATGAATTGGATCCATTGGATCATCATCCAACATGTACTATGTTTCAGACCTCAAACGGTCAACCCATCCAAACGGTCAACACTCTCATGCAGTTTGGGACTCAAATCACCAAACGGTTTGCAAACTGTTTGGTCTCGAAACGGTTTGGTGAAACCGTTTGGACCAAAGGTCCAAAACGATTTGCAACTAAAAATTGTTGGAAATTTTGCATAATATGATTTCATCATCATCAAGACTTAGTCCATCAAAAACTACTACCATTATCATGGTGATTCCATCAATCAATTAAAGGGATTGCAAAAAGATCAATTGAACATAAAGGGTTGAGAAATTGAATTCAATAATAATGAATAAGGGTTCACGTTATATAACCCACCTTCAATTGAGCTTCAGAGCTTGGATATTCATGTCAAAAATGGTGGAAGAAGCTTTTGAAACTCCCCCAAGGCTCGTCCTCAGGTTTTGGAGTGAAAAGACTGGCTAGGGTTGAAGATGGAGTGAAGAAAAGAAGGAATTATGCATTGATTTATGATTTCCACCATGAAATCAAGATGAAAGAAGGTCAAGAAGCTTACCAACAGGTTGGGGGTCGTCCTCATGGTCCTTCAAAGCTTCCTTGGTCGTTTTGCAAGAAAAGGGTGAAAGTGAATTCGAAATTATCCTTTTATTCTATGGAAAAAATGAGCTTATATGTGAATTTTATTGAAAATTCAATTAAGAGAGAAAGTAGGAATTATCTCCTCAAGTCTCTTGCCACTTTCCTCCTTCTCCTCCTTAGATACTAGGATATCCTCGTTGCCTCTTATTCCTCTCAATTATCCACAATTTAAAGAAAAGCAAATTAAGCACCTTAATCCATTTAATAGTAATATCCATTAGTGAGTGGATATTTCTTTTCCTTATAATAATGTGAGTGGGTTTTTCACCTCCTTGAGATATTTCGTGGCCCTTCAAAAGTACAAGGACGTCCACACATATCTTAATTCAACCATTTCAATTTTGGTTGAAGGTCCTTCAATTATTTTATTTATTTTTGCATTAATTTGAACTAAGGTTTCCATTATGCTTAAATCTTGATTATTTTAATCTCAAGATTCTCTCTCCTTCAAAGAGATACAAATGAGATGCCCCTCTCATTTTATTTTCTCCATATGATCCCAAGAAACTGTAGGGATCATTTTGAAGTGGTAATTTGCATATTGAACCCTAGGTTTTGGTAAATTGCACATTACACCAAAACTAGGTTTTAATGCACAAACATTGCTTTATCTGCATCGTCTTCAATCTCACGATGTTTCAACACATGAGGAACATATTATCATGCAAAATTTGTAAATAAACCCCTCAACTTGGGTAATTTGCACTTTAGTCCAAAAAAAGCAAAACATTGATTTCAACAATATTCAAAAAGGTCTAAAATTGCAATATAAGTTCCTCTTGAGCCTTAATTACTTTTAAAAAAATAAGCGCAAGCATATAATCACTTTTATTAAACAAAACATCTAGGGTTAAAGCATAACCCATGTCAGGGATGTTACACAGACGAGGATGTACGACATTATTCCTCCAATTGGACCTTGAGAAAAGAATTCATGTTTTCTCCTACACTCCCATCTGTTTTGGTCAATAATTGTAGTTCAGATAAACAGAAATAGGGCACCCCATTGAAGTTCCAACAAACAAAAGAGAATGGGTGCAATCCATGACAATGTTCATCTTAAATTTGCCCCATGCTCCTAATGAGTGCAAGGGAAAAAGAACATAGAACCGTAGTCAGCGCCAATTTTCTATTTTTCTACCATGTGAATCAAATCACTGCGTACGATCAGTTACTGTGTCTCTTCCGTTAGGTCAAAACTGAAATATTGCATGATGACATACATATAGGAAGGAGTTTTAGGATGAGAGGACTCTCACACAATGACAGAAATAATAGGATGAGAGAGCTCTCGCACAATGACAGAAACAAGTCTTCACATTTAGTATGGTAGATTGTAGATGTGTGTGTATACATGTACACATTTGTGTTCACCCACATATATAGTATGGTAATATATTGATCCATGTCATGTTTGTTGGCATTTTAGGTAGCTTACACATAGATATTTGGATGAATATATTGAATATATTAAGTTAATACCAAGGAGGATGGTGTGTATATTAATCTCTCTCCATATAGTAATCTTTCTTTGTGTAGTTTCATTGTTACTTAGAAAGTCTATGTAAAGTCCTTTGAGTAGATATATCATATGCTTTGTATCATTCAAGGTTATAAATGAAAGTATTTGTTATTATATGTGATTTCTTAAGTGTGGATCATGGAAAATTGAGTTTATGACCTCTGTCCCTATGATGTGCCTTTAATGGTCAAAGAATAGATATATAAAATAACTTATAGTAATAAATATTTTCAAGAAATCCTTAGAAATAAAAGGAGTTCAGTAGGGAATTTTTCAGTTACAATGGTATCTAGAGAGGATCACAACCTGGGGGCTGGAATTTTTTCTCCACACCACTTGTTGGTAAGTGAGGACTCACAGACCATGTGAATCCTATCATGCCAAAAGTGAAATACCTCAAGGTCTTCTCATCTTAAATGTCATCTTCTTGTCGTCTATTCGATTTCCTAATTATAGAATTCACTTTTTTCCTCATCTTGAATTCGATTTTTAGGAAGAAGAAGTATTAAGGCATCCTCTTCCATTTAAAGTTCATATAAAGTCAATAGTAAAATGGGTAAGAAAGACGTGAAATATAATTTAGGTCCCAAAGTGAGGGTGCATGATGCAGACCTATTTTAGGGCTTCATCTTGTGCCGTGTTGCACATCAATTACATCTATACCTATTAAATTACATGTTATTTTCCCTAATATGCATATTTGTGTAAAATATGTTTATGGACATTATTTGCATATTTTTAAGGTATTCAGACCACGCTTGGATGGAAGAGAGAGAAAAAAGAATGATTCTAGGGTTTCTCTACCCCTAGGGAGGCCCAAAATGAAGTCCAAGGCTCCCTCAACCTACCCCTAGTGTCCAAAGATGAATTGAAGCAAATAGGTCCAAGGATGAACCTAGCACAAGCTCAAAGTGCTGCTAGAGAGAGCATCATGGCTGTGGTACCATAGAACGACCATGCTAGCTCACTCAAAATCAACAGTGTCAAGCTTGAAGAATCAGCCAATAGAATGGTCGTGCCACATAGAATGGTCGTGCCACCAGGACCCAGAACGGTCGTGCCATGCAGCATGGTCATGTAGCAGCTCAGCCAGCATGGCCATTCCTCATAGAATAAGCAACAATTCTCCAAGTTACCACCGCCATGGTGACCACCATAGTCATGCTACCCCTGCCTCACCACGGTCATGCCAGATTTAGTTCAAAAGCATCAAACTCCATGTAACTTGTGCTATTTTCCTACCAAGGTAGTTCCACTTCACCATGCCCACGCTGACCCCAATCCACCATGATCGTGCTGCTTAATACGGCTGTACTACATATAGTTTTTCCACTATATTTCCTACTTTACCCCCACTTGACTTAGTGATCCTCCCCCGCCTATATATACATAGATGGAAGCTATGGCATGATACTAGCTACCTTATACCCCCTCTTAGCTCCCCATTACCACCACTTAGCCATTCCACCTCATTTCCATCCCCATTTCACTCCATTTCACAACCAAACCCTAGTTTTTTAGTATTTTGACCACTTTCCATCTTCATTCCATGCTCTTCCACCTTAGAGGGGAGGGAGAATGACCTTGCATCTGCTAGAGAGGAGGAGTCTTCCATATACACCAAGATCAAACTACATCAAATACAATTAATCTACTTTGGTAGAAAGACTATAAATGATATACATTCTATCTAATCTTTGGATCATCTTGGTAAATGGCACCCCACTAGGTTCTTTCTTCTTGAAGTTTCCTTGAACTAATCATTGCATGTCATGTAACTTCTTCCTCCTAAGCTTGCTCCTTATCTGTGGGCATCTCGCCCCCAGCCATGCATAAAACCAATTAGTAAGTGGAATTGAACATATTATAATATAAAGAAAATTTATAAACTGAAAATAGACTTTGAACATTAAACATTAAACATTAAACATTATTCATTAAACATTGAAAAGACATACAATTACTTGTTAAATTCTCTTTTATCTTGACCTATATAAGGATCCTCGGGTCGCACATAAGTGCCTCTTCTCTTATGCACCGAAGTGCCTCTTGGGTTGCACTGAATTGTCGCTTCTCTTATGCACCGAAGTGCCTCTTCTCTTAATTTTGCTCCGAAGAGCCTCTTAATGAGGACCTTATATAAGCTATCTTTTACATTATCTTTCTCTTGAAAAACTCTTACTTTGCTCTTAAAACTTTACTTTAGCATTACTCTTAATGTTCATGAAGGTGATAAATAATAAGGACAATAAAAACATGACATTCAATTCATGATACATTCATCAACTTTAAACAATTGAAATAGAAAACACATTCATAACATTCATTGCATACATACATACATACATACATCAAATCAACGATTAACTATGTTCAATTAGCATGGACCACTTACCTTATACTTGGGGAAGATTTGATTTCTCTTCCTAGGTTCAGTAAATCCTACTCACATCCTTGGGGTTGGAAAACCCTAAGCATCTTGTTCATAACATTCAACATATCAATCCATGTGCCATCTATCACCTAAAACCCTAATGTTGATACATGTGAATTATTAATCTTGAATTAGATCCAAGATGATCTTTTTATTCGAGAAGGTCATTTCTTACACAACATGTCTAATTAATCATGTTATGATCATCAATTTCATTAATCTTATGAAATTAGGGTTTTCACATATGAAATCACATAAAGATAACATGTTTACATACTTTTCAAGTTAGGATGGTAATCAGAACATAAAACTAATTTTATTGAACTCCTCATATTTTTTTGAGTAATTTTCATATATTACTTATTTCCATCTGGCATACCAATTAATTATTATAATTATTTCAAGTTTTAACTTAACTAGCCAATCATAGCTTGCCAACTAGGCAGCCATGGCCCAGGTCACACAGCAATGGCCAAGCCAATCGGCTTGTGCCTTACTGGCACCTAGACCCGCCTGGGTTTAAGCGGAAAAAAAAGAACAAAGGTTGATATTGCCCTTACCTCAATACAGATGACTCGAGGGTAGACTTGTCATTTCGATAGAGGTTATCTTCAACCTCCGTCACACGAGCAGGCTGCTTGGGCAATCAACCCGAACGGTTGACTTTAGACTTCCAGGTCATCGAGCGGTGGGAAACGGTTGCGACACCTCCACCTGGTCCCACTAGATTCATTGGTGGCGTTAATTTCTTCGAGAGGGTCCTGGAGCAAGGAGGACGACGAGAGCCTCACTGGTGGCGACAGCAAAAGAACGAAGAGGGGAAAGCAGGTGATGGCGGAAGAATAGAAGACAAGAAGAGCAACGGTTCAGTCTCGCGGAGACCTACGAACTAGAATCATGTCCCAAATGAGATCATTACCCCCTATAAATCCTTGATCCAAGGAGGGGTAGACATCGAGCAGTCTGAGAAAAAGGGGACTCTTGTGTAGACTTCCAAAGGGGGTGAAAGTCGGGACTCTTTGACTCAGAATCGTCTCCTGATCACAAAGGAAAGGTTTCCAAGAATTCTCATCGATCAATGTGCGAGAAAAGCGCAAGAGAAGGAGGGAGGTCTAACTGTGTCGGTTTCCCAATCTGACTGGAGGTTAGGGATGGTCTCCTAACCAATGATCAACAATCCAACGGTCACTAGGCATGCGTGACAGATACAAGGCTGGGCCCAAGGTTTCCAAAAATTATGTAAATCATGGCATTTACTACGTATCTCATTATCCTCTTCACCTTAGGAAACCTTATTTAATTAATATCTCTCACTCTATTAATCATTTTAATCCCAAATTTAAGGGAAAGCTTTTAACACCTAGATATCTGTGTGGGAAAGATTTGGGGCCAAAATATGAAAGTTAAATGATCTTTTCTTACCCCTTAAGAAAAAGGCTTATTTGATTCATTTAAGTCATATAATTGATGTATTTTTCAACCAAACTTGGCAAGCAACCCTATTTATTTGTATTGTTTCTTTAAGTAAAATATTTGATCCAAATTTGATTCATTATTTTGCTTTAACACCTTATTTCCAGAAAATCCCACACTATTCCCATTTAGTCATTTAGCATTAACTTAAATGCATTAATTGATTACATATTGTGAAAGGATTTTTCCATTGTGAACTCTAGAGTCAAAATTGGAGACAATACCTTATTACTCACTCAGAAATTGTTTCTTTTATCTTTTTATGCCTTTCTAAGCAATGTGCATGGAAGACAGAGAGAAAAAGAGATTATTTGTACTTTCTCTTTATATGGATAAGACAATTAAACTTACTATGAAAGAAATATATTTCACAATTATATTTTTTGAATTCCAATTATTTTCTCTTTGTCTTTTATTCCTTTTTAATCATATTCAAATATAGGAGAGAGAAAAGGAAGGCAAAACTAATGTTCATCAAATTTGAATCAATTGCAACACATTATGTATGGATGAAAAAGAAAATATATCTTAAGCCTCATTTTAATTTTCTTACTTCATCATTATTTAAAAATTTTAGTCGCATTGTCATTTTGCATTAAGGCCCTTAACTATTTTTATTTTAGAAAAGCTACATCCTAGGTTTTAAATTATTCTTGAAAAATTGGGATGTTACAATTCTACCCACCTTAAATAAAAATTTTCCTCGATATTTTTCTTATGATATTACCCACCTTAGGGTTTTGCTTACTTTTTTTATTTAATGACAATTAACTTTTCAAGATCCATTTATGTTCACAATTTTGAATAAAAGAAGTATGTTTCATGTGGCATTTTGATTGCATCAAAACATAAACTAATCGTTCCTTTGGTCTCCTTCTTAACTTTACTTAGGACTTATGAAACTAAACTGAACACTATATTTAAGACTTCTACCTCAACTTTGTCATGGCTTTATAACATTAGGTGTAGATGACAATCTATTTTAGGCCCTTTGTACTGCCCATCTTTTTGTCATCCCCAGGTAGGTGTTGATCAGGCACATACCCAACGATGAGAGATCCTATTATGCTACCTTCACCAGCCTAATAGTACACATGTCCCATACCACACATACTATTATGAAGGGGAAAGATGCACAATAAGTCTAATGCTTATGACATCCTTCTAAATTCCTCACATGGTGTGCACCAACCAATGAGACAAGAGAGGATATGCCACTAGCTAAGATTAGGGAAATACCTAAGATCTAAACTAGATATACACCTATCCCTAATACAAATTTCTACTTTAGCATGAAAACTCTTTCTATCTTTGGGTATGATACTCTTCCTTAGATTCCCTTCCTATACCTTAATCTCATATCACTATTCTAGGGTGACTATGTGAATCATATTTGCCTAGTAGCCATTTACCAAATTTCTCTGATACCATAATGTAACACCCCACTTTTCACAACATGTATACATCACTGATCGGAAACTCTTTACTCAAGGGGGGTGTCACAAACATGATATTCATTTGCAATTTGAATAAATAGAACACTTTGCATTGAAAGAAATCTAATTCATACATAGTTCAAGATAGGAAAACTACATCAAATACAATTAATCTACTTTGGTAGAAAGACTATTTTTGATATACATTCTATCTAATCTTTGGATCATCTTGGTAAATGGCACCCCACTAGGTTCTTTCTTCTTGAAGTTTCCTTGAACTAATCATTGCATGTCATGTAACTTCTTCCTCCTAAGCTTGCTCCTTATCTGTGGGCATCTCGCCCCCATCCATGCATAAAACCAATTGGTAAGTGGAATTGAACATATTATAATATAAAGAAAACTTGTAAACTAAAAATAGACTTTGAACATTAAACATTAAACATTAAACATTGAAAAGACATACAATTACTTTTTAAATTCTCTTTTATCTTGACCTATATAAGGATCCTCAGGTTGCACATAAGTGCCTCTTCTCTTATGCACCGAAGTGCCTCTTGGGTTGCACCGAAGTGCTTCTTCTCTTATGCACCAAAGTGCCTCTTCTCTTAATTTTGCTCCAAAGAGCCTCTTAATGGGGACCTTATATAAGCTATCTTTTAAATTATCTTTCTCTTCAAAAACTCTTACTTTGCCCTTACAACTTAACTTTAGCATTACTCTTAATGTTCATAACGGTGATAAATAATAAGGAAAATAAAAACATGACATTCAATTCATGATACATCCATCGACTTTAAACAATTGAAATAGAAAACACATTCATAACATTCATTTCATACATACATACATCAAACCAACCATTAACTATGTTCAATTAGCATGGACCACTTACCTTATACTTGGGGAAGATCTGATTTCTCTTCCTAGGTTCAGTAAATCCTGCTCACATCCTTGGGGTTGGAAAACCCTAAGCATCATGTTCATAACATTCAACATATCAATCCATGCTCCATCTATCACCTAAAACCCTAACGTTGATACATGTGAATTATTAATCTTGAATTAGATCCAAGATGATCTTTTTATCCGAGAAGGTCATTTCTTACACAATAGGTCCAATTAATCATGTTATTATCATCAATTTCATTAATCTTATGAAATTAGGGTTTTCTCATATGAAATCACATAAAGATAACATGTTTACATACTTTTCAAGTTAGGATGGGAATCAGGACATAAAACTAATTTTATTGAACTCCTCATATTTTTCTAAGTAATTTTCATATATTACTTATTTCCATCTGACATACCAATTAATTATTATAATTATTTCAAGTTTTAACTTAACTAGCCAATCATAGCTTGCCAACTAGGCAGCCAGGGCCCAGGCCACACAGCAACGGCCAAGCCAATCGGCTTGCGCCTTACTGGCACCCGGACCGGCCTGGGTTTAAGCGGAAAAAAATGAACAAAGGTCGATATTGCCCTTACCTCAATACAGATGACCGGAGGGCAGACTTGTCATTTTGACAAAGGTTATCTTCAACCTCCATCACACGAGCAGGCTGCTTGGGATGTCAACCCAAACGGTTGACTTCAGACATCCAGGCCATCAAGCGGTGGGAAAGGGTGGCGGCACCTCCGCCTGGTCCCTCCAGATTCATTGGTGGCGTCAATTTCTCTGAGAGGATCCTGGAGCAAGGAGGACGACGAGGGCCACACCGGTGGCGGCATCAAAAGAATGAAGAGGGGAAAGCTGGTGATGGTGGAAGAATTGAAGACAAGAAGAGCAACGATTCAGTCTCACGGAGACCTACGAACAAGAATCCCATCCCAAAGGGGATCATTACCCCCCGATAAATCCCTGATCCAAGGAGGGGTAGACAACGAGCAGTCTGAGAAAAAGGGGACTCTTGTGTAGACTTCCAAAGGGGTTGAAAGTTGGGACTCTTTGACTCAGAAGCGTCTCCTGATCACAAAGGAAAGGTTTCGAAGCATTCTCATCGATCAATGTGTAAGAAAAGCACAAGATAAGGAGGGAGGTCTGATTGTGTCAGTTTCCCGATCTGACTGGAGGTTAGGGATGGTCTCCTAACCAATGATCAGCAATCCAATGGTCACTAGGCATGTGTGACAGATACAAGGCTGGGCCCAAGGTTTCCGAAAATTATGTAAATCGTGACATTTACTACGTATCTCATAATCCTCTTCACCTTAGGAAACCTTATTTAATTAATATCTCTCACTCTATTAATCATTTTAATCCCAAATTTAAAGGGAAAGCTTTTAAAACCTATATATCTGTGTGGGAAAGATTTGGGGCCAAATTATGAAAGTTAAATTCTCTTTTCTTGCCCCTTAAGCAAAAGGCTTATTTGATTCATTTAAGTCATATAATTGATGTATTTTTCAACCAAACTTGGCAAGAAACCCTATTTAGTCGTATTCTTTCTTTAAGTAAAATATTTGAACCAAATTTGATTCATTATTTTCCTTTAGCACCTTATTTCCAGAAAATCCCACACTATTCCCATTTAGTCATTTAACATTAACTTAAATGCATTAATTGATTACATATTGTAAAAGGATTTTTCGATTGTGAACTCTAGAGTCAATATTCGAGACAATACCTTATTACTCACTCAAAAATGGTTTCCTTTATCTTTTTATGCCTTTCTAAGCAACGTGCATGGATGACAGAGAGAAAAAGAGATTATTTGTACTTTCTCTTTATATGGAGAAGACAATTAAACTTTCTATGAAAGAAATATATTTCACAATTATATTTTTTGAATTCCAATTATTTTCTCTTTGTCTTTTATTCCTTTTTAATCATATTCAAATATAGGAGAGAGAAAAGGAAGGTAAAACTAATGCTCATCAAATTTGAATCAATTGCAACACATTATGTATGGATGAAAGAGAAAATATATCTTAAGCCTCATTTTAATTTTCTTACTTCATCTATTATTTAAAAAATTTAGTCGCAAGGTCATTTTGCATTAAGGCCCTTAACTATTTTTATTTTAGAAAAGCTACATCCTAGGTTTTAAATTATTCTTGAAAATTTGGGATGTTACACCATCCTTCCTTTTTTGGGAATGGGGTAGAATATGGTCTTGTGACCATCGATTTGGAAAATGAGGGTTGAGATCATGTGGTATATTATTGGGCCAGATCCAAGTTTCCAAGTACTTTGAAAATCATGACATTTAATACATTTCCCAAAATCCCTTAACTTTAGGGAAAAACTGAATAATTCATAACATTCTCCTCCTTTATCCAAACGATTTCACATTTTGAAGGGAGGTTTTTAATAATGAAGTATAGGTGTAGGCAAGGTTTAGTGAAAAAACATATTTCTAGATTCCCCTCTTCTCTCTTTTTTATAAAGGAATATAATTCGTTAACTCCAAGTAATTCCCTTAATCTTTACGAATTTCTCTAGGTCACTAGAAACATCCTTTTTCTAGGAAACAAGGCAACTCACTAAATTCTTTCCCTACCTTAAACATATTGTGAGATTTATTAGAATAACATTTATGCACAATAAATGCTTATTTAGAAAATTCTTAATTTATTTACTCACTCTAATTGGAGACTGTGTTTTCTCCCAAATTCTAAAGGGATGTTTCTAGCACTTACGTCTAGGTGTGGGTGAGATTGGAGACCAATATACAAAAGTAAAAGATACTTTTATTTATCCTTAATTATCCCTCTTTATCTCATTATTTAAGGCATCAAATCAATTCTTTTCATTTCCCATCTTAGCCATATTTCTTATTTTGATTACTTTTCTCAAAAGAAACCATGCTAAAATGAAACCAAACTATTAGTGGCCTTTAACACCATTTTCTAGAGAATTCCACATTATTCAAAATTACAATATTAATTACCTATTATCTTTTATATTGCACTAAATATAGGATTTTTTGTTCTTTCCTTTTCCAATATTTGTTATTAGACTAATAAAAAATAGTAGAAACCACAAAATTCATAGAAAAAGGGAAATTTTCAAAGAAAACATACTTTTAAAATAAAGAACACAAATTTCCAAGATATCCTTTTTGTGCAAATAATTATATTTGAATTATGTAAATACATGTGAAAAATCATGTTATAACAAATATATCGTATCAGCATAAGCATATCAACATCATAAAAATGTCTACCTTCTCTCATTGCACAATACATCATTTATGTGTGAAATGAGAAAACAAGGGTTTTCAACCAATGTGAAGCATCATGTATAACCCTAATCACATATGCTACATGATTGTATTACATCTTTTATCAAGCCCCGAGGAGTTTGAGGTATACCACTTAGAATCCAACTGACCACTGCTAACTTAAAATTAATTTTATACAAGATGTAGGAGAGTCAGAATCCTAAGATCTCATCCACCCTCAGTCAGTACAAGCCTGTTGTAGCTACATATAAGTCAAGCTGCAAAACAACCTAGTCCACCCTTGTCATATAGGTCACAACACTAGTAAGCAAGGTATACAAACCCTAACATCTGAGGTACAACCACAGCTGTCCTCAAGCACATCACATATATATACAATATTTAAGATACAACTACAATCGTTCTCTTATCGAGAAGTGACCACGACCATCCTCAAAAACATGCATATACTTAACAATATATGACTCTGAGCTTCCACTAGAGGAATACTTGTTTCACCATCTAACAAGTCCTGACACTAGAATGGATCTACAACACATGACACTAGATGATTTGGGTTTCACTTGATTAGTTAATGTCAATTGAGTGTCTTTTGATTGCATCAATCAAGTTATAAGCAAACCCTAAAAGATTTCTACAAAAACATGGGTATATTGCAACTTCAAATGATATAAAATGTGTGAGATATAATTCTTATCACATCATCATAGGATACCAATTATTGTCACATCTTGAAGAGGGTTACACCTCCATTATGGCTCAAGACATGCCCAAATGTCAATAAGACCATCACATCATTCACTGCAAGAACATCATTATCTTTCCATTCCTTGGCAAAAGTTCAACAAACCATCACCATACATGTGAAATATAAGTTCGACATAATGCTACATTTAAGGGCTATGATGTTCATATGGAATCATATTAGGGTTACAAAGTCATTAAGAGAGTATTCCATCATCATAATAGTGATGAAAGAAGGCTAAGTATGAATAATCATCACCACTTACTTGTATTAGGTTAGGTTAAACAACATTAGTTACATTGGTTTCACAAATCAGCACTTAAAGATAAACACTAGTACTTGGTATCCCCATTGAATCATGTATGCATAAGGTGCATAGCCATCATCTTAGAAGCACCAAACCCAAACCTTCGAGTCATGGACATCACCAAGACCATTGGATGTTGAATAAACAAAACCATTGGATGCAATACAAGTAAAATCTTGAACCAATCATCTAGTAAAACTATCGAGTTATGACCTAGAAGAGTCATCAAACATGACCTAGTTAGGCTATTAGTTGTTAACATTAGATCCACCATTCGATGTGGCAACCAGAAACACCATCGATTGTGACATCAAGAGTCACCATCATTTGTGAGCCATCAGCCAAAGAGTCAGAGAAACCATCAACCTAAGAGTCAAAAAATCCATTGAGTTTAGAACCAAAAAAATCCATCAGTTGATGACTCAGTGAAACCATCGAGTGTGAACTCAGTGAAGACATGAGTCTTGATTCAATGAAGCCATTGGTTGGCAACACTAGGTGAATAACAGGTCATCAAAACCATCAATTGAGGGACCCAAGCAACCATCATTTGGTAGAACCTAATACCATCAATTTAGACACTTTAGAGAACAACAAAATCGAGAATTGTGAGAGGAAACATAGCTGACACGATTTTATCGTGTGTATAATGAAAGTGTACGCGTCAGAGTAATATAGGCCTTTGTGAGGCCTGAGTCAAACACAGGGACACTGAACTATCGGTAGACTACTTACTAACTACTCGCGATCAGCTAGACCAATTAAAAGGTTATGATAATTGATTAAAAAATAAAAGAAAAATAAAAGAAAACAAAGCAATCGATTAAATATTTAGTTCAATCAAATTTGATGGGAATCTTTAAGATTGCAGTTTCACCGCAGGTTCTCATTGTATTTATTTCTATATAATTACTCAAATTCATCTCTCATTTCGAGTAGTGTCCTGTAGTCAGAATTGTACACTGTCGTGATATAATTCACTACCTAAATCTAGGTCGGTTCCATGGTCATAGTAACCTATACCCTAAACTAGGTGCATGAAGACCATACTCTGGGTTTCCACCATTAACTGTACATCACCTTGTTCAAGGGATTTATTAATTAATGTGAATTTCATCTCTTTTCAACCATTAATTCTTCTTTCAAAGCAACTAAAGGCATTAGATTATCATTAGGGTGATCAATCATAATGATATTATGGAGAAAATGAAATCATACCACGGATTTAAGAGACAAAATATGAATTATTATGATAAAAACATCATACAACGATTACCCGGGCTACTCCCGATCATAAAGACAAAGAGGATTAACCCTGCATGTTCATCTCAAAGCAATACATGATGGAAGAAAGGGAAAACATAGAGAAAACATGGATGAAGTGATGTAAACCCCTAAACGGAGAAGGTCCAAGCATTCCTCGATGTAGAGTGCACAATCTATAGCCTTCCGGTGGTGGAAAATGTCTTCTTTGGCTCTCGAAACGGTCGTGCATGCTTCTAGGCTCTGTTCACTTCTCCACACCTCCTCGGGACTTGTGCAGTGGATAATGACGTGATACATCTCTCCTGGCCGCCGTCATTAGGTATAAACACCAAATTAGATCGTTAAAATATCCCCACCATTTGATTTGGGCCGATCTGGAACAAAAACTAATCTGACGGCGTCGATACCATCGACGCGGGTAGATGGTATCAACCCGTCAGTGTATCGACAAGTTTTCCTTTTTCTTTGACATTCTTACTGATTCAGACTCGATACCATCGACGTGGGTCGATGGTATCAACACCTTTAGGTGTTGGTTTTTGTCACCTTTCTGACATTGAAGTTGTAGAACGTCGATAGTATCGACTTTTGTGTCGATAGTATCGATAGGTTGATTGCTGGCTCGCTGAAGGTATCTCGATACCATCGACTTCAATGTCGATAGTATCGACTCATCTTGGCTCCTTGCGGTTGTCTCACTGTGACTATGTCGATACCATCGACACATGTCGATGGTATCGACAACTGTGTATACTCGTTTTTCCTGAAATTGCAAGACAAAACCAAATCAGCTAAGCTAAAACCCATTATTATAATCGTTTATACTCACAAAGATAAAACATGAGAGATTTGATACAGAATGAGATTATAGACTAATGTAAGTGAATTATGTGATACTAACCACAAAAGTGACTATTTTTTTTAGGGTAAACCACATGCCATTATATTAATAAAAGCCATACGGCATCTATAGAGATAAGTAGATCAAACATATTTTGTAACCACACAAGGCAGAGAGTGATATCTAACATATAGGATTGGATGCAAGTAAGACTCTTCAGCATGGATTCCTCCCTTTCGTGCTTGTAAAAGCAGCTTTCAAACAGAAACAAACCACAATCCCGGGTTGCAGCTGCAAAGACACCCTTACCTCCACTGAGATGACCAGAATAAGCAAGATCACCATCACCCATGGAGCCAGTAGACCTCCACCAACACATCGAGCACAAACAGATAGCCAAGCTACAAAAAACAGACGGGGGATAAACCCTGAACAAGGATGAAACCACTGGGGGAACCCAGAGAACACCACCACCTTCACAAAGGAAGGACAGAAAGACCTTAATGAAAGGTACTAACAGCGCCGATACCCGGCGAGACCTGAAAAACAAACAAAGCCTAAACCAACTCCAAGGAAACATAGGAAAAAGGGGAGGAAAAGCCAAAGTCAGCTGCAGGACCAGAAACCGTGGGGTTCCTCACGACAGCTCAAGCACCCCTGACGACAAGCTAGCAGCAACCAAAGATGGCACCGCAGCTATCGGCTCCCCTTCCGAGCCTAGCCGACCTGGATCTAGGATCCAAAACCCAGTCGCCGAAAGAAAGGGGTGCGAAGCAGAGGGAGAGGAGCACAGCAGCGAAGCACCAACAGAGATCCGATCCGACAGAAGAGACGGCAGAGGTGGCCCCGGGGGAGTAGGGCGGCGCACCCAGGCCACCGAGCCCCCTCCCCCAAGATCGGCGACTGTGAGCCCTAGTCGCCCTCTCAGTCGCACGGGAGCGGGACGGGAGCCTGAAAGGATTATGTCTACAAAAGTGACTAATAAACACATAAAATGCATGTAAAACAAGTCTATAAATGCGACTCAAAATCATCGCATCAAACTCCCCTAAGATTAAACATTGCTCGTCCTCGAGCAGCAGAACTATAGAATAAAATTGTGAGGGTCAACTACAGAACAGATTATCACAATACACCTTGCCATATGATCCCTGCCAGACATTCACATTCCGGCCCTCACTAACCACAAAATGATAATTACCCTCAAGGTGACAATGATCATCCATAAGAGATGTCTACCCCATGATTGATGAACACTATCACATAAGGCAGTTAACATAATAAAATCCTCCAGTTCAGGATTGGTGCATCTTTGTGATCTTCTATCTACGTTGCTCGTTTCCTAACTACCATCTAAATGGAAGCAGCTCTCCTGATATTGATGAGTGAGGAGATAATCATGGTGGCCTACCAATTCGAGCAACGGGTGGATGGAATAGGTGGTTGTAGAAGAAATGGAAGCACAATATAGTTTTAACATGCACAAATAACAATAATGACCTAAATGATGCATATGCAAATGAAAATACCCTAATGCCTACATTTTGGGTGGAGTGATGCATGTTCCTACTATCCCATCTCATGCGAGATAGAATATCTATAAACTACCTTATGTGCTTATTCTTCTTATTATACGGGTGAGACAAGCTCTTTTCTCCCTCTAAAATTAGCCTTGTTTTTTTTTCTGTTCTTCTTTTTTCCAAGCCCTTCTTTCTCTCAAATTGGCTACTGCAAAATGTACAATATTTTTCAAAAAAAAATCGAGCTTATTTTCAATTAACTGTTATCCTTGAGGCATTATAACTTAATTTCAGAGAGTATAGAGTGAGTTACCTGCTTCTCTTATTTTTTCAGAAGAAATAAGGCACATACTGTCCTGTATGTGCAAAGATATGTCAAACATGAGATCAATTATGCAACTGTGATGACATGCACTCAAGAATGTGTGCATGCATGATTCATCTACAATTTTTTCATTTTCCATTTTTATGCAAAATCGAACTAAAATGCAATCCTACCTAAATGTTATGCAATCAAAAGATGAAAACCGTAATGTGCTTCTAATTCTTATGGTGGAGTGTGAAAACAATGAGGTGGATGGATCACAAGATTAATTGCCCGAACCATTGGAATATATTATATGTCCCTCCTTACTGACCTGTGTAATAATTAAGAGGTTTCCCTATCTTATTTTAGATTAAGGTCTCATTACCATTTGGTCAGTTTAGGCTCAGCGTCCAATTTCGTCCACTTTTCTTGAATCATAGGCATGTACAGTTGTGATCTTATGTTTTAAAGTTGACAAACCCAATTATTTCCATAAGCCATATGCTCAAATTCAAACAAAGCAAGCTCACAATTTTATTAAAAATTTTCAAATTGACCCCTGACTCCCATTTGACAAACAAAGAGATGACACATTTGCATAAACATCAACGATTACACTAGATAGAATGTGGATCCTAAAAATGAAGAAAATTTCTAGAACAACAGAAAAGGCAATGAATGATAAAAACTAAAAATAAAAGATAGAAAAAGATAGAATATGTTCCATCTCCCCCCTAAGCTTGAATTCAACTATGGACTCATAGTCAAAAACAATATTAAAAGGTGGAACAGTGATACCAATCATTGTTCAGGTAGTGGCGGGTACTGCGGGGCAGTGGGATCCCATGATGGAAACTGCCCCTGGAAATTTGGATCATACGGGGGCATGGGCGGAGGTTGAGGATATCCCCCGAAGTACTTTTGGCTCCAATAATTATCGTAGAACGGCTGCTGCTGCTGGTCAATCCTTCCCAACCGATCATAGACTTGTTGTTGATTGGCGAACAACTGACGCTCGTTCTCAAAGATAGCTTGCTGATTAACATAGAGTCGATTTGTAGTCTTCTGAATATCAGCAAATGACGCAGTGTGCTGCTATTGCATCTGCTGGATCTCCTATAGCATAGAATACATCCCCTGCATAGAATAGACATCCTCTCCTTGCTGAGAGGGATGAGGTGGCAGAGGCTGTGAAGATGATGGTGCACCCGGGTGGAAGTGTGGACACTTCCGCGGTGCCACTCATGAACGAAGAGGAGTGAAAGCCTCCTCTTCCTCTTCTTGCTCGTCGTCATCGTCATTGTCATTGTCGTTACCATCGTCTTCTTTGTCGGAGTCGTCGATGGCGATGATGGGCCACCGAAAGTGCTGAACTTCCTGGATGTTGAAGACAGGATCTGGAAGCGCACACTCCTGGTATTCCTGGTTGACATGGCACTGTGCATAGGCCATGCCATCACGAATCATAAGAAGGTTGGATTGGTTTAGATGATGCAGGTTGACTTTATTCCTATTGGCCAACGGAGTGAGATGGGAAAAATCCAACCCAAGGTAGAGAGCAAGTGGTGTGATAAGCCCCCCAAAGTGGATTGGAGCTTTTCTTGTACTCCTCCGCACGGCCAACACATGCGTCAAGAAAAACGTGCCCCAATTGCACTCTTCTCGTTTTAACAGCTTATACAAAAAGAACAAGTCTATCTCTTGAAATTTGCTGAGAGAAAGGTCGCCTCGAGCAAAGAGTGTAGTGCACAGCATGCGATGTAGAATCCACACAAAGGGATGCTCGAAATCGGCGACAACTGCATTATGATAGCTGACGGATTTGCCTGGAGGCACGGTCACCAGCTGTGCAAAGATCTCATCATAATCTGTCCAGTTGTCCGACCTCCTGTACTGATTCGGATAATGGTACCGTTGTAAATTGAATTGAACTACTGGAGGGTGAGATTATAATCGTTGTTGTAGAGACGGAAAGAAAACCGACCCTTGATCCATTCCCGATCAGTGGCGATGAGGTCGTTAGGAACAACACATATGTCCAGTGATGCCATAAATTCCACCACCAGTTATTTATACATAGGCCACTCACCGAAGAAAGGGTGGCCCTCCACGTGGAACTGGACCTCGTCAGACCTCCTGGTCGTATGCTTCACTTGCCCTTGAAGGACATAAGTGAGATTGGCCTCGAACCCAAGGTCGTGGATCATGGTCCGATCGACGTATTGGGTTGGCTTGATTTTCCGCTTGAGCAACTCCTCGTATATCTTTCGTACTTCCACCGAAGGATGAACAATCCTCGGATGAGGAATGGATCCAGGTGGTGGAGGAACAAATGTCAGAATCTCCATCGGGGTCGTCCTTGAAGAAGAAGCTCCTTCCGTCCGCACCATCATCACAGAGAGAGAGGAGAATAAGAAATAGATCTCGATGAAGGTTGGAGAAGACAATCTCTGCTTGGTGTAGAGCTTGGTGAAGATATCCCGATCCTTGGATGCTCGACGGAGGCCTTCGGTCACCCAACAATACTCAAAGCACAAGTGGAAGGAAGGAGCTCTGAAGGTGTGAAAAAAATTGAGAAACAGCCCTTCCTTTTATAACTGATTATGTCGCTGCTACCGCTCCATCGATACCATCGACAGGGGTGTCGATGGTATCGACACTTGTAGCACAATCTGTGTCTTCACTAGTATCGACGGTTGTCAATTGCTTGATGTGGGGGCCCAAATCGATGACGTGTCAATACTATTGACACAAGTCGATGGTATCGACCCATCCCACGGATCGACTTCCTTGATTTAGCGGCTGTCGTTGATTTCTTATCGTGGATCGGTGACGTGTCGCGTCGATACCATCGACGGGAGTCGATGGTATCGACTCTGCATGGATCTACTACCCTCGCGAGGCCAGCATGCAACTTCCTTGTTGTTGCTGTGTCGATACCATCGACGTGGCCATCGATGGTATCGACTTCACTGAGACAAAATCTTCTATAAATCTTCAGGGATCTCACGAGTATCGACATCCTAGTCGATACTATCGACCCCGTGGCATCTTTTTCTTCAGTGTCACTGTTGGTATATCGATACCATCGACGAGGCCATCGATGGTATCGACTCAGAAAAATTTCTACAGTCGGTTCCCTGTACCCATGCCGCTACCATAAACACAATGGTCGATAGTATCAACTCTGCCTCAGTCCTACACACTGAACAAACGATCAAGGTATCATTTTTACACTAAAAACAAAATTAAACCAAACTAACTTGCAAATTTGAAGGAAAATGAAGAAACTACCAATGGTTGGGTTGCCTCCCAACAAGCGCCCTTCTTTAACGTCTTAGGCTATACAAACTCAAGCTCATCTTGCATCCTTAAGTGCTATGAGTTTGAACTCATGCACTTTCCTCGTGTAGTCCTCACCAAAGTAAAGCTTCAACCTTTTTCCATTAACTAGAAATGTCGTCTCTCCATCGCACACCAATATGGCACCATGTGGCCGTACCTCCTCCACAATAAAAGGTCCACTCCACCGGGATTTCAATTTCCCGGGATGCAGCTTCAACCTCGACTTGAACAATAACACACGATCTCCCTTTTTGAAGACACGCAGTTGAATGTGTCGATCGTGAATTAGTTTTTTTCTCTCCTTGTAAATCTGTGAGTTTTCATAGGCATTCATCCGCAGCTCGTCCAACTCATTCAACTCTAGCATTCACTTCTTCCCTGCCTCATCATAAGTCAAATTAGCTGGAAGATCAACAACAGAGGCTATTTTTCTGATAAGGAGGCTTATGGAGAAGTATAGACAAAGCAAAAGAGATCTTCATATGGTGTTTATCGATCTAGAGAAGGCTTATGATCGAGTACCCAGAGAAGTGTTATGGATGGTTTTGAAGAAAAAGGGTGTGCCTATCCAATACATTGACTTGATCAAAGACATGTATGATAGCTCTACTGCAAGTGTGAAGACTCCTGGAGGAGAGACACCAACTTTTCCTATTACAGTTGGGGTACACCAAGGATCCACACTCAGCCCATATCTATTCGTTCTGGTTATGGATGAGTTAACAAAGAATGTTCAGGATGATATTCCTTGGTGTATGTTATTTGCTGATGATATTGTTTTGATTGACGAAACAAAAGATGGATTGAATGATAAAGTTGAATGTTGGAGAAAGGCATTAGAATCAAATGGATTGATGATTAGCAGGAGCAAAACTGAGTATATGCATTGCAATTTCAGCCAATCTCGCAGTGTGAATGATGGAGCCAAGTTGGACGGAGTAGATATACCAAAATGTGACAAATTTCGTTACTTAGGTTCTATTATTCAAATAGACGGGGAGGTCCAAAATGATGTTTGTCACCGGATCACTGCAGGATGGTTGAAATGGAGGAGTGCAACTAGAGTTTTATGCGATCAGAAGATCCCTCTCAGGTTAAAAAGTAAGTTTTATAGAACAGCTATACGACCAGCCATGCTCTATGGGAGTGAATGTTGGGCGGTGAAGAAACAAGGTCTCAACAAGATGAACGTGGCCGAAATGCGTATGCTGAGATGGATGTGTGGGAAGACAAGAAAAGATCGTTTGAGAAATGACTATATCAGGAATAAAGTGGGGGTGGCGAGCATTGAGGACAAGTTGCGTGAGGGCCGACTCAGATGGTACGGACATGTGCAACGCAGACCTACTAGTACGCCTATACGAAGCAATGCTATTGAGCCAAACACTATAAATAGAAGAAGAGGAAGGCCTAAATTAACATGGGATGAGCTTATAAAGAGAGATTTTGAATCTCTACATCTCAATCAGAATATGACCCATGATAGAGCTGAATGGAAACGAAGGATCCATGTAGCCGACCCCAACATAGTTGGGATTGAGGCTTAGATGATGATGATGATGATGAATGCCCAGTGCACCTTGTGTTCCAGCTCTACCGGTAAATGGCAGGCCCGCCCATAAGCCAACCTAAAAGGTGTAGTGCCTATAGGTGTCTTAAATGTGGTCCTATATGCCCATAATGCATTTGGTAGCAAAGTACTCCAATTCCTTCTTGTCGAAGCCACTGTGCACTCCAAAATTTTCTTGATTTCTCTGTTTGACACCTCGATCTGCCCTTGTGTCTGCGGGTGGTATGGGGTACCAACATTATGCTTCACCCCGTATTTTCTTAATAACATAACAAACTTTTGATTTTTGAAATGGCTGTCGCCATTGCTAATAATCATCCTTGGCACACCAAATCTGCAGAAAATGTGATCTTTTACAAACCTGCACACTACAACAGTGTCGTTAGTCCTTATAGGTATTGCCTCTACCCACTTCGATACATAATCAACAACAAGCAAAATGTACAAATTAGAGTTCGAGGACACAAAGGGTCCCATAAAATCGATGCCCCACAGATCAAACACCTCAACTTCCTAAAAAACATGGAGGGGCATCTCTTGCCGCTTGGAAATATTACCTACCCTTTGACAGGAATCACATCTTCGCACATAGTCATAGGCATCCCGAAAGAGTGTAGGCCAATAAAGACCACTCTCTGGCACCTTGGCCGCCGTTCTGGAGCTCGCATGATGACCACCAGTTGGTAGTGTATGACAATGACTAAGTACACTGTCATATTCTATCTCCGGTACACACCTGTGCAAAACGTGGTCCCTACATTGCTTCAACAAAATGGGATCATCCCAGAAATAATATCTCAAAGAATGGAAAATTTTCTTTTTCTCTTGATAAGTCCAATCATCTGGGATTATTTTACAGGCAAGATAATTAACAATATATGAAAACCATGGATCCTTGGATTTAACAGAAAGGATTTGCTCATCAGGGTATGTTTCGGTGATGGGTATATTAATGTCCTTCTCATCTACACGTTCTAACCTAGACAAGTGGTCCACAACCACATTCTCAATCCCCGCCTTATCTTTAATTTCAATGTCAAATTCTTGTAACAATAAGATCCACCTAATCAATCTAGGTTTGGCATCTTTCTTTTCCATCAAATACTTTATGGCGGCGTGGTCCGTCCATACCACAACTTTTGACCCTACTAGGTATTGCCAAAAAATTTCGAATGCAAAAATGACGGCGAGAAGTTCCTTTTCAGTTGTAATGTAGTTAAGTTGTGCTTCGTTTAAAGTCTTGGATGCATAGAAAATCACAACGGGTTTGTTTTCAAAACGTTGCCCAAGAACAGCCCCTACCGTAAAATCTGAAGCATCGCACATTGCTCAAAAGGCTTTGTCCAATCCGGCATTTGAACCACTGATGCAGAAATTAATTTCTCCTTGAGTACATTAAAAGCATGCAAACACTTTTTATTAAAGTCAAACATTGCATCTTTGTCAAGCAGTTTAGACAATGGTTTAGCGATTTTCAAGAAATCTTTAATAAAGCGGCGATAAAATCCTACGTGACTGAGAAAACTCCTTACCCCTTTAACCGAATTAGGTGAGGATAATTTTGAAATAACCTCAATCTTAATTGGATCCACCTCCAGCCCCTTGCTAGACACTTTATGTCCAAGAACAATTCCTTCACTAACCATCATATGGCATTTTTCCCAGTTGAGAACTAAATGTGTGTCCTCACATCGTTGTAAAGCTTTATCCAAATTATACAAGAACTCATCAAATGACACACCATAGATGGAAAAATCGTCCATGAAGACCTCTAAACAGCGCTCAACCAGATTAGAGAAAATGGCAAGCATGCAGCGATGAAAGGTTGCTGGTGCGTTGCACAAGCCAAAAGGCATACGATGGTATGCAAATGTTCCATAGGGACAAGTGAAGGTAGACTTCTCTTGGTCCTTAGGATCAATGAAGATCTGATTGTAGCCAGAGTAGCCGTCTAGAAAACAAAAATGAGATTGACCAGCCAGTCGCTCTAAGATTTAATCGATGAACGGAAGAGGAAAATGATCCTTTAACGTAGCGGAGTTCAATCGATGGTAGTCAATGCACACATGCCACCCGGTTACCAGTTGGGTCGTGACCGACTCATTTAACAAGTTGTGAGTGACAGTGATTCCCCCCTTTTTAGGGACTACCTATGTGGGGCTTACCCACGTCGAATCAGAGATAGCGTAAATGATGCCTACAGAAAGGAGCTTGATCACCTCCTTATTGACTACCTCCATCATGCTTGGATTGAGTCTACGTTGTGGCTGGATTATAGGTTTGGCTCCTTCCTCGAGCCGGATCTTGTGCTGGAAAAGTGTAGGGGAGATCCCCTTAATATTCACAACTGACCACCCGAATGCGCTACAGTGGTTCTTCAGCACGATCAACAATTGCTCCTCTTCCTCGGCACTCAGATATGCTGAAATGATCACCAGTAGTCTTTCACCATCAGCTAAGAATGTATACTTCAAATGGGGAGGCAGTGGTTTCAGTTCTAACTCTGGTGGACTGATCAATGATGATTGAAGCGGTGGTGGGAGGGGCCCAAGATCTTCATAATACCTGACATAGTAGCACGGAAGCACTTTAAGTATCTTGATGCATTCTTGTAATGACTTGCTTCTCATCCAGCCATGCATTATGTTGACAAGGCAAGCTGCAAGGGGAAATTCTGGATAGGCGTCAAGGACTAAACTTGCTATTGCATCATCTTCAGTAGAAAGTGGAATTTCCTCCTCTTCATCATTTAGGTACCCCACATCTCTACAAAGAGAAACAACCTTGGTTTGTTCCATAATATCTACAGCCAGTGTCCCCTTATCTACCTTGGTCATTACATGAGCCATATCTAAAAATTGGCTTCCCTAGACAAAGAGAAATATTCTGATCAAAATGTTTCACCATGCGACACTGCTCCTTTTCCTTTGATTGTGTTGTACTTGGGGGCATAACCATTTCAAATCGGTCATCTGCAATTCCCAATGTCAGACGGCACTTCCCATCTTGAGTATCATATCTGCAGTAGCTTGGAAGGGTCTGCCAAGGAGTAGCTCATTTCCTTGTTCATCTTGCATTTCCATTACCACAAAATCTGTTAGAAATACAAACATGTCAACTTTAACCAGAACATCCTCGCAAATACCATACGGCTTAACCACGGAATTGTCCGCTAACTGAATCGTCATGTTACTATGTCTCGATTCTTTAAGTCCCAGCTTCTTGAAAGTAGAAAGATGCATCAAATTGATACTTTCCCCGGAGTCACACAATGCTTCGCCGAACTTCACCTTACCGATGTAACATGAAATATTGAAGCAGCCCGGATCTTGTCTTTTAGGTGGCAATGTGACCATAATGAAGGCGATCACTTGTTCTTTAAGAACCATGACCTCGGTATCAGTAATCTTCCTCTTCTTTGTGATTATATCTTTCAGAAACTTTCCATAAGAGGGTATCTTCTCTATTGCTTCTAACAGCAAAATGTTGACAGAAAGTTTCCTAAAGCTATCTAGGAACTTCTTGAACTGAACGTCCACTTTCTTGGCCTTCAAACTATTTGGATATGGTACTGGGACAGTCTGTTCCTGCTGATGTGGTGGCACATATGGTGTCCTCTTTTGCGTCTCTCCCTCAGTAATGGGTTCTGGTGTGGTATCATCTACCACATCCTCTATCGGCTCTATGATTGTAACCTCCTCTGTGGCCTCACTTGTGGTTTCTGGCTGGGGTGTGCTCGGTTCATCGGCCCTGGGGTTTAAAATCTTCTTTCCACTCCGCAATAGAATTGTCTTGGCTTGTTGATTTCCTCCTGGAACATTTGTATTTCTAGGAAAACCTTGTTGTGTTGGCTTTTTCATATTTTCTATCTCAGCAGCTAACTATGCTAACGATGTCTCCATAGTTCTCATCTGAGCCCCATGACTTTGTAAGGTCTGCCCAAATTGATTCATAAATTCTCCTTGTTGCTTAATTTGCTGACCAAACGTGCTCATGAGTTCTTGATTCTGCTTGATTACTTGATTGAACAACTCATTGCTCTTGTCCTGTGCCAGCGGTTGTGGTTTTGCATCGGGGTTCTGCAGGAAATTGTTTGGGTCCTTCCATGAAAATTTCTTATCTTTCCTCTAAGAATAATCATTGTTTCTGTACCCCTGTTGCTGGCGCATAAATTTCACCTGTGCTTTATCATCAGATTCGGTGTCTTCCTTTGCTAGCAATTTCTTGGCTAAAAGGTCCATCTTGTCATTTCAGCTCCTTGATTGCCTTTGACTCACCTGCCACTCGAACCTGTTCGGGTGCATCTCTATCACCCCAAGACTGCTTTTTTGCCATATTCTTCAAGATCTCCCAACACCTAGTGCCAGTGTTGTTCAAGAAGAACCCCGAACCTACTGAATCCAGGTTGCTTCTATCATGCTCAGAAAGAGAAAAATAGAAAATCTTGACCTATTTCTCCTTGTCCATCCCATGATGTGGGCACCTCCTTAGCATTATCTGAAAACGTTCCCAAGTCTCAGAATATGTCTCCCCATCTTTCTGGCTGAAGTTGTGGATCTTTCTTACAAGATCATTAGTCTTCTCGGGTGGAAAGAATCTCTCAAAGAACACCTCGACCATATGATCCCATGACTCCACATACTCATCATCCAAGTTATGCAGCCATTCTCGGGCATTTCCCGCTAGCAAGCTAGGAAATAATTTCAGATAGAGCGTCTCTTGTGGGAACCTGTCGATTTTGATCATATCACAGTTCTCCAAGAACTGGCTAATGTGAGTCACCAGATCTTCGTTTTTTATCCTGTGAAATGCATTTGATTTGACCAAGTTAATTAGGCCTGGATCGATTTTATAATTGGGAATGTTGATAGCCTGCCTCTTGATCGGCCCTTTCGATGCAGAGGCGGATGACGCCTTGATCTTCTCCCAGATTGTCTTCTCCTCAGCCATAACTTCTGGTTCAGAGTCTGAATATATATCCTCAGGCTGATCTTGAGTGTTGTTTTCCTCGTCGTCCGATCCCAATGGTGGAACCTCTAGTGATGGCAGTGTATAGTCTATGCTACGCGTCCTCACCATGCACTAGTACCTGCAGGGTAATAAATTTGATTCAGTACAGTGCTAGACGATTGCTAAATATGAAAGATAAATGATGAATTTCAAAAATAATAAAAATAATAAAAAGTGGCCTAGAGTGTCCGCTTGCAGCACTCGTAGTGCCGACAATTTCTATGTCCCCGGTAATGGTGCCAAAAACTTGACACGATTTTACAGTGCGTATAACGCAAGTGTACGCGTCAGAGTAATATAGGCCTTTGTGAGGCCTCAGTCGAACATAGGGACACTGAACTATCGGTAGACTACTTACTAACTACTCGCGATGAGCTAGACCAATTAAAAGGTTTTTAGAGTTGATTGAAAAATAAAAGAAAAATAAAAGAAAACAAAGCAATCGATTAAATGTTTAGTTCAATCAAATTTGATGGGAATCTTTAGGACTGTGGTTTCACCGCGAGTTCTCGTTGTATTTATTTCTATATAATTACTCAAATTCATCTCTCATTCTGGGTAGTGGCCTGTAGTCAGAATTGTTCATTGTCGTGATACAATTCACTACCTAAATCTAGGTCAGTTCCACAGTCGTAGTAACCTATACCCTAAACTAGGTGCATGAAGACCATACTCTGGGTTTCCACCATTAACTGTACATCACCTTGTTCAAGGGATTTATTAATTAATGTGAATATCGTCTCTTTTCAACCGTTAATTCTTCTTTCAAAGCAACTAAAGGCATTAGATTATCATTAGGGTGATCAATCATAATGATATTATGGAGAAAATGAAATCATACCACAGATTTAAGAGACAAAATATGAATTACTATGATAAAAACGTCATACAACGATTACCCGGGCTACTCCCGGTCCTAAAGACAAAAGGGATTAGCCCCACATATTCATCTCAAAGCGAGACATGATGGAAGAAAGGGAAAACATGGAGAAAACATGGATGAAGTGATGTAAAACCCTAAATGGAGAAGGTCCAAGTGATCCTCGACGTAGAGTGTGCAATCTACAACCTTCTGGCGGTGGAAAATGTCTTCTTTGGCTCTCGGAATGATCGGGGCATGCTTCTGGGTCCGTTCTCTTCTCCACACCTCCTCGGGACTTTTGCAGTGGCTAATGATGTGATAGATCGCTCCTAGCCACCGTCATTAGGTATAAACACCAAATTAGATTGTCAAAATATCCCCACCATTGGATTCAGGCTAATCTGGAACAAAAACTAATCTGACGGCGTTGATACCATCGATGTGGGTCGATGGTATCGACCCACCAGGGTATCGGCAAGTTTCCCTTTTCTTTGACATTCCGACTGATTCAGACTTGATACCATCGACGTGGGTCGATGGTATCGACACCTTTAGGTGTCGGTTTTTGTCACCTTTCCGACACTAAAGCTGTAGAACGTCGATAGTATCAACTTTTGTGTCGATAGTATCGACAGGTTGATTGCTGGCTCGCTGAAGGTATCTCGATACCATCGACTTCAATGTCGATAGTATCGACTCATTTTGGCTCCTTGCGGATGTCTCACTATGACTGTGTCGATACCATCGACACAGGTTGATGGTATCGACAGCTGTGTATACTCGTTTTTCTTGAAATTGCAAGACAAAACCAAATCTGCTAAGCTAAAACCCATTATTATAATCATTTATACTCACAAAGATAAAACATGAGAGATTTGATACATAATGAGATTATAGACTAAAGTAAGTGAATTATGTGATACTAACCACAAAAGTGACTAATAAACACATAAAACACATGTAAAATAAGTCTATAAATGTGACTCAAAATCATCGCATCAATAGCCATCAGTTTCAAGCACCAAAGAGAGATTAAAATAGCAACTGTGAAGAGAATTAGCACTTTCTATACATTGTATAGGTAAGCATATCATCCATGGTATATTTAAAAATTTCCTTACTTGTTTCTAAATATACATCACTGTGAAGAGAATTAGTATTTTCTAAATATATATCCAATAAAGAGAGTTGGCAAACGATGCATATCTTATGTGTAGTGATATTCAACTATTGGTTAATCTGCCTCTAAATATTTTGATCATCATATTCTTGTAAGTAATGTGTATTCTAGCTTTTGCTTTATTTATTGCTAAGACTGCGGGTCTCACCTCATAGATTTCCATATCTTTTAGGTGTGTTTAAGAAGCAAACTAGGTGTGTTGATCAAGATGTAACAAGTAATAATATGGTAAAGTCTAGAGCATCCATGTACTCTCACTTACCTGAGTTCTGGGTGACTATTGGATGATTTGTCTATTAAGTTGTTTCTCTTGGTATTTTTTGTGAACGTGAGTTGTAAATTGAAGAGACCATCATATGTTGTTGATGTTTCATAATCATAAGCAAATGCTTTAATCCTTTTGATGAAATAATTAAAGAGAGGTTTCCTTTGATTCTCTAGCATGTCTACCTATGGAAAAATGTTTAGTGGTACAATTTTATTTATCATCAAGTTTTGTATGGTGATTTCATGTAACTTGATCTCTATGTGAATCGGTTTATTTAGAATGTTTCAATTCAATTTTGAAGGTTTTTAGTTTCTAAGTTGGGTTTTTGTTTGTCCTAATAATTGTTTAGGATTTGATAAGTGGGATGCGTCCTCAAAGACATGGTTAGAGATGGAAAAAAAACTACAACAAGCTACTAAAATTTTGCAAATACTAGTGTATGTTATAAGTGGTTGTGCAAAATGAAAGCTTTTTTTAAATAATTTTAAACCAAACTTTTCTGTTGGAAAAGGTAACATATTTCATTGCCAATAAGTTGATGTCATCAATTGGAATGGAAACTCCAACATACAATCATTTTGTTTGAATTTTTTCTAATAAATGCTACTACTTTTGTTATATATTTTTGGTTTAGTTATTTTTTTCTCAATATTTCTCATGGAATCGTGCTATTTTTAAAAAGTCCCCAAATGAGACAAGAAGCATGGTCTTCCGTCATAGTATCTTAGCTTCCCACACAAGAGGGAGCTACAGGTTTTGTGAGATACAGATGTTAACTTTATTCTGAGAAAACTAAGTCTATCAATTCATTATCAATGTGGATAGCCGGCACATGAATGAAACAAACAGGAGTATTAACAAAAAGAAAATTAAGTGCATATCAATTATGCGCAATGAATGCAAGAGATGCAGCTTGAGGCAATTGAAATTAGTAATTTGTTGGCGATATCTTATGGGGTTGAGCCAAATTTCACATTGTGCAATAATATATATATATCAGATTGAAATGATCTTTTATAAATAGAGAATTTGATAACTTCAGTCATCCCATCCCCTAAACTAGAATAGACGCCAGGACATCTTGGTTACAAAACACATTTTAGACGAACTCGAATGACACTGCTTGACTTGACATATTAAGTAAAATCTAACGCTAAGCTCCACCTGGATATTTATAAACTAGCAGACCTATGAAACTTCAATCACATGTATATGGGCATGGGTTCCACTTGGTCCTTTGAGGCCAATTAGATGGGTATATGAGCGGAAGCCAGCAAACAAAGGGGAACTTTCTTATGTATGATAGCTCCTTCAGTTTCCTCCATATTGAGGTCATCTGGACCCATCCCAACTGGAAGTTTCCAATCGAAGTGGCATAGTATCTTTGCTAAGGTGAGATCGACGTTAGCCAAGGCGAAGGTGGCTCCAGGACACATCCTCCTTCCTGCACCAAAGGGCACATACTCGTAATTTGTGCCTTTATAATCGACTGACCCATCTAGGAAGCGCTCTGGATAAAACTCGTTTGGCTTCTCCCAGTACATGGGGTCCCTCCCCAGTGCCCACGCGTTGATGACGACCCTGGTCTTGACCGGGATACGGTACCCATTGATCTCACACGTCTCTCTGCACTGACGAGGAAGTAGGAGCGGGGACGGTGGGTGCAACCGGAGAGTCTCTTTAATGACGAGCTTGAGATAGCTCAGCTCGCCAATTACGCTCTCGTCTATCTTCCCTTTCTCTCTGTATACTCGCCTCACTTCAGATTGAGCCTTGTGCATCACGTCTGGGTTTTTCATCAGCTCTGTCATTGCCCACTCTAAGGTTGAGGAAGAAGTGTCTGTCCCAGCGATGAACAGGTCCTGAAAGTTCAACAGAAGAGGAAATCGATCAATGACAGATTCTGTTTCATGTTTATATAAGTTGGTATTGAAGGGTAATACTCATATGTATGCCTCCACATGAACATACCTGGAGTACACCCTTAACGTTGTTGATCGATAGAGGAACTTCAAGATCCTGGAGCCGGTAATGCCGGAGAAGAAGGTCAAGAATATCTTGTCCTTCCTCGTTTTGCCCGTCCCCGGCGTCAAGCCTGGACATGTGCTCATTAATGATGTCAGTCAGCACAGCATCCATCTTCAAGAACACCTTCTGCATCTTGCGCTTCATACCTGTGATGGCGCTGATGGGCGTCTCAAAAGCGGGGAAGAAGTCGGCCAAGTTCAAACCAGTCGCCAGGGCCAAAATCTCGTTCATGATATCCACGACGTAATCCAGTTGGTGTTTGCTGTTGGCGCTCCCGAAGGCGGCCTGCGACACGGTCCAGTGGCCAACGAGGTAGAAAATCTTGGAGAGGTTCACGGGTTCTGACCCGGCCTCTGCCACACTGGAGAGGATCTTTAACACCGCCTCTTCCCGGACCTGGCTAAAGGACGCCACGCGCTTGGCCGTGAGCAGCTCGATGACGGCCATCTTCTTCATGGTCCGCCAGCGGTCGCCGTAGGTGGAGAGGGCCATGCCCTGACCGTTGTAAGCCATCTCCCGGAAAGCTTGCAGGGTGGGGCGGTCGGCGAAGTTCAGGTCGTGGGTCTTCAGGAAGGCCTGCGCAACATCCCGAGAAGAGACAACCACCATCGATGTCTGACCCATTTGCAAGTGCATCATCGGGCCGTGCTCCCTGGACAGCTCCGCGAGCCGCTGGTGAGCAAGCTCGGCGCCGGAGAGGTTGTGGAGGTTGCCTATGATAGGGAACCGCCGTGGACCCGGAGGCAATGGCGCCGCCTTCCCGCGTTTGGGTTTACGCAACTGAGTGGCTATGAGCAGGAGGAACAAGGACGTCAGGAGGACGTAACTCGGCCACGGCATGGAGGAAGCAAGCAACTCCATGAAGATAGCTGCCGGACGCTAACTCGGACGGTAAGGATCAGCGGACGTAGGAACCTGCGCTACTAACAGTGTAGGTGCGTTGCTGATGGAATTGCATGTCATGCGATTCTATTTATAGAGATTTCATGCAACGGTTCTCATGATTGAGTTTCAAAATAAAAAAAATCCAGCACTGTCTTGTTTGTTTAAAAATATTACGGGTCGTTGTTCAATCTTTCGCATGCTGCTGACTACCACGTTTTGATGGGGCCGTTTGCTTTCGACATTTCACACTACCGGTATTTAACGCATAAACTTTTCACGGCCGGTGATTCAGCTGTTTAGTTAGTTAACCTTTTCTGCGCAATTGCTGTGTCCCAGCCCATGCGGCTAGTCTCGTCACGGAAGAAATGCGGTGATCAAAACGGCCGTCCCGTGTTTTATAAAGCGGTGATCGAAACGCTACTAAAAATCTGAACAGTGCGGTATTCATTATTACCACCTAATAATTATACTACTGTTGCCGTTGTAAATAAATGCCGCGTTGAAGTTCCTCTCCCAAACTAGGCCTGAGACCACGCATAAAACCACAAAGACGGCTGCTGGACTGATTTCATTTAACAATTCTCGATGGCGGCTCCCCCATAGATATTTCAAAGCACAAACGAAGCAATGTCCCTATCCATAGTAGATATTTTAAAGTACAAGCGGAGGCTTTAAACAGGAACTATATCTCCACAGCAACAAAATAGCATAAATGTCAATAAGGCCGCTCGTCAAGAATACAAGCCCTGAGTTTATTGAATTATTTCTCAAAAAATTATATCTTATCAGTATTACAAATAAAACCAAGGCCAACTTTTTGTTTTCCTCTCTTTAGTATCTTCCCAGAACTAGATTTTCCTCTCCCCCCAATTAAACAAAATCCATAACATTTTCTCCCCCGCGCGCCCAGCATGTCTCCCTCTCATGCCTGACTCTAGGCGCAAACAACGTATGTCCTCCACACCCTCCTGTCCTGAACACTACAAAATAGAGGCCGGTAGTCTATAACTTTTCGGGAGACTATTGTTATTTTGATAATATATAATATAGTTATTTTAATCCGCCACTTTATAGTTAATTACTACAGTTTTTTTTTTCTTCTGAAGGGCTCCGCACACAACTGTTTCTTTCTATGACAAGGGTTCTGCTATACCGACTAAACAAATCATCTTTTTCTTTTTTTTTCATTTTCTTTTTTTTGTGGTGGGGGGTGGGGGTACTCAAGGGGAGTGTATTATTCGGCTTGGCTCCCATTCAGACGCCCTTTACAAGCTTTCTCTATCTGTCAATACGCCTCTCTATATTAGGTTTCTTTTACATGTATGGTATGAGAGTGTCCATGTTGGTCTTTAATACAAAAAAATACCTACAGGTAGCGGCGAAAGGCTAGAAGAACAAAAAAGCGAAAGTGTCTTGCATGTCTCCTCCGTACTCTTCTAGTTTCCAAGCCACCCCATTACTCTTCTTCTCCACCTTGTGAATCGTTGACCTCAAATGAGTGAGGGAATTTTAATATCCTTTATGATCATCTTGAATCTTCCAAGGTGTATCATAAGATCATGTGACCAGATCCACTACAACTGTGAGATTACTTTCTATGAAATTCATAGCATTCTCTTGTGATTTAGCTAGGCACAAAGCATAGAACAAGGCCTCTAGGTACCCTCTAGTTTTCGAATCATCTATCACAACAGATGAGAATCCCCAAAGAATGTCCCTTTCGAGACTCAAGCTACTCCCCCTATTTTCACTTTGTAAGAACGCCTCATGTATTCCTACATCTCTTAGCTGCAACATTGATCTTCACCTTTCCTTGGGGTGGTGTTATCCATTGCATAGACTCGTAGATCCACTATTGAACTCGAGGTGTGAAGATATGGAATCTTGCCCATGCTTGGTAGTGATTGTGAACCGCCCAACTCTTATGGGTTTAAATGGATCTTCATACGGTTGAAGAGCTAGATAGAATACCTCCAGATTGTCGATGGTGACATGCTATATCCCTTAAAACGACATGCACAATGTGTTATCCACCCATAACGTCACATGAGGGAGGAGGCCACACATAAAACCTAGAAAGGTCCTTTATCCTTCTTTGGTCCAACATCTCATCAACTCCCCTTAAACAAACATAATTTTAGTAAGAGAGGAAGATCTAAGGCCTCTTCTAGGAGGAACCAACATGCGAGGTCACTTTTCCTGTGAGGAAGAGGTGATGCATGTCTTTGTATGCCCCTTCCTTGTAAAATTTTCTCCTCGAGACGAGTGGAATTTTGTAGGCAATCACTCGGTCATCAAATGTGAGCCCCCTCTGGGTGATCTTCCATTTGTTCGTCGCTACCTTGAAAGGAGTATTTGGTGACCATAGCCATTTTTTGTGACACATGGGTGTGGAGTGGGTTCCCTCAAGGTCTCTTTTTCTAAGGCAATAGAAAATTGACTTAATTTAGTACCCTTCTATATGAGACGGTATTCACATGTATGGTCAAAGGTGAGGCATGTGGATCTAAAAAGGTTAGACCCTTCCAGCGTGAAGTGATGGTGTATGAAGGTTGGATTCCACGTCGTGTGATCCTTCCAAACATCTTTCAAGGTGACCATCAAATTGATGGTCATGTTCAGTCTTGTATAAGCAAGAATCAACGATGGTCCATCATGCCAATCAAAAAACCAAAACGATATTCAACATATGCCATGATCTCAAATAACATGGGACATAATGATGGGGAAGGCCTTCTAAACATTCTTCCAGTATGTCGAGGCATAGAACCTAGATTGAGAAAATAAGGGTGGTGCTCCTTGTCATCACAACAAGTCTCTCTCTTGTATTTTCTTTTATAGAAGTTGGTCCATATAAAGTTGTCTTCAAGAAGACTCCAAGTTGCTTTCATGAAACACCCTTGTGATTAGTCTTGAGGGATTGAAGTCCAAGGCTTCCCCGATACTATTGGATACAAACTATCTTCCAATTAACCCACAGACTCCTTTTGGATCCCTCACATGACTCCCTTAAGAAATCCTTCATAGTGCGTTGTATGCATTTGATCGATGTCTGTGAAACTTTATAACAACAAGGGGGGTATATGGGAATGCAATTGAGGACCTCCTATAGTAAAGTGAGTTTGTAAAATTGAGAAGTTAACCCATCCATGCTCTTATCTTGTTGTTGAGCTTGGTCAGAAGAAAATCACAATGCACAGTCTTTAGTCTACCTTGACCACGGGAAGTCCAAGGTCATTGAGAAACTCCCTATTTCTTGTGTATTCATATTGCATACTGATTTCTTGCGAACAATTTGTAGAGTAGTCTCCCATCATGAACTCAAATGTAGAGTAGTTCACCTGTTATCCAGATGCTCTGGTGTATAAATCAAGGCCTCTAAGCAAGTTGTGCATAGTCTATCCTATGGTGCTAAGAAAGTACTATATCATCTGTAAAAGAATGTGTGTAGGGGTTGAACCAGGTCTTGTATAGAAGTGAGAGTTGATACCATTATTGCCCAAGTAGGTTGTGAGTCTACTAAGAGCCGTCACCATCAGAATAATTAAAGAGAGTGGGTGATAGTGGGCCACCTTATCACATGCCCCTTCTTGTTGTGAAAAAAACCTCCATGTTTCCCATTGATGTTTATGGTGAACCAAGCATCTTGTATAATTTGTGTAGTAAGATGGAGAGCCCGAGCATCAAAGAAAAACTTGGATAGGACCAGGCCCAAAAGCCTCCAATTTGTGTGGTTGAAGGCTTTCATCATGTCTTCTTTAAAGATGAGATTCTCCCCTTCTATCATCCCTTGTTATGGATCATGGCAAAGGTCTTGGGCAAGTTGGGTATTATATCTGATGTCCGTCTTGCTGACAAGGGTGTTCTGCTCTAGAAAGATGAGATTGGAAAGAAGAGGGGATAATTGAAACTAGCCTCATGGAGAAATTGTCAACATTGATAGACACAATTGGTTTATTCTCCTTTTGCACCATTTTCCATTGCAAAAGATGATGTCGGACCTAGCTTTTATGGTGATTGAGCGAGCGAGGAGTTTGGCACTTATTATAAAGCCACACCAAACTTGTTGCCTTCATCATGGAGAAACAAAAGACATCATCGTAGATGCCTTACTTATTCTAGTGCCAAGGCTATAGGGAGCCAACATCACTCCCACACATGTGCCACATGCTTTGACTTGTGCTTGGATTCTTTGAATTAGGCATTCTCTATGAAAAGATGGTAGGTAGTGAGACAAAATCAAGATTTTTTTGGACATTGTCATCCACATTAATGTGTTCCTAATTAAAGGGTTGAATAGGTGATTTATCCCTATTGTCCTATGTAGTGAGTGGCTTTAGGAACAAAATATGAGATATTTTGTAAGACCCCTAACCTTGCTTTCTAGTTGATCATGCTTTCTTAGCATACTTATATGCTTAGAACCTTAATATAAACTCATGATGTGATTTGATATCATGTGATAGGCGTATGTGTCAAGTTTGGTTCAGTTTAGATGTTGTTTAAGATAGTTTTGCATATATGTGCTTATTTTCAACCTAATTGCAAATTTACCCATCTTTAGAGTTTTTCTTGCAATTTGTCACATGCTTGTTATGATTCAAAGTTTTTACATCATTTTCAAGAGAGAAGTGCTTTGGGGTACCTTGTTTCACCTTGGTTGGATGTGATGACATGTTCTGTGTTGAGATTTAGGGCTTGCTTGGATGCCCTTACTACATGTTGACCTTGCTATGTGTTTGATTGATGATCCTATGTTTCAGTGATATTCAAGATTTCCTGTGGATAAGTTCTCTTTGTTCTATGATGTTTTGGGTTGTGACCCTACCCTTGGTGGTTGATTAGGCATATGACCACTCTAGGTCACCAATAATCTAACGTTAGCATTCGTTGAACTTTGGTCACCATGATCGTTGAAGATCTTCAGCAGTCACCAAGTGTGGTGATCTTAAGCGGTGGAGACCTCTTCCTAGACCAGTTTGGCATTGAGTTGTCATGTTTTTAACTCCCTATGTTGCATGTTTATGTTTGGTCCTTGCATAGACGAGTTTGGTGGACACATAGCATGTTTAGTTGGACATCTAACCTCCTTCCTCTCTCTCCAACCCTTATCTATATAAAGCTATCTCCTTGCATGCAACTAAACCCTTTAAAACCTCTATCTCTCTCTTCTTTTCCATGGAGGTCGTCCCCTTGTTCTTGGTGGTGAAGGTGGAGCTTGAGCTTGGAAAAGGTGTCTGAACCTCTTCAATGTGGAGCTACGGTATGGTGATACCCCTACTTGGTGATCATTTGGTGATCCTTTTTTCTTCACCTTTGTCTTGGTAAGTGATATCCCTCTTGATCATCATTTCATTGCTACCTCACCTTTCTTATTTCTCTTCTTGGCTGAACCCATGGTTCTCCATGGTAGTGCTTGAGTTATAGCTTGAAGATATCTCCTTTCTTGCCTTTTTGACCAAGGGTTTGCTCTCTTGTGGTGGTGGAGCTAGCTTGGTCGTGGAGGTGACCAAGCTAAGTTTTTCTCTCTCTTTTCTCGGAGGTTCCTTGCTGTTAGAGTTGCTTCTTCTCTTTTTAGGGGAGTTATATAACTGTCTCCTCGATTATTTCTCAGACTTACCTTGCATGCAAGTAATGTACCGTAGAATGTGGTTCCCAGTAGAAAGATAATACCTATGATCTAGGGTTTATGTTTTATGGTGATCTTGAGTAGATAACTTCCCCTTGATGAACCCTAATCTTTTGAACCTTAAATCTAGTTTGATGATGGAGGTTTTGATCCTCACATGCATGTGCTAAACATTAATTTTCTCTCTCTAACTCATGGTTTGGTTTTCTTTCAAGGTGATGGTTATTAGGGTTTTGGATATGACTTTCCTTCCTATGTTTTATACCTTGGTGGTGTTCAGTTTCACGGTGATGATCAACATTTTTTTGATGAGTTTTTGGTTGCCTCATTTTTATCTCTCTCCTGTGAGGTCGCCAAGGATTTTGATGTTTGTTGGTCACCAAGGGTTTTCCTTCTGAGCGGTCGATGAGTTTTTCTCCATCTTCTTGGTAGCTTGATTTTCACCTTTGTGGTCATTGAACCTTGGACCTTAATGGTCATTGATGTCTTAGTTTCTTTAGTGGTCGATGAGGGGGTTGAATCATAACGTCTTTGGTTGCCAACCTTGGCCATTCTTCAGTGTTTGATGAAGGTAGTGTACTTGGTCATAGCGGTCTCCAATGTGCATGACCTAAGGGTTGTTGAAGTTGTTGATTTCTTCAGTCGCCAAGAATGGTGTGACTTATTTATCGATGATCGATGAATATTTCTGGACTTTGTGATTTTCCTATCTTGTTGACTTGATGATGAAGGTGTTTGACTTAATTTCTTCCAAGAATGTTAGAGATGATGATACCTAGGGTTTACATCTATTGTTGATTTGAAACCCTAATTTGGTTACCTTATTGAACCTTTATCCTAATTCAAGTACATAATGATAATGCTTAGCTTTCATGAGTAATTAGCATGATGATGGAGTACTCTCCTTATCTTAATGTTTTAACCCTATTTTTCTATTAGATAAACATCATATATAATAAATTATTATTGTATCACTTATGTATCACATGTATGATGTTGAGCCTTGATGTTGCATGAAGAGGTAATGATGTTCTTGTAGGGAATGATGTGATAGCTCTATGACCTTGAGCATGGTCTTGTGCCCTAATTGAGGTGATATCCTTTGTGTGATGTGATAAGGGATTAGTACGCCATAGTAGTATAATGATGATGATGGCCACATACATGGCAGTGAAATAGTATCATGAAGTTTAGTGACCAAAGATATACTTTGTATGTTTTCTATCTTCTAAAGTTACACTCTGCCTATGTTTTGTAGAATTCCTTTAAGGTTTTCTTCTAACTGGATTGATGCATTAAAAGATGCCCAATTGGCATTAATTAATCAAGTGAAATGCTAATCATTTACTTCCCTAAGCGGTAGAACCATTCAGTGTCAGAACTTACAGGATGGGAAACAAGTATTCCTAAGGGAAACTCGGAGCACATACTATTGAGTATGCGGGATGTGGGGAGTGCACATGCTTGAAATATAGATCCCAAGGTTATGGAGGACGGCTATGGTCATCCCTCAGTTTGAGAAAGTATATATGTGATGTGATTGAGGACAGTTGCAGTTGTACCTCAAATGATAGTGTAGTATCAGCCCTGGTTTTGGATGTCGTGACCTTTATACCAAGGATGGACTGGTATTTAGCAGCTTGACTATATGTCACTGTAGGTAGCTTGATTATTATGTCACTACCTTTTTACTTATAGTGACTGAGGTTGGGCGATCTTAGGATGCAAGTACTCCTAGATCTTGTATAGAGATGAATAACACTTCACAGTGGTCAGTTGGAGTTTGAGTGGTATACCTCACTCTCCCTAGAGCTTAATAAAATTCATAATACTATTGTGTAGTATACCTACTTAGGGTTAAACATGATTCACATTGGACGTTAAAACCTTGCCTTGTATATTATACTATTCAGTAGGTAATAGACTTACATGTTCTTCATATTCCTTCTAGTCATATATGTTGCCATGCTTATCTGATTAGTGTGAATAATCTACCTAACCTATTGGAATAGTTTAACATGTTGTAACTGCTTAATCTACTTAACCTACTTATTTAGTTGAATCTTGCTCATCCTATTTAATAATGATATTGTTGAACAATAATCGTTCCTTGATAGTTATATCTCTCATTAGGACATGGGTCTCATCTCGTGGGTTACCACATCCTTTTAGGTGGTTGTTAGTGGTGTGGTCAGGATCGTGTTGTTGAGGAAGAGTAGCTTGGAGATCAGTTGACGTAGAAGGTTGGATAGTAGTTGTAGTTGTTGGTAGTTTTTTGTAGTAGAGTCCTAGTGTCGTCCTTGTACTCTCAGGTCTAGGAAGGGGTGTGTTTTTTAGACATATGTATATCAATATGTGGTTTTTGCAGTACAACTTTGTTGTATATATGACATGTATATGTGGAATATGATCTTTTGTATATAGGATGTGGCCTCAGCCACTGAATAGATGTAAATACCTGATATGGTATGTGATATGGTACATGTTCCATGACCTTTGTGTAATGTTTTTTGAGCATGATAGTAATATATAAATTAGTTTTAATTTACCATGTTTTGTGGTATATGCTTAATTATTAATTGATCATGTGTTTCATTTTGAGTTATCTCATTTTAATGTGGCTAGATGTTTCAAGATTGGTTGGTATCAAAGTTCTAAGTTTGTTGAGTCTAAAGGAAGATAGGAATCACTACAAGAAAATTGGCTATTTGTGAAGGATGATTCCTTCACAAATGTACATTAACTCCTTCAAAAACAAAATTCGGTTGAAGGGCATTCCTTCACAAAAAGTCCTACTCTAAAAGCCTCTTCACAAATACTTTGATGAGAGACTCTAGCCTTCACAAATACTATTTTGAAGGATTATTTGACCTTCACAAAAAAACTTCCCAGGCCTCCCAAATACATTTTTGAAGGCTAATTTCACAACTTTCAATGAGGTTCTAGGGCCTTCACAAATACTTTTTTTGAAGGACTATTTGACCTTCACAAAAAGACTTCCAAAGCCTCCCAAATATATTTGTGAAGGCTAATTTAACATATTTCAACGAGGTTCTAGGGCCTTCATGAATATACTTAAGAATTACAATTGTGATCAACATTTTCTTATTTCTCAATGAGGTTTTAGCTTTCTTATATTTCATGAAGTAATACATTTGTGGCTTCTATCAGGCACAAAGAATATTTTAACAAACTAATTTAGTTAATAAGACACAACAACCATAAGAAATCACTCTTTTGAAACATTCTTTTTTATTTCACATAGAAAAATTGTTCATCACATAGGGGAGGACATGGGCCTTTTCCCCTTTAATCGATAAAAATTTCAATATAAATATATATCTACATCTTGACTTTATCACTTGTTTAGCCAATGAATATCTTTGAAGAAGAGCACGTCCCAGGCAAAAGAGTTGCCTCTGTCCAACAACACTCCACCTTTGTCGCTTACTGCATTCAGAAAAAAAGTGAACTTATTTTTTCTACAATAGATCACATTTACTTTAACATTTTGTAGTTATATAAGATCTTACCAGAAGAATCCAGTAGGTTTGGAAGCATATTGATGGTGTCTTTCAATTGACATTTCTCCAGTTCCTGAGCACAGCCGTCAATATTAATATAGAACTTGAAATATGAAAAGAATGTACCAAGTATTCAGCTGTACTCTTTGTATATAGAATTTTAAATTCTTTATTAGTCACTTCGTAACAAGCCACTAAAACTACATTTCAAACCACAAAGGTCATCACAACCTACTAAAGTTATGTTCAAAGTACACATCTGTCCCAATAGAATTTGGGAACCGTATCTATATATAAAATATTAATGAATTCCCTCTATGGTAGATTTGGTATGAATCCGAAAAGTACTGTAACAGAGATCTGCAAACAAAAGAGATATGATGAGTTATTGAAAATGAATAGTTTTCAATCAGCTGATAGGCTGTCCGATCATTACTATATGGTTAAATATACTAGCAATAGTCATTATTCTCACGATGATGAGTGGAAACCCCCTAAGATATCAGTTGTTCAAATAGCGGCTGCTATCACAGCATGTGCTCATATCTAGATGTACCCATACACCTCCAAAGAAGATCGTTATTATACGGATACTGATTCTGTAGTTCTAGGAAGTCCTCTTCCTGACGATATGATCTATTCAAAGGTATTGGGTAAGTTTAAACTCGAATACAATGTCAAGATGGCTATCTTCTTAGCTCCTAAGAGTTATTTGTTGGGTTTAGAAGATAATGATAAATATATCATCAAACACAAAGGAGCAGCTAAAGATTATGTCTCTCCAGATTGGTTTAAGCAGCAATACGCAGATCCCTCTCTCATGAAGGAGATCCCCATCATAGCCAATTTCAGAATCAATTACAAAAAACTGAATGTTTTCCAAAAAGAAATGGTTTACAACCTAGGACTACCACAGAGTTCAAAAATAGCGAATGTCTATAATTCAGACAATACCTGGATAGGAACACGACCTAGAAAAGTAATGGACTTACACATTCCAGATCAAGATATTTTATATAAATATGATCTGTTAAAAAATGAAGAAGAATAAGAAGAAGAAGAAGAAAAGACCTCCACTATTATACCCATTCTCTACATAACCGAGGATGAGACTCTGAAAGCTGTGGAGTTGAAAGAAGATGATAATACAGCACCGCAACAACCAAAACCAGATGAATAAACGAAAGTCACTTCTTGATGAATGCTATCCGGCTGGGGCTGAATCCAACAGCTCTACAGACTAGAAAGCAAACCTAAATCAATGACACATATGTTCCTAGTCAACTTTCTAATAAAAGCTTTACATCGGGGAGGGGCCTACATATATACGGGCAAAACTTAATGCCAGCAATTCAGACCACATTTGGGTGTCTTTTCTTTCCGGATATGGGTCAATAAATTACCTAGCCAGCTGGCATAAATCTGCATTCGAATTCTAACTTGATAATACAAATCTTTGAACATAGTTTTATGATTTGTTTCTATCATGTAACTCCTCTTACGTTTTTACTCTCACTTTTAATTCTTCACATGACATATAAGCATTGTAATTGACAATCTGTAAGACTTTTGAATGCCAAGTATTATAACTGAAGAAATCATATATAAACCATACATTTCAAGATTTGTTTCATGTATATATATCTGTCAAATAAAAATAATAACAGTTATTAAACTAATTTCCCCCAACTGCTATGTCGGGAATCATATCCATCAATGTTGTTTTGTAAATAAATAGGAAGAAAATGCATAACAGAGCATGAATTAAACAAATGACAAAATCAGTTATGCCTACCTGTATAAGCGAGCTGGCCATGACACAAAAGATCATAGTGAGGGACTGCAGAGGCTGGGAGACGATGTGAGGCACCATAATTGTATCGCAGTTGAGAGAGGAGGAGCGCAGAAGCAAAGGCCAATCTTGCGTAGAGGAGCGGATGCCAACATTCACGCAGTCGAGCCCACGACCAACAATGGACGAGGAGGCAGATAAGACAACTCTTCTTGCTCACAAGCATCGAGGAGATGATAGACGGAGAGACTGAAGAACATAGGTTAGATATCTTGCGCTGGCCGCAGAGCCGTGGAACGAATCCGTGGTGCGGCGCAGAACCAAAAAATGGGGGAGGGGCAGAGACAAATTAGGGCGCACAGAAGGCAATCAGGCACCCATTAAACGAGGGAAATGTACCCACCAAAAATTGGATTACCGCTTTAGCGGGCTGGGTTTTTGGGAAAATAAAATGAAGACACTGGTAGTCGTATGTATAGAATCCTATGTTTAATTGATACGGTAGTCAAAGATCCAAGTATCCCGATAGTGAAAATTATAAATGGTAGAAAAAGGCAGGTTGTTTCCTAGTGTGTGAGAACGAAGAAGCCACTGCCACAATGCAACATGAAGAAAAAGGGCTTCAGTGCTGAGTAGCTACATCACTCACCTGCTGCGCCCGAGGGACGAAGCTAACGCCGCTACAGCTCGATGCCGGTACCTGCGACAAGTGAAATTAGACACCTCAGTCAGAAACCAGAGCGGAGGCCGCAGATCAGATCGGAGAAGTGATGGTTGTGGATAAGGACAAGTGGCGGAGGTGAGAGAAGGAGAGAGAAAGTGACGAGAGGAAGATACGAACTCGGTGGTTCGTTTCGAGGAAGTAAGAAGCTTGCCGACCTTGGACGAGAGGAACAACTTCTACTTGAGGGGAAGGTTGAGGGATGGCCGACCAGAGCGGCTAGGGCACAGATGGGATCAAGCAGGGCGGCCTCACCACGACAGCTGTTTCTTCCGGACAAAAGTTCACCGGGGGCCACTCCTTCTGTTGGGGCACTGTTGCTCGGGCGACAACAGCAGTCTTCAGCAGTGGGCGATCAAACAGGGAAACGTGAGAGGGAAGAAAACCATTTCGACTTCTAATTAGTAATTAGTGGGGCAGGAATTTTTGGTGGGAACTCTGGTGACGGTATTTTCACATTTGGGTAGGATTTTAAGCCTTCACTAGTTGTCTTTTCTATAAAGAATTCGGCTGAAGGAAACTACTTCATTTGTGTAGGATGGCCCTTCACAAAAAGTCAATATTTTTGAAGGGTTTTGGTCCTTCACAAATGACCTTCACTGAAAACCCATTTTTTTGTAGTGAATTAGGTTTTGTGTTTATTCTTACATTGTACAACATATTTGACCATTACTTCTGCTTATGCAGATATGTCTGGAGAACACAAAGAACATGGTGAGAGTAGCTATGTGGTTCCATGAGGTGGTGATAGGAGGCTGACACATGATGGTAGAGTGCTAGTGATGAGGCTGGAGAAGCCCTTGATGCCTCAGTTTAACCTAGAAACCATGGCCAATCTAAAGTTCCAGTCCATGATTGGATAGTTGATGGCCACGATTATGCATATGTGCCCGTACCACAACCTAGGGAAGTTGTCCCCAATGTGGAATCCCAGGGTTCAACGAATACATTTGAATGGTTGAGACATGTTGGGGCGATTGATTATGAGGGTACGATGGACCTGGGGGACGTGGGTATGTGGCTGACAGATCTGGAGAAGGCTTTCAAGATCCTCAATATCCCTGATGAGGACAAGATGAATCATTTGGTGCATATTTTAAAGGGCAAAGTTGGCCATTGGTGGGGCATCTAGGTGGAGAAGAGACCTGGAGTTGTGATCAATTGGGAGGAGTTTTGATGAGAATTTGTGAACTGATAATTCTGGGAGATGTATATGGATGAGAAGACATCGTAGTTTGAGAAGATCTAGTAGGGATTGATGTCGATCAATGAGTATGAGGATAAGTTTATGGAGATTTTCAGATTCTGTCCTCACATGGAAGTGACGGATAAGGAGAGGATCCATAGGTTTGAGAAGGGTTTGATCACAGAGTTGACAACGCCACCTGTCTACCTTGGAGAAAAGGGAGAGGTTCTTCACCTATGTGGATTTGCTGAGACAGATTGATAGGTCTACTATTGAGAAGTGGGAAACCAATGCTAAGAACAGTCCAACTCAGTTTCAGGGACAATCTTCTGATGGCTTCAAAAAGTCAAGTTTTTTGTTCCCGCAGTCGCAACACATGTTAGTTTTCTATGAGAAGAGATCAAGTGTACAATCATAGTGGTCCTCGAGCAAGGGTAGAGGTCGTAGTTTTTCTCCTGTGGAAGCACATAGTGCAATATTACTGTTAGTGATAGGGCCGTCAAGGCCACAATACACTTTGAGGACTTCCTACAAGTGGGGACAGGTTGGGCATGAGAAGTGGGTGTGCCTGAGGTGATACAATAGTCGAGGCAGAGTGAATGAGTGTAAGGCCCCTGAACTTGCTTAATGAGTTGAATGAGCTTAATTACCATAATTGAATGCTTAGAACCCTAATCTAACCTTTTTATATGTTTTGAAATCATAATACAAGCTTAAGTTTTAAATTTATCCCAATTTGGACACTGTTTGAACAAGTTATGCAATTTTCTGTACATTTTGGACTTTTATGCAATTTACCCAATTGAGGGGTTTTCTTTGCAATTTGTCACATAAATTATGTTCCTTAGATACTATATTATCATTCTTGAGATTTTTTAGCCATGGGGCTCCTAGTTGAGCCATGGTTTGAAGGTATTTTCATCAAGGGTATTTTAGGGTTTACCCCTTCATGGATGAGCTACCTTTAGTAGCTATCAACTAAGGAATTATGTGATTGGCAGGGAATTTCGACAAAGGAAAGGTAATAAGGTCTATAGATATGGTGGGAGAGCTTCTTGTGTGTGCGCTTATATATTATTAATAGTTTAAATCCATGGACACTTGGATATATACTAGAATTTCAACTTTTTCTTTTTCTTAATATTAAAGTGTCATATACTTATCCCCAAGCACCAAAACGAGCCACTTTCTCTTCACCACCTCTTTCCTTATCCCAGCTTCGTTCTCCCTCTATTCAGATATGAATTTTTCTGTCCAGGGAAGAAGAAAGTGGGGATCTTCTTGGAAAAATATTCTAGGGTTGCAATTGATTCCCTTTTTGGGTCTATAAAGCTTCTTCCTAGTGATATTGACCTAAAAGTGTAAATTTTTTTCTTATTTCCTCCATTTAATTATTTTCCCTTCTTCCTACTACATCTCTTCAGGTCACGTACCTGCTGTTCCAAGGTGAAAATGACTCTAGAACTAAAAAACCCTTCCTTCTTGTTTCTTTTTCTAGGGTTTTGCTTCTTTGTGGAGAGAAGTGCCTATTTGGCCAAGTTTAGATATGAATCTAGGTATTCCTTGCCTTATTTTCTCGAGATTCTTGCTGATTGATATCTGAACTACTCTATAGAGGCGGGTTATATAACATTCTTCACTTATATTGCTTATTAGAAGCTTGTTAGTTCATGTTTATGCTTGAATGTGATGATCTAAGCATAGAGAAACCATGCTAGTTTAGAATTACGAATTTTTGTGGTGTTCGCTGTTTTGTTCCAGTTCTATATGAACTTGTAAACGTGTGTACAACCTTTCTAAGGTGTAACATGATCTAGGACAGGTTGATAGCATCGACCTATGTTGCTAAGAACACAATAATTGATTGTTCAAATTAGGGTTTTTAAGCTATTTCCTTCTCTATCACATAACCTATGGACATACCATTCAACAACCAATGGTGTTGCTATCTTGGAAACTGATGTTCATGATCAAGGGTGTTAAATGTATGGTGACAACCTATGGTCACCCCTTAGGTCAGCCTTTGGCTCAATTAGACATTTAATTATCATCCACTAAGTATTCTAATGATGTTATCAATCGATGATAATATTGTCTTAATATATGATGGTGTTAACTGAATGTATTACTGATCTAGCAACCAATGGTGACCTAATGATCACAATTAATGGTGGATTAGGTCATCACCATATATGATGAATTAGGAATGTAATTGTAGATTTTACTAAACCTTAAACTAATGGTTCCTTGGTTCAATTGATTTAATGGTTAGACTTATACTTCAATTGATAACATTGAATAATGAACTTGATCCAATGAATAATATTGGATGGTTTAACATCCAATGAATTAGAATACCTTTGCCATTATATAGTTATATTTGATAAATCACTATAATAAGTGGATGCGTAACTCCAATGTGATCTAGCTCGTTATACCTAACCTTAATGTAATTATATGATGTTGATTGGTTATAATCAGACCTCTTGAATGATTAATGTGATAATGAATTACACTCTTCTTGTGTTGAAACCACAATGTAGTATTATTTGAATATCATAGTGCCTTGCCATGTTAATATCTATGGACATACATGTGTTAATGATCTTTTGAGTCTTGTTTAAGGCATGGAATAATGATGATAACCTTACTATGAATAATGTGATGGTCTTAAATACCTTTGGGCATGTTTGAAGCCATGATTGAGGTGAAATCATCTTCATGTTCCAATAAGGGTTAAAACCCTGGAACTTATGATAAGATATTGATATCTTGCAATAGTATAATGATAAGTGTGGTCCATTAATTTGCAATGAATGATAGCATGTGGTAATGTGATTAAGATTTATATCTCAAATGTTTATACCTTTTGAAGTTGTTATACATATACTCTTGTTATAAAATAATTAGGGTTTGAATGTCCACTTATATGATAAAGCCTTAATGCATTCAATTTGCAGTAATTAATCAAGTGTAACTTAATCATGTAGAGCCCTGTGTTGTGAGCCATCTTCAGTGTCAGAACTTACTGGATGGTGAAATGAGTATTCCCAAGGGAAACTCAAAGCACATATTGTTGAGTATGTGGGGGTGTCAATTTGAGGATATATCCTTGTCATCCACAATTGCAAGTTATGGAGGACGGATATGGTCATGCCTCTGACATTTGATGTGATTGAGGACAGCTACGGTTGTACCTCGGATTAGAGGGTTTTATATACCCCTATTTTCTAGTGTTGTAACTTGTACCAAGTATGAACTAGTTGTTATCAGTTGACTATATGTTAATGTTGGTAGTTTGATTGGTATGTCACTAAAGTTTACTCGTACTGACCGAGGGGAAGAGATCTTAGGATACTGGCACTCCTAGATCTTATATGGAACTGAATAGCACTTCACAATGGTCAGTTGGATTTTGAGTGGTACGAATCAAACTCCCCAGGGCATAATAATAAAAGATATAATACCGGTTGTGTAGTATAATTGTTAGGGTTTAATATGTATTACATTGGTTGATTAACCCTTGTCTTGTCTTTACATTACATAGTTCTTACATGATGCAAACTTATGAAAATTAGGTACTTCTACTTGATGTTACTTATTTTATTAAATGCTTAGTATGCTTAAACTTTTGAATCTGTTCATATTTCTTAATCAATATCCTAACTGCTTAATGTATTTATTGTTAATTAATATGTTATAAACAACATATGTTGGAGAGAGTTATATCTCTCACTGGGACTGGGTCTCACCCGTGGGTCACCACATTTTTTTAAGGTGGTCGCGGGAAACGAGGGCGAGATCGCGTTGTGGAAGAGAACCAATCTGGCGATCAATAGATTCAGAAGGTTGGTTAGTTGTAGATGTTAGTAGTAGAGTCCTAGTGTCGTCCCTGTACTCTCAGGTCCGGGTATGGGATGTGTTTTCTAGATGATATACTTGTACCGACATCAGATTTTGGTAGTATGCAAATGTTTGTAAATATATGGCATGTACATGTGTAATATCTTTTGTATGCAGGATGTGACTGAGGTCTTTGGACCCATATGTAAATACTTGTTACAGTATATGAGAATGGAATGATGGACCTTTTATAAATGTTCTAGAGTTTATTTACATTGTTGGAATTGGTTTTAATTATTCTGCATTTTTTATTATGTGATTAATTAGTAGTTGATCGTGTTTTGTGTTTTGAGTAATCTCCTTTAGCATGATGAGGTGTCATAGTTAAGTTGGTATCAGAGCTCTAGGTTTACTGAGTCTACATGGACATAGGACTTAGATTTGAGTCTGTTCTTATGTATCTAACATATCTGATCATAGTTTATGTTTTTGTAGATATGTCTGGAGGACATGAAGACCACATTGAGAGTAGCTATGTTACACCAGGAGGAGGTGCAGGGAGGCAGACACATGATTAGAGAGTGCCAGAAGTAGGGCCAGAGAAGCCCACAATGCCTCATCTAGACCCGTCAATGATGGCCAATCCTAAGTTTCAGTCTATGTTTAGACAGATGATGGTGACAATTACACATATTGTTGATAGAGCGCCAGCACCTCAATCTAGGGTAGCTGCCTCTAATGTAGAGTCCCAAGGTGTCGGGAAGACATTTGAACATCTTAGACGTGTTGGGGCAATTGAATATGCAGGTACTTATGATCCAGCAGACACTGACATGTGGTTGACTGAACTGGAAAAGGCGTTCCAAATCCTAAACATCACTGAAGAAGACAAAGTTAAGCATGCAGTATACTTGTTGAAGGGTAGTGTTGGCCACTAGTGGGCCACAGAAGAGGAGAAAAGGCTAGGAGTTGTGATAGGATGGGAGGAGTTTCAGAGGGAATTTGTTAGTTGATATTTTCTAGAGACCTACCTATATGAGAAAATCTCCCAGTTCGAGAAGATTTGTCTGGGAGCTATGACTATCAATGAGTATGAATCAAAGTTTATGGAACTTTTGAGGTTCTGCCCACACATGGCAGCAACGGACAAGGAAAGGATCTAGAGATTTGAGAAGGGTCTGAGTACAGAGTTGACTACTACAACATTAGCCTTGGAGAATAGGGAAAGGTTTTCCACCTTTGTGGAATCTATCAGGAGGATTGAGAGGTATGCCATAGAGAACCGTGAAGCTAATGCTAAGAAGCGACCTATGCAGTTTCAAGGGCAATCACCTGGAGGCTTTAAGAAGCCAAGGTTTTCCCACCGCCGTCACAACCAAGGTCAACCTTCACTGAACCAAGATCACATGCTCCATCACAGTGGACCCTGAGTCTGGGTAGAGGTCACAGTTTTCCACTGACGGGAGCCCACAGTACCTCATCGGTTTCAGTGACAGGGCCGTTTAGGCCATATTAGGACACCATAACATGTTACAAGTGTGGGAAAGTGGGGCATACAAGACCATATTGCCCTATGAAATATGATGAGGTGACTTAGTAGCCAAGACAAAGTCAATAAGGTCCACACCATCGACAGTTTAGCAGTGGCAGTGGAAGAGGACGTGGTCAGGAATCCCAGGCAGGATCCTCTGGACAAGAAAGAAGAGGATGTGGACGACAACAAGTGGTAGCAAGGTTCTATGCCATGAACTATCCATAAGCAGTGGTCAATCCACGAGTCGTGACAAGTCAGATGGAGTTATTCATTCTGATATGTCTGCTTCTTGTTTTGTATCTGTGTTAGTAGACTCGGGTGCAACACACTCTTTTATCACCAGAGAGGTGATAGATAGTTGTCATCTATCGATTAGTCTTATATTTGGTAGCCTACGACTAGAGACTCCTTTGGTTGATTCCGCCGAGTTGCAATAAGTGTGCCCTTCTTGTGTTCTTTCTTTTTCTAGACACAACATTCAAGTGGATCTTTTACCACTTGACATGCATGGTTTTGATGTAATCCTAGGAATGGATACCTTGGAAAAATACAAGGTAGTCTTGGACTGTAGTACTAAGGTGGAGATGTTCCATGATGGAGATGTACAGTGGATTTTTCAGGGTGAGAGAAAGATCCTTCCTACATGTTTGATGTCAGCTATGATAGCTCAGCAGTTGATGAGACAAGGATGTGAGGCTTTCTTAGCTCATGTTGTGGATACCAAGGCAGTAGGTCCTAGTATCTAGGAGGTACCAGTGGTGTGATAATTTGAGTATGTCTTTCCTGAGGAATTTCCTAGCATTCCCCCTCCTAGAGAGATTGAGTTTGAGATCAATCTTGTTCTTGGAACACAACCCATAGCACAGTCAACATACAAAATCGCACCAGCAGAGATGCATGAGTCAAAGAAATAGTTACAAGAATTGTTAGAGAAGGGTTTTATCAGACCGAATGCTTCCCCTTGGGGTGCTATTGTGTTGTTTGTTAAAAAGAAGGATGGTTTAATGAGGTTGTGTATAGACTACAAATAGTTGAACAAGGTGACAATAAAGAGTAAGTATCCTTTGCCGAAGATTGATGATCTTTTTGATCAGTTGACAGGTGCCACTGTGTTTTCAAAGATAGACATGAGGTCAGGTTACCATCAATTGAGAATTAAGGCTAATGACATACCCAAGTCAACTTTTAGGAGTAGGTATGGTCATTATGAGTTTGTGGTTATGCCTTTTGGGCTAACCAATGTGCCTACAACTTTTATGGATCTGATGAATAGGGTGTTTAGACCTTATCTTGATCATTGTGTGGTTGTGTTCATAGATGATATCCTGATGTAGTCCAAGGATAGTCAACAACATGAGCAACACCTTTGCCAGACATTGACATTGTTGAGGCAGCATCAACTATATGCTAAGTTTAGCAAGTGTGAATTCTGGTTATCTGAAGAGTCTTTTCTGGGCCATGTTATATCTGCAAAAGGCATTTGTGTTGATCCCAAGAAAGTGGAATTTGTACTAGAATGGGAACAACCAAAGACATCGATAGAGATTCATAGTTTCCTAGGTCTGGAAGGTTACCACAGGAGGTTTATCAAAGAGTTCAGTTCTATAGCGTTACCCCTAACTAGGTTAACCAGGAAGGATGTTCCTTTCGCTTGGAATGACAAGTGTCAATGTTCTTTCCAGCTTTTGAAAGAAAAGTTGACTAGTGCACCCGTGTTAAAAGGCTATATTGTCTTTTGTGATGCTTCAAAGAATGGGTTGGGATGTGTGTTGGTTCAAGATAAGAATGTGATTTCTTTTGCTTTGCGACAACTTAAGAAACATGACGAGAATTACCCAACATATGATCTGGAGCTTGCAGCAGTGGTCCATGCCTTAAATATCTGGAGACACTATCTTTATGGAGAAAAGTGTCACATCTTCACTGACTGCAAGAATCTACAGTATATTTTCTCAAAACAGTAGTTGAATATGAGGCAGAGGAGATGGATGGAGCTAATTAAGTATTATGATTGCATAATAGATTACCATCCAGGGAAAGCTAATGTGGTAGTTGATGCATTGAGTAGAAAGTTGTCTTCATCTTTAATGGTAGATAATGCACAATTAAATTCCTTGATGTTCCATAAGAGAGAGATGCTAGTATCTCTTTGCCAGATGAATGTACAGCTAGAAGTTTCCTTGCTGATAGGATTGTTGGCACAGCTACATGTGAAACCTACCTCGAGACAATAGATGAATGATGCACAACAGAATGATACTATGATACATAATATCCGATTAGGGATTGGAAGTGAAAAGTGTGATGGCTTTCATGAGGCAGATGATGGTACAATTTGTTACAATAATAGGATAGTAGTTCCTGATATTGATGGGTTGAGGAAGATGGTACTAGAGGAGGTTCACTCCTCCATATATGCAATGCATCCTGGAAGTACCAAGATGTACCAAAACTTGAAAGACATGTATTGGTGGAAAGTTCTAAAGCATGATGTGACAGAGTTCATTGACAAATGTCTAGTTTGTCGATAGGTGAAGGCTGAGCACCAGAAGCCTACAGGGACATTACAACCCTTTCCAATACCCCAGTGGAAATGGGATCATATTACTATGGACTTTATGGTTGGTATTCCTAGGACAACTAAGGGTCATGATTCCATATGGGTGATAGTAGACATATTGACTAAGTCAGCTCATTTTCTTCCAGTTAAGATGACACTTACAACAGAGAAACTGGCACAAATATATGTTGATGAGATAGTCCATCTGCATGGCATTCTAGTGACTATAGTTTCTGATAGAGGTCCACAGTTTACAAGTTTTTTTTGGGAGTGTCTACATTCTGCAATGGGAACACAGCTGAGATTAAGCGCAACTTTTCATCTGCAAACTGATGGCCAGTCTGAAAGGACTATTCAGACTTTGGAGGATCTCTTGAGGGCATGTGTGCTGCAATTTCTTGGTAGTTGGGATATACATATGACGCTAATAGAGTTTGCGTACAACAATAGCTATCAAAGAATCATAGATATGGCCCCTTCTGAGGCTCTGTATGGGAGATGATGTTAGTCTCCTCTTTGCAGGTATGAGACAGGTGAATATCAACTTTTGGGCCATGAGCTAGTACAATAGACTACATAAAAGATTAAAGTGATACAACAATAGTTGAAAGCATCGTAGGACAGGCAAAAATCTTATGCAGATAATTGACATAGACCACTTGAGTTCCATGTGGGAGATAGAGTATATCTTAAGGTTTCTCCTTGGAAAGGTGTGTTGAGGTTTGGAAAGAAGGGTAAGTTGGCTCCTAGATTTATGGGACCATACCCTATCCTAGCTTGTGTTGGAAAGGTAGCATGTAAGTTGGAGCTACCACCAGAACTACATAGATTGCATAATGTCTTTCACATCTCTATGTTGAGGAAATACCATCCATATACTGACTAGACAATCCAACTAGTAGAGGTTGAGTTAGATGAGGATATCTCCTATGTTGAGGGTCCTGTGTTGATCCTAGATAGAAGGGTGAAAAAGCTGAAGAGAAAAGATATAATACTAGTGAAAGTTTTGTGGAATCACTATGGAATAGAGGAATCCACATGGGAACTAGAGAATGATATGCGTAGAAAATGTCCATCTCTTTTTGCGTAGTATTTCGGGGTGAAATCCTTGTTAGTGGGTTTATAGTTGTAAGGCCCCTAAACTTTCTTAATGAGTTGAATGACCTTAATTATCATAATTGAATGCTTGTATCCCTAATCTAAACTTTTTATATGTTTTGAAATCATAATACAATCTTAAGTTTCGAATTTGGTCCAATTTGGACACTGTTTGAACAAGATATGCAATTTTCTATACATTTTGGATTTTTATGAAAGTTACCCATTTGAGGGGTTTTCTTTGCAATTTTTCACATACATTATGTTCCTTAGATGCTATATTATCATTCTTGAGATTTGTTAGCCATGGGGATCCTAGTTGATCCATGGTTTGAAGGTATTTTCATCAAGGGTATTTTAGGGTTTACCCCTTCATGGATGAGCTACCTTTAGTAGCAATCAACTAAGGAATTATGTGATTGGCTTGGAATTTTGACAAAGGAAAACTAAGAAGGTCTAGAGGGACGGTGTGAGATCTTCTTGTGAGTGTGCTTATATATTCTTAATAATTTAAAGCCATGGACACTTGGATATATACTAGAATTTCAACATTTTCTTTTTCTTAATATTAAAGTGTCATATACTTATCCCCAAGCACCAAAACGAGCCACTTTCTCTCCACCACCTCTCTCCTTCTCCCAGATTCGTTCTCCCTCTATTCATTTGTGAATTTTTCTGCCCAAGGAAGAATAAAGTGGGGATCTTCTTGGAAAACAATTCTAGGGTTGCAATTGATTCCCTTTTTGGGTCTATAAAGCTTCTTCCTAGTGATATTGACCTAAAAGTGTAAGTTTTTTTTATTTCCTCCATTTAACTCTTTTCTATTCTTCCTCCTAAATATCTCCAGGTCAAAACCCTATTGTTCCATGGTGAAAATGACTCTAGAACTCAAAAGGGTTTTGCTTCTTTGTGGAGAGAAGTGCCTATTTGGCCAAGTTAAGATATGAATCTAGGTATTCCTTGCCTTATTTGCTCGAGATTCTTTCTGTTTGATATCTGACCTACTCTATAGAGGCGAGTTATATAACATTCTTCACTTATATTGCTTATTATAAGCTTGTTAGTTCATGTTTATGCTTGAATGTGATGATCTAAGCATAGAGAAACCATGCTTGTTTAGAATTACGAATTTTTGTGGTGTTCCCTATTTTTTTCAGCTCTATATGAACTTGTAAATATGTGTAAAACCTTTCTAAGTTGTAACATGATCTCGCACAGATTTATAGCATCGACCTATGGTGCTAAGCACACAATAATTGATTGTTCAAATTAGAGTTTTCAAGCTATTTCCATCTCTATCACATAACCTATGGACATATCATACAACAACCAATGGTGTTGCTATCTTGGCAAACGATGTCCATGATCAAGGGTGTTAAATGTATGGTGACAACCTATGGTCACCCCTTAGGTCAGGCTTTAGGCTCAATTAGACATTTAATTATCATCCACTAATTATTCTAATGATGTTATCAATTGATGATAATATTGTCTTAATATATGATGGTGTTAACTGAATGTATTACTGATCTAGCAACCAATGGTGATCTAATGATCACAATTAACATTGGATCAGGTCATCACCATATATGATGAATTAGGAATGTAATTGTAGATTTGACTAAACCTTAAATCAATGGTTCCTTGGTTCAATTGATTTAATGGTTAGACTTATACTTCAATTGATAACCTTGAACAATGAACTTGATCCAATGAATAATATTGGATGGTTTAACATCCAATGGATTAGAATAAATCACATGGTATATTATATGTGGGTCCTAGTGAAGATAATTCAATGGTTCAATACCATTAATTGGTAGTCTTACCTTTGCCATTATATAGTTATATTTGATAAATAACTATAATAAGTGGATGTGTAACTCTAATGTGATCTAGCTTGTTATACCTAACCTTAATGTAATTATATGATGTTGACTAGTTATAATCAGACCTCTTGAATGATTAATGTGATAATGAATTACACTCTTCTTGTGTTGAAACCACAATGTAGTATTATTTGAATATCATAGTGCCTTGCCATGTTAATATCTATGGACATACATGTGCTAATGATCTTTTGAGCCTTGTTTAAGGCATGGAATGATGATGATAACCTTACTATGAATAGTGTGATGGTCTTAAAGACCTTTGGGCATGTTTGAAGCCATGATTGAGGTGAAATCCTCTTGATGTTCTAATAAGGGTTAAAACCCTGGAACTTGTAATAAGATATTGGTATCTTGCCATAGTATGATGATAAGTGTGGTCCATTCATTTGCAATGAATGATAGCATGTGGTAATGTGATTAAGATTTATATCTCACATGTTTTATATTTTTTGAAGTTGTTATACATACACTCTTGTTAGAAAAGAATTAGGGTTTGAATGTCCACTTGTATGATAAAGACTTAATGTATTCAATTGGCAGTAATTAATCAAGTGTAACCTTAATCATGTAGAGCCCTATGCCATAGAGCCATCTTCAGTGTCATAACTTACTGGATGGTGAAATGAGTATTTCCAAGGGAAACTCAGAGTGCATACTGTTGAGTATGTGGGGGTGGCAAGTTTAGGATATATCCTTGTCATCCACATTTGTAGGTTATGGAGGATGGCTATGGTCATGCCTCTGACATTTGATGTGACTGAGGACAGCTGTGGTTGTACCTAGGATTAGAGGGTTTTATATACCCTATTTTCTAGTGTCGTAACTTGTACCAAGTATAAACTAGTTGTTATCAGTTGACTATATGTCACTGTTGGCAGTTTGACTGGTATGTCACTACAATTTACTCGTACTCACCGAGGGGAAGAGATCTTAGGATATTGACACTCCTAGATCTTATACGGAACTGAATAGCACTTCGCAGTGGTCAGTTGGATTTTGAGTGGTATGACTCATACTCCCCTGGGCATAATAATAAAAGATATCATACCAGCTGTGTAGTATAATTGCTAGGGTTTAATACGTATCACATTGGTTGATTAACCCTTGTCTTGTCTTTACATTACATAGTTCTTACATGATGCAGACTTATGAAAATTAGGTATTTTTACTTGATGTTATAACTTATTTGCTTAACTTATTAGTATGCTTAAACTATTCAATATGTTCATATTGCTTAATCAATATCCTACTGCTCAATGTATTTACTGTTAATTAATATGTTATAATCAATATATGTTGGAGAGAGTTATATTTCTCACTGGGACTAGGTCTCACCCATGGGGCACCACATTTTTTTAGGTGGTCGCGGGCAACAAGGTCGAGGTCGCACTATGGAAGAGAACCAATATGGTGATCAATAGATTCAGAAGGTTGGTTAGTTGTAGATGTTAGTAGTAGAGTCCTAGTGTCGTCCCTGTACTCTTAGGTCTGGATATGGGATATGTTTTCTAGATGATGTACTCGTACCGACATGAGATTTTGGTAGTATGCCAATGTTTGTAAATATATGGCATGTACATGTGAAATATCTTTTGTATGCAGGATGTGACTGAGGTCTTTGGACTCATATGTAATACTTTTTACAATATATGAGAATGGAATGATGGACCTTTTATAAATGTTCAAGAGTTTATTTACATTGTTGGAATTTGTTTTAATTATTCCGCATTTTTGAATATGCGATTAATTAGTAGTTGATCGTGTTTTGTGTTTTGAGTAATCTCATTTAGCATGATGAGGTGTCACAATGAGGATCTCAACAGAAGTAGTTCAACAATAGTGGTGGTAGAGGACACAGTCAGGCATCACATGTAGGATATTCTTGGCTAGCCAGTAGAGGGCGTGGATGATAACATGTGACGGCTAGATTCTATGCTATGAGTCAGTCAGAAGGAGTGGTCAATCCATGAGTTGTGACAGGTCAGATGGAACTTTTTCATTCTGATTTGTCTGCTTTTTCTTTTGTATCTATTTCGGAAGACCCGAGTGCGACACACTCTTTTATCATTAGAGAGGTGATAAGTAGTTATAATCTGCCAGTTTGTAGTAGATATGATAGTCTCCTATTAGAAACCCTTCTTGTTGGTTATGCCAAGTTGTGGGAGGTGTGTCCTTCTTGTGTTCTTTCTTTCTCATGATGCAACATTCAAGTGGATCTTGTGCCACTTTACATGCATGCCTTTGATGTCATCCTTGGGATGGATACCTTGGAGAAGTACAAGGTTGTTTTGGACTGTGGTTCCAAGGTGGCAACATATTGTGAGGGAGATATGTCTTATGAATCTTCCAAGGAGATAGGAAGATTGTTCCTACATGTTTGATGTCAGCATTGACAATAGAGCGGTTGTTGAGATAGGGGTGTGAGCCATTCTTGGCCCATGTTGTGGATACTAAGAGGAGTAGTCCTAGTATCCAGGAGGTGCCTATGGTGTAAGAGTTTGAGGATGTATTTACCTAGGAGAATCTGGGTGTTCCCCCTCCTAGAGAGATTGATTTTGAGGTCAATCTGGTTCCTGGAATGCAGCCTATAACTCAATCACATTATAGGATGGCACTTGTAGATATGTAGGAGTTGAAGAAGCAGTTGTAGGAGCTGCTAAAGAACGGCTATATTAGACTGAGAACATCCCCTTGAGGTTCTCCCATGCTATTTCTAAGAAGAAGGATGGTTCCATGTGGTTGTGTATAAACTATTGACAGTTGAACAAGGTCACGATAAAGAACAAGTACCCGTTGTCGAGGATAGATGATTTGTTTGACCAGTTGTAAGGTGCCACGATGTTCTCCAAAATAGATTTAAGGTTAGAATACCACCATTTGAGGATCAAGGAAGTTGACTTACCCAAGTCAGCTTTTAGTACTAGGTATGGTCACTATGAGTTTGTGGTTATGATGTTTGGGTTATTCAATGCACTAACAACTTTCATGGACTTGATGAATAGAGTGTTTAGGTCATTTCTGGACCAATTTGTTATGGTATTTATATATGATATCCTGATATACTCTAGACACAGACAACAACAAGAGTAACACCTTCTGTAGGCTTTGATGTTATTGAGACAATAAAGGTTGTATGCTAAGTTCAGCAAGTGTGAGTTCTGGTTGATAGAAGTATCTTTTCTGGGTCACATCATATCAAATAAAGGTGTTTGTGTGGACTTGAAAAAGGTACAGTCAGTGCTAGAGTGGGAACAACTCAAGAACCTATGAAGGTTTGTAGTTTCTTAGGCTTGGCAAGCTACTATAGGAGATTCATAAATAACTTTAGTGTTTTGGCGTTACCCCTAACTAAGATGATGGGGAAAGGTATTCGTTTTGTGTAGGATGACTAGTGTCATCATTCTTTCTAGTTGTTGAAGGAAAAGTTGACTAGTACACCAATGTTGGTCCTATCAGATCAAGGGAAAGGTTACATCATCTTCTATGATGTGTCAAAGAATGGCTTGCGATGTGTTCTGATGCAGGACAAGAACATGATTTCTTTTTCTTAACGACAACTTAACAAACATGAGGAAAACTAACCAATACACGATTTGGAGCTTGCAATGGTGGTCCAAGCCTTGAAGATCTAATGGAACTATCTGTATGGAGAGAAGTGTTAGATCTTCACCAACCACATGAACCTTTATATCTTCTCAAAGCAAGATCTTAACATGAGGCATAGGAGATGGATGGAGATAATTAAGGACTGTGATTGCATGATAGAATACCATATAGGGAAGTAAAACATAGTGGCTGATGTGTTAATCAGGAAATCTTCTTTGTCATCATCCGTGGATAAGGCACAATTACATGCTTTGGTATGTCATAATCTTGACATGTCGGTGTTGCTTCGCCAGTTGAATGTATAGTTAGAGGTTTCACAATTAGTAGGCTTGTTGGCACAGTTGTAAGTGAAGACTACTTGATGCAGTAGATCAGAGATGCACAACAAGTTGATATTGTGATACAAATTATTAGGGTAGGGTTCGACAACAAGAAGTATGATGGTTTCCTTGAGACTAATGATGAGACAGTTTGTTTCCATAATAAGACAGTGGTTCCAGATGATGTTGGTTTAAGGAAGATGTTACTTGAGGAGGCTCATTTCTCGATGTATGTGATTCATCCAAGTAGTACCAAGATGTATCATAATATGAAGGATATGTATTGGTGGCTTGGTTTGAAGCATGATGTGGTAGAGTTTGTTGCTAGATGTCCAGTTTGTTAGCAGGTCAAGGTTGAGCATCAAAAGCCTACATGTACATTACAACCTTTTCCAATACCTCAGTGGAAAGGGGATCATATTGCCATGGACTTTGTGATTGGTCTTCCTATGACAGCCAAAGGTCATGATTCTATTTGGGTGATAGTTGACAGGTTAGCCAAGTCAGCTCACTTCTTACCAATCAAGACGACATATACAACAGAGAAGTTTGGCACAAATATATGATGAGATAGTCTATTTGCATGGTATCCTAGTTACCATAGTGTCTAACAAAGGTCCTACGTTTACCAGTTGTTTTTAGGAATGTCTGCTTACAATCATGGGGACAGAACTAAGGTTTAGTACAACTTTCCATCCATAGATAGATGGTCAGTTAGAGAGGTGCTGGTATGTATGGCTAAAGATCCAATCATATGATGAATGAAATGTGGCATTAGATACCTGATTTAATAATAATAAAGGTAATTCCATCTATTATGTTTGTCTTTGTCATGAGATGATGACACATACATAGTAGATCTCTAACGAATGATGTTACTTGATGTTGTATGTTTTCAAGTATGTGACTTGAACAATGGGATCATACAAATGTTAAGAGTACATGTATTTTTATTATGTCCCTAGTTGAAAATTACGATGTAAGCAAAATAGACAACAATTACACATAAGAATAGAGTGTGTGTTGACTGATGATAGAGTCTCATTAGCCATGATATGTGATCTCAAGTCAAGCACACAGGAATATGTTAGAGAATAGTGTATCAGACAGACCCACCATGAGGGTGATACCTGAATACCATCAAATGGTAGTCATAATCATCTCTCATCATGATAGTTGTGATTGTGGTTCTTAGACCTGAAGTCACTACATTCATCACATGTTATTCAGTATACTTTGACATCATCCAATGTAACCCTGAATAAGGATTGCCATAACGGTGATGATTGGGTAGTTGTGACACATGGGGACTATGTGTGAGTGATTTAGATGGGATTTATCCCTCTTACAGAAGTTTGACATCTAGGTCACTAGATAACGGAGTCTGAGTAATGTACAACTGTACTCATGCAATTGAATATGTGATATGTGAACTCACGGACATCTCAAAAAGTATGCTCTAGTTCGAGGAACATGCATTGAACGTTAAGAGGATGATCATTCAACACCTCAAGTTCAATCTAGATATCACATACAAAGTAACTATATGATCATAGTAACACTAATCACAAATTGTAGGTTGAAGTTATTCTCCAACTTTCTAAATTACTTGGGCAACAATTATGTGTGACTAGGCACCACTCTTTTCTTGTGATGTCATAATTGGTTATGGACATTCACAACCAACATAATTCTGGACCTATAAGATCACACACATAGGAAACACTTGGATTAAAGGAGATTATTCATGAATGATGTTTAGATTGATTACTAAAGGTGTTTAGGTATTCAATTAAAATTTTGAAGTTTAAAATTGATTTATTGGACTCTGAATCGATCGGTTCAAGTATTGAACTGATCGGTTAGAGTGTCAAGTCAATTAGAATCAATATTGGTTGAGATTTGCCTAACTGTACAAGTCAAATGACCATTTCACTTGTGAAATGATTGTCTCACAATGTGAATCGACTATTTCACTATGTCAGATGACCGGTTCACCCTCTGGATCACCGGTTCAGTTGCCAATTTGATTGAAACAAGGATTGATATTGAAGTCATGCTTAGCATTAATCGTGCTTTGAATACCAATGTGATTCAGAATAGGAAACTGCATGAATAGACTAGTTCACTTAGTGAACTGACCAACTCATGCACTAACAATTAGTTGGGTGTGTGAACTGATCGGTTTGCCATTTGTAGGTTCTAAAAGATTTATGATTATGGACCCTTCTACTCCCATACAGACTGGGAACGATGACCCTTCTACTGAGGGCTTCTCAACACTCACAGTTGAGAATTAGTTGCTCTGACAATTATTGTCCTCTCTGGTTGTGGTAACCAATAGAGATTCTGAGAAAGTCCTACTCATTAAAGGGATGGATAGCAAGGGAGAGAACAACTAAGGATAGTTGTGGGAGATCATGTCAGTGACTAGTACACTGATAGAAGGCAACAACTTCTTCCAGTTGGCTCTAGTAGCGCAACATAGAGTTCCTATTGGTCTATGTGGATTACTCTATAGGCGGGAGGATGTCGTCTACCTCTTGTAGGAAATCATCAACTACTGTTTGTGGTGCTACCCTGGGAAGCCAGTAGAGACGAATGTTTGAGTGTTGCTACTGCTAAAGGAGTGTTCTACTTCCTGAAGAAGAAGAAGCACGATGCTACTACAAGGGTAATGTTGTTGGACTTGCTATAGAACTAGGTATAACTTTGCAAACCTTCATTCATATATACAATATTGTTGATGCAATCTTGGTGTTTTGGGAAACGAGCATTTTTTTTTTTGTTTCCACTGCCTATGTTTGCACTGGATTTTCCTACAGTGGTATTAGAGCCTCATCAATTTATGGTGTATCTGGGATTTAGATTGATATGAAAAAATTGAGTTTTCATTCTTTTATTACATACAATGCAAATATTAAAATAATTAATGTGCATATCTGATTACATTTTACATATGACTTCACAAACTAATATATATGTATATAAATGCAATTCACACAAGTCGCCCTAAAATTGATTTTGTTGGTGCATGTGAATTATTCTTATGGCCAATGACCCTAGATCTATGTGTGCATGGTTGTTGTTGTTTATTCTGATTGTTACTTGTTCTGCATACTGAGTCTCTGTTTCCTTTTCAAATGTAAGTTAATGCTCTTCTTCCTATTTTCCCTCGAATATAACTCAATGTTTTCCCTTTTTTAATATAATAAGAAATAGGATAGTTTCAATTTATGTATCGTTGTTAAAAGAAGTTCTGCACTAGATGAACTAATGAACCGATCAAATGGAGGATCCAAGAGGCCATACGACATGAGGATGAACTGATCGACTGGTGGCCCAACCGATCAGTTGTAAGTGTCTAGACATCGATTGAACCTAAAGACCATATGACAGTTTTAAGAGCCCAACTTAGCAACCAAGAGGTGACCCGACCGGTTCAAGAGTTGAACCGATCAACCTAGATTGGTTCGATCACATATCTTCATCAACAATAGGTTGCATATGATGGGGACCATATGTGGTAGTAATTCCTTGTGGCACCAAGGAATTACAATAGTATGGCCATAACCATCGCTTGTGTGTTTTAATTATTGCATGTCCTTGTCTGTAGGAATAGCATGTATATGAAAAGTACTAAGTATGTGGTGATTGGATATGTATATGTATTTTTATATAAAATCCCTCAAATACAATATTAAGTCTTAGATGTTTTCTAAAAGCAGCACACATGAAAAGCTTGATCGAATAAATGTGGGAACCCCAAGGGTGGTCTGCCATCTATCTCATGGAAGTGTGATGGCAATAATGTGGGCCTAGCAAGTGGGGTGTGTTATGATCGTGTTTGCTTTTGACTCAAGATTAACTGTGTGGTCTTAATGAGATTAAGCACCAGAGGCATGCAAATGACTATGGGTAAGAGTTGTGCATGTCATCTATCCAAGACTTGCATATGATGCAAATGGAAAAAGTTGCCTACCTTAACAATTGGTTATGGACGTTGGTGTTGCCTGGTAATAATTCAATTATTCTGGGTCTTGACTCACTAGAAGATTGTATGTTGTAATCTTCTCAATTAATACATGAGGGTTATTGGTGCGGTTCCTCTAGTGGTGCTTTTACACCCCACGAAGTCGGAGCGCACGGGATATGGGATCTTGCTTTCAAAATTTATAAACTAAACTAGCTACCTACGTCTACTAAAACACTACACCCGCAAGCGCACGGGGTCGTGTCGTAGTATAGGAAGGTGGCAGGTAAAGGGTTGATCCACATGGAAAAGAGGGGGTGCTAGAGCTAGGTTAGTTTAGCTAGGTTCCTACTGCGGAGACTAGGGTTAAGGGTTTAAAGGTTGTTTTAATTGTTAAACTACTATGAGAAAGCGAGGAATTAAAGGAAAGAATGAAATCTACGTTAACCCTAGACTAGATTAAGGCTAAATAGGAAAGAACGGATTAAGCTGGGTATGAAAAGGGCAAGTTACACTAAGGAAAGCAAGAGAGAATCAAAAGAGAAATTAAAGAGCTAAGCTAGCATGAACAAGGCAAGAGCAAGGAAAGAATCTAACTAAGCAAGAAAAGAACTAATTAAGCTAAGCAAGCACAAAACTAGGGTTTTAAGCAGTAAAATGATGTGTGGGCTGTTTAGGGGTATGAACTTATCACTTAAGTTGGGGGGTGACATGTGAACATTATGATTCCATTTAGATTATCCAAACCAAACAACAAGTTAGAGTCTAATGAATTAACCTAAGCTACTAACTGGCCATGGATATGCTAGGTTGTGTATAGGGGAACTAGTCCCTAACACCCCCTACTACCCTTACGAGGCTCAATTGGGTTAGGGATTATGTTCAATTCAATTAGAGTCTAATCAAGTCTAGGTTTCTAGATTAGGCATTTCTAGGGCAATTAGGGGTTGAGGGTAGTAATGGGAAGGTGAAATTAGGATTTTGGACCCCAATTCCCCCACATTCTAGCCTTGAGAAGGCTCCATGCTAATTGCACTAGAATTATCTAATCTAGCTACTTAGATCTCTCACTTAGGTTTAGGGAGATTGATTAGGATGTAGGAAGATGGGAGGCAACCTAGGGATCCAAGAATTGGACCTAGGGGCAAATCCCAAAATTCACACATACAAGCAATTTGCCTAAGTTCCTAGGTGATTTCAAACACAAACCAACAAGCAATCCATGGAGAAAGAGATGCAAATAGAATATAATCATTAAAAAAATGGAATTACAAAGTTTACATGTCATTTTCCCCCAACATGGTATCAAAGTAACATAATTTCCCCCAAACAGCCCCCCCAAGGGGCCTAGCTACTCATAACAAAGAAAAATACAAAAAGAGAGAAGAAAGAGGTAGAAGAAGCCATGGAGCTCGGTGTAGATGAAACAATCCTCCTCTCCAGCAGCTGCAAGACGTCCTCCTCCTTCTTCTTGGATGGAATGGAGTGGGATGATGGTGGGAAGTGGATGGAGGGCTTAGATATGGGGGGTTGTGTGGTGGAAATGATGAAATGAAGTGGATTTGAGGTGGAGGTGAAGTGGAATGGAGTGGAGGTGACTAGGGAGCGAAAATGGGAGTAGAAGGTAGCTAGCTTCATGCCCCAGCCGCCACCTACGTATATATAGGAGTCTAGGGGGTCTAGGGTTAAGTTAGGGGGAAAATGGGGAAAGTAGTGGAAAAGTGGCTGGATTAGGTGAGTAGCACAACCGTGGTGGGTAGGGGTGAGCACGGTCGTGGTGGAAGAGAACAGACGTGTTGGTTAAAATGGCTAAATGTCAGGTTGGTGGTCAAAAATGGGCCAAAATGGCCACGGCCGTGGTGGTCACCACGACTGTGGTGGTCACCATGACCGTGGTGGGTTGAGGGTAGCACGGTCGTGCTGCGTAGCTCGGTCGTGGTGGGAGTTGGAAGCACGGCCGTGGTGGGATCTGGTAGCACGGCCGTGCTGCGTGGCACGACCGTGGTGGGTGGTCGCAACACGGCCGTGCTGGGTAGCACGGCCGTGGTAGAGTATGCTCTGCAGCTGCTTCAAAATTGAGATTTTTCATGTGATTTCTTCATTTACAGCACGACCGTTGTGTGTTACCACGGCCGTGTTGGGGGCTTATCTTGCACTTTGAGCTTCAAATTTCATTATCCATGGACTTCTTTGCTTAAGCTTGACTCTTGGCCACTAGGGGTAGGTTGGGGGAGCTCTGGGGCCTTCTTTGGGCCCCTCCATCTCTCTCGTCCATCCAAGTGTGGTCCAAGTACCTGAAAAACATGCAAATAATGTCCATAAGTGCATTTTATACAAATAAGCATATTAGGGGGAATGACATGCAATCTAACAGGTATAGATGTGATTGAAAAACAAAAAGACACAAGATTAAGCCCTAAAATAGGGCTGAATCACCACCCCAAACTTGAAACATGATTGTCCTCAAGTATGCTCCAACTCAATCTCTCTACAAACTTTCACAAAAAGAAATGACAAATGCAATATAAAAGACGATTGTTTCTGAATGGGATCAAAGATGACTAAGTACATGCATTTCACCTCTCTCCTCTCCTTCTTTCACAATCCAATCATGAAAAGAGAACAAAGCGTATGAACTTCAAATATAGTGCATAGAATACACAAGTTATCCTTATTTATTCCATTAAGTTCTGGGTAAACCGTTTCATGGTGGCGTTAATCAAGAATGACTAGGAGTGTTGTTTCACATTCATGCATTCAATCTTATATCTCAAATCACACCAAATGACCCACATGGCTGCGGAAATGGGTAAAATGAGCTAAGTTTGATGCTTCTTAGCTCAATAGGTATGAAAGTGGAAGAAAGGGTTGCGGTAACATTTTTGGAGTGTTTTTACACACTCATCTTTTCTTTATTTGAATGCTCTTAAACAGGAGCATCCTTTTATATTCTTTTTGTATTTTGCATTTTTGTTTCTTTCTTGCCCTTGGTGTAGATAGGGCATATGGTGGATAGAGTGAAGTGGGGAGATAGAGATGTGGCCACCCCAAACTTTTGGAGGTGGCAACGGCTAATATGTGCACTTTGGCATCTTTTTATGAAGCGGAGGGGTATGAAGATGGTGGGAGAATAGTCGGGTCAAAGAGGGGTCATTGGTATGATTTTCCACATAAGACATCCTGCATGAAAATTAATCCAACACTTCATCCAAGATATCACACCACATGAATGAACAAAATGAAATTGATATATCAAACAAGCAATTCCACAAACACTAAGCGTTCAAAGCTTGCTCAATTTCACAATTCAACCAATTCAATCACATTCATAAGAGAGGTGATGCACATGTAAAAAGTCAAACATTAATACCACTTAGCAACAAACAATGGTGATTCACTTGCATTTGTCAAAGGTCAACATTTTAATTCAAAATAGTAGAGATTGGGTCAAAACATACTTTTTAGACAAGAAATCTCAAATTTGGGAAAAATTGGCCAAAATGGTGCAAAGTTGCCTCCAATCACATCTAAACATATATTATTGAACTTAAAACAACAAACAAGCAAATCCTAGCTAAAACATGCAAAAATTACCAAAAATCTACATGATATGCAATGCATGGCAAAAAGAGCAAAATTTTTGAAAATTACGCAAAAATGACAAGAAAGTAAACGACATGGCATGCAGGTATGCAAAGCAATAAAGATGACTAAGGTAGATAGCAAAAGCAAGAAAACAAAAGTGGATGTGGTAGGTGAAATGCAAAGTGAAACTAGGGCATACCTGCCCTACCACCCCAAACTTTTGAATCATGCTGTCCTCAGCATGATCCTAGAGTTTAGGATGATAGGGTAGACGATCATGGCTCTCTCAAGGATCTGGCAGTGTTCCTCCCTGTGGTGGAGGATATGCATAGTAGCTGCCGCACTAATATACCTTCATTGGCTGAAATTGGTCTTCAGCACGGCCGTGCTACGTAGCACGGCCGTGGTGGCTTCAAGTTGCACGGTCGTGCTGCCTGGCACGGTCGTGGTGCAGTCCTTTGGCAGCTTTTCTCAAGTTTGCCTCTAAATCCAGGGATTTGGTGTGTTTTTCATGCAAATGACCATGGTCGTATTGATGTGCCATGGCCATGGTGGTCCCTGTAGTTGCTTCTCTCAAAATGAGGTACATCAAACACTCAAAAACTTGACCCAAAGTGATTTTTCTTTGAATCCTTCTCTCAATTGTACTCAAATTTCCTTCATTTCACCCTGTTACCACCTGCACATCTTAAAACTAGACAAAAACTATTAAACACAAGTGTATGTGTGCTTTCTTGGAAAGTATAAAAACAAAGCAATTGTATTAAAAAGTGAAGGTTGGGTCAAAATTTCCCAAACCTAGGTGGGTTGCCTCCCACAAGAGCTGAGTTTCTTGCCTTCAGCTAGGCTTCTTGGTGATTCTTCATTCATTCATCCATTTGGCATTCTCATGTGTCCATTCTTGCAAAACATGCATCCTTCCTTTGCACTCAATCTGTTTTCCTCATCCCTTTGATCACAATAATCATCAACTTCTTCACTTTGATGTCCTTCTCTCAAATGCCCATTTGGACTTGTGAAGTGACCATGTCCAATATCCCTATCTCAGACTCGCTGGGTTGGGGTCTTGTACATGTTAATGTTGATCTTCATGTCCATGAATGAGACTGTCATGGTGCCACTGCGTACATGAATGTCGGCATCAGCTGTAGATAAGAACGGCCTCCCCAAGATGATGGCAATCTTCCTATCCTCCGGCTCCATATCAATTACAATGAAATCTGCTGAGAACACCGCGCCTTTTTCCTTTTCTAGCATCACCAAGACATCATCCACTCTACCCCTAGGCACTTTTATGGATCTATCCACCAACTGGAGAGTGCAATGTGCCGACTTCAACTTGCCTAAGCCCAGCTCAACATAGACATGATATGGCATCAAATTCACACTAGATCCCAAATCAAGTAAGGACCTGTCTATGCGATGTCCCCCTATGTAACTAGGTATGAGTGGGGCTCCTGGGTCCTTTCTCTTCACGGGCAGTGAGTGTTGTATGATGGAGCTCACTTGTTCATTCAATCTCACCTTCTTTGGAATCCTCCCCGTTGACCTTCTTTTCACAGTGCATAGGTTCTTGAGGAACTTGGCATATGATGGGATTTGCTTGATAGCATCCAAAAGTGGAATGTTCACCTTTACTTGGAGAAACACCTCAAGAATATCAACATTGTGCTTTTGCCTCCTTTTCAATTCCGGTGGCTCATCTAGTGCTTCTACAAATGGAGGATCACTAGTTTTTTCCGCACTTACATGAACATGAGGCGGAATGCTAGGGATGGTAGGACCTGCAAAACGGATATGTGGTGGATCACATGGAATCCCAAACTCAGCATGTGGTATCACAACATCATCTTCAGCAATATCAATCACAGTATCACCACTTGGCTGCCTTTGCTTTGCTTTATCAACCTTTCTTTGACTTGCGGGCTGCTCAAGAGTTTTTCCACTCCTTAGAACTGTCACGTCACTACCTTGCTCATGGTGGAGAGGGGGAGAATGTTGTGGTTGTGGAGGAGGTGGAGGTGACACTTGGGGTTGAAATTGAGGTGGAGAAGGGAATTGAGGGAGATGAGAGAATTGGGGTTGGAAAGTGAAGTTTTGGGAGATTTGAGGTAAGGGAGGTGGTGGAGGAGTGTAAGGCTGGGGATAGCCTTGGAAGGAGTGAATGGGATGCACTTGCATGGGGGGTGGATTGTAGAAAACTTGTGAAGAGGGCATGGGTCCACTTGCTTCATGGTGGCTCACGATGGGTCTTGAAGACAATTTTTCCTCTTGGAGAGTGATTATAGAAGATATCTGCTCTATTCTCTCTTCTAACCTTGCAACATCTCTTTGAACATCATCAAACACTCTCAATATAGAAAGAACATCTTCCTCAAATCTTGAGCTGTATGTGGGACTTTGTGGGTCCTGGTAGCTATAGGAGTGAGGTGTCTTCTTTTCTTCCCCATAGAACTCAATAGAATTGACCGGGTGGCATGGAGCATTTGTCACCTGGTTCTTCATGAAGTTCACCATGTCACCAAGAATCTTCATCACTTGCGGGCTTGAGTCATCATGAGTAGGGGGTGTCACACCAAAGGCATACCCTCTTTCATTCATCATGCTAGAAGCTCGAATTCTTGATCCTTCAACCAACTGCTCAAACAAAGGCCATATCTCCTCAAGTGGCCTAGCCATGAAAACTCCTCCACAAGAAGAGTCCACTGTGTCTTAGTCCTTTAGAGACAAACTAGAGTAGAATGATTGAACTAGCTGCCACAAAGGGATCTCATGGTGAGGATACTCTCTCAATAGCTTCTTGAATCTCTTCCATGCATTATGAAACGACTCATCTCCCATTTGACTAAAACTTGTCACGGCACGCCGCATTTGTGTCAACCTTGCAATAGAGTAGAATTGTCTCAAGAAATAATTCTTCATTGTTTCCCAACTCATGATGTCCTTTCTTGAGTCATACTAGTCTTTAGCTCTATCTTTGAGGGAGAAGGAGAACAAGGTCAACCGAGTTGTATCATCACTAGCCGTCGGCGTCCTGAAGGTGGAGCATACTTCAAGAAAGGCGTCCAAGTGCTTATAGAGGTTCTCACTCTCTGAGCCGTAGAAGATGGGCAGGAGCCCAAGAAGACCTGGAGGAATAGAGAATTGCTCCCCTGGCATTTGATCAACCCTGCTAGCAATTGGCGATTTGTAGTTGCTAGGCATGAAGTAGTCTTGAAGCGGCTTGTGAGGTGCACTTTGGTCTTCCATCTTATTTCCTCCCGAATGGCTTGTCACATGCACAAAGCACAACCAAACAAAAGAAAGCAAGTTAGTAAACCAATATACATAAGAAATGCAAAGAAAAATGAATAAAGAATAGCAATGATGAGGGCAGTAGGAAAAGTCAAAGCAAAACTAACTAGCTAGGCCGAGCGCCTCTAATCCCCGGCAACGACGCCAGAAAGCTTGGTGCAGTTCCACTAGTGGCACTTTTACACCCCACAAGGTCGGAGCGCACGGGATATGTGATCTTGCTTTCGAAATTTATAAACCTAAACTAGCTACCTACGTCTACTAAAACACTACACCCGCAAACGCACGGGGTCATGTTGTAGTATAGGAAGGTGGCAAGTAAAGGGTTGATCCACAGGGAAAAGAGGGGGCACTAGAGCTAGGTTAATTTAGCTAGGTTCCTACTGTGGAGACTAGGGTTAAGGGTTTAAAGGTTGTTTTAATTGTTAAACTACTATGAGGAAGTGAGGAATTAAAGGCAAGAATGAAATCTACGTTAACCCTAGACTAGATTAAGGCTAAATAGGAAAGAACAGATTAAGTTGGGTATGAAAATGGCAAGTTACACTAAGTCAAGCAAGAGAGAATCAAAAGAGCAATTAAAGAGCTAATCTAGCATGAACAAGGCAAGAGCAAGGAAATAATCTAACTAAGAAAGAAAAGAACTAATTAAGCTAAGCAATCACAAAACTAGGGTTTTAAGTAGTAAAGCGATGTGTGGGTTGTTTAGGGGTATGAACTTATCACTTAAGTTGGGGGGTGACATGTGAACATTATGATTCCATTTAGATTATTCAAACCAAACAACAAGTTAGAGTCTAATGAATTAACCTAAGCTACTAACTGGCCATGGATATGCTAGGTTGTGTATAGGGGAACTAGTCCCTAACACCCCGTACTACCCTTACGAGGCTCAATTGGGTTAGGGATTAGGTTCAATTCAATTAGAGTCTAATCAAGTATAGGTTTCTAGATTAGGCATTTCTAGGGCAATTAGGGTTGAGGGTAGTAATGGGGAGGTGAAATTAGGATTTTGGACCCCAATTCCCCCACATTCTAGCCTTGAGAAGGCTCCATGCTAATTGCACTAGAATTATCTAATCTAGCTACTTAGATCTCTCACTTAGGTTTAGGGAGATTGATTAGGATGTAGGAAGATGGGAGGCAACGTAGGGATCCAAGAATTGGACCTAGGGGCAAATCCCAAAATTCACACATACAAGCAATTTGCCTAAGTTCCTAGGTGATTTCACACACAAACCAACAAGCAATCCATGGAGAAAGAGATGCAAATAGAATATAATCATTAAAAATGGAATTACAAAGTTTACATGTCATTTTCCCCCAACATGGTATCAAAGTAACATAATTTCCCCCAAACAGCCCACCCAAGGGGCTTAGCTACTCATAACAAAGAAAAATACAAAAAGAGAGAAGAAAGAGGTAGAAGAAGCCATGGAGCTCAGTGTAGATGAAGCAATCCTCCTCTCCAGTAGCTGCAAGACATCCTCCTCCTTCTTCTTGGATGGAATGGAGTGGGATGATGGTGGGAAGTGGATGGAGGGCTTAGATATGGGGCGTTGTGTGGTGGAAATGATGAAATGAAGTGGATTTGAGGTGGAGGTGAAGTGGAATGGAGTGGAGGTGACTAGGGAGCGAAAATGGGAGTAGAAGGTAGCTAGCTTCGTGCCCCAGCTTCCACCTAGGTATATACAGGAGTCTAGGGGGTCTAGGGTTAAGTTAGGGGCAAAATGGGGAAAACAGTGGAAAAGTGGCTAGATTAGGTGAGTAGCACGGCCATGGTGAGACACCATGGCCGTGGTGGGTAGGGGTGAGCACGATCGTGGTGGAAGAGAACGGATATGTTGGTTAAAATGGATAAATGTCAGGTTGGTGGTAAAAAATGGGCCAAAATGGCCATGGACGTGGTGGTCACCACAGCCGTGGTGGGTTGAGGATAGAACGGTTGTGCTGCGTAGCACGACCGTGGTGGGAGTTGGTAGCACGGCCGTGCTACGTAGCACGGCCGTGCTGCGTGGCACGACCGTAGTGGGTGGTCGCAGCACGGCTGTGCTACGTAGCACGGCCGTAGTAGAGTATGCTCTGCAGCTGCTTCAAAACTGAGATTTTTCATGTAATTTCTTCATTTGCAGCACGACCGTTCTGTGTTACCATGGCCGTTTTGGGGGCTTAGCTTGCACTTTGAGCTTCAAATTTCATTATCCATGGACTTCTTTGCTTAAACTTGACTCTTGGACACTAGGGGTAGGTTGGGGGAGCTCTGGGGCCTTCTTTGGGCCCCTCCATCTCTCTCGTCCATCCAAGTGTGGTCCAAGTACCTGAAAAACATGCAAATAATGTCCATAAGTGCATTTTATACAAATAAGAATATTAGGGGGAATGACATGCAATCTAACAGGTATAGATGTGATTGAAAAACAAAAAGACACAAGATTAAGCCCTAAAATAGGGCTAAATCAGTTATCCATTTGAACAAAATAGTGGGAGCGATAATTAATTAAAGGTCTAATTAATATTGTTAACTTGTCAAATCAATCAAATCAAAATGTTTTAAAAGCTGTAAAATTTCTTTTGTAGACAAACACAAACATGTTATTATTGTGATCAGACCTTAAGAAGGACAAAACTAAATGGGATTGACTTCCACTTCTGGTTCAGGGCTTTGAGAATTGTTCTCAAACATGAATGAAAGCTCTATGTCCTTGAAAAACAAGAGCTAGAGGAACCCGCTCCAAATGCAACTAAGACTAAATTGGATGCTAACTTGAAGCATGCCAATAATATCATAGGCATCAAACACCTTATGCTATGTTGTATGAACTACAAGTTGCATGAACAACATGATTACAAGGACATTCTCAAGATGGTAACACATCTTAAAGAATCATGTAAAGCATGAAAGGTATAATGTTTCCAAAGCATTGTTTGAGTGGAAACTAATAGAGGGAGATCCAGTAGAGCCCCATGTGCTCACTATGATTGGACATGTGGAGTGATTGGGATTTATCTTAGGTCAAGAGATGACTATATATATATATGATTATAAAAATCATTGCATGAATCATATAGTCAGTTTATCAAATCCTTAGCATGTTGATTAATGTGAAGCATGGAAGAAGAAGGACAAATCTATGATGGTAATCAACTGAAGTGAGTCCAAGGGAAAAGGTAAGGCCAAGAAGAGTTTTGAGGCTAAGCTAAAGTCCAAGTGTTCAACACTCAAGATATGAAGAAGGGTAAGTGTAAAAGAGATATATCCTTTTCACTTAAAGGATAAAGAAATGAAAGTGCCACCATTATCACCTATCTGGACATTGTAAAGGAACTATATTATTTATAGAGGATCTCAGGAAGAAGATGGAGATAGATATATCTACTTCAAGACCTAATAAGAAGTAAGATACAACAGTATGGAGCAAGATTTTTTTCCACTACAATTGGAGTATGTCATTCATGGGCACATGATAGAATTAGTGAATTGCTATTATGTACCTGTCATTGATGAAAAACATCATGTGTCTTGTGTGACAAGAACATTATGATCCATTTTAAAAGATATGATTTTTTATGGGAATGCTTTGTGTCTGACAAAATATATATGATAGTTCCAAAGACAAATATGTGTATGACACATATACATAATGACTTGATGACTCAAAAATTGAATACCTATATCACTGTCATCTATAGTACATAAATGAGAAATGCATTTCTACAATCCATATGATGGTTATCTAGACTCTTTTGGTTATTGAACCGATAGAGACATGCATATCTTATTAGTTGAGAAATATGACAAAAGCATCTTCACTAGATGTAGGGGGAGAGAGACTATTTTTTTAGGGCTCATACATATTGATGTATATAGACCTTTTAGAATAAATGCTAAGGGTAGTTACTGGTACCTCATTATATTTATTAATTCTATCAGTATGTATGATATTTGTATTAAATGAAATATAAGTATGAATCTGTTGAGGTGTCAAGGAGATGTAAATGAAGTATGTAACTAACTTGTTAAATGTATTAAGATACATCGATATGATTGATGTCGAGATATCTTTTAAACTAAGAGTTTGAGGACCTTCTGGAGAGAACGTGATAGTGTGTCACAATGAACTCCATCTGAAACATGATGATGTGTCAGAAAGAAGGTATCACAACCTGTTAAGTCATGGTGTGATTATCAATAAAATCTAGCCGATCTTACAATTTCTTTTGTCACATGCTTTACACTAAAACAATGTACACTAAAAAATGGTACAAAATATACCATATGAGATATGGATTGGGAACTGTTATGATGTGTCTTTTATATTAATTAGGATTTAAAACTTATGAAAGAAAATGGTTTCTTGAAAATCTTTGTCTACAAATCACATAAATGTTATTTTGTTAAATACTACTCTTATCTCAATCCAACAACAAAGTGTTTATTGGCCTAAATGGTTGTATTCTTGAAGAGGAACTTAATTCCAAAGGAATCAGTGGGAGTAAAAGTAGAACTCAAAATGTTCAAGACAAACAAGAAAACATTGAACCTAAAGTGGTATAGTAGGAACAATGAGAATCACAAAGTGTTATGGAACCTCAAGTTTTGTATGTAACACAACATCTCGTAGTTTTAGTAGAACACGCCTTGAGTTTGAAAGATTATTTTATAACTCAAAAGGGCGATAATCTGCTTATAGATGATGATTCAATAACCTACCTAGAATGCTATTTAGGAACCAGAGTCTAAGAAATCTCTTTAGGCAATGAGATCCAAGTTGGACTCCATGTACATCAACAAGGTATGACCATGTTGGATCCACCTGAAGGGGTAAAACCCATAGGGTGAATTTGGGTTTTTGTAAGAAAACGAACATGGAAGGTTAAATTGGTTGCAAACAGTTTCAAACTAGTTCAAGGTGTTGAACATGATGAAGTCTTTCATCATTTACTATGGTTAAATACATCTGGATCATGCTTACTATTGCACCTTAATATGACTGTGAAATTTGACATATAGATGTTAAAACTGCATTCCTTAATTGGAATAATTATGAGGATGTGTATGTGACACAATCTAAAGGTTTTATAAATCCAATAATGCAAACAAAGTTTCAAAGCTACAAAGGTCAATCTATGGATTGAAGAAAGCATCTCAAAACTAGAGTCTTCTATTGGACAAGACACTCAAATAGTTTGACTTTGGTCAAAATGAAGATGAAATATGTTATTACAATTGATTTCGTTGGAGCATATTTATATTACACATAATGATGGGGAATGATGTCCTTATTTTACAAATATTAAAACTTGGTAATGAAAGTACCTTATCTCTGAAGGGCCTAGGAAAAACACCTATGTGATAGGGATTGAGATCTATAGAGATAGATCTGGAAAGATTCTTAACCTAAGGAGCATACATTGAAAGGATGTTGAAAGAGTCCAGCATGCATGACTCAATGAGAGAAAACATGTCCATGTTCCATGGAGTTAGTATCTCAGGGGCATAGTGTCTCAGTTCTTATGAAGTACAACAACACATGGAATAGATTCCATATGCATTCACAATTGGATCTTTCTTGAATGCAATGTTATGTACTTATCATGTTATCTAGTATGTATTGGACATGACGAGAGAATATCCAATTTTCCCGTATGTATTGGACATGATGAGAGGATATCCAGTTTTCCCATATGTATTGGACATGACAAGAGGATATTCAGTCATTTCATATGTATTTGACATGATGAGAGGATCTATATACCTATCTAGCAATCTCATATGTATTGGACTTGACGAGACGGTATATGTCAAATTCTAGTGAGAGTCACTAGATTACCATAAAGAACATTCTTCAGTGCTTGAGAAGCACTAAAAGGATCGGTTCCTTGGTTATGGTAATAAGGAAGAGTTGGGTGTAAAGGCTAAACTGATGCAAGTTTCTAAAATTACAAGGAAAATTAATTATCACAATATATATTTATTTTTGACCTTAAAATAGAAGTATAAGTTGGAAGAGTTTTGAACTAAAGACAGTTGTTTAAAACTACAAAAGAAGCCAAGTATCTTTTTGTTATGAGAAGAGCAGAGGATATTGTATGGATAAAGAAGTTCATATGGGTGAACTTGTGTGAGGTTCCAACCATTGATGAAATAGTACAAATACTATGACAACAATGGAGAAATTGGATAGAAAAGGAATATTAGATAGCATACTATGACACTTCCATCTCATGTCAAAGGTCACAAAGTGAGGAGGTGTAAAACTTGCAATATAGAGACTTGAAGCAAACATTGCTAACCTGCTATGAAAGTGGTTGCGCAACTGAAACATGATGGACATGTTAAAGATCACATGGAATAAGATTCGTAGCTGATTGGCTCTAAGTTTAAGTGAGAGTATGTTGGTATGTATGCCCAGAGAGCTAATCATATAACGATTGGAATGTGGCATTTAATACCTAATTTTATAATAATAAAGGTAATTCCATCTATTATGTTTGTCTCAATCATGAGATGATGACACATACATTGTAGATGTCTAAAGAATGATGTTACTCGATGTCGTATCTCTTCAAGTATGTGAGTTGAAAAATGAGATCATACGAATGTTAAGTGTACATACATTCTTGTTATGTCCCTAGTCAGATATTACTATGGAAGCAAAATAGATGATAGTAATACACAAGACTAGAGAGTGTGTTGACCGATGATAGAATCTCATTAGTCATGATATATGATATCATGTCAAGAACACATGTACATGTTATAGAACAATGTATCAGATAGACCCACCATGAGAGTAGTACTTGGAGACCATGAAATGGTAGATAGAATCATCTCTCATTGTGATAGTGGTGATTGTGGTTCTTTGACCTGAAGTCACTACATTGATCACATTTCATTCACTATACTTTACATCATCTAATGTAACCCTAAATAAGGATTTTTGGGAAAAGACGACATCAGATAGGTAGAAGAAACAAAAATTAAATTGACATATTTCCCATTAACCAGCAGATTGTGTCAATAACTATGCAATGGGAAGGATGATTTCACAAGAATATACCTGGTCCTAGAGCAAGTCCAATGAAAATCCTCATCGATATAGATGTGCACTCTATCTTGGATAGTGTCTATATAGCTCCTAGTTGCACTGTGACTCATCTGATTGCTCCCCCATGGACAACAAACTCAAACAACCATTACAACAACTCCTCTGATCTCTCTATGGATTGCAAGTTGATGTTTCCCTCCTAATAGAAGCCAAAGCACTACTGCCTCTAGAGTAGTCCACACAGACCAACTAGAACTCTTGTCATCTTGCTAGAACAGATAGGAAGGAGTTGTCCCTCCCATTGGTGTACTAGTCACCAACTAGCTCTCCCACAACAATGATACTTTATTATTCTCTCCATTGACTATCCCTCCCTATTCAGGTAGGAATTCCCTGGGCTCTCATGGTTACCACAACCAGAGAGGACAACAATTGTCAGAGAAACTGATTCTCAATTTTCTGTATTCTAGTTGTGTTATGGGAATCGCCTAGTACCCCTCTATATATAGGAGGGGTTAGGGTCAGGGTTCCAAGTCTCTAGCTAATACGGGACTAAAGCAAGAGTGAAAAGGATTAGAAGATTTTGAATTTTCACAACAACTCTGGAAGTTTTGCAACCTCTGTGCACCAAAATGATCATCTCGCCAAGCAAGACAGTCGTGTGGGATGCGAGATGGTCGTCTCGCATAGCGAGATAGTTATTTCATTTTTTCCCAGTCAGATATGAATTGGCAAATTCATTTCTAAATTAATGTCATACATTAATTTACTTGCACCCCAGGTAAGTGCAATTAAAACATGTTCGTAAAAACTCTAGAACCTTTATTTGTCCCAACCGGGGTGTCTCACACAAGAGACACACCTATCTCACTCACCCAGACGGCTGTCTGGTGAGTTTGAGTCAAGTCAATCGGTTCAACAGCTTGAACTGGTCGGTTCATAGGGAAGAACAAAGCCAATTTGATTTGTGATCTGCCTAACAACCCAAATAGTTGTCTCAACACTTAAGAAGCCTGTCTGGCTAGGCAAATGGTTGTCTCACCTAGTGTGATGGTCATTTGGTAATTTTGCCATCCATTCTATTGATATGTTGTGTTAATTAAGTACCTAAACACTTTAGCAATAAATCCAATTGTCATTCAAGATTTAACTCCTCTTCTAGATGAGTTTCTTTGTGTGTGACCCTATAGGTCATAGATCACATTGGTAGTGAAGGTCCATAACAACTTATGACATCAAAAGAAAAGAGTGCTTCATAGTCGCACATCAGTGCTACCCAAGTGAATGGAAAGTTGGGGAGCAACTTCAACCTACAATCTGTTTATGTTGTTACTATGTTTGTATAGTTCCTTTATCACTGATATTCAGATTGAACTAGAGGCATGGAGTAGTCATTCTCATTATTATTCAATCTTATTCCTTAAACCAGAGCAGACTGCATGACATATATGTAAGCTCAATATCACATATTCACTCACATGCTTATGGCCATACTTTTCTCAATCTCACTAATCAAGAGGCCTTGAATATCATACTCTTGTCGGAGGGACAAATTCCATATCTATCACTCACAGTCAGTCCCCATGTGTCAAAGTCACCCAATCATCACCATTATAACAACCCATGTTTCAAGACTGTGTTTGATGATGTCAAAGTGTACCCAACAACATGTGATGATTGCAATGATTTCAGGTCTAAGAACCACAACCACCACCATCACTGTGAGAGATGACTATGACTTCCATGATGATGGCTTCCATGTGTCAGTCTCCATGTGGGTCTGTCCGATACACTATTCTCTAACATGTTTCTGTGTGCTTCATTTGATATTTCCATATGATGACCAATGAGATTCAGTCATCAACTAACTCACACTTTGATCTTATGTGTCATTGTTGTCTATCAACCTTCCACAATGAAAACCAATCATGGACATAAAGAGAATATGTATATTTATTCTTAACATCCATATGATCTCATTTCTTCCAAGTCTAATACATGAAGACATACGTCATTGAGTAATAATATTCTCTAGACTTTTATTTTGTTATTCATTATCTCATAACTAAATATACAAAATAAATTGGAAGCTTACCTTTTTTACTAATCAAATCATTTATATGTTATGCCATTACAATCATCATATGATTGGCTCTCTGGGCATACATACCGATAGAATCCCACTTGCACTTAGAGCCAATCACCCATGGATCTCATCTTGAGTAACCTTACATGACCATCATGCTTCTGTAGTGTAAGTGCTTTTATAGTGGGATTAGCAACATTTGCTTCGTATCATTATGTTGCAATATTCTCATCTATTTGTTTTATGACTACTCGTATGAGATGGAAGTGCTATAGTATGCTATCTAAGATTCCCAATCTAACTCGGAGCTCCATTGTTGTCATCAATATTTCTATTGTATCATCAATGGTTCAAACCTCACATGTGTTCACCCATATGAACTTCTCGATCCATACAATATCCTCTGTTGTTCTTATAACATAAAGATACTTAGATTATTTTGTTTAAACAATTGTTATTATCTTAGAACATTTTCTAGCTTATATTTCTCGTCAAACATTAATTTAGATGTGATCCTTCATTTGTCAGTTTGGAAGCTTGCAACAATGTATCTCTTTACACCCAACTCTTCCTTATCACCATACTCAAGGGACAAATCCTTTTAGTGCTTAAAAAGAATCTAAGGATGTTCATTGTGGTAGTTTAGTGACTCTCTCTCATATCTGACATATACCCTCTCATCATGTCCAATACATACGAGATTGCTAGGTAGGTATATATGTGTCCTCTCATCATGTCAATACATATGAGATGACTAGTATCCTCTCATCATGTCAAATAAATATGAGATAATGATATATGTTCTCTTCATGCCCAATACATACGAGATAACGGGATAAGCACATAACATTGCATTAAAGACATATCCAATTGCATATGGCAGCTATCTATGTGTTCTTGTTCTTCATAAGTATTGGGACACTAGGCTCCTGAGAGACTAATTTCATGGAACATGGACACATTTTCTCTTATTGAGTCTTGCATGTTGAACTCTTCAGCATCTTACCAATGTATGTGATTTTTCTTAGGTCAAGAAGCTTTCCAGGTCTATCTCTATAGACCTCAATCTCTATCACATAGGATGCTTTGCCTAACCCTTCAGAGAAGGTACTTTCCTTGCCAGGTTTTAACATAAGCATGATAAGGACGTTATTCCTCATCATTATGTGGAATATAAATACACTCCCACTAAATCTTTTGTAATCACAGATTCCATCTTCATTCTAACTCAAGTCAAACCCCTTGATTGTCTTCTCAAATAGAAGATTCCATCTCTGAGATGCTTGCTTCAATCCACGGATTGACCTTTGTATCTTATAGACTTTATTTGCATTAATGGACTTATAAAACCATTAGGTTGTGTCACATACACATCCTCTTAATTATTTGAATTAAGGAATGTGGTTTTAACATCTATATGCCAAATTTCATAGTCAACTAAGCTGCATCAGCAAGCATGATCCAGATGGATTTAACTATGGCAACTGGAGAAAAGACTTCATCATGTTCAACACTTTGAACTAGTATGAAAGTCTTTGTAACCAATTTACTATTCCATGTTGGTTTTCTTACAAAACTGAAATGCACCCTATGGGTTTTACCCCTTTAGGTTGATCCAACAAGCTCATACCTTGTTGGTTTACATAGATTCCATCATTGATCTCAAACCATTTCTCATATTCTGATCCCTTAGTAGCTTCTAGGTAGGATTTTGACTAATCTCTATGATCAACAGGTTTCCTTTTGAGTTAAAAGATATCACAATCTTTCAAACTTAAGGTGTGTTCTACTAGAACTATGAGTTATGTGTTTACATAAGGAACCTGAGATTCCCCAACAGTTTGTGATTCTTCTTGTTCCTATTGTACCTATTTAGATTCAATGTTTTCTTGTTTATCTCAAGCATTTCGAGTTCTACTTTTTTCCATAGATTTCTTTGGAACAAAGTTCCCTTTTAGGATTGCAATCATCTTGACCAACAAACATTTTGTTGTCAGATTGGAATATAAGTAGTATTTAACAAAATAAAATTCATTTTATTTTGTGGACAAAGCTTTTAACAAACAATTTTCATATATATAAACCTTCAATACTAATCACTACAAAAGACTTATCAGAACTCCTCCCATGCCATATCTCATATGGTGTCTTTTCAACAATTTTAGACAGTACATTGTTTTTAGTGTAAAGCATGTGCCCAAAAGAAATTGTAAGATCAGATAGATTTTATTGATAAGCTCACCATGACTTAACAGGGTGTGATACCTTATTTCTAGCACATCATTATGTTTCATGTGGGTTTAATGTGATACACCATCATAGTCTCTCCATAAGTTCCTCAAACTCTTGGTTTACATATATCAACATCGATCATGTTGAGGTATCTTAATACGTTTACCACTTTAGTTACATACTTCATTTATGATCTCCTTAAACAATTCAAGAGATCCAAAATTGTATTTCATTAAATACAAATTTCAATATCTACTAATTGTATTAGTAAATATAATGAGGTACTATATGACTACCTTTAGCATTTATTCTAAAAGGTCCATGTACAATATGTACTAGTCCTAAAGGAATAGTTAATCTCCTACTACATCTAGTGAAGATGCTCTTATCATGTTTCCCAATAAGACATGCATGTTTCTATTGGTTCAATAACCAAAAGAGTCCAGATAGCCATCATATGGATTCTAGAAATGCACTTCTTGTTTATGCGATCTAGATGACAGTGCTATAGGTATTAAGTTGTTTTAGTCATCAAGTCATTCAGTTTATGTGTCATACACAACTATCAAGTGCAGTTTGTGAGACATAGATAACTTCCATAAAATATCATATCTTTTAAAATGAAACATAATGTTCTTGTCATACAAATCATTTATTGTTTTTCATCAATGGAAAGTGCATAACAAAAATTCACTAATTCTATGTGCACATGAATGACAACTCCCAACTGTAAAGGCAGTAACATTGCTCCGCACAGTTCTAGCTTACTTCTTCTCAGGTCCTGAAGTGGATATCTCTATCTCTATCTTCTTCCTGAGATCCTCTATGAAGAGGATAATTCCTTTCCAATGACTAGACAGGTGACAACGGTGGCACTTTGTTTTCTTTATTCTTTAAGTGAAAAGAATACATTCCTTTTACACTTACCCTTCTCTATATATTGAGTGTAGAAGTCTTGGACTTATGCTTAGCCTCAAAACAATTCTTGGTCCTTCATTTGCCCTAGGACTCACTTCCACTAATCATCATCACAGATTTGTCCTTCTTCTTCCTTACTTTGACATCAACATGCCAAGTATTTGATAAACTGACTATATGATTCATGAAACCCTTGCACAATCATATTCATGGTCAACTCTTGACCTAAGAGAAATCTCAATCATTCCACCTGTCCAATCATATTGAGCATATGGGGTTCTGCTAGACCTCCCTTTGTCAGTTTGCACTCAACTAGTGCTTTGGAGACATTATGCCTTCTCCACTTTACATGATTCTTAAGATGTGTTACCATCTTGAGAATGTCAATGTTTTCATATTGCTCATGCAACTCATAGTTCATACAATAGAGCATTAGGTATTTAAATGTCTATGGCATCATTAGCATGCTTCCAATAATCATCCATTTATCCTTAGGTGCATTTGGAGCGGGTTCCTCTAGCATTGGTCTATCAAGGATATAGAGCTTTCGCTCATTGACGAGAACATTTCTCAAAGTCCTTAGCCAATTTTGGAACTTTATCCCATTTTGTCCTTCTTAAGGACTGATAGCAATTTGAATGTGTTTTGTGTTTGACATTTCATTCAACAAATAAATGTTGCAACCTTTTTTTAAAAAATTGATTTGGTTTGATTTGATAATTTTGATGATATTAATTAGATCTTTAATTATTATTTCTCCCAATATTTTATTCAAATCGATATCCCTCAATATAAATTTAGGATATTGCAACTTACAATATTCTAGTGGGTCAAGATCCTAATTTAATCAAAATCAAGATCTAGCTAGGCTTGTCGCCCACCACTTGATTGTATCAGGTAGGCAACTTTTGCCAATTGCATCATATGCAACTCTTGATACATGATATGCACAACTCTTTGTCACCGATCATCTTCATGATTCTAGATTCTTAATCCAAATAAGATCACATAGTTAAGCCTGACCCATAAGCCAACACGATAGACTATACACCCCGCTAGGGTAGACCGACATATCTACCATCACATTTACACAAGATAGATAGCTCACCACACTAGGCCATGCCCACACTTAGTAGATCAAGCTTTTAACATGTACTACTTATGGAAAGCATCTCATACCTAATATTTTAATTGTGGGTGTTTGTATAAATACATATACTTTATCCAATCACCACATATATAGTGTGTATCATATACATGCTATAACCACAAATGAGAACATGTGATAAATAAAACACACTAGTGATGGTTATGGCCATACTAATGCAATTCCTTGGAGTCACAAGGAATTACTACCACCTATGGTCCACATCATATGCAAACTATTGTTGGTGAAGATATGTGCTCGAACTAATATGGGTTTATCAGTTTAACTCTTGAACCGGTAAACTTGTCTCCTAGTCTCTCAGTTGGGCTCTCTTGAAGCGGTCGTCTGGTTCTCAGGTCCAAGCAGTGTCTTGACACCTCCAGGAAGTTAGTTGGGCCACTAGTTGATCAGTTCATCCTACTGTCATCTGGTCTCCTCGGCCCTTCAGTTGATCAGTTCGTCTCACAAGCTGCTTGTTTTGCCTTTGTGCATATCGTCATCTCATGCCGAAACATAAACTAAAACTATCCTATTTCATAATTACATCGTATATGGGAAAACCTCGAGTTACATTCAAAGGTAAATAAGAAGAAGAGCATTTGTTTACATTTGGAAAGGAGAGAGAGGCTCGGTACACAGACCGATTAACAACAAGAATAAATAACCACAACCATGCACACACATATTTGGGGTTTTGGCCATAACCATGCTTCACATCCACCATCAAAACTGATTTTATGGTGACAGGTGTAAATTGCATATATATATATATATATATATATACACACACATTTTGGTTCCTTATGTGGTGATTTAGATAGACGTGCACATCAACTAGTTTAATTCAAATCACGTGTAATAAATAAACACAGTAAAACCAAAAATCTGATCATATCGATTATCCCAAAATATAATTAATTGGCATGGCTCTGATACCAATATTGGGAAATACGACATCAGATAGGCAGCAAAAATAAAAATTTAACTGACATAATTTTCATTAACCAGCAGATCGTGTCAAAAATTATGCAATGGGAAGGACAATTTCATCGAAATATACATCATCCTGGATAAAGTCCAGCGACAATCCTCATAAATGTAGATGCACACTCTATATTAGACGGTGTTTGAGAAGCTCCTAGTTGCACTGGGACTCGTCTCACTACTCTATGCAGTGAATCCTCTAATCTCTCTATGAACTGCGAGTTGATGTTGCCCTCCTATCAGAAGTCAAAAGACTCCTACCTCTAGAGTAGTCCACATAGTCCAACTATAACTCTTATCATCCTGCTAGAACGGATAGGAAGGATTTGTCCCCCCTATTGGTGTACTAGTTACCAACCTACTCTCCCACAAAAATGACCCTCAGTTGTTCTCTCCCTTGGATATCTCTCCTTAGTCGGGAAGGACTTTCTTGGGCTCTCGTGGTTACCACAGCTAGAGAGGACAACAATTGTTAGATCAACTGATTCTCAATTGTATGTGTTGTAGTTCTATTCTAACAAGCCCCCAATACCCCTCTATATATAAGAGCAGTTAGGGTTAGGGTTCCCAGTTCCCTACACACACAGGACTAAACTGAGAGTGGAAAGGACAAGAAGATCTTGAATTTTTGCAACAATTTTGGAAGTTTTGCAACCTGCGTGAGCCAAAATAGTCATCTCACCCAGTGAGACAGTCATCTGGGACACAAGACAATCATTTCACACTTTTGCAATTAGATATGAATTGGCAAATTTGTTTCTAAATTAATGTCATAATTAATTTACTTGCACCCCAAGTAAGTGCAATTGAAACATGTTCAGGAAAAATCCAGAACCGTCGTTCATCCTAAACAACCGGTCTCACACAAGAGAGATGCCCATCTCACTCACTCAGATGTCCGTTTGGTGATTTTGAGTTGAACTGATCAGTTCAACAACTTGAACTGGTCAGTTTATAGGGTATAACTAAGCCAATTCGATTTTTGATCTGCTTGACAAACTGAAACGTCTGTCTCATCACTTGAGTTTCTCGTCTAGCTTCCCAAACAGTTGTCTCACCTAGTGAGATGGTCGTTTGGCAGTTCATTCATCCAATATGTTGATGTATTGCGTGAATTGAGTACCTAAACACTTTAGCAATCAATCCAATTGTCATTCAAGATTAATATCCTCTTCTAGATGAGTTCTTTTGTGTGTGACCCTATAGGTCTCATATCACGTTGGTAGTGAATGTCCATAACAACTTATGACATCAAAGCAAAGCGTGGTGCCTAGTCAGACATCAGTGCTACCCAAATGAATGGAAAGTTGGGGAGCAACTTCAACCTACAATTTGTGTATGGTGTTATAGTGTTTTTATAGTTCCTTTGTCATTGATATCCAACTTGAACTAGAGACATGGATTCGTCATCCTCATTACTATTCAATCTTATTTGTTGAACCAGAGCAGACTGCACGAGATATATGTAAGCTCAATATTATATATTTACTCACATGTGTATGGGCATACTTTTCTCAGTCTCTCTAATCAAGAGGCCTTGGATATCATACTCCTGTTGGAGGGACAAATCCCATATCTATCACTCACAGTCAGTCCCCATGTGTCAAAGTCACCCAATCATCATCGTTATAACAACCCATGGTTCAAGACTGTGTTTGATGATGTCGAAGTGTACCCAATGACATTTGATGAGTGCAGTGATTTCAGGTCTAAGAACCACAACACCACCATAACTTTGAGAGATAACTATGACATCCATGATGATGGTTTCCATGTGTCAGTCTCATTGTGGGTCTGTTTGATACATTGTTCTCTAACATGTATATGTGTACTTGGTATGATATTACCATATCATGATGAATGAGATTCAGTCATTAACCAATTCACACTCTGATCTTATGTGCATTATTGTCTATCAACCTTCCATAATGATAACCGATCAAGGTCATAATGAGAATATGTATATGTAATCTTAACATCCATATGATCTCATTTCTTCCAAGTCTAATACTAGAAGACATATGTCATCTAGTAATAATATTCTCTAGACATTTATTATGTTATTCATTATCTCATATATGAATATACAAAATAAATGGGAAGCTTGCTTTGTTATTAATGAAATCATTTATATGTTATGCCATTACATTCATCATATGAATGTCTCTCTGGGTATACCGAATGACATGAGATGAATGGTAGTTAAAATCATCTCTCATTGTGATAGTGGTGATTGTGGTTCTTAGACCTGAAGTTACTACATTCATTACATGTCGTTCAACATACTTTGACATCATCCAATGTAACCCTAAATAAGGATTGCCATAAAAATGATGATTGGGTAGTTGTGACACATGGGGACTAAGTGTAAGTGACGTAAGATGGGATTTGTCCCTCCTATAAGATTTTGACATCCAGGCCTCTTGATAAGCAAGAGTGAGTGATGTATGGCCAAATTCATTTCATTCATTATGTGATATGTGAACTCACATGCATCTCAGACAATTTTCTCAAGTTCAAGGAACATGTATTGAACATTGAGAGGATGGTGATTCCATGCCTTGAGTTCAATCTGGATATCAGTGACAAAGGAGCTACATAATCACAGTTACACTAACCACAAATTTTAGGTTGAAGTTGTTCTCTAACTTTCTGAGTTACTTCGGTAGAAATGATGTGTGATTATAAATTGAGGGGTACTGGGGGCATCCCAACACACACAATTAAGAATCAGTTCCTCTAATGATTGTTGTCCTCTCTAGTTGTGGTAATTAATAGAGAGCCTGAGCAAGTCTTACCTGTTAAAGGGAGGGACACCGACGGAGATAATAACTGAGGACAATTGTGGGAGAGCATGTTAGAAACTAGTACACCAAAATAAGTGGATAACTTCATGTTTCAAGTTTTGTTTAGTTTGGAAGTTGTTTAAGTTAGTTTTGCATATATGTGTTTGTTTTGGACCTAACTACAATTTATCCATCTGGGTAGGGTTTTTCTTGCAGTTTGTCACATGATTTTAGTGCCTCACATGTTTTTCATCATGTTGGAGAGAGAAGTGATTTGTGGAGCCTTGTTTCACCTTGGTTTTATGTGATGACATGTTCTGTGTTGAGATCTAGGGTTTGCTTGGATTCCCTAAGTAGATGGTTGACTGTGATATGTGTTTGACTGATGAGCCTATGTTTCCATGATCATGAAGCTTTCCTTTGGATGATTTATATTTAGTCTATGATTTTTTGGAGTGTTCCCCTACCCTTTGTGGTCGATGAGGCATATGACCTCTCTAGGTCGCCAAGAATCTAGGGTTAGCGGTCGTTGAACTTTGATCACCATGGCCACTGAAGATCTTCAATAGTCACCAAGAATGGTGATCTTTAGCGGTCAATGACCACTTCTTTGACCAGGTTGGTCAACCATGCAGTCTTACCTATTGCATGGAATGTATCCTCCCAGGGTTTGTTCCCTAGCAGTAGCGGGGTGGACCTGCTTCCTTGCCCATTTTTTGTGGGGTGTGTTGTTGCAGTTTCCTGGGCCTTTCGTTTCCCCTTGGACCTTTCGGTTGGGGATTCATCCTCAAAGTTTGGCTATTGAATCTCTTATATGTTCGAGCAAGTCTTACCTGTTATAGGTGAATTAATAGAGAGCCTGAGCAAGTCTTACCTATTAAAGGGAGGGACACCGACGGAGATAATAACTGAGGACAATTGTGGGAGAGCATGTCAGAAACTAGTACACCAAAATAAGTGGATAACTTCATGTTGGCTCTGGTAGAACAATGTGGAGTTCATGGTGGTCTGTGTGAACTACTCTATAGGTGGGAGGCCATCATCTTTTGCTTATAGTACATCATCAATCAGTGTCCATGGTGCTACACTAGGAGGTCAGTAGAGACGATTATTCAAGTGTTGCTACTACTCAAGGAGCATGTTGTTGCCTGAAGAAGAAGAAGAAGTGCAATTCTACTGCATGGTTAATGTCACTAGACTTTTTCCAGGACTAGGTATAACCTTGCAAACCTTCCTTCACTGATACATTGTTGTTGATGCCATCTTGTTATTTTAGGAAATGGGCATTTAAATTTTGTTGTTTCGCTATTAATAGTTGCATCCAATTTCCATACAAGAGGACCATCCATTTCGTGGAGGATCTGTTAAGGGCTTGTGTTCTATAGTTTCTTGTTAGTTAGGTTGTGCATTTGAGTTTGATAGAGTTTGCCTACAATAACAACTATCAGAGGACTATAGATATGGAACCGTATGAAGCCTTGTATGGGAGACGTTGTCCGTATAGATATGGAACCATATGAAGCCTTGTATGGGAGATGTTGTCGGACACCTCTTTGTTGGTATGAGACGGGTGAGTATAAACTTTTCACTCATGAGCTAGTACAGCAGACTATAGAGAAGATCAAAGCGATACAACAATAGTTGAAGGCAACCCAGGATAACAAAAGTCTTATGTTGATAATCGTCACAGGCTGTTGGAATTCCAAGTTGGAGAACGGGTGTATCTCAAGGTTTCTCCTTGGAAAGGTGTGCTGAGGTTTGGTAAGGAGGGTAAGTTGGCTCCTAGGTTTATGGTACCTTACCCTATGGTGGCTCGTGTTAGGAAGGTGGCATACAAGTTGGAGCTACTTCTTGATTTGTACAGGTTGCATGATGTCTTCCATGTTTCCATGTCGAGGAAGTGTCACCTAAACACAGAGTTGGTGTTGGAGCCAATAGAGATTGAGTTGGAGGAGAGGGTTATGAAGTTGAATAAGAAGTATATCATCTTAGTTAAGGTTTTGTGGTACCAACATGGTGTGGAGGAGGCCACATGGGAGTTAGAAGATGAGATGTGTAGGAAGTACCCATTGTTGTTCGCATAGGATTTTGTGCGCAAAAACCTTGTTAGGGGTTTTTGGTTGTAAGATCCCTGACCTTGATTTCTAGTTGATCATGCTTTATTAGCATAATTAGATTCTTATAACCTTAATATATCCTCATGATGTGCTTTTATATCATGTGATAGGCTTATGTTTCAAGTTTTGTTTAGTTTGGAAGTTGTTTAAGTTAGTTTTGCATATATGTGTTTGTTTTGGACCTAACTATAATTTATCCATCTGGGTAGGGTTTTTCTTGCAATTTGTCACATGATTTTAGTGCCTCACATGTTTTTCATCATGTTGGAGAGAGAAGTGCTTTGTGGAGCCTTGTTTCACCTTAGTTTTATGTGATGACATGTTCTGTGTTGAGATCTAGGGTTTGCTTGGATTCCCTAAGTAGATGGTTGACTGTGATATGTGTTTGACTGATGAGCCTATGTTTCCATGATCGTGAAGCTTTCCTTTGGACGATTTATATTTAGTCTATGATTTTTTGGAGTGTTCCCCTACCCTTGGTGGTCGATGAGGCATATGACCTCTCTAGGTCGCCAAGAATCTAGGGTTAGCGGTCGTTGAACTTTGATCACCATGGCCGCTGAAGATCTTCAATAGTCACCAAGAATGGTGATCTTTAGCGGTCAATGACCACTTCTTTGACCAGGTTGGTCACTGAGTTTTCTACTTTTTAACACCCTATGGTTCATGTTTGACTTTGGTGCTTGCATGGATGAGTTTGGTGGTCACATGACATGTTTAGTTGGACATCTAACATTCTTCCTCTCTCTCCACCCCTTATCTATATAAACCTCTTATCATGTATGCAACTAAACCCTTTGCAACCTATATCTCTCTATTCTTTTCCTTGAAGGTCATCCTCTTGTTCTTCAGGGTGAAGGTGGAGCTCAAGCTTGGAAAAGGTGGTCGAACCTCTTGCATGTGGAGCTAGGATTTGGTGCTACCCCTCCTTGGTGATCGTTTGGTGATCCTTTTCTCTTCACTTTTTTGTTGGTAACTTATCCCCCTCTTCATCTTCATTTCCTTGCTACCACACCATTCTTCTTTCTCTTCTTAGACAAACCCAAGGTCTCCATGGTAGTGCTTGAGTTAGAGCTTGAAGATATCTCCTTTCTTACCTTTGTGGTGGTGGAGCTAGCTTGGCCGTGAAGGTGATCGAGCTAGGGTTTTCTATCTCTTATCTTGGAGGTTCCTTATTGTTGGAGTTGCTTCTTCTCTTTTGAGGCGAGTTATATAACTTTCTCCATGATTATTTCTCACACTTACCTTACATGCAAGTATTCTACCCTAAAAATGTGGTTCCTAGTAGAAAGATAATACCTATGATCTAGGGCTTAAGTTTTATGGTGATCTTGAGTAGATAACTCCCCTTGATGAATGCTAATCTTTTGTACCTGAAATCTTGTTTGATGATGGAGGTTTTGATCCTTACATGCATGTTCTAAACATCAATTACCTCTCTTTAACTCATGGTTTAATTTTCTCTTAAGGTGATGGTTAATTAGGGTTTTGAATATGACTTCCCTTCTTATGTTTTACACCATGGTGGTTTTCAGTTTCATGGTGGTGATCAACTTGATGCTAGTGAGTTTTTGGTCACCAAGTTTTTCTCTATCCCCTTTTGAGGATGCCAAGGATATTGATGTGTGGTGGTCTCCAAGATTGACTACATGTTTCAGTCGCCAAGGATTTTCCTTCTTAGCGGTCGATGAGTTTTTCCGCATCTTCTTTGTCACTAAATTTTCACCTAATTGTTAGCTGAACCTTGGACCTTAGTGGTTATTGATGTTTTGGTTTCTTCAGCAGTCGATGAGGGGATTGAATTCTATTGCCTTAGGTCACCAACCTTGACCATTCTTCAATAGTCGATGAAGGTAGTGCACCTGGTCTCAGTGTTTGCCAATGTGCATGACCTAAGGGTCCCTGAAGTTGTTGATTTCTTCAATTGCCAAGAATGGTGTGACTTATTTCTCGGCATTTTATGAAGATTTCTAGACTTTGTGATCATCATGTTTTGTTGACTTATTTATGAAGTTGTTTGACTTATTTTCTTCCAAAAATGTTGGAGATGATGATACCTAGGGTTTACATCTATTGCTGATTTGAAACCCTAATTTGGTTACCTTATTGAACCTTAATCCTAATTCAAGTACATAACGGTAATGCTTAGATTTCTTTAGTAATTAGCATGATGATGGAGTACTCTCTCTCTTAATTTTGTAACCCTAATTTGTTGTTTGATAAATGCCATAGCTAATAAATTATTATTGTATCACTTATGTATCATATGTATTATGATGAGCCTTGATGAAGCATGGAGAGGTAATGACGTTCTTGTAGGGAATAATGTGATAGATCGATGACCTTGAGCATGGTCTTGTGCTGTAATTGGGGTGATATCCTTTGTGTGGCAGGATTAGGGATTGGTATCCCATAGTAGTATGATGATGATGATGGTCTCATGTATGGCAGTGAAATAATACAATGAGTCTTTGTGACCAAAGTTATATCATATACGTTATATATGCACTAAAGTTTCACTCTACCTATGTTTTGTAGAATTCCTTTAAGGTTTTCTTTTAACTTTATTGATACATTAAAACACACCCAGTTAGCATTATCTAATCAAGTGAAACCCTAATCATGTAATGCCCTGAGCCGTAGAACCATTTAGTGTCAGAATTTTAGGGATGGGGAAACCAGTATACCTATGGGAAACTCAGAGTGCATACTGTTGACTATGCAGAGTGCATGGAGTGTACATCCTTGACATTTAGATTCCAAGGTTATGGAGGATGGTTAAGGTCATGCCTCATTTTGAGAAAGTATATATGGTATGGGATTGAGGACATATGTGGTTGTACCTCAGATGATAGGGTGGTATATACCCTAGTTTTGGGCATCGTGACCTTTATACCAAGGATAGGCTAGTGTTTATAGCTTGACTATATGTCATTGTAGGTAGCTTGACTATTATGTCGCTTCCTTTTTGCTTATACTAACCAAGGGTGGGAGATCTTAAGATTAAGTACTCCTAGATCTTGTACAGAACTGAATAACACTTCATGGTGGACAATTGGAGTTTTAGTGGTATACTTCTCTCCCCAGGGATTAAGAAAATACGTAATACATCTGTGTAGTATATCTTCTTAGGGTTAGATACTCTTCACATTGGATGTTAAACCCTTGTCTTGTATCTTATATTGTTTAGTAGGTAATAGACTTTCATGTTCTTCATATTCCTTCTAGTCATATATGTTACCATGCTTATCTGATTAGTTTGCATAATCCGTCTAATATTTTGGAATAGTTGAACATGTTGTAACTGCTTAAACTACTTAACCTACTTATTTAGTTGAATCTGCTCATCTTGTTTAATAATGCTATTTTTTGTAACAATAACGGTTCATTGAGAGTTATATCTCTCATTGGGACATGGGTCTCACCTTATGAGTTACCACATCTTTTTAGGCGGTCATCAACGGCATGGTCTCTTACTATTAAGGAAGAGCAACTTGGAGATTTGTAGATGTTGAAGGTTGGATAGTAGCCGAAGTTGTTGGTAGTTTCTTGTAGTAGAGTCCTAGTGTCCTTCCTGTACTCTCAGGTCTAGGAAGGGATGTGTTTTGTAGACTTATGTATATTGATATGTGGTTTTGGCAGTATACCTTTGTTTTATATATGGCATGTGTATGTGGAACATGATGTTTTGTATACAAGTTGTGGCCTCATACACTGAACAGATGTAAAACTTGATATGGTATGCGATATGGTACAGGTTGAAGGACCTTTTTGTAATGTTTCTTGATCGTCATAGTAATATATAAATCGGTTTTAATTTACCCTATTTTCTTGTGTATCCTTAAGTAGCAGTTGATCATGTACTTTGTTTTCAGTTATCTCATTTTATTGTGGAGGGAGTCTCATATTTCATGCCCAAAAAAGGTTCAAATTAGCCATTTAGAGTGGTTCTACTTCTTTAAAGTAAAAAGGTATCTTTGGGGATGAAAATAGACTTTGTTCTGAGGGGACTATTACAAGCATGCATGTTATACTTTAGTTTATAAATATTTATCTTTATTACTTATATCATTAGTTATATTCTACATTTCCTCTGTCTTGGTTAACCTATCATCTTCCCCTTATGTCTTTTTTGACATGCCAAAATAACCTACAAAGCTTAATGGCAATTGTTGGTGATTTCCCAAGTGCCTTTGATCATGTAAAGGACTAATTAAGAAGTAAAGTGAAGCTTGTAATTTTATTTATATTTCATTAGCCTCTTGTCCAAATAAATTCCCACATGTTAGCATACATACTTGACAATGTATTCAAAACTTAAATATATTGTAGGCAATGGTGAACCCAACATACGCCTTGGTGGAACAACACTTATTAATGATAATTTATAGAAACACGCTTAACATAACTACTACTTCTAGTTGTAAGAATTTCATAAATGAACCATCTTATGCTTGGTGTCTTTTTCTTACTATTCTACACAATGTTCATTTTGTAATCATACTACTTCTACTACAAATATAAGTGTTATCTATTCCATGATGATCTTATTTTTAGGGTCAAAACTTTATGTTTCTCTCTTTTAAGGCCATTTTCTTATGGATTACTAATGATTCATAGATATAGGTTGGATGTTTAAGGAAAAGACAAGATTTTATCATAGTCTTGATGATGATTTTCTTTAAGGGATAATTTTTTTTGCAATATGTTTTAAATTAAGTTAAACATATAGAGATGCTTTTCCTTTACATGAAATGTGAGAATGCTTTTGTTAAGTAACAAAACATTATTAGGGAGAACTAATATATAATGGATTTTCCCCAGAGACACCATATGGACATACCATTGTGAAAGCTCACCTTTTGATAGGCCTATTAGAGTTTCAACACTTCCTTTAGACAATGACGTAGATGACATAATTAATGATTCAAGGATGGGGGATGAGATCATTGATTATGAAAGCATTGAATTTGATAGTTCATTCCAAGATGGTGATTAGGAATATGAAAAATTAAATGAAGTTCTAGAGAAAGATAATAAACCACTGTATGAGGGTTGTCATTACTCAACATTCTACTTTGTTTCTAGTGTTTTTATGTTAATCATGATAATTGTTAGATAAACAAATCAACCATTAGTCTTCTTACATTACTTTCTAAAGTTTTTCCAATAGACAACAATGCTCCAAAAATATGGTATGAAATAAACAAGTTGAATTTAATTTAGTATGTACCAAGGATGAAATGCATGCATGCCCAAATAACTACATGTTGTCTCGAGGTGATAAATTTGATCTAGATGAATGCTTGAGGTGTACGATATCTAGATGGAAGACTACTATAGTAAAAGAAATAAGTCAAAAACCTACAAACGTTTTTCATTAACTTTCTATTATTCCAAGGTTGTAAAGGATGTTCAATTCTTCTAAAATAGAAAAGTAATGACTTATCATCATATTAGCCCAAAGCATCCTCAAGGTAAAATGGGTCATCCAACATTTTCAAAACATTGGAGGGATTTTGATAGAAACATGTGGATTTTTGTAATGAACCTGATAATCTTATATTGGTAATGTCTACTGATGGATTCAGTCCCTTCAATATATCTTATGGTGTGAGCCATCGTAATTGGTCAATTATCATCTTATATTACAACCTACCTCCATGTATCATAAGAAAGAATTTGTAAATCATGATGCCTCTAGTCATCAATGGGACAACGTCTCTAGGAAACTACATTGATGTTTACATAGTGACATTGATTAATGCATTAAAGATTTTATGGACAAAAGGTGTGCCAGCATATAATGCTAGAAAACATGAGATGTTTAGGATGCAGACCACTCTATTAGGTAGTATTAGTGAATATCTTGTATAGAATGTTGTTTGTCAAAAACTAGTGGAACATATGGTTGTTTAGAATGTCACATTGTCAATTCTTCTATACACTTTCCATTTACCCATAAAATGGCATCCATGATGCATCATAAATTTATTCCAATTGATCGCCCAAGGAGATACAATGAACAACAATTTGATGGGACAAGCAAACTTGATCCTACCCCAAAACCCCTTTGTGAACCTATAATTGTTGAATTATGGAATAACTATGATAATGTATATTTGGGAAAGAGACATCTAGTGTACCAAAAATCATACCATGATTTCCTCCTGATTTTAACACGAAAAGTATTTTATTTTATTTGGCATATTGGAGTACACAATTAATTCAACATAGTTTGTATGTCATGCATATAGAGAAGGGCATTTGTGTTAAAATATTGAGTTGGTTGTTTCATAAAAAGGTATTCTCAAGAGAATATTAATTCTATGTAAACTTTAGTAGGTTGATATTTAGAAAATCATTTTGGGTAAATAAGTTTAAATATGGAGAAACTTTTATCACTCCTACAATGTACTAGATGATTATCAAGGAGAAAGAATCAGTGTTTCAGAAAAACTAAAGTTACCATAAGGATATTCATTAAGCTTCTCTTAACTAGTTCATATTGATGAGAAACGTTTGTGGGTCTGAAGAGTCATAACCATCATGCTATGATGCAATAATTGCTTTTCTTGGGCCTAAGGAAGACCATTTCAAATTATGTAGGGAAAGCATTAATGGAATTTTCTTCGTTAATGAAGTAATTATGTACCTAAACTATGGATGTCCAAACTTTGGCAAGACTTGAGGATTCTATACATATTATTTTGTGTAAACTGGATAAAATATTTCCTCTAGTAGTTTTTGATGTCATGATTCACTTATCTATACACCTTCTAGTTCAAATAAATGTATTTGGACCTATCCATTTAGATTGATGTACCCAGTTAAAAGATATCAATATACCTTGAAAAGTATGTGAGAAATGATAGGAAACCAGGAGGATATATTGTTGAAGGTTATTTCAAATAGGAAGTGGATGCATTTTGTTAAAGATACTTGTATGATATAGACTTCAAAGAGAAAATAAAAGTAGTATATAATGATGGACCAATAGGAACAATAAAAATTATCTCTTTACTTGAAGATAAAATGTACTAGGAACATCGGTTTATCCTATGATGTTATTGACTATTACATGAAGTGAGTATGTAACTTAATTATACTATGTATTTCAGGATGAGATTATACCTAATAAATTATATGTTCATAGGCATCAGATAAATTTCTTAAGGTATAGCCATTCAATATGTTCAGAAGATGACACCAAACTTGATGAACATACTTTACCTAGATATTGATTTACAATAATTACAATATTAATAAAAAATTACCTCGATGGGTTAAAAGGACTAACGGTCATCTAGACATACAAGATAAGGTTAAGTATTTGTATGAAGGGTCATATGTCTAAACATGTACAGCCAATCGCATGACATTGAATATTGGTATTGTAACTATGGGACTTGATAAAAGTTCATTTGGAAGAGTACTTTTGGATATATACAACGAGTTGCATTTCAAGTTATATTTTTATTTATTCTCTTCCATAAAATTTCAAAATGTATATACTTCACTTCAATAACATATTTTCCATTGAATGAATAAGAACAAGTGGGAGGATCTTTAGAATATAACTCTAGGGAGAATGGTACACCATCTTTAGGGGGTATGAGCATCATTCATTAAATGATATAATATATCATCCTTACTTATAAAGAGATATATTTATGTTCTTGACTTCATGTATATGTATGTTAGTCACTAGAAAAGACCAAGCTCATCTATATAAATCTATTGGGAACAATGGTCTCCCTACAAGAAATATTTTTATTTGAAATTATATCTTTTTTATTCTCTTACAATATAATTTTAAAATTTATATACTTCACTTATTTACATATGTTCCAGTGAACGAAAAAGGTCAAGGGGGAGGATCCTTAATACATAACTGTATGGAGAATGGTACAACCCCTGTGAGAGGTATAAACATCTTGCACTATATATCTATTTCCTCCTTCTTATATATGAGACCGTTTAACATCTTGACTCTATTTATTTTTATTTTAGTGACTAAAAAGGCCGAGTTGGGGTGCCTAACTCTCTTGAAAATGGTCATCCCCATACAAAAGGTTAAAGAATTTAATTTTTCTTTTATTTGTTACATTCCTAGGAGCATCATACAATGTCTACCTACTTCCCCCTTTCCTATATAGAGATATAGCTACGTTCTTGACTCCATTTATACTTAGTTGAGTCACTGGACAAGACCAGGATGATGTGCATAAATTTCCTAAGAATGATGGTCTCCTTACAAGAGGTATTTGCATTTGGAATTAGGTTTTTATTTATTGGCTTCTATCAAAATAACAACATTTATATACTTCACTCCATTTACATGTCTTCCAAGGAGCCAACAAGGCCAAGTGGAAGGATCTCGAATACATAACTAAATGGATAATGCTAGACCTTTGCAAGGGGTGTATATATATATATATATATATATATATATATATATATATATATATATATACATGCTCCTTTCTTATAGATGATATGCATTTGTGTTCTTGAATCTATTACACGTACTTTAGTCACTAGACAAGACCAAGTGTGTCTCCAATTCCATATCTACTAGAGAATACGCAAGGCCAAGTGGGTGGATCTTCAACACATATCTATGTGGAAAGTGGTCCAACCACTACAAGAGGAATGGGCATCATACATATATATCTATTTTCTCTTTTCTTATAGTTTAGATACATTCCTATTATACATGAGATAAATTGTGTTCCTACATCAGAAATTTAACTTGTAGTTCACACCATTTTTATGGTATATTATAAAATTGATGGAAGTATGTGTTGTGTGAAAAAGTGACACACAAGAGGGAGAATTAGCTTGAAGGAAATGGATCTAAGGAATAGTGAGAAGAATAAATATATTTTTTCTTGAGGATGGAACACTAATGGGTGAAGACAGGTATAGTTTAAGAAAAGTCTTCGACATTATAACACTCAATTATTACTTATTTACTGTATGTAAGGAATGGAGGGAGATCATGAGTCAAATAATGTATAGGTAAGTAAAATGTACCCATTTTTATAAAAAATGGAATTTTATTTATACAATATACTCCCTTCTCTCTTTCTCCCTTAGACACACACACCTGTGTGTGTGTGTGTGTGTGTATATATATATATATATGTATATATATATATATATATATATATATATATATATATATGACAAGGTGTGGCTCAAATGGCCAAGCATGGTGTCCCCTAACAAAGGGACCTGGGTTTGAATCCCAGTTTCTACCTTGATTTACCACCCTCCTGGGCGTTCAGCCTCCGCCATAGGTGTGGGAGAGGGGGGGGAATCTTTCTCTCTTAATCCCATATATATATGTATATATATATATATATATATTTGTGTGTATATACATAAATACCTATATATAATTAAACAACATGTTTTCGATTCACTCCATATGGATGAGACAAACTTACTTGTTATTTTGATGTAGTTACATGTGGCAATAAAACTATTAACTAACAACTGATATATTTTCATGGCAAATCAAAAACTGGATCCCCATATTTCTATTAGTGAACAACTAGAGTCATTGGACGATCGAGTACCTAAAAAATTGGGTTTCTCTTATAGAATTTGGAATGAAGAATCCAAAAAAGAGTAAAATGTCAAAATCTTCTTATTTATGTATGTTTTGTTAAATTCACACATACATATAAGAACTAAGAGTATCACAAACATAATCATTGAATTGTAATTGGAAGCATTTAGAAATAAAACAATCATAATACTTGGCAAGCAACCAATACATCTAAACCAGTATCATTTGTGCAAAATGATATGAAGTTGTATGGTATGTTTCTTTTAGTTAATTTATGATATTTTAGATGTTTACGTAATTTATAATCATTATGTTCAAGATGAGGATGGAAAAGGATTCATGTGCTGCATAATTTTGTTATTGGTCTCTAAAATAAAAATAATGAGTATCTCAATATGAAAAGGAAAGAATATTATATAAGTATCCTATTGATGGGTAGGTTACTAACTATACAAATATACTTATATATTATTTTTCATTATAGGAAAAGGTCATATATAGAATTTGAGAAATGGGAGTGGAAAATATAAGGAACCCATTGCTTATAAATTCTTCCATTAATGGTGCTTGTGGATCTCATTGCCTCTAATACACGCAAAATGTTAGAGAGGCATTACAAGGAGATTGTTGAAGAAGAGAAAAGTTATAAATGCATAATTTAGGATTTTGGAATCAACTATTAAATCACAAATATAAGAAAAGGATAGTAATATAGAGTTTTTAAATGCTCATCCGAACTTGCAAAATTCTCATGTATTGACAAATATTACTTTACAAGGAAATTGAGAAAACAAAATGGTATAATGTTTGTAGATAACATTATATCATATTGTATTGACTCAAATATAATTCCTAAATATATTCATTGGCATATGAAATTATATATTTATTTATTGTCTTCTATAAAAATTTCAACATTGTGTTCTTTACTCCATTTGCATATCTTTCATCAATCTAACAAGGCCAAGAGAGAGATATGATTTTATCAAATTATATATTTCCTCCTTCCTTATAGATGATATACATTAATGTTTTTGACCCTATTATACTTATTTTAGTCATAGGACAGACCAAGCCCGTGTGCATAACTCTCTTGATAATGATGGTTGCCCTAATCGAGGTACTTCCATTTTGATTTATATTTGTTTATTTATTTTCTTCCATAAAATTTCAGCATTTGTATTCTTCACTTATTTACATATATTCTGATTAATGAACAAGACCAAGTCAAAGGATCTTTAATATATATCGCTATGAAGAATGGTACACCCTCTTTCATAGGTATGGACATCATGCGTTAAACTATATATGTATTTCCTCCTTTCTTAAAGATGAGACACAGTTAAGATCTTGACTCCAATTATATTTATTTTAATCATAGAAAAGGTCGAGCTGGTATGCCTAGCTCTCTTGACAATGATTGTCTCCCTAGTGGTTGGGAGTATTTAATTTGTGTTAAATGTGTTACCTTCATAGGAGCATCATACATTGTATATATATTACCTCCTGTCTTTTATAGACATATAGTGTTGTATTGACTCTAGTTATACTTACTTTAGTCACTGGACAAGACCAAGCTAATGTGCATAATTCTCTTGAGAATGATGGTCTCCTTATAGGAGGTATGTGCATTTGGAATTGTGCTTTTATTTATTAAATTCTGTAAATAATTCAAGATTTGTATTCTTCACTCCGTTTATATATCTTCCAGCGAAGGGACAAGGACAAGTGGGAGGTCCTCTAATATAAAAAAACTCTTTGGATAATGGTACACTTTTTATGATTAGTATGAATTAAATCAAAAATATATATTTCCTCCTTTCTTATAAATAATAGGATTAATGTTCTTGTCTCTATTATACATATTTTAGTATCTAGGCAAGACCAAACATGGTGTACATAATTTTCTTGAAAATAATAGTCTCTCTAAAGTATGTACGTGCATTTCAAGTTATATTCTTATTTTTTTCTTCCATAAGTTTTTCAACATTTATATTCTTCACTCCAATTGCATATCTTCTAGTGAATGAACAAATCCATATGGGGGGTCTTAAATACATAAATCTATGGAAAATTGTCCAACCTCTATAAGAGTTATGGGCATCATACATATATATCTACTTTTTTCTTTTCTTATAAATGAGATAAATTATTGTTATAGATGAAATATGTTGTTTTAATGCATTAAAAATATTGTTTGATACCATTTTTATTATAATGTAGTGTATTTAGAAGTATGAGTCTTTTGAAGAAGTGACACACTAGAAGGAAAATTATCTTGAAGTTAATGGTTCTAAGGAATCTTGAGAAGCATAAATGTCATATTCTTGAGGATGTATGGTGGGTGAATGATGATATAGTTTAAGAAACTTCTCAGGTGTTATGACACACAAATATTGGTTAGTTCCCATAAATTAGGCATGGAGGGAGAACATGAAGAGAATATTGAGAGTGTGATGGTGAATTTTCACATAAGTAAAATCTATAAATTTTTATAGCAATTGAAATTTCTATTTATTCATATACTATTGCACACACACATAAATATATATATATGTGTGTGTGTGTGTTTATATATGTAATGTAATAAGATGATTTCAATTTCTTCTATATGAATTGGAAAAATTCACTTCATACGATGATTTAGATACATATGTTGAGAAAACCATTAGCTCGAAATTGAGAGATTTTCATTGCAAGTTGAAATAAAAACCAGTTTGACTACCTAAAAAAATTTGGATTTCTCTTATATAATTTTAAAATAGAAAATAAAAATGATATAATGTCAAAATCATCTTATTATTCTATGTAAATTAAATTAGCACATGTATATGCACTACGAGTGTCACCAATTTAATCTTTGAATTCACACATAAATATATGCACTACAAGTGTCACCAACTGCAGACACAAAAGAAATCACTGTACTCTATATGCAATTGATACATCTAGACCAATATCATTTGCGCAATATGAATTTGCATGATATGTTACCTTTAGTTAATTTATGATATTTTAGAGGATTTTATGAATTTATAAGTATTATTTTCAGGAGAAGGAAAAGGAGTCATGTCGAGATGCAAACTTTTGTTACTGGTCACCAAAAAAATGGAAGAGTATCCTAATGTGAAAAAAATATTGTTTAAGCATCCTATTGATTTGTCAGTAAAAAACCTCACAAAATGTGATTATTTCGTTGTTTTCTATAAAATGAAAATGGTGTACATAGAAGTAGAGAAAAATGAGTAGAAAATACAAGGAATCCATATCTTTTGAATTCTTCTATTAGTGATTCTTGTAGATTTCTATTGGTATGTATGCCCTGAGAGACAATCATGGGATGATTGGTTGGATACATTAAGATTGATTTGATAAACATCAAAGGCAAGCTTCCAATTCTTTATGGTTCAGTCATATGAGATAGTGATAGAACAAATTGAATGTCTAGAGAATGACAGTACTCAATGTCGTATGCCTTCAGGTTCAGGACCTGAACGATGAGATCATACATATGCTAAGAGTTTGTACATTCTTGTTATGTCCCTAGTCGACTGTCATTGTGTAAGGTAGATAGACAACAATGACACACAAGACTAGATTGTGGTGTTGGTTGATGACAGAATCTCATTAGTCATGATATAGAGATATCAAACCAAACACATAGGTACTTGTTAGAGAACAAGTGTACCGGACAGACCCACCGTGAGTTTGACACATGGAACCATGACATGGTAGTCACAGTCAGTACTCATAGTGATGGTGGTGAGTGTGATTCTTTGATCTGAAATCACTACACTCAACACATGTCATTGGGCACACTTTGACATCATCAAACGCAGTCCTGAAACATGGGTTGTTATAAAGGTGATGATTGGGTGGCTTTGACACATGAGGATTTTGAGGGGTGAGTGATAGATATGGGATTTGTCCCTCCTGAGGGAGTTTGATATCCAAGGTCACTTGATGAGTAGGATTGAAATAGGCGTGCGCACTCATGTGTGAATCAATATGTGATATTGATGTCATACATATCTCTTCCAATCTACTCTGAGATCAAGAAAGTGAATGAATGTTGACAGGATGATTGTTCCATGCCTCGAGTTCATTCGGGATATCAGTGACAAAGGAATTATACATTCGCTGTAACACCATTCATGGATTGTAGGATTGAAAGTTGTTCTCCAACTTTCTACTTTCACTTGGGTAGCACTGATGTGTGACTAGGAACCGCTCTTTGCTTGTGAATTCATAAGTGTTATGGATTTTCACTGCCAATGTGAAATGGACCTACAGGGTCACACACATAGGATTTAACCTGGAAAAGGAGTTTTGTCCACAAACAATGTTTAGATTGATTACTAAAGGAGTTTAGTAGTTCAATTAAACACTCAATCAATTGATAGCTCAATATCATATTGTTCAAGGTTTTGGACACATTGATTGGAGTATCGGATTGATTGAAATCGCAATTGACTGATTCTGTACAATTTGCACTCCCAACCGATCGGCTCATGTGATGAACCAATCGGCTGAGCTTGGTGAACTGGTCGGCTCAAGTGTTGAGTCGATCGACTCATGCACAGGGTGAAACGATTACTTCAAGTGTTGAAACGATCGATTCAACTGGTGCAACCGAGCAAGTTGGGAAAGTAGGATTGGTGAGAATTTTCCTTACGTTTCACTTGCTCAATTTGATTGGAACAAGGATTGGTATTCGATACCAATTAGAAACAAAAGAAGGAAAGTCAATCGGGAACTGATCAGGACCACAAACCGACCAATTCAGAAGTGAACCGACCGGCTCATGAGTCCCAACCAATCGGTTGAGGTGTCAACCGACCGGTTCAGGTCCCAAACCTACCATTTCAATTGTGAAACGATCATTTCAGGTTGCGAGTTGGTTGTTTTGTGGAAATCTCGAACCCTTCTACTCCTGCTTTTAGTCCCGCATTGCCCGGGATGGAGAACCCTGTCCCATGACCCTCCTATATAGGGGTATTGGGGGCTTCTCAAAGTACAACTCAGTGCAAACTAGTTGCTATGCAAAGTTGTCGTTCTCTCTGGTTTTGGTAACCAAGAGAGCCTGAGCAAGTGCTACCCGATAAGGGAGGCACAACAAGGGAAGGACAACTACAGTTGCAACTGGGGGCAGGAGAGTGTGTTGGCGACTAGTACGCCGACAGGAGGGTGTGACCCCTTCCAATTCCTTGTGGGACAAGGATATTGGAGTTCCAGGTGGTCTGTGTGGACTACTTCAGAGGTGGGAGGTTTCTGCCGCTCAGGAGGACAACTGTCAATCCCGACAGTCCTGGTGAGACCAGGAGTCTTCAGTCCCGGTGCGACCAGGAGATGCACAGACACCGTCCAAGACCGGAGGTGAAGACCGTGCAAGGCGCGAGGTATTATCTCCGAGCAAGCCTCGGGACAAGGTATGATTCCACAAACCATCCTTTCCTATTGTATAGACGTTGACGTGTTTCCTTGTTCTGGGTTTGGGGAGAAATTTTTTTGTTTCCTCTGCCATCTCTGCCTCCCCAAAAACCCCACAATTTCATCATGGAAATACACGTGAGGAGTTAGAGAGACATTACAAGGAGATCATTAAAGATGAGAAGAGTAATAAATGCATCAAAAATGATTGTGGAAGAAACTTTTGAATCATAACTATAAGAAAAGTATCATGAAATAGAGTGTTTACATGCTCAGCTGAACTTGTGAAATTTTCAGATACTAACAAATATTACTTTACATGGTAATTGAGAAAACAAAATGGTAAAATTATTGTAGAAAACATTGTTTCCTTTTGTATTGAATCAAACAGTCTGTAGCTCCTGAATCTAGTCATTGAAAATGATACATTCTAGAAATGGGTTTCTTGAAAATTATTTACATAATTATATTTCATGTTTTCTGTAAATGAGAAACTAAGTATCGTTTAATCATCTAGAAAGAAGTTAATGACCCATGCACATGTCAAGCTATATGTTTGTCTATGAATCTATGTGACAACACTTATTATATTTTTGTGTCTACAAAATTGCTATTTTCTTACGTTTTATTCACAATTGAAAACTAAGAACTACAACAAGAGTTTTAGGTGCTAATTACTTGTCAAGACAAGTAAGTATACTTTTTAAGATCTTATAACAAAATTGACCAGTAACACAAAATTATTTTGAACTTAATTCTATTATATTTATTTTATGCAATGATATTCTAGGAGCAACAACTTTTTTAGGGAGGGAGTTTCTATATAGATATGGAGTAGGAAACTAATAACTCTTAATGGGAGCATTTAAATTGATAAGGAGTAGGAAATTTTCAAGGATGAATGAATGTCTCTTATTTACTTAAGGAGCATATTTTTTGAAAGATGAATGAGTGATCTTATATAGTCAAGTAGAAAAACTTTTAGAAAAAATGTAGAGCTCTTGTTTGATTAAATGGAAGCCACTTTTTAAAGAAGAATGATGACTTATTATGTACATCACAAGCTGGCATCTTTTGAAGAAGAACAAAGACCTCTTATTTATTAGAGCAATATTGTTTGATGGATAAATGAAAATATGTTATCTAATTGTATTTTGTAGTTGTTTTGGCTTGTGCTTCATTTAAATGTAAAAAAGATAAATGTGTGTTATTCTCTTTTCTGTACATCTATTTACTTATTTGATTGACTTGCAATCACATTACACAAGCTGATTTGAAAATATCATTTAAGTTATGACGTGTGTTCTAAATATGAATGAATGGTGGTTGATAACAAGGTTGTTGTAGTATGTTCATGTACATATTTGTGAACTGGATTGCATTTGTTATATGTTTGAAGTAGGTTAATAATGTGGTTACATTGTCTATTTCATTTGTAATACACTATGGTATTTTTCATATATCATGGGCTAGTTGATCAAACATTTGAAAATGAAGATAGTTTATAGTTATATAGTTGTCTACCATTTAGATTGTTGTTTAAAAATAATAGACTATTACTAAATGGACGATAAAATTAGTCTATGGTGATCCGAATGACAATTTAAGCCAAGAATTATTATATATACTCTATATAAACTTTTTCAGTAGACAATCCATCCCATCTTATTTCCTCTTCATGTGGTTGGTACCAATCACACATCGTCATGTGAAACCCTCTCCCGAATCATGCTAGTAGAACTAACTACTGCCCCCTGCCCTTCTTTGTTCCTTGGTTAGTTGTGCAGGACATGCTCACAGTGGTCGCCAATATGATGGAGAATTTGAACAGCCAAACTTGTCTTCTCCAAGGTGGTGTAACATCATCCCTTCCTTTCACATATATCATATGAAAAATATCTTTGAATACAAGATTACAAATGTTGATTATTCTTAAAAGGAATTTAAGTGAAAATTTGTGCTTTGGTTTGGATCTATAATGACACAAAGTGTGTTTTACATAGTTGCTTCAGATATTACAATTACTTACTCGTTACTTTTGTTAGAAAAAAAATACTAGAGATATTAAACATCCAATATAAGTAGCGAGCTGCAAACCATGCCAAGATTATGTTGTTTAATTTTTTATGATTCATTCCTTACTCCTATTTTACTTTACACCTTTTCCAATGGAAATAAACTTTGTATTCTTTCTTTTGAAAATATTAATGCTTGAAATCACTCATTTATTAAGTTATAATATGAATTCAAAGAGCACTTTAACATTATATCTTGTAAATTTTATAAAAGAAATAAAAACTTTATAGAATGTTGTATGAGAAGAATTTGTAGATTTTGGTTAGGTATTTTTGGATCTGGTCCATGTAATATTATTGATACAATCATACATCTTCAGTTTTTGGCCTTGATTTGTTCTTTTATATTTTTTTATTTGTTGTCTCATAGTTTCAAGCATCATCAACATATATTGCCAAAAAACTTATTATTTTTTCATATTTTTAACAACGATAAATTTACTTCTGGAATCATTCTTCTAAAATATCCATTGAGTTACTGAAAGATTTACTTAAAGTTTTCTTTTTTCTTTGATTTTCTACATCTAGTTTCCAAGCTATGCACCCCACTAGTAATATTTCCTTGTCGAAGTCTTTTACTAGAGATCATGAATGGAATTTTTATGTAAATCAAACTAATTTACAAATCTTTCCAAAGACATGAGATTTGATGGGAAATTTAGGAACAAAGCATAAATAGAAAGATAGATAAGTGTTTCCATTCTGTGTTAGATTTGTCATTACAAATATGTATATTTGTCTTTCCTTTCACCATCAATATGTATCTTCCTAAACATATTATAAGAAGGTACTCACTTACATTACACTCTCCTCTATATGACACATCATTTTCTACTTTAAAGTTGAACAACAATAGGAATTTACTATTGCAAAGAAATGAAGTATATTAGACATAGTAGTATGTTGACTTCTACCAAGCTCATCATGTCATCATTTCCAAAGTGTGAAGATATATTTTGTTTCCCCCTTCAATTGTATGTGTGGGTGGCATATTCCAATAGGTATGCTTATCTTTGTTGGCACACATATCTTACAAATTGAGACTAGAAATACCTCCTCGCATGTGTGCTCACCTAGATCATTTGTTTTCCATTTCAAAAAGAGCAAGAGGTAAGTAGTTAATTATTTTCAATAATTGTTTGTAGCTACATTGATTCTAGTATACAAGATGAAGATAAATTTCACATGGTAACGAACATCCCACGTGTAAAATACTTATGTGGTCTATTGTTGTCCATGTCACATGAATATTGTTTTTCGTTTGAGAACAAACCGTCAAGACTAAAACCTAAATTAACTAAACGCAAACTTTCTTATAGTATAAATCAACACCTTCTTTCTGAGTAGATAGAAATGAAGTCTTCGTATCTCAATGCCTTTTTAAATAATAAAACACTGAAATGAGTTGATCTTTAATGAAGGTTGTTAACAATATCCTACAAATTAGGAGGACAAATGCAAATGATAGTGACAACTTTTATTATGGAAGTAGTGGAACTATTTTTGGGAAAATGTATGCTCGGATGCTCGGATAAAATACAAATATTCAAATATATCATATGTCACATGTTGCTTATAAGTGATGTCAATGTGTAGAACATGATTTATTTCTTACAAACATATGCTCCAATCTTATACTTTGAATGTAAACACTATAGCTGAGATTTTGAATGAAATATATCACATGTTATACTTAATTTGTCATATTCCACCTTGGGATGGATATGGAAACATCCTAGTCATCTCTCTCTCTTTGATATCTCCAATCCCCTCCCCAATAACCCTTAGCCTACAAAAATCCCATCATTTTCTTCCTCTCACCAAATTGAACCTATTTATGAGTCGATTAACGACTAGTGTCCTATTGACTGCCAAGTTATATGACCTAGTCCTCACACACTCTCACTCTAGAAAGGACGGTGACAATTAACCCTAACTAGGGACTGATCTATGCCTACTTAAACAACTATACTCACTTCCATTTTCACGTCCTCTCTTTTCTGATCCATATGTTCCAAAAACTGGCCCTGAACATTAATTTCTCCCATGTCATCTCCATACTTATTTGTACTTAACTTATATATTACATGGCCATTTTGGGCACTTTGTCTCCTAAATACCAATGGAGACAATGAGCATGACCTTCGACTCGTAATGCCAGACTGAGCACAGCCTGCAAGCTCACAAGGAGAACTGAGGTCTGGAACTCCCACCTACCCTCCCTTCCATTTGAGTAACACCATGGTAATGTTTTTATCCTACATAGGAGAAGTAAGAGACCTGGCCACATAATCTATATTGGGTCATCTTTGACCTGGTCCAATGACCAAGGATGTGGAGGGCCTCACCTCTCTCTCTCATCAAGTTAGTGTAAAATATGATCCATGGCCATCAAATCTATGTTGAACCATCAGGGACACTCATCAAGTTAGTCTAATTGTTGTCGCCTAGACTTATCCTTACTTGCACTAATGACGGGAGAAAAATTGCAATCGTGGATCCAAAGTGGACCGCAATGGTCTCTCCATCCTATGATGCCAATCTTTCTCCTAACTTGGTAAATATACTGCCCCAATATTTAATAAATAACCTGGTCTAGGGAACAATAGTATATAAGCACTCTAATTTTATTAGAAAATATGTGGGGTTTCTAATAAATCTAATTCCTGGGTAGATAGAATTCTAATATACATATCTTGATGTATTTATTGTGGGTTAAGAATCTCATATTTATGTTTATGACCATATGAACTCAGATCCAATAATATCAGTAACCATGATGTCATGTATCATCTTCTACATTCCTAATTCTTATCTTGAAAATTTCCTTATGATGACACTAAGAATTCTTTAAAGCATAACGATGCAAGAAACTTATTTTTAACTACCTAATATGGATCCTTATAGGATAAACCCTAGTCATAATATCCATAGATTTCATTAATGGAACAAGGAATTATGTAGTAAATGAGATTGAATACTCATAGATTAGAAATGAATTGAGAATTTTATTACTTTCCATTAATTAATCTAATACTTCTATATATGTGGTCAATATTACATGCACACATTTTGGTTTCATCCACATACACAACATCAAATTATGTTGACTGACATTTTTCTTCTTTTGAGTTATAGGTTAGCTACATATTTGAAGGTGCAGATATGGACTTTCAGGGGGACAAACAAAAATATTTCAAGTTGATGACACACTAAGTAGGATCTAGCCCCTTATTTCTTAGAATATTTAGTAGTTTTTCTTCTTTGATGTTTATGTAACTCGTTAGAGTAGATCTTTTCTTCCCTAATCATGAAACAATATCTTGTTATTAATGATTATTGTTGTTTATTATTAATCTAGATCCTGAAAGTACTACATAATGGATAGATCCGCTCTAGTCCACCTATAAAATGGATAATTGTTAGAATGGGTCTTGACAATATGGCTACACAAAAAACAACCTTAGGCTGGAGAAGAGGTTAGTCAAAGTATGACCTAGACAAAGGTTGAACATGTCCTACCAAGAGAGATGACAATATCTATTGGAACAACTAGTGGAGGTTTTGGGGTGTGGAGGTAGAGGAGGGATCCAACTAGAAGATTATATTTCTAGAGTGATCTCAGAGGAGGAGGGTGATGTCGAGAAGGTTGGGGGTCTATAGATTGCAAACCCAAGGGGTGGGGGTAGATTGGTTCCAATATGAAATGGATAGGTTCATTTTTGAAGTGAAGGAGGGTTGGATAACAAGATAACCATGGATATGATTAAGAATTTAGCCAAAGAGAGTGGTTTTTTCCTTTTTGTAATCTTAAAACCATTTTTATATTAATAGTTGCTAGAATGTTAGATTACACTAAGATCGGATCAGATAGATAGGAATGAAGAATACAAGGGAAGAGTATGGGTTTTCTCTATTTCTCACTCATACCCAGTTCCAATTGTCAAATCAACACAACATTTTCTACTTAAAGTTGACAATAGAGGCCACAAGAATTGGTTTTACATAGTCTGTTCTTCATTTAGTAGGTTGGAGAAGCACACCCTAGGGAGGATCTTCTCATTCTTAATGACACATTATGTGGGACACCACATAGGGTGATTTTAAATCATATAGGGCCAAGAAAGAGCGAGTTGCGGTGAGGAGTCATGTTATTCATCTATGAGATAATTCGACAAATGGATCATTTCAACATGTTTTCTAAAAATATCTTTCACATGTAGTATGTTCACATGATCTAAAAAGTAATAGTGAAATTCAAATATATGGGGAGATTGCATTGGAGGTTCAACCATGACAATTAGCCTAACTCACAAAAATGTCTTCAAAAAACACCAAGTTAGAACTAGAGCTTCAGAAAACTGCTTGTAAAGACCTGATCTTTATGATCAAATATTTATAAAACAATATCAAATAATATGAAAAAATCTTATTACAATCATGCTCTACATTAGATACATGAAAGTTTACATAAATTTACAAAATTAAGAATATGTATTTATCCCTATCCACTCTTCAACATGGGACAACTCTTTCACGTCACTTCTAGATATTGTATTAATAACCTACCCTTGAGTTGTTGAAGGGAACAAAACCACACATGGACCCCAAGAAGGGAAACATAATTCAGTAAAGTTGGTATAAAATTGATATTCAGAAAGTAAAAATATGCACCTCTTTACATAGAATTTTTATGACAAAATGCAAAGGAATAAACAATATAGGTATGTATCAAGAGGTAGAAATGGGTTTTCAAATTCAATAAGATTCAGTATACAATTTTTGAAACTAGTCATTCAATTTTTCAATAGGTAGCACATGCCAATGTCTAGTTGATTGGGGAATCCATTTGTTCTCTTCTATTTAAAGCGACAACACACCAACAAAATTCCCAATATATTGAGGGACCCTATGTCCTTTAACTCTACGTAGAGGTGTGGAAGCGTAATTCCACTAAACTAAGGGAACCAACCTTCCCTTATTTATGTTTAAACATTTTGTTACTATTTTTTAGGAATAAGTGTTGGTGTCCTTTCAAAGAGGTAAGCTAGGGTACAAAATCCATTTTTGTCCAAAAAACCTATCTATTCATGCATGCAATCAATGAGGGAACTAAATTTCCAAATAAAAATAGAAATTCTTTATCTTGAATAAAATCATATTAAATCTAGATATATTAGGTATAGAGCTTTAAAGTTTTTATTGTCAAGATTCAAAAATATCCCTAGGTTGATGAACAAAAATATCAACAATTTTGGCATAATATCATTACTATTGGCTTGGGATCAATTGGTATTTAATTTTTCATTTTATTATTCGTGACTAGGGATTCTCATAATTATCATTTCGGGGTTTATAAATAGCTTCCATATGATACATCATACACTATAGTTTTAACTTTGTATAATACATTAATTCATATGTATCTATTCAAATGCATAAACAATGTCAATACATACTCTTTCTCTCATTTAACATTTTGTTCAAGAGGGTAAATCTAGAAAACACAATTTCAAGATTCACATTATATTTTGTTAAATAAGAGGTGTATACAAGTCTAGGGTATTAAACATTATGCCATGAATAAAATTACCATGTAGGTTGTATTCCAATAAGATTCCCAAAAGTTATAGAGTCTTCTAAATAGTAATTCATTGATTTCTATATGGATGTCTAGATTGTCAATATTATGGATATGTATATGATAATATTCGCTAATTTAGGCACTAAGCCATATATATCTCCTCAATATATAATTTCATTTTGTTTACTCATTAGTATTTCCAACAATCAAAATATAGTCCTAAGTAAATGCACATATTGCCTTCTTACTTATATTACATCTATTTTATAATAGGGATCATATTAATATTTCACTAGTAATCCACTTAAGCAAAATTATTTATTATCTAAATCACTCTTATACTACATTTTATCATTCATATTCGTACATCAATACTGCATTGCATTACTTAATTTGATTTTTTTAACTTGGCTTGTTTGCGTTTCCTATAATTTGGGTTATCATGTAACCTCTATATAGTAGATTATTATCTTCTTATCCAAGTTCTAATTAATTAGATTACAAATTATTGGATCAGATGGAAAATCTTCTAACAATCAATAAGGTGGAGTTTCATACTAGCAGACCATCACAAGTATTGATTGGATTCATTCATTCAAGAAAGGAATATACCTCATGAACAACTAGATGATAAGGACCTATAGATACTCACAACAACCATGAGAAATTAATTGAATTGGAGTAAATCTACCAGGTTCACATTAATTCTTGCAGGAACCCGCTAAGGCTCTAGACTGCGTTCTCCATAGGCAGTCATAATACATGAGGACAGTCTATAGAGAGTTGGCCACAACTTCACCTGTTGCTAGGGGACTCAGGGGTTGTCATTGTGAGAACTTTGTTGGGATGTTAGAACTACTAGGTTGACTATCAAGAATGGAGGATTCTAGGGTTGCAACTATGCAGTGAGTTGCTCTTTAAGGGTTCGGGGAGGGTGGAAGGAGGGTTGGGAGTGGAAGGGGCGGTGAATGTGTGCCCTATGATGATGTTTGTAGGTCTGAAGTTGGTGTTGATAAGGGTCACGTAAGACCAAGTAGCTTTTTGGTGGAGAGATTGGGTGGTGACAACTACATTCTGGTGGCAAGTTTGATATGACCAAACTATTATCTAGTATATCAACAGTCTGTAGATCTTTGTGGGTAGTGGTTGATGGTGGGTTGGTTCATAGGGTCTTTTTCTCACACAACACTAGGGTTCTTGGGTGCCTGGTTATGGGGGAAAGGAGGTGTTAGGTTGTCGAATGGTTGTGGGAGGTCTAGAAAATTAACACAATGATTATGATAGTTTCTTAATATATAGGTGGTGGATTACAAGTAGCTGAGTTGGTGAGAAGATGGGAGGGTGATGGGATCTGTTGCTGGCAATGGGGCATGAGTAGTGTTATGTAGAGTCAGGGAGATGCTAGGTTATGTAGTTGTTTCAGTTAGTAAGAGAGGGATAACAATAGTCCTAGGATGACACAACTATGTGAAGGAGGAAAAGCTCCTTTTATTCACTGGAGTTACGGAGAAGGAGAGGTTTCTCAACTCACATTTATCTGTGAATTATCTTATGGTCCTTACATTATAATTATTTCAATTCTTCATTACTCCTAAAGGAAACTTCAAATTCTTTAAGACTTTAACTATGGGTCCAACAATATTATACAAATGAATAACAATACTAGTTCTTCATGTTATTATTTTTTAGAAAAATAATCATCCTCATTAAATTTCTAAAGTGAGTATATATTAGTACAATTATTATTTTTAAATTCCACATCCATTAGATGAAAGCTAGGTGGATTATCGAAATACAATTTCTAATCAAGGTATTAGAGCACAAGAATGTCAAATAGTGTTAGATTATATCAAAGTGACTCATGAAGATAAATCAAGAGTAGGTTGTAGGTATTTCTTGAATGAGGAGGATGATCTTAATTAAACACAAGCAACTCAAAAGGAGACTTATTTATATAAAAGGACAAGATAAATAATCAGATAATTGAATATGCATTGGAATGAACTAAAGGAGTTCAAGTTAGGAAAATGATGAATAATAGTTCAAAATAGATTTAGCACCCATAATCTAGTATGTTAAACCTATTTCATTACTCTAGTCAGATGGAGACAACATATCCTACCTATCTAGCTTCATGTTCATGAAAAGTGGCTTAAACAGGAGAAGATCATAGAGGCGATCAAGGAATACTAAAAGATAGACACCTGGAGAGACCCACCATATAGGTATTTTGAGAAGAAAAAATATCTTAAAATGGCACTTAAATCATGGAATATGTTGGTGGTGGGTAATGTCATTGAAAAGGTTAAGGTACATGATGAGCAGGTGAGGAGCTACAAGATATATGGGAACACATTAGGAGATCAAGACATGAGGAGGATCTTGATGAGGCTATCAACAGGCTAGAGGAACTCCTGAGATGAGAGGAGATTTAGTAAAGAGAGAAAGAGGGAATTAAGTGGCTCAAGTAAGAGGAAAAAACCACCAAGTTATTTCAAAGCCATGTCAAAGACCACAGGAAAATATATAGAGTGCAGAAGCTTTTTGTGGACGATGGATCATGGGCTATAGGAGATTAAAAGTTTTATAAAGTGTGGTGGATTACTATAGTCACCTTTTACAGGGAGGAAGTACAAGATGATATGAAGAGACATATCGAGATTTTGACATTGTAGTGAATGTAAATGAAAATAATAAAATAATCAAGGAGGTCAGAGGAGAAGGTACTTAAGATTTTCAATAAGATAGATGAAGGAGTTGCTCGAGGCCCCACCAATTTCACCACAACATTCTATGAAGTGACATGTAATAGTACAAAGTAACCTAGTCAAGTTTGTTGCACATTTCTTAAAGTGCAAAGAGGTGCATATGAGTATACAAAACTTAAGTATGAGGTTTACATCTAGACTCATGGTTTCTAGGCTTTAGCACATTTTCCCATAATGATAGCTTTGGAACATGTGACCTTCATGAAGGAGAAGAATGTCAGACACAATATAAGACTAGTGTATGAACTTTTTCATGATCTAGGTAGGGGTGGATAGATGAGAGACAATCTTTTATACATGGTATACATGTCCAAAACCTTTCATAGATGGATGATGATCATGTAAGAGGTCCTTAGATCTTTGGGATTTGGCATTGAGTTGATAAGATGCATTATGAACCTACTTAGAGAGCCATGGTTCTTCGTAGCCATGAATGTGAGGGTGGTATTTATACATCACATCTAGGGGGCGATACAAGGGGACCCACTTTTTCCCATACTTTTTATCTTAACCAAAGAGACACTAGGGTGGCACATGAAAAAAGATAGGTGAAATGGGTCTATTACTAGTTTTATCACAAGGTGGGGAATCACACCTCCATATCTTAGGTTTTTAATGGCCTAATATTATCTACTAACTTAAAGGGAAGGATAATGAATAAGATTATGATTGATATTAAAGACATACTATTAATAGGAAACAATTCCATATGATATGACCAGGTTCTCTAAACAAAAGAAAAATCACATGAAGGTGTCATGAGGATATATTTATAGTAGGGAAATCATCTCTTACCCAGGCATCCCACTCATACAAGGAGGAATAGCATTCAGACATGATAATATATTGGTGAAGAAAATCTTGAGTATGATGACTATGTGAGCAATTAAGATGTTATCCTTTGCAAGGAGACTGACCTTATATATCAAATCTCACATCTATCCCTTTTTATTTCATAGGAGCATGTACAGTCCCAATGATAACATTTAGTCTTATTGAGAGAAAAATAGAAAATTTCATTTTGAAGGGAAGGTACATAGTTAAATTTAGATATTGTTTTAGTTGGAAAAATATAACAACACCCCTAGAGGTTGGGGAGAAGGAATCACTAGATTGAGAGATAGAAAATTGCTTGAAGGGGTTTAAAAGGCAAATCCTTATAGGCACAATTTACAGGAGGAAATATAGCAGGTCTCATGGAACCTTGAGAAATAACACCCTTAATATAGTAGGGTTATGAGAGGTATCATCAGGGATATGAACAGACAAGTTTCAGTGGGTTTGTCTGTACCTATTTTGGGTTTGGATTTTATTGGGAACTGCCTTAGGGAAAAACATTTGAGTCTTGAATGTTGTACTCATACACCATTGGGAGTTGGCAGATAGAGATGGATAAGAATTGCCTTTTTAAAATCCTTAAGAGTTTGGATCATTGCCCGTGGGGGTACAAAGAATATTAACTATGAATTTTACAGATACCACTGGCCATGTATAACTATATATAGAGAGAGGCAAACTAGATGGCATAGAGGCTTGCCAAATGCAGGACGTGCCTTATCTCAATTTATAGGTTCTTCAGGCTTGCTGAGATGCCTCCCCCAATTGGACAGGTCTATATACTAGAGGGCTTTGGTCTATCTTACATTAGGTTATTATCTGAAGCGGTCTTAGAATTCACTGTCTGATAGCAAGAGATATGACAAACCTTGTTTGAGATCTCGACTCTCTTAGTTGAGACCATTTGATTTTTTTTAGTTAGTTAGAGTTTTGTATATTGTTGAGGGATGGACCGATTTTGTAAAATACGGTCATTGCAACGTTATATTACTCTTGAACTATTATACTATTGGTTAATTGACTATCGGGGAGCGGGATAAATAGAATTCCCACGTATTTTTTTAGAATTTTACGGTATATTACATAGAAAGAGATATGGTGGCCCTTATTTGAGACCAGGACCAGCTTACTTGAGACCATTTGAGATTCTTTTGAGTTAGAGTGTTGTATATTGTTGGGAGATGGACCGATTTTGTAAAATATGATCATCGCAATACTATAATACCCTTGTGTTTGACTACTGGAGACGAAATAATTAGAAATCCCATGCAGTTTTTTTAAATAAAAAGGTTCGGTACAGTATATTATATTACATACAAAAATAACAAAAGGAATGAACGGAAGAGCTACTCTCCACTCTCTAGTAGGGGACATTTGATCCCCTGAGTTAATTTCTTGCAAACGATGAACCACCAACTCCGCGCTGTGTTGGCCTTCTTCCGGCGACTATCATTGACGACGATACTCCTCTGCGTCAGACCAGGAAAGTCGTTACGGTTGACTGGTGGTCCGAGAAGGAAATTTGAGATCATAAAACGAAGCCGATACACGAAGTCCATCTGGAATGGTAGACCGGTAATGATGAAAGAGCCAAAGACTCGCTGAGTTGACGTACATCAATCATCGCTTCCGGTATTGCTACGAATCCGCATTCTGTCTTTTAGTGTTAAGACTACGAGTTTGTTTACGTCAAACATGGCCTGCGGACCCAACAGTCATCAGTGCGGTGAGCAATTCTCCTATGTTCCTGGAAGTCGTGGCAGCCACGATATTTGGAAATCTGGAAGAGGTGGGAAAACGAGATCCAATAGTAAAAGAATCCGATCTCCGTACATTTAGTGATATCTGGAAAGCTATAAGAGATGGAAAATCAAGATGGAATAGTAAAAGAACCCGATCTCCATACATTATTGCGAATGCTATAACAGGTGGAAAAATGAGATGTGAATTGTAAAAAGAACCCGATCTCCATACACGTCTCGATCTCAAGTCTCAACAAAGATAGGGGTACGTACAATAATACTACAATGATGGTTGGTTGGTTAATTAGAAGTTAGAAAGTGGATATAAAGTTTGCATATATATATATATATATATATATATATATATATATATATATATATATATATATATATATATATATATATATATATATATATATATATATTTATTTTAAAAAAAGGCTTGATTTTATTGCTGATTGGCTAAACCAGCCCGCAGATTAGCAATACAGATAGAAGGGTTTTGATTAAGCCATACGGGCTTATCCGAGAAGTCTACTGATATAGCTCTATGGAGAGCATGTTTAGCAATAGCATCAGCAACAATATTAAACTTCCTAGGCAAGAAAAGAAATTTGCTATTACAGGGACTGGTGTTTGAAAGCAGCCTCTTGAAAGGCAGCAGCTTCACAAATGTGGGACAGGCGCCGATGTGCATTTGGATAGCCTGCTCGGAGTCCGAAAGGAAGAGGACATTGTTCAGGCCCATAGCACAAGCTGTTGATGCTCCGAGGATGAGAGCTTGGAATTCAGCCTCCAGAGAGTTGGTGGCGAAGGAGTAGGTCCCCAGACCTCGAATGAAACGGCCATTCATGTCAGTAATGTGAATGCCAACAGAGCTTTTACCCGACTGAGCCAAGAAGCCAGCGTCGACGAACACAAGGAAGGAGGCCTCCGAAAGCTCATGCATGTGCTGGAGGAGAGGTTTTGTAGGACTCGGGTGGTCAGTATTCTGGAGGGAGGTAATCGAGGTAGCTCTGGTGTTGATGAATTTCACCAGGACAGAAGAAGGAGTTCTTAAGTTGGAATGGACGACGTCGTTGCGGGCCTTCCAGAGATGCCAAACTGCGACGCCGTAACTGATGGATCGGTGGCAACATTTGACAACCTCCACGATCCATTCTTCAAGGTGGTATGAGAAGAAGGAAGCCTCGACATTGAGTTGTAGCCAGACTTCTTTGCTGCGAGTGCAGTCTCGCAGACAATGGAGCAAGGATTCCTTAGCGTTGTTACATTGCGGACAGATTGGATCGACCTCAATGTGACGACGGATTTTTTCTGTATTAACCACAAGCGACCTATGAGCCAGAAGCTAGAGGAAAGTTTTAATTTTCTCAGGGGCTTTGAGCGACCAGATGTCCTTCCAGGGACCAGCAGAGTGAATTTCTTTGTCCTTACGGATCCATCTATAGCTTGACCTGGTAGAAAACTCTCCGGATGATTCAAGGGGCCAGCACCAGTTGTCATCTTCAGCCTCCGGGTGCGGGGGTGGAAGTCTTTTAATCTTCAGCCAACAGGCTTGAGGGATATAAGAGCGGATGAAGTCCATGTCCCAGTGGCATGTGGTTCGAACCATGCAAGACACAGTGAGATCGGTTAGTTCAGGAGGAATCAGCACATTTGGGTAACAGGCAGCAAGGCTGTGGTTGTCAAACCACTTATCGTGCCAAACATTAGAATCGTTCCCATTATTAATAATCTTCATGCTAAGCTCTTTGATCATAGTACTTTGGTTTTTTATAAAGTTCCAGGCAGTGGAAGAAGGGCCACTCTTCGTTTTTCCATAGCGAATGTATTTACCTTTCATCACCCGTACCCATAGCTTGGAAGGACATGTGAGGTAGGTCCAGACATTCTTGAGCATCAAAGAACGGTTTTGATCGCGCGCGTCTTTAATACCAAGGCCGCCGACATCTTTGTGGGCTGTGATCTTGTTCCAAGAGACTAGGGATAGCTTCCTCTGCTCCCGATTTATGAACCAAATAAAGTTCCTGACATGTCTATCAAGCTCGTCGCAAAGGCCAGGCGAGAGGATAACCGTATGCATTGTGTAAGATGGAATAGCTTGTAATGTGGCTTTAGCTAGGGTCGTCCTGCCGGCAAGGCTGAGGTGTCTAGCTACCCAGCTATTAGTTCTAGATTTGAGGGAATCCAGGATACTTGAGTGAGTCTGTTTATTCACACGATGGTGGAGAATAGGTACACCGAGGTATTTACCAAGATCCTCAGTTGAAGGAATCCCAAGGGATTTGCTGATGATTCTTTTTTCTCTTGGCGATGTGTTTTTGGAAAAGAAGCATCTTGACTTGGTAATAGAGATACACTGGCCGGAGACAGTAGAAAACTCTTTCATAACTTGCTTCATGATTTTGGCTTGCGCGCTCGTCGCTTCACCCAACATCAGCAAGTCGTCGGCAAAGCAAACGTGAGAGAGAGGAGGACCGTCTTTGGAGAGGTGGATTGGCTTCCACGATCCATCCATGACTGCCTTTTGTATCGACTGGCTCAGACACTCCATGCAGAGAACAAACAAGTAAGGGCTGAGGGGATCACCTTGACGGACCCCTTGGACAGCTTGAATAGGCTTTAATGGCTTGCCCTCCCAGAGAATTTGAGAGGTCCCTTTGGAGATAATTTGGTGAATAAGATTGCAAATCTTCACCGGTAAGTTGGTTTTCTGCAGGGTATCGCTGATGAAGGACCAATTCATACGATCAAAGGCCTTCGCTAGGTCGATCTTCACCGCCATCCACTTCCTTTTTCCGGTTTTGAATCGCATTGAGTGGATCACCTCTTGCACAATTAGAATATTGTCAGAAATCTTTCAACCAGGGATGAAGCTAGATTGGAAAGGCGATACCCAGTTATGAAGGAAAGGTTTGAGATGCTCAACCAGAATCTTTGAAACAATTTTCAGACAATTATTGTTAAGCGAGATCGGTCGCATGTCATTACAACTTTGAATTGGTTCTTTTTTGGGCAGTAAAATCATCCACGCATTGGAAAGTTCAGAATCAACATGCTCAGAGGAGAAAATAGTGGTGATAGTCTTGATGACGGAGGTACCCACCGTATTCTAGTTCTTTTGTAAGAAGTCATTGTATATACCATCAGGCCCAGGGGCTGCGGTAGCTTTTATGGAAAAGACTGTAGCTTTTACCTCATGTGAGACGGGAATAGCATTGAGGGTTCTCAACATGTCGTTGCTAGGACTCTCAAAGATGCCAGGGTAGGAGGGGATTCTGTCCAGAGAAACTGGTGATGTCGTCGTCATCAGAATGTTGAAAAAATGCCACATGTGTTGCTTGATCTCTTCTGATGTAGTGAGAAGTTGGCCTTCTTCAGTTTTGATGGAAAAAATTTTGTTGCGGTGTCTCCTTGCCTTGACAAAAGAGTGGAAGAATTTCGTGTTCCCATCACCCAGCTTGAGCCAGTCAAGGTGGGCCTTTTGACGCCAGTCAGCCTCCTCGCGAGCCAGGATTTGTTGCAGGTTTTCCTGGAGTTCAATGGACCTGAGCTCATCCATTGGGTTAGGGTTAGAGGGGATACGTACCTGGATATTGTTGATGGCGTTGATGAGCGTGGCTTTCTCCTTATTCTGAGCCTTCAGTGAGGAAGAAGACCATTTGGTGATGGCCGGCTTGAACAGCGTTAAGGCATCATAGAACCCCATGTTGCGGTCCCAGTATAGGTTTAGCTGCTGATTGAAGTCCGGGCAGAGGTTCCAGCTGGCTTTAGTTTTAAAGGCAAAATGTCGTTTGCTCGAGGAAGTCGTGCTAGACACGAGCAAGGGATTATGATCGGAAAGAATACGCGGGAGGACAGTAACAGTAGTGTTTGCGTTGGTGTCAAGCCAAGCTTCATTAGCAATGAGTCTGTCTAGGCGTTCAAAGATGCGCCGCTTTTGAAAGGTGAACCACTGGCCTCCCGCTTGGATGTCGGCTAAACCTGTCTGGAGAAGGAGGTCATTGAAGAGGGCAGAAGCAGCAGAGTCGAAATAGCGGCTGCCCGATTTTTCAGTAGGAGAGAGCATTGTGTTGAAATCGCCGATGACTGCCCATGACGAAGAGATCGAAGTGGACAAGTCTTTCAGATGATTCCAGAGAAGAGGCCGCAGGGAAGGATTAGGGTTGTCGTAGACGAAGGTGATGTAGGTTGAGTTGTTCACACGACAATGCACGAATTGCCTGTGGTTATGGAGAATATCCACCGCGACAGCATGCTGGTCCCAGAGGATCCAGATGCCTCCAGAGAAGCCGAGGGCTTCGACCCTGTGAGAGGAATTGAAGCCCATCTTTTTGATGATAGAATCCGCTCTGTCGCCACTGCAACGAGGCTCAAGGATGGAGAACATGGAGAGATTAAACGTACGTTTCAGATACTTCACGTAGTTAGTTTTGTCTTCAAGGCACGCACCTTGAATATTCCAGGAGGCGTAGTGCATTAAAGGAATATTCAGGGGGAGGGTGAAGGGTGGAATTAGGGAATAACAGCTTGGAGGCCAACTGTGGAATCGCTGGTCTCCCCTGTGTTGTTACCGAATAGACGACGAGCCTCAGTTACTTTCTCACCATCAGTGGGAGACGAAGCCTTCCCCTTTTTCCTTGTCCGATCTGGACTGATAGGAATGGTTTGGTAGACCACTCGACGGTTTTTGAGAAGTGGACCACCATTTCTGTTTGTGTCAAAGTATTGGTTGCCGAAGCTGAATGATATCACCGGCTCCATGTGCGGTGATGGTTCCTGCGACCGACCAGTGGCAGTGTTATCGCCAGTAAGGACGATCGCCGTGTTGTTTTGATCAGAGATCTGATTACTTGATGGTGGGACCTTCGATGATGAGGCCGATGCCTGATATTGTTTCTTTTTGGCTTACCTGTTCTGCACCATTGTCCATCCCTCACTATCCGGAAGGGGAGGAGCTGCCGAGGCCTCAGGTCGAGGCGTGGAGTTTTTAAGGATCTCGCCAAAGGGTCCTGTAGAAGTGTCAGGGTTCTGTTGCGAGGGGTTGGGTGGTGGCTTTGGTTTCTTACGTTCCGGCTTCTTGGCGTGCATTGCCAGGGAGAACGACACCATAGTGGTCGACGGATCTTCTGCTACCTCTGCTACGGCGGCCGCGGTAACAGCATGAGTGCAATCAACATCAACGTGACCAATTCTGCCACATTTGATACAAATCGATGGAATCGATTCATATTCAATCATGAAGACTTCGTTCATGATATCAATCGCCGGCAGGAGGGGTTTGGATGTGTCCACCTCAACTGCAAGACGAGCGAATTTGCCACGGTTTCCCAGTTCGGTCGTCGAGTCTATGCGGAGCGTCTTCCCGACGATGTCACCAATACTCCATAGCAGTTGCGTTTGGAACAGATGGACCGGGAGTTCAGGGATCCGGATCCAGACTACCAGCTTCCTTGGGAGCATGTCCGAGGGACGGAAACTAGGGCACCACGATTGCACCGATAGATAGTGTCCAAATAAGGTCCAGGGACCATTGGTGAGGACGTTGATGTAGTCGTCTTCATTGTGCAGTTGTACTATGTAATAACCCTTCTCTAGATCAATGATGCGGAACTTGTTGGATAGACGCCACATCACAGCAAGTCTGTTGGCGAGAACGTTGTAGCTGACGTTGATCCCTATCGCCTTGAGAATCACAACATGTTTCCAAGGTTCGATCAGGGGGGTAAAGTCCGCTTCTTTCACCGTGATCTTAGGAAACTTCCCAGAGGTGTCTATGATTAGGTCGTCCGCCTTGAGGGTAAACAACGGTGTTGCCGGGGTAGAGCTCCTGATGTGTCCCTTGGTTGCGTCACAGTAGGACTTGGGTTGCGCTTGACGATCAACGTCAACGAACATCGGGATATCTTGAGGTTCCATAGTTACCGATTCTTCCATGGCTTCATCTGTCGTTTCATTCTCCGGTGGAGGACTACGCGACTGGTTCGTGCTCGTATCGTGATGGTTGCCGTTGCTAGCAGGGCCGCGGCTGCCGCGGCCTCCGCCGCCCCCTCGCCCACGTCCTCGTCCCCGCTCTAGCAGCATACTAGGGCCGGCGCCTCCTTTCATTCATTCAGTTTGCATATATACAATACGCAGTATGTAAAAGTGAGCCACAAATTGGCCCGAATCACGAAGCAGTTATGAGTATCAGGCCCCATATAAACAAGGTGTACATGTGCACTCGATCGCGGAGCCAGCTAATTGACAACTGTGGGAAGGGGGTCACAGTATACTAATTGAGAAACGCTAGGATAGTGACTAGTACTAATTAACATTGGATTGCTCCTAGCTTAATATATAATCAAGACAATTATGTCTTTAAAATTAAGTTGGGAAGTATTTGTATCCATCCCGCCTCCTCTTGCGGGCTACTATAAGCAAAAAAAAAAAAATAGAGTAACGTCACTTACAGAAAAGGTGTATGCTCAATATATATGTGTCTCACGTGTGAAGCAAAAACCACCGATATTACACGCTTAAACTTTCTCTCACCCTATAAACATAGAGTAATGATATAGAGCATACCTCTTCCACCAAGATTTACACCCAGGTCTCGATTAGCGCAAACACAGAATACGAAACAATCTTCTGATACTGTATAAAGAAAATTTTAGCATAGTGCTAGAAGTTGAAGAGTTTCGTGTTGTGAAAAAGTGACAATACTCTACAAGACTCAAGGCACGAGATTTAACGTGGAAAACTCTCCCCAAGTTAAGGAGAATAAAACCACGAGACAATACCAGTCAACAAGTACTATGTAACTCGAATTACAACTCACACCGACCAGATTTAATCACCCCTAAATCCGAGTAGCTCCCCCCCCACACGAGAACAAAGATAAGGAAGAAGAGAATCACACTCAAGGTGTACAAAATAAAACCTCTCTCTTAACTTTATCTCCTCACGGCGCCGTTGTCGCAGCTGGGGATTGCTTGTTGCCGCTACGACCGTTGATCGATCGTCTCCACCGGTGACAAGGCCTACCTCGTCGTTGCCTGCGGTACTCAATCTAGTTGGCTCCTCCAACTAGGATTTTGGCATGCTGCTATAAACCGAAAGCTCTCTCCTCCTGAGAGAGTGAGTGTGTGTCCTCTACTGATCGGACGAACAACCGTTGTACCACAGTCACAACACCAACAACCGCCACTGACTGATGTGCGTCTTCCGCTTTCGGATCCGCCTCTGCTGTCAATGCCCTCCGTTGTGTTGCCGACTACCAACCGCTACTTTGCTTCAAGGCAAAGTCATTGGCCCTCTCTTATCCACAAGAGAGCTCCACCTGTTATTCTTGTTCTACGACTCTTCTACCACAGAAGGCACCAACAACGAACAACTGATGGAATGATCCCAATGGCCTCCCCCATGGTCTCTATTTATAGGCCTCCATCCATGTAGTTGCAACCAGGACTCCTAATCCAAATTCCAGTCTCACTCCTAGTCCAACTCCATGATGCGCAAAGGGAACCATCTTCTTGTTTCCTATTAGATTTGACTCGTATTAGGATTGACAACACATGTCCAATTCCTTTTTTAAGTCGCAATCCAATTCGGATGTGGGCCGGACTCCTATTCCCAACAATCTCCCCCTCCGACCCATAAGGGAGACGTTGTCTTCATCAATCATCCAAAGTATCTTCTGGACTCCATCACCACCTGTGATGGGTTCCGATAGGTGGTCATTCTCCTCAAGCATGTCAGCATCCTATTGTTTTCATCCCTTTTCTTGAAGTCCCACCTTGACTTCACTTTGTTCCCAAGCAACAAAGAAGAAGTATCTTGGCCACACTGCTTCTCTCTCCATGCCCACACTTGGAACTTTGTCGACTCCCCCTGACTGGTCAGTCGAGCCCTCCTGGATGAAAACCATGTTTCTGGCCTTCTGCAGTAAGCTTCAGAAATCTTCTTATGACGCTCCCCCTATCTATGTAAGTCTACATCAAGAGTCTGATCCTCCATCCTGGGTGTAGCAACTACATCTTCAATGTATTGTCCTCCATTCTCACACGTGTGCTGTCTCGAGAAAGTATTTGGAGCGACCTTCTCTAACTGGGAGCCGTCACAGTGCATCTCCTGATGCATGTAGAAATCCACTTTTCTACCCTTTCTGACACCATTGAGAGAATCTCGCAGTTCAGTCATGCGACTATCTATAGAACTTCCTCGTAGTCCTTCATGATTCTGTCTTCTTTGAGATGGCTTTGACTTCTTCACTTCCTGAACCTTGTCTTTGTGCACTCTGAATGTGGTTTTATATAGATTGTAGCACAGTCTGCCTCGAGCTATCACCAAACACCCTTTTTTCACCTTGCACTTGTCTCCGCCAAACCCGAGATCATATCTGTTCCTATCCAATAAGGAACCAGAAATTACGCTGAGTCTTAGATCTCTCGAACATGACAAACATCCTTGAGCGTGACAATACACCCGACATCTGTTTTGACGCAGATATCACCAATCCCGACGATCTTTGAGTAGCTAGCATTCCCCATCCTCACATTGCCAAAGTTCCCTCTTCTGTATCTTGTGAAGAACTTCTTGTGAGATGCAACATGACACGTCACTCCCGTGTCTATCGCCCACTCAACATCATCCTTTATATTCAAACACTGCTCTTGGACTGTAAGCACTTCCTCTGCAATAACAATTGAATTGTTCTGCTCATCATCCTCTTGTTCTTTGGCGAGTTCTTGTGACACCCTCTTCCAGACCTTGCAGTCCTTCTTGAAGTGTCCAACTTTTTTGCAACAGTAACATTCTTTACCCCTTGTCTTCGACTTTCCGCGGTTAGAACCGTAATTGTGACTATGATTTCTTCCTCTGCCTCCAACGAGTAGAGCTGAACCTAAAGAATCAGATCTGGCACATTCCCTCTTACGGATGTCTTCACTCAGGATCAAATCCTGAATATCGTCAAGCTTTAGCTTTATGCTTCCTGACGAACTACTGACTGTTGTCACGGTAGCAGACCAACTTTCGGGCAAAGAGGAGAGTAGGATAAGAGCTTTAACTTCATCTTCGAACTTGATCTCCACGGAGTTGAGTTGCGTGATTATGACGTTAAACTCATTGACATGATCAGCTACAGAGGCTCCTTCGCTCATCTTCAGGTTGAACAAGCGACGCATCAAATATACCTTGTTCGCAGTAGTTGGCTTCTTGTACATATTTGATAGAGTCTTCAGAAGTCCCACAGTTGTCTTCTCGTTGGCAATGTTGAATGCAACATTTCACGCCAATGTCAACCTGACCACTCCAAGTGCGTGACGATCAAGGAGATCCCAATCCTCCTGCTTCATTTGTTCATGTTTAGTCCCCGCCAGAGGTTGATGCAGTTTCTTCTGGTACAGATAGTCTTCAATCTGCATCTTCCAGAAAACAAAGTCCTTGCCATCAAACTTGTCGAAGCGCACTTTCCCGTCTTCAGACGTCATTGTCACTTCCACTTCAACCTTCCAACCTTGCTCTGATACCACTTGTTGTGAAAAAGTGGCAATACTCTGCAAGAATCAAGGCGTGAGATTTAACGTGGAAAACTCTCCCCAAGTTAAGGAGAGTAAAACCACGGGGCAATACCAGTCAACAAGCACTATGTAACTCGAATTACAACTCACACCTCCCAGATTTAATCACCCCTAAATCTGAGTAGCTCCCCCCACACGAGAACAAAGATAAGGAAGAAGAGAATCACACTCAAGGTGTACAAAATAAAACCTCGCTCTTAACTTTATCTCCTCACGACGCCGTTGTCGCTGCTAGGAATTGCTTGTTGCCGCTACGACCGCTGATCGATCGTCTCCACCGGTGACAAGGTCGCCTATCTCGTCGTTTCCTGCGGTACTCAATCTAGTTGGCTCCTCCAACTAGGATTTCGGCACGCTGCTGCAAACCAAAAGCTCTCTCCACCGAAGAGAGTGAGTGTGTGTCCTCCACTGATCGGACGAACAACCGCCGTACCACAGTCACAACACCAACAACCGCCATTGACTGATGTGCGCCTTCCACTTTCGGATCCGCCTCTGCTGTCAATGCCCTCTGTTGTGTTGCCGACTACCAACCACTACTTTGCTTCTAGGCAAAGTCGTTGGCCCTCTCTTATCCACAAGAGAGCTCCACCTGTTGTTCTTGTTCTACGACTCTTCTACCACAGAAGGCACCAACAACGAACAACTGATGGGATGATCCCAATGGCCTCCCCCATGGTCTCTATTTATAGGCCTCCATCCATGTAGTTGCAACCAGGACTCCTAATCCAAATCCCAGTCTCACTCCTAGTCCAACTCCATGATGCACAAAGGGAACCATCTTCTTGTTTCCTATTAGATTTGACTCGTATTAGAATTGGCAACACATGTCCAATTCCTTTTTTAAGTCCCAATCCAATTCAGATGTGGGCCAGACTCCTATTCCCAACATTTCGAGATGACTGTGAGGATAAAAACTATACAAAGAGTTGTTATTAGTGATAAAAGTCATTAAGAACACTATTGATTCTAAATCACAATTGTACCAATATAAATATTAAACACTACCATATATATAATTGTGTACATCATGTTTTATAAGTTATATATATTTTTATATAATATTTATACTTTTCATATTTATACATACTAAAGTGAGCATTTTTGAAACAAATATTACTTATAAATAAGTACTATAAATACTATACATATTTTTAAATTAAACAGTACTCATTAATATATATTACAATACTTACTTTATATGTGCACAATGCTAATAGTCCATGTACGAATTATTCTGTGATACTCTTTCTCTCTCAGTCTCTCTCTCCATCCATCTCTTGTATTTAATACTCCATCTCTCTCCATCCACTACTACCTTGTGTCTATTAATTATAGTCTTTCCTTCCACTATCTTCTTTTCTTTTCCAATGCACTCTTACCATCTACTAGCACTAACTACTCTATCTCTCTCCTGTCACAAAACAATAATGACAAATTTTCAAATTCGAGACACACAGTGCTAATTGTATCCTACGTATATTCCCGAAGTACGAGTGTGAATTTTAGTGGATGGGGTGTTGCATGAATAATTTCCCATAAACATAGACTACTCATATTTTTTCCAATTTGCATGAACCTATGATCATGCTTGGAATGACCGGCGTCCTGTTGACTACATAAACATTCTCGTAAGTGCACACCCCTTCCCCCACCGTGCAATTTCCTTGGTCAGTTTGTTCACATTATGTGAAAATTCCTCATCTCTATTCTGTTGTTCTCCAGAATGCTTCTAAGATACCATCTCTCCTTGATACTCCATGGTATGACGTCGACTTCATTCCTTCGTTGTTGTTCCACTGAAGCATAGGAATCGCATATCATACCGGATACGTGGAGCCCCATGCTTGTCGCTATGTTGAGCGCAGCTATCGCCCCTTGACGGACTATGCTAAGGCCGTCCCTTCCTTGTAAAGGACACACATCGGCATTTCTGTTCACCAGCTTCATCTCTATCTAATGGGAAATCAAGAAATTAAGTTGATATAAGAAAAAATGGGGTTTGGCGAGACATGGTGCAGAAAAGTGGGTGAATGTTATAAGTGAGTTTCTTTTTCCTTCATTGTCAATGGAAGGAGGAGGGGACACCTCATGCCACAGAGAGGACTTCGCCAGGGGGATCCACTGTCACCATATTTGTTCATAATATGTGCAGATGTCTTCTCAAGAATGATCAACAATGAGGTGGAGTCAGGAAATATACATGGCATTAAAGCATGCAGAGGCGGACCCAACATATCTCATTTATTTTTTGCGGACGACAACATTATCTTTGCTCAAGCCACACCACAGGAAGCTACCACAATAGCTGTGATTACCAGCTGCTACGAGAGTGCTTCCGGTCAGGAAATTAACTACTCAAAGTCGGAGGTGGTGTTCAGCAAGAATACACATACATCGTCCAGCACCAATATTCTAGATACCCTCAAAATGAAGCAAGTTGAAAAACATGACAAATATCTCGGGCTCCCAACTGTGATAGGCAGGTCGAAGAAAGCTGCTTTCAAGGCCCTGAAGGATAAAGTGTGGAACAAACTAAAAGGGTGGAAAGAAAAATACCTTAGCCAAGCGGGAAAGGAGGTGTTGTTGAAAGTTGTGATACAAGCTATTCCGTCTTATATGATGAGTATTTTCCATGTGCCAGGGAACATAGTTGATGACATTAATAAACTGATGGCAAATTTTTGGTGGGGAAGTTCTGCAAAAAAAAGGAGGATTCATTGGGCGGCGTGGGAAACATTATGCAAGCCTAAGATAGAAGGTGGCCTGGGCTTCAGAGATCTAGCTATTTTCAATAAGGCTTTGTTAGCCAAACAAGCTTGGAGATTTCATTCAAATCCAAAATATATGGTCAGTCAAGTGATAGGAAATAAATACTACAAAAACGGTGATATCCTCGATGCGTTCAGGGGCTTCGATCCAAGCTATTCATGGAGAAGCATATGGGATGCTAAGTCACTGCTTAAGGAAGGAATTAGGTGGAAAGTAGGCAATGGAAGAGATATCAACATATAGGCTGACCCTTGGCTGCCAAATGTCAAAGGTTTCTGCACAAAGCCGATGGAACCTGATGACATGCTGGATATTATGGACAGCAAAGTAAGTGATCTGATCAACCAATCAAATCCGACCTGGAACCTAACTAAACTAGATAATATCTTTACAGAGGAGGATAAATCTACCATTCTCTCCATACCTTTATGCAACTCTAATAGTGACGAGCTCTTTTGGTTCCCTACCCGGGATGGAGTTTTCACCGTGAGATCTGCTTATTGGTTGGGTTTCAACAAAACAGCCCCAAGTTGGTTTGAACAACGAAAGATGGTGCAAAATGAATGGGATTTCCTATGGAAGTTCAAGTGCCCTCGAAAGTTATCAAATTTCTTATGGCGTGCGTGCAGTGGTCATCTCCCAACACTGTTAAATTTGAAGCGCAGACATGTTATAGACAATGATATTTGTACCATTTGCACCAAGGCTACTGAAGACACTTTCCACTGTTTTTTGAGTGCATTTACACTGCTGAAATTTGGGGAACAACCATCTCCTACACCTGATAAAAGATATGCCCAGAACTTCCTTTAAAGAGGCACTATCATGGATAAAGCAAAGAACAAAAATAGATGGTTTTAAATTTTTCTCTATCAACTGTTTAGCTGCTTGGAAAGCCCGGAATGTTCACCTTTACGGGGATGAACAGCCAAAAGCATCTCTCCTTGCTGCTGGTCTCCACAAATGGGTGGCCCTTCACAAGGTGGAAAAATTTAGAGGAGTCAACCAATTAGGTTTCTGCAGAAGAGAAAATAGTAGATGGCAGCCTCCTATAGAAGGGGAGAGAAAGATCAACACCGACGCAGCCTTGATTGACAATAAAAAGACCAGTTGGGGAGTTATTTTCAGAAACCATCACGACACACCTTTAGTGATGGCTGCGCGAACAATGGCTGGCTGCTGGAATACTTTTGCTGCTGAAGCTTCGACCATCCTTTTTGCTTTAGAGCTTGCAAGAAACATGAGGATGACATCCATTAGTGTGGAAACATATGCTTTAGGGGTGGTTCAACTTCTGAATGGTGTTGTGAAAGGTGGCGGGCCTCTTGTCCAAATTTTCAAGAACATCAGTAGGCGGGTTTCTGATTTCAACAAAGTTGTATTTTTCATGTCTTTAGGGAGGGAAACATTTCAGCACACACACTTGCTAAAATGGGGAAGGGTTATGTAAGTGATGAAATATGGGTAAAGGACTTTCCGGTCCTATGTGATGATTTTTCATGTAACCTTGATTTACATTAATGAACTATGGTTTGAACTAAAAAAAAAGTAAAAACAAGAAGTGGAATACTCAGACTTTATGAGCCTATTGGAAGATTTTCTCCACCTTTCATCATTAACTATGCTGTCATATTACTACCCATTTCGTCAGGAATATCCTTTTCCAGAGAGTCAGTTTAGTCTGCTTTCATAGGAATATGTTGTTTCTATTGTAATAGAAAATATGTTGCTATCTTTTTGGTTACGACTATTGAGATCATTGGTAGAGATACATTGCCCTACTCGAGAATTCCATCTGAAACATAGCAGTGAGGGAGAACTCGTAGGTGAGTGAAAATTCCATCTGAAACATAACAGTGAGGGAGAACTCGTAGGTGATCGCTCACTGATTTGGGCCATGTTTTACCTGTGGGAAAGAGCCAACCTTTGTCCACCACATGTACCTCTTCCTGTAGGATTATCTCAGGTTGGCCTCCACATTCCTATGAGGAATAAAATAAAGATGTGTACGTGACACAACCTATAAGGTTTATGAATCCATTAATACAAATAAAGTCTATAAGTTACAATGGACTAATCAATGTGATTAATTGAGTACAAACAACTCAGAACTACGATCTTTACTTTGATAATATAGTCAATTGTTTTGACTGATATGACAAAGATAAAGAAGGAATCTGTCATTTAGTGGGAGTGTATTTGGATTCCACATATTGATGAGGAATGAAATGTTCTAGAATGGAAATCCAAAGTGAAAATTATCTTTAGGGAAGATAGAGACGTTTTCTATGTAATAGGAATATAGATCTATAGAGATAGTTCTCGAAAACCTCTTGACCTAAAAGGAGAGAGCATACATTGGCAATCTATACTGAAGGGTTCAGTATAAGCAGATTCAGTGGGAGAAAACTTGGAGTTAGTATCCCAGAGCCAAGTGTCTCAATTCTTATGAAGAATGGGAACAAGAATAGATATGGATCTATTATGTATGTAATCATCTCATTATCTTGCATGTATGGACATGGCAAGAATAAAAGGCATTCATCTTGTATGTAGGACATGACAATATGATATGATCATTATGATAACTCGTATGTGGGACATGATGAGTGGATGTCTGTCCAGTTCCAGTAAGGGTTACTGGAATACCATAAGAACTTGATAAGTACTTGAGAAGTAATAGTTCTATGGAAATAAGGAAGGGTTCACTGTAAAGAGTTACATTGATGCGAACTTCCAAAAAGGACATAAGATTAATCGCAAAATATATATGGAATATATAAAAGTGGATGTTTGTTGATAAATGGAAACGTTTCATTAAAGCCATTTTAAAGGGAAAAGTCGAGTATCCGTGTGTTAAAAACATTAGTAGATACAATATGGAACTAGAAGTTCATGAGATGAACTTATAGATATTCCGATCTTTGATGACAAGTAAGGAGTACTTGGTCATGAAATGTGGGTAAAGGTTAGCAAAAGAATACTAGATCACATATTACGACAACTTCATCTCATACGTGTGACGTACAATGAAGAAATGAGAGACATGCAGTTAATACTGACTTTGACAAGGTGTTGTCATAACTCACTACATAAGCACTAGAGCATAGTAACACGTGGGACATGTTTGAAGATCACTATGAATATGATTCAAGGGTGATTGGCTCGTAGTGCAAGTGGGAGTCTGTTGGTATGTATTTCCTGAGAGCCAATCATGGGATGATTGGTGGGATACATTAAGATTGATTTGATAAGCATCAAAGGCAAGCTTTCAATTCTTTCTGGTTCAGTCATATGAGATAATGATAGAACAAATTTAATGTCTAGAGAACGTCAGTACTCAATGATGTATGCTTTTAGGTTCAGGACCTGAACGATGAGATCATACATATTCTAAGAGATTATACATTCTTATTATGTCCCTCGTCAAATGTCATTTTGGAAGGTAGATAGACAGCAATGACACACAACACTAGATTGTGGTGTTGGTTGATGAAAGAATCTCGTTAGTCATGATATGGAGATATCAAACCAAACACATAGGTACTTATTAGAGAACAAGTGTACCAGACAGACCCACCGTGAGTTTGACGCATGGAACCATGACATGATCGTCATAGTCAGTTCTCATAGTGATGGTGGTGAGTGTGATTCTTTAACCTAAAATCACTACACTCAACACATGTCATTAGGTACACTTTGACATCATCAAATGCAGTCCTAAAACATGGGTTGTTATAAAGGTGATGATTGCGTGGCTTTGACACATGGGGCTTTTGAGGGGTGAGTGATAGATATGGGATTTGTCCCTCCTGAGGGAGCTTGATATCCATGACCACTTGATGAGTAGGATTGAGATAGATGTGTGCATGCATGTGTGAATCAGTATGTGATATTGATGTCATACATATCTCCTCTAGTCTACTCTAAGATCAAGAAAGTGAATGAACATTGATAGGATGATTGTTCCATGCCTTGAGTTCATTTGGGATATTAGAGATAAAGGAAATATACATTCACTGTAACACCATTCACAGATTGTAGGATTGAAAGTTGTTCTCCAACTTTCTATTTCACTTGGGTAGCACTGATGTGCGACTAGGCACCACTCTTTGCTTGTGAAGTCATAAGTGTTATGGACTTTCACTGCCAACATGAAATGGGCCTACAGGGTCACACACACACGATTTAACCTGGAAGAGGAGTTTATCTGCAAATGATGTTTAGATATATTGCTAAAGGAGTTTAGTAGTTCAATTAAACACTTAATCAATTGATAGCTCAGTATCATAGTGTTCAAGGTGTTGGACCAATTGATTAGAGTATCAGATTGATTGAAACTGCCATTGACTCTTTTATGCAGTCTGCACTCCCAACCGATCGACTCATATGATGAACCGATCGGCTCATATGATGAACTGATCGGTTCAACTTGGTGAACCGATCAGTTCAACTTGGTGAACCGATCGGCTCAGGATAGGCTAAATTGACCGGTTCAAGGGTTGAATCGATCGACTCAACCGGTCCAAATGAGCGAGTTGGGAAAGTTAGGTAGGTGAGAAATTTCTCTTCATTTCACTTGTCCAATTTGATTAGAACAAGGATTGGTATTTAGATCAATTCAAAACAAAAGAGGAAAAGTAAATCGGGAACTGACCATGGAAGTGAATCGACCGGTTCAGAAGTGATCCGATCGGCTCAGGTGTCCCAACCGACCGGTTCAGGTGTGAACCGATCGGCTCAGGTCCCCAACTGACCGGTTCATGCATGAAACGATCGGTTCAGCTGGCGCAGTAGGTTGTTTTGTGAAAAAATCTCAAACTCTTCTACTCCTGCTTTAATCCCGCATTGCTCGAGGTAGAGAACCCTATCCCATGACCCTCCTATATATACAGGGGTATTGGGGGTTTCTTAAGAACAACTTAGAACACTAGTTTCTCTGCAAAGTTGTCGTTCTCTCTGGTTGTGGTAACCAGGAGAGCCCGAGCAGTGCTACCCAACAAGGGAGGTACAACAAGGAAAAGAAAACTACAGAAAGGTGATTAGTGGTAGGAGAGTGTGTCGGTGACTAGTAAGTCGACAAGAGAGTACGACTCCTTCCGGTGCCTTATGGGACAAGACGATCAGAGTTTCAGGCAGTCCGTGTGGATGACTGTAGAGGCGGGAGACTTATGCCGCTCGGAGGACATCTGTCAATCCTGACAGTCCCGGTGACCAGGAGCTGTACAGACACCGTCCAAGATCAGAGGTGAAGACCGTGCAAGCTGCGAGGTAACGTCGCCGAGCAAGCCTCGGGACAAGGTATATCTCTACAAACCATCATTCCTACTGTATAGACGTTGATGTGATTCCTTCGTTTTGGGTTTGGGGAGAAATTTTTTATTTCTGCTGCCTTCTCTAATTCCCCTAAAACCCAACACCTTGTTTATCAAATCTCTTGCATGTGGTGATTCTTGCTCATCTTCAACCTTAGTAAGTGAATGCCTTTCTTTTGTGGCATTTTGCTCAGATCTTCTACCCGATCTTCTTCTCTTTTCTTGTCCCTAGACTATGTTTCAACATGGTGGCCATTCTTGAGAGTAAGTTCCTCATCACAAGGGTAATAAGACATATATTTACAAGGCAGTACCAAGTGAGAGGGAGTTTCTTCTCCCTTCTTCCTTAGGTTCGACCTAGGGTTCCTCTTTCCCTTTTTCTTGAGCAAGCTTTGACCTTTGTCTCTTCTCCTTCTTGAGGTGTTCTTGTGTCTGAAGGTGGATCCTTTTCCTCTCTTGGTGATCGTGTGTTTGGAGCCTGTAATCCTTGGAGTGATCTTCCTTAAGGGGGGTGATATAACCCTCTACCATCTCTATTGTTGCACTTTTCTTTACATGTAGGTTGTTGTTTCTCTCTCTAAATGTATCATTAATATGCTAGTAGAGGATATCATGTTGTAGAACTTGAATGATATTGGATATCATGCTTGGTTGACTTAGCATCCAAAACCCTTATTTCTTTGTGCACATTTTCTAAGTGATTTTGAGAGGATGGTCTTGCTTGTAAGTTGAGCATTGGTTTTGTCACCATGTTTTAGGTTTGGCCATCATATTTTCCTTGGTGCTTTGGATGTTTTTCATATATGTCGTGGTTTGTCTTTCTCTCTCCTAAGTGATTTTTCTTGATGATCTTCATAGATCTTGTTTTAGGGTTCGATGACTTTGAATCCATGAGTTTTGATCTTAGTGATGGTTGGTTTCCTACTGTTTGGTCTTTGATACAGTCGAGACATAAGTTCCCTTGGTGTTATAGGTTGAGACAAGTGTTTGCTTGGTGTGTTGGGTCGAGATGTACATCCTTATTTTTGGCTTTGGGTTGAGACATGTCCTTGCTAATGTTTCAATGTGTTGTTTGGTTGGGTTCAGTCGTAACCCTTGGTGTTTTGGTCACGACTTTGCTTAGGCCCTAGTCATAACGCTACTTTGTGGTCAGTCAAGTTGTTTTTTTTTTTGGTGAACTCAGCTCCTTCTATTTCTTTTTATAGTTTTGGGAATGTACAAAGAAAAGAAAGATAAAACGTCTTAAGGAGCAGAACCTCCCAAGACAAACAAAAGACAGAAAAAGGAAGAGAAACTATACAGAAAAAAGAAAAACTCCTATAGACTGTCCATCAAAAGATCCAGATCTTGTAGAATGAGATTCCAAGTAAGATCAACATCCTTGGGAATCCCACCATGAACCCGATCATTTCTCTCCCTCCACAGCCAGCTGAAAATACCAAGACCAAGAAGATAGGCCTTTCTGTCTTTGAAAAGATAGATATCATTTAAAGACCTGGGTTGCCGAAGATTCAGAAACACACTAGCTCTCCTCCAAATCTCAGATGAGTAAGAATAGCTGAACAACAGATGCTCGAATTCCTCTTCCTCCCTACAGCAGAGAAAACACATTGACGCAAGGCTGATCCCAATATGTTTCACAAAGCAAGAAGTCAGAAGTCTTATATGACCAACTTTCCAGCCAGTCATTCGCCAATTGCTTGGACAGCTGAAGCTCCAAAGCCACTGAAAAAAGACAATCGTCCCATTCTCAGGGTGGAGACATCTCCAAATATATTTACAATTCACCTCCGTCTTTCCAACAAACAAAATGTTATCACTCTCACCAGTAGGACCCGGAGTAGAATGGAGAACCTCAACCAGACCACTGTGAAGTCTAGAGTTCTCCACAGTCCAGGAGCCATTACTTATAAGATGACGGAGTTTGGCATCAGAAGGAAATCCCAGTTGGATAATACTCTGTCTTCCCAACACTTCAGTCAAAAAATTCGACCCCTTACACCAGGGATCCTTCCAAATACTAATATCTTTACCATCACCAATGACAATAGTAATATATCTTCTTAAGCAGTCTCTTTCACCAAGAATTCTTCTGAACAACCACGAAAAACTATCATTAATAGGAAGAGACCAGAACGAATGCTTCATTAAGTACTTCTCATGTATCCATTTTATCCATATGCTATCTTTCTTCTTGGCAATGTCCCAACCATTCAAGAGAATATACGACTGAATAATGTCTCGAATACATTTAATCCCTAAACCACCTTCCATCTTAGGTTTAACAACCTCACTCCACTTGACCAAATGAATAGGATTTCTACTAGCAGTCTTCCCCCAAATGAAATTCCGATAGATCTGTTCAATTTCATCACAAACAGCACAAGGGTTTGGGAAACTAGCAACCCAATAATTAGTCATAGCAGTAAGAGTAGACTGAACAAGCTCAACTCTACCTGCCATAGAGAGCTGACTTGCTTTCCAACCATCAAGGCGACTCTTAATTCTGTCAAGAAGGGGACTACAATGAGCCTTAGTCAACTTACCAACAACCAAAGGAATACCAAGATATCTCTGCGGAAGACTCCCTTCAGCAATGCCCAAAATGCTGCCCATCAAATTATTATTAGCATTTTGACTATAGAGAACAACACTCTTATCAGTGTTTATCTTCAAACTAGTAGCAGCATATAGATGGTCAAGCACCCTTTTAATAGCATAAGCACTCCGATCATCCGCCTCAGAGAATATCATCAAGTAATCAGCAAAAATCAGATGAGAGATAGAGAAATTGGACGAAGCCTTCAAAGGTTTCAAATTACCCTCCTTAACCTCTTTATCAAGAAGAAGAGTAATAACCTGCATAACAAGAACAAAAATGTAGGGAGCTAGGGGATCCCCCTATCGAACCCCATTACTCGGTTGAAGGATTCAGAAGCTTCTCCATTAATAAGGATCTCATAGGAAATAGTATTAAAAATCTCCTTGAGCCACACAACCCAACAGTGAGGAAAGTTCATAAGCTCAAAAATAAGAAAAATGGCCTCCCAAGCAACTGAGTCATAGGCTTTAGAAATGTCTAACTTGATACACATCTTAGGCCTACACTCCTTCTTGTTAAAATCATGTATCAATTCATTAGATAACACAATAGCATCCTTGATAGACCTACCCTTCACAAAAGCACATTGATTACTACTCACTACAGAAGACAAAACAATTTGCAATCTGTTAGTAAGAAGTTTGGAGATAACTTTATAGAAGACATTGCACAAAGCAATGGGTCTAAAATTCTTGAGCTCACTGGAATTCTTCACTTTCGGAATAAGAGTAATGAAAATACGATTAGCCTCTCTAAGCATTCTCCTAGAATTAAAGAAACCAAGGACAACCCTAACAACATCCGAGCAAATAACACTCCAACAGAACTTGAAGAAGTGACCAGTAAACCCATCAGGTCCTGGGCATTTCTCAGAATTAAGATTCCTAACTACATCAACAACTTCCTTCACAGAAAAGCAGCTATCAAGAGCCATCTTATGAACATCATTCAACTTAGGAAAGACCAACATCTTCAGAATATCAACATCAATACTATGACCATTATTGAATAAGGAAATATAGTACCCCCGAATATGCTGTTTAATCTCAGAACAGTTAGTGCTAATGCTCCCACCAATATCAAGGGAACGAATGTGGTTAACATTTCTTCTAACTTTAATCGAAGAATAAAAAAACTTAGAGTTGGAGTTCCCCTCTTTAAGCCACTTGACTCTAGATTTCTGTCTCAGCAAAGATTCTTCATGCTTATTAGCAATAACAGCTTCTTTTCTTCTAGCAATAGCTTCAATTTGCAGCAGAACATTAGAAGGGTCTTTATCAAGGTTTCTTTGTGCTTCACAAGCTAACAAATTGATCCTCTTTGCAAAATCAATGAAATTTCCAATTGTGCTTCTATTCCACTTAGACAACTCATATCTGAGCTTCTTAAACTTACTATAGACAATGAAACTAGGAAAGTCAGTGTCATCCCCAGACCAACTTTTTCTAACAATGTCCCTGAAGCCTTCTTTTTCAGTCCAAGCATTAATGAAATGAAAAGGGGAAACAATTTTACCTTTCTCACCAATGTCTAGAGTGAGAATCTTATGATCACTGATAATATTGGAATGAAGAAAACCTTTGAACTCAGAAAACTCCCTCATGAAATCAAAATTATAGAGAATCATGTCAATAAGAGAAGTGACAAAAAAATCCCCCGATTGATGGTTATCCCAAGAAAAGGAGGGTCCATTCAGGCCCAACTCAAAAAGACCACAATTGAGAATACAATTATTGAAATCCTCCATAGATTACTTAGTAGGAGGATCTCTGCCCAGCTTTTATTCATCCTTTCTAACAACATTAAAATCACCTAAAATGACCCAAGGAGAAGACACACTCGAATTAATAGACTCAATATCAGTCCATAATTTCTCCCTATCACCATCTGGATTATGCCCATAGACAGCTGTCAAGAGGAAACTCCTGTTGTCACAAAAAACCTCCATATGAATTAATTGATCAGATTCCTGAATCTTAGTAATCTTGCAAATCTCATCCCTCCACAGAACTAAAACTCTACCGAGCACATGAGATGAGTGATTAGAAATCCAACTGAAATCAGGAAAATATTTACTAAGCAGCTTTGAAATCTTCTTCTGTCTAACTTTAGTTTCATTGAGAAGAATAACATGAGGATTAAACTCTCTTATTTTTTCCCGGACTGTTGAGACCTTGAGGTTAAGACCTCTAACATTCCAGGACAGCATATTGAGATTGAGAATAACCATTAGAAACAGTTGAGACCAGTACTTCACTGGTTTGGAACTCCCTCCTCCTATTCTCTTCAGTCACTACTTTCAGATTAGCAAATTTATTTGAAAGAGAAGTAGCTTGAGTAACAATCTCCTGGTCCTTTATATTATTTCTAGTTTTACCCTTCAGTTTCCTTCTTCTGTTCCCTTTTTTAACAACTTCAAATCCCTCCTCCTCCTCATCTTGAATGGTAGCAACATTATGAGGAGGAGTAGAAAGATCTACAACCCCATCCAGAGCTTCCTGGATTCTGTCACTATCTCCTTCCATTGAAGTCAGACTGCTTTCCTCAAACGAGTCATTAGGTACATGGAATTCCTCTTCTTCATCTTGGACTTGCCGCAACAGACCATCCTGTCCTTCCTGATTCAGATTATCACGATGAGAAGAAGTATCATTAACTCTAACTTCAGCCACTTTTTCAGACAAAACAGTAGCAATAGCATTGTCACAATTAATTTTATCATCTTGAACTTTATGAATCAGAATTTCACTCTGAGAAGTTTCATCAACAACCTTAGGTGCAGGTATTTCCATAGAAACAGAGGAATCTGGAGCAACAACTTTCTTGACCCACACTTTCTTAACCTGGTGATTTGAACCTTTAGCAGAATCTCTACAGTCAACATGTCCAAAAAAATTGCACACCGAACAGACCTGTGGCACCCATTCGTATTCAAAATTAACAGTGTGAGAGACACCATCATCGCTTGAAACTTCTAGTTCAAGAGGAAATGTCGACGCAGCCGATATCAGAACTTGAATTCTAGCATATTCAAGATTCCTCAAACTAAAGGTCATTCTGTCTGCTCGTAAGGGGAATCCAATATAAGACCCAATTCTTGAAAACATCTTCATATCCCAAAGCTCCAATGGAAGATTATGAATCCTGACCCATACCAGCATGTCAGTCAACCTGAACCTTTTCAGAGGATCCCCGATCTTCCATTTCATCAGAACCATAGGCCTTCCCCTGACGAAGTAGATGCCATTGTCTAAGACATTCTCCAGATCCACTTCATCCGTGAATTTAATCAAGAAGAAACCTCGACCATGGTTCAGTATCTCAATCGATCCATTCGGTATCCAAATCTGAGATAAATACTTCTCCAGTGTAGGAAGATGAGGATTGAATCCAACTATGTAACCTGCAACACATCGCTTCCATCTGTCCGCATTCTTCTCAGCTTCTTCTCTCGGGTAGATGAGCTTCTGGTTGCGCAACTATATATCCACCTTCTCCGGTGAAGTATCGTAGAGCCTTGGTTTCATCAGTTCCGCCCACGACTTCATGTTTTCAGATTGAGCATTCAGATCTTGACTCACTCCAGATGAGCGAACGAGAGAGGAGGGAAGGGGGGCCCTCCAGCCTCAGGCACAGTGCCTCCGATGACCTCCTCATCGCGCCGCCGGGTATCACCAGAGCTCATCGCGCCGCTTCTTCACCTATCTTATCCCACGACTTCCGCGTAGTTAATCTTGTTTTCGTGAGTCGGACGTTATACGAGGGGTCCTCCCAAATTACGAAGTCTCAGACATCCCGGAAACCCTAATTGAATTGGAATCAACCCTAATTGGCTTCCAATTGAGGTTCAATTTGGTGTCCAATTGATCAAGCCCAACCCTAATTAAGAGGGTTGGGCCCTCTTAATTAGGGTTGGGCTTGATCAATTGGACACCAAATTGAACCTCAATTGGAAGCCAATTAGCATGGAAGTTGTTTTCATTTGGTAGTAGTTGAGATTCCATGTGAGTTGAGGGTCACAACACCTACTATGATGGGTATTTGACACATGTCATGATGTGGTCGAAACACTGTGTTGTAGCGGTAGCAAAGTTGCTTTGTCTCTAGTCACGATGGTACTTTGTGCCTAGTCATGATGCTTATTCATGACACCTAATCACAACACTTAGGTCACGATGTCTATTACTGAGTGGTCATGACACCTTGTTGATGTGTTTTCGGGACATGTGTTATGTGGTTGGTCGAGACTCCATGCTTGCATTGTGGTTGAGACTCTTGTGTTGGGTATCGTTGTGACACACACGTGGTGGTGTGTTGTAACACATGCATACATAATAAAAAGATACAAATGCACTTGTACATAATGTTGATATCTAGTACCATTGATGTAATGTCCTAATCATGTTTAGTTGATAATTTCCCTTAACCCTAATATACTCCAAGAAAGTAGGAGGTTGTGTACCTAGTGTTTGGTGATTGAACATAACTATAAAACCATAAACGGCCATGTATGGAGCCCTAACCCTAATGTTGATCCATGTGATGTGTTTCTTTCTTTCTCTTGAAGTGGATATCTTATTATATTGTTTTCTCTCTCCTATTTTAATCCCTTAAACATGCAAGTGATATGAACTCGAATAACATAGCTATGTGAATGCTATGGTGAATGTTATATCATGAAGGGTGATGACTATGAGTATGATCAGATCATAGCAATATGATGGGTCCTAGGACCTAGTGATGGCTTAATGCCTATTGTGGGGTGATGTCCTCTAGTGATATGATTGAGGGATTGATATCACACCGTGATTGATATTGGTGATGGCCTTGTGAATGGCACTGTTACAAGTATCATGTGGTGATAATGTGATTGGTTCACACCATATATGTTTTGTATCTTCTGGAGATGCACTAATCCTTTGTAGAATTTTTTTTGGATTTATACATTGAAACTTGATTGATGCTAAAAGATACCTGATTGTCTTAATTAATCAAGTGAAACCCTAATAATAAAGATGCCATGTGCCATAGATCGTTTCCACTTTCATCTTTGATTGTTGGATTGGTGAAATGAGTATAACTCAGAGTGCATATTTTTGAATATGTGGGGGGGAAGTTGGTATGTCCTTACGTCCACAATTCTAGGTTGTGTGATACAGCCATGCATGGGATCATCTCCTTGTGATATGGATGGCCATGAGTGAGCCAATCGTTCTTTTTAGAATGTGCATGCTTGAGTGTGTTCTTCTAGTATTGTTACCTATACCAAGGTGGTATAGGTGTGATTACATGTGGATGGCTATGCTTGAGCCAATCCCTGAGCTTGACTATTTGTCATTGTTACAGTTGATTGATATGTCTCTATGATGTTTCTCTTTTGCCAACCAAGAGGTGTGGGGAGGTCGTGAATTCTGACTCTTCCATTGACCTTGTATGGTACTGATTTCAACTTAGTAGTGGTCGGATGGATTTCGGTGGTATGACTCAAATCCTTAGGGAAATAATAAAAGACGTAGCACAACCGTGTAGTGTATCTTGCTTAGGGTCACATACGGTTAACATTGGTTGAGCCCTTTTCCTTATATTTGTACTAATTTCTTGAATTATAAGGCGGTAAGAGAAATCAACTGTTATACATGTTCTTCATATTCCTTTTTATAATATTAAATGATCTACTTCTCTTTGATAATTGCCTAGCTAGTGGTTCTTATGCTACTTTATCTATTGGTCCTACATTGATGCGTAGGCTGCAGGAGCTCAGGGCTAAAGGGGATAAATTGCCAATCCAGTTTGATATGACAGGAGCACATGTTGGGGAACATGCTAGTGCTTTCAAGCATTATGTAGGGGCGACCGCGCGCACTAAGGTGCCAATAGATATAGAAAATTGGCATGATGTTCCTAATGCCAAAAAAGACCTCATATGGAAAGATATATCTATGAGTGGAAGTGATATGTTTTTTATCTATTGATTCTAATTTAGTTTTCTTGGAATTAATTCCTTTTCAAAACAACATTATTAATTGCTTCTTTTGTATGTATAGGGTGCTTATCATCTAAATGAAAAAGATCACAAGAAAAGAGTGCTACAACATTGTGGTGTACGATGGAGGGGTTTTAAGACATATCTTGTAAGGGAATTTATAAATAATCAATTGCTTCAACATGATATTTCTATTTAGAATTTCTATTTTACCAACTATCGTTTAATTGATAGGGGTATAAAGGCTTTTCGTGAAGCTGGAGGACAAATACCCAAAAATTTAAAGACATTGACTTTGAAAAATGTCAAGGTAGCTACTTTGACAACTGCTTACTCTTTATGTATTAATTTTTAAATGTAATATGTCAACTCTTATACTCTTATCTCAATTGTTGTTTATAGTGGTTTACTAACATTAAGTATAATTTGTTATTTGTAGTGTCCTATGCAAAATAATGACTGGGCTTGTAGCTACTATGTAATGAAATATATGCAAACTATTGTCAAACAAGCATCACATGACATTCAGACTATAAGCCAGGTAATAAAGAATAACATCATAAATTTACAAGTGATTGTAGTCATTTTTATAAAATATTAACATGTGCATTTTCTGTTACATATCTGTACAACTCAGCCTTACACACATGTGGACTTGAATGAATTTCGAGAAGAGTGTTCTGAGTGTTTTATAAGTGAAGTCGAAATAGCATTGGATTAAATATGTCGGCTCCATTTATGTATGTGGTTTGAGTACGTACTCTTTCATATTTTTACTTTTGTAATATGTCATCTCAGACTTGCACTCTATCATTTTGTAAATTATGATATTTATTATCATTTTTGTTATGAATGTGTGGTTTTGAATGGTGACGATTGAGCATCAATGCTCCCCTCTCCCAGAATATATGAATCTTCTTGTTCTTCTGTTCTATATCAATTTCTGCAGAAATTTAAAAAAAAAACGTAACTTTTAGCGTCGGTTTTTTAAATAACCGACCCTAAAGATTGAATTCAGTGTACACTCTTCGGTCGAGAAAATTTTTGACCGAAATATAACTTCTAGCGTCGGTTTTTGTAAAAAAACCGAGTCTAAATGTCCTCTATAAGGTCGGATTTTTGAAATAACTGACCCTAAAGATTGAATAAAACATTTCAGTGTAAGACTCGGTCGACAAACTTCTCGACCGAAATACTATCAGTCGAGAGGTTTGTCGACCGAGTCTTACACTAAAATGTTTTATTCAATCTTTAGGGTCAGTTATTTCAAAAATCTGACCTTATAGAGAGTTCTCGGTCGAGACCGAAATATTTTCGGTCGACAATTTTCTCGACCGAGTGTTATCACTGAATGTTATTCAATCTTTAGGGTCGGTTATTTCATAAAACCGACCCTGTAAACGTTCTCGATCGACAATTTTCTCAACCGAGAACATTTACATGGTCGGTTTTAATGAAATAACGGACCTTACAGGCTCTTTTTTTCTCGCCTAGGTCAGAATTTTTACAACCTTTTGCGTCGGTGTTTACTCTGTAAGGTCGGTTTTATGTGGTTAAATAATCCGACGCTATAGACCAAATTCTGTAGCCACGACCACCTAGGCGTCGGTTAAAAAGTGACGCTGCAGGCTTTAAAAAAACCGACGCCACAGACCATTCCTGTACTAGTGCTAGTGGTTCTTATGCTACTTTATCTATTGGACACATATTGTTTAATTAAATCTGCTCAATCTATTTGGTTCTTTATCTACTTGCTTAGTATGTGTTCTTTAATAGACATTGGCAGAGAGTTATATCCTCACTGGGATGTTTGGTCTCACCCCATGGATTTTCCACATCTTTTAAGTGGTCGTGCACGAAGAGGTAGAGATCGTTCATCTGAGGATGAACAACAGAAAGAGCAGTAGTTGTTACGGTTGATTATACTGCTAGTCTTTTGGTGTTAGAGTCCTAGAGTTATCCTTGTACACTCAGTCCCTTGAGGTGTTTTCTATGAGATTTGTAGATATGTTATCGATACGAGGTTTTTGTCTTGTCAGCCATGTATGTGTATATATATGGAAGATGTACATGTACATATATGTGAAACATATATCTCTTGTAACAGGTTGATGACAAGAATTCTTGAGAACCATTATGTAAGCATATGTTACATGTAATGCATGTGACTAATTGGTGGACTTATATGTGATAAGCTTTTGGCATATGCTGCTTTTGCAAATCAATTTTTTATTTTGTGTTTTTTGGTAATCCGCATGTTTAGTTTCAATTTCACACTTAAGTTTTGAGTGATCTTGTATGTCACAATTAGGGTGTCACAGAATCATACTCTAACCCTCTTGTTACTACTTCCAAGATTTTTAAGAAGTGTTACAAAGAATTATAATACAAAAATCAAGGTGTTGAAAATTACTGTATTTTTTAATTTCTAAAGTTTTAGATGGTTGAGGGTTAATCCATTTCTGACCCAATTTGTAACTTTTAACTCCTGGATTATGAGTTTTCAGATGCAAGTATTGTATTTCCTGACAAGTTTGTAGTTGTGTCCATAATTGGGAAATTCCCTAAATCTTGGGAGTCATTTGGCATGGCTCTTAAGCATCGCATAGGAGACTTAACAATGCACAATCTCATCAGGGTCAATAACATTCAACAACAACACTTGAAGAAAAGAATACCAAATTACCTACTGATGTAAACCCCACTATCAATTTTATTGTTGCTAAGAGTAAAGATAAGAAATCAAAGAATATATATAAACCTAAGGTTAAGATCTAGAAGAAACTAAAGAACAAACCTTGTTGGACTTGCAGGTAGGTTGGCCACAGGAACAAGGATTTTCATTTGAAGAAGATGAAGAAAGGTGTTGTACCTACCACTAAGGAGGATGTCGTCAACATTATGGATGCATCCTTGAACCTCAATGATGGGTTCATGTCCAAAAATTAAGATACTTTTAATTTTTGAATCACTTTACTATATAGTTGACACTGAGTCTAATCTGCATGTTTGTACTGACAAGTTCCTATTTGTGTCTTAGGAGGTCTCTAGAAGTTAGCTTGTGACTTTGGGTGACTCCAAATCTATAGAAGTCAAAGGAAAAGGATAGGTGGGTTTGAAGTTTCTTTCGGGGAAGGTTCAAATACTTAATAGAGTCAAATATGTCCCATCCATATAGTGTAACATCCTTAGTGTCACAGTCTTATTAGGGATGATTTTAGAATAGAGTGAAAATGTAATAAGGCTACTATTGCACACCTTCAGACTATTTATTTCTTAACAAGGGATATTTACGTGAATGGAGAACTTATTTAATATTCTGGTGAATCCATAGCTTGTTTGAAATATACATCATCATCCCCAATTTTGTAAGTGAGAAACTCACTTCCAAAATATCTGGATGTCCTAGGACACTTACTTCTCCTTGGTTCAACTATTTCTATAGAATCATCAGATTTAGAAATAGGTTGTTTTGATTCCCCCCCCCCAACACATAGTTGTCTTCCTTTCCATGTGCTTGAGAATGGACCCAATGGTGAATGAGTCCTCTTGCGATACTTCTTCAGGAACACCAAATTTCATTGGAAATAAATCCTCAAAGAATGTAGAATTACGTAGTTCTACAATTGTATTGACATCATTGTCTGAGATATCAGATCTAGGAATCACTTCTTGATTCATCATTCATTTCATTGATTCAAAATTAGATGCTAAGTTTTGGAAAAAAGTTGTTAACGATAAAATCCAATCAATTCTCTCGAATGTAACTTGGGAATTAGTGGATTTGCCTCCTGGTTGTTCTATAGTTGGGTGAAAATGGATCTTTAAGAAAAAACTTAATGTAGACGGGACAATCAACAAATATAAAGCTAAGTTACTTTCTAAGGATTACAGAAATAGGAGAAGAATATATTATTTTGATACATATTCTCCTATTTCCCATATGACTACTATCTGAGTTCTTATAACATGGCTTCTATGTATAATCTCTCTATCCATAACATGGATGTGAAGACCACATTCTTACATGATGATCTTCAAGAGGATTTATGTATAGAACAATCTAAAGAATTTGTGGGCTGTGGGAATGAGTCCAAAGTGTGTAAACTTATTAAGTTATTATATGATTTCAAACAAGCGCCTAAGCGATGGAATGAGAACTTTGATTCTGTAATATCATCGTTTGGATTTGTTTCTAATAATTTTGATAAGTGTCTCTACTGCAAAATCATAAATGATAAATTCAATCTTTTATCCTTGTATGTCGATGATATTCTACTTATTTGTTCCAATATGAAAGTAGTAAATGAGACAAAGTCATTCTTGTGTAGAATATTTGAGATGAAGGATATGGGTGTCGTTGATGTGATTTTAGGGCTTAAAATAATTAGACTTACTAAATGTATAATCTCTCCCAAACTCACTATGTTGAGAAGATACTGGAGAGGTTTGAGTACACATCACATAAACCTAATAAGACTACATATGATTAATCCAAGGCCTTGTTCAAGAATGACACTAGAGTTCCATTGTCTTAATTACTTTCCAAATTACATGTTGGCACATATAGGCATGTCGAAATAAACACATGCTTGAGCATGTGAACCCCCACATATCTCATCAAGTTAGGTTCATAAAGACAGAGCTAAGAGCACTATGTGGAGGCATTTCATAAGGTTCATCCATGTACACGAACTTCCAAGACACAATAGTGGAGTAGGCTAGGAACCAAGGAAGTCAAGATCAACTCTAATGTTGCCAAAAAAATAATTAGGCTAGTTGTGAGATTGTGATAAGATATGAGCTCGGTAGATGGATGGGGGGAGAAGTAGAAAGTTTACAAACCACTAATGTGGTAGAAGTTGAACTCAAGGGTGTCTATCATGCAACAGAGGTAGATGATATGAACAACTTGAAGAATGTCCTAATTGAGTTTGATTCTCAATTAGTTGTGAGGATAGTAGATGCCCTGTGTAAGGGAACCCAAGATATGTGAAACAAATTCAAAGAATCAAGAGAATGAGGAAGAAGACTTGACAAGTGTCATATATTAGTAGAGGTTGCAATGTGGTAGATGATAGATTGGCTAAGAAACACCAAAAAAAACTTATAGTCTCAGTAATTATGTGCTTCCCACTCTAGAGATCATAGATCTTTTAGCTAAAGACATGTGTAATGGTAGTAGTACTACAATGTTTCCATTTCCCTTCTTAATTAGTGATTGTAGCCTGGAATTTGATTGATCTTGCCAGGGGAGGGTAGGATGAATAAGATAGCCTCCTGACTTACCAAAAACATGATTATCAAAAGTTTGATGTATCTTATGAATGCACACAACCAGACATTGCATTTGCCATGAGTAAGTTAAGTAGATACACCAGTTGCCCTGACAAGACCCATTGGGAAGCTCTTGCTAGAGTTTTGAGGTATATTAAGGAAACTTGTTCCCTTGTGTTGCATTATGGAAAATATCTTTCTATAGTCAAAGGATATAGTGATGTTAGTTGCATTGTCATGAACTCTGGGAGTAATAGTATATTTGGATATGAATTCTTGTTGGGAGGAGGTATTGTTCTTTGGAGGTCTAAGAAATAAATCATTTTGTCTTAGTCTACTTTCGAGGCAGAGTTGTGTGCTTTAGATGAATCTGGATTAAAAGTTGAATTGATGCATGGGCTTATGTCAAGTTCATCAATGGTAAAGAAGTCACTTCCTACTATTTTAGTTTAGTTTACTATGATAGCACTACAACCATTATTAAGATAAAGAGTTTCAAGTATAATAAAAAATAGTGTAGGTACATCCAAGTCAGACTCAAGTCTGTATGAAATTTGTGTCTGATAGAGTCGTGGTTGTGGACTACGTCAGTACCAAAGATAATACAATTGATCCTTTCACTAAAGGTCTTATTGTGGCCTTAGTGGAGAAATTCAGGTTGGGGATGGGACTTGAACCCCTTTATATTTGTAGGTAGTAGCAACCCAACCCAAAAGAGTAGATCTCACAAATTGAGTTTAGTGTGGCAATATCAAATTGCCGAGTGAATTAGATAACACTATGTTTTTTATTTATGCTTCTTGCATCAGTGTGTCACCCCCTGGGAAACACGTTAGTGCTGTGACTACAAGTTAGTAAGAGATTAGTCTCTGAATAGTGTCATGTCTTAGGACAAGATTCTATCAGTACAACTTTGGAGACTCCAACTAAATGATTGATGTTGTGTATGAAGCAATAAGGGAATTAGGTTGTTTCCTAATATCAACCATGACATGTAATTTTGAATGCATCATATTTCTTTTGTGGCATGTATTTATTGTGTTGTTACCAACTGATACTCTTACATCTAATGTTTAGGTTCAAGACTTTTGTTCACCTAGTTCCTGTGTGGGTCAAAGTTGGATAACTCAGGTAGATTCAAATCGAAAAGTATCTACTGAAAATATTATATGGATGACTGAATGTGAGAGCACACTACACATTGAACTTTGTGAGGATTTTTAGATATATGGTTGCTACAACTATTTATTTAACATAGTTAAGTCCAATGTAAATCAACTAGTATATAAGGAAGGTAGAGGAAAAAGTAATTTATTTTTTTGTACAAACTAGGAATTGGACTAGGAAATTATCTTCCATTTTTTCCATCTCTTTTTATATGCACAAATAGATAGCTTCTTAATTGATTAATTGATTGTTTAGTTAATAGTTTATAAATAAGAATTCTTGGTTTCTTTGTTAATTGAAAATATATATTTTCTTTATTAATTAATAAGAGATATTTGTTTTAATTGGAAAGAGACGCTTTCCATATTAATTAGAAAGAGATTTTTTTATATTAATTAAAAAGATTCGTTTTCTTTATAAATTAGAAAGAGTCATTTTTCTCATTATTTTAAAAGAGACATTTTCGTCATTAATTAGAAAGAGATGTTTTCCTCCTTAATTGGATATAGATACCTTTTTTCTTTATTTAGAAGGAGATTCCTCGTCTTATTTTTGAGGTCAAGTGTCGCGTTTTACTAGGAATAGGACATGAGATCGTGAAAGGGATATAGATACGTCTATGGTCATTTGGGTTAAAGATAACTTCAGAAAACACAATCATTTCAGACTTATTTTCTACCGTCGTCGCTCTCGATTTGTTTCTAGAGATTTTTCTCCTATGAGAAGCAAATTCTCCCTTCCTCTCCCAAAAGGTGTGATCTATCTAGGTGGTGGTACTTGTGATCGTTGGGTTACACTAATAGTTTACGTTGATCATCGTTATGCGTGAGCATTGGTGACCCGATCAATACGAGAACGACGCTCATCTTTGCAGATTGTAAGCTGCTGATTTCTTTAAGTATCACACTCAATTTTCAAGGAACGACCTAGTCTGAGATTTTAATTCTGATTTATTTCTATTTTTCTACATTATTTATTTATATTTCTTGTATGGATCTAACCAGAAACTGTTAATCTATTACAATTATTGATGTAACGAGTTACTTGGTCACACTATTAGATTGTGTGGTATTCAACTAAAATTCAATTGATAATGGGTGAAGAGATCACACACCTTATAAACCCAGTAACCAACGTAGAACTCAGGGTTGTGAGACTGTTCTAACATGCTCCCTCAAGTACAACTATTTTTGTGTGTTTGCATTTGTTATTTTTGGTAGGGTGTGGTCCTTACACTTATTTAATGGGGCCGACTCTGATACCATATTAGAATGTGTGGTATTCAACCCAAGATCAATTGACAATGGGTGAAGGGACCACATTAGAATAGTCTCACACTTCTGAGTTCTAGGTCGGTTCCTAAGCTTATAAAGTTTGTGGTCCCTTCACCCATTGTCAATTGGTTTTGGATTGAATACCACACATTCTCATATATTATGAGAACGGACACCACGACACAAATGTGAGGACCACACCTTATCTAAAAAAATAACAAGTGTAAGCACACAACAGTGGTACTTGAGGGGGATGTTGGAATAGTCCCACATTATTGAGCTCTGAGGAAGTGTTGTGACTTATAAGGTGTGTCATCCCATAACCAATTGCCAATTGGTTTTGGACTGTACACACAACATCCGTGCGTTCTGCAAATAGCTTGGTTACACGGCAAGCTGCATCCATTGTCAAAGATGACCATCTAGTCTAGTTCAGCCGCAGCGTGGCTGCTGCTCAGTGATGCGGACGCTGAAAATGAAAATGATGTTGACGTTATCTGCGTGGATTCAGATGGGTGGATTCAGATAATCCTACAGGAAGAGGTGCATGTGGTGGACAAAGGTTGGCTCTTTGTTTCCCACAGCTAAAACATAGCCCAAATCAGTGAGCGATCACCTACGAGTTCTCCCTCACTGCTATGTTTCAGATGGAATTCTCGCTCACCTTCAGTGAGCGATCACCTAAGTTCTCCCTCACTGCTATGTTTCAGATGGAATTCTCGCCCACCTACGAGTTCTCCCTCCCTATGTTTCAGATGGAATTCTCGAGTAGGGCAATGTATCTCTACCAATGATCTCAATAGTCGTAACCAAAAAGATAGCAACCTAGCTATTTTCTATTACGATAGCAACAACATATTCCTATGAAATTAAGCAGACTGAACTGACTCTCTGGAAAAGGATATTCCTGACGAAATGGGTAGATGACAGCATAGTTAACGATGAAAGGTGGAGAAAATCTTCCAATAGGCTCATAAAGTCTGAGTATTCCACTTCTTGTTTTTACTTGTATCAACTTAATTTCTTGATTTCCCATTAGACAGATGAAGCTGGTGAACAGAAATGCTGATGCGTGCCCTTTACAAGGAAGGGACGGCCTTAGCATAGTCCTTCAAGGGGCGATAGCTGCGCTCAACATAGCGACAAGCATGGGGCTCCACGTATCCCATCACCAATTGCCAACTGGTTTTGGACTGTACACACAACATCCGTGCGTTTTGCAAATAGCTTGGTCACACGGCAAGCTGCATCCATTGTCAAAGATGGCCATCTAGTCTAGTTCAGCCGCAGCGTGGCTGCTGCTCAGTGATGCGGACGCTGAAAATGAAAATGATGTTGACGTTATCTGCGTGGATTCAGATGGGTGGATTCGTATGGATTGCAGGGAGGCCAGCCTGAGATAATCCGTGATGCGGACGCTGAAAATGAAAATGATGTTGACGTTATCTGCGTGGATTCAGATGGGTGGATTCCTATGGATTTTAGTATCTATATGCCATATCTCTTAGTCATTAAGTTGCAATCAACAAGAATCTGTTCCTCAACCCGCCGTCTCCTCTAGCGACTCTGCGGCGACGCAGCGTGCGACTAGGGTTACGGGTCGTGGTTGTCTCCCCTCCCGAAGGTTACCTCCGTCTCTCTCTTGCAGGTCCAAGTGTTTGCTGTAGGCGTTTGATCTCACCCGGGCTGCTGGTGTCCCGCGATGGCGGAGGAACTAGCGGAATAATGTGAGAGACTGAAGATTACCGAAGATGAACAGGAGATCGCAGATCTGATTGATGAGGAAGAGACCAGGTTACCGGAGCATGTCGAGTTGGCGCTGGTGGGTAGGTTGCTGACGGACAGGTTTTACAATTTCACGGCTATGAAGAAAACGTTTGCACAAGCTTGGGGATTAACAAGTGGGGTGGTCTTCAAATCGATTGATCAGTCGACGTTCGTGATACAATTCACACACTGGAAGGATAAAGTGAAGGTTATCGAAGAAGGGCCATAGAATTTCGACAACAGGCTTCTACTGAATAAGGAGGTTGATCCGAAGGACAGGTAGGGGAAGATAGGTTTTACTGAAAGTCAATTCTGGGTGCGCCTCTACAATATACCGCTGGGGCTGCGAGGTGAAGCGGCGCTGAGGAAAATTGTGGAGAAGATCGGAAGGGTGATAAAGGTGGACTGCGACACCCTCGGGTGGGAGTCCTCCGGACGAGTGCGGCTAGGGATCGACATTAACAAACCCATCAAGCGACTCCAGAAGGTTCGTGGACCGGATGGACATATCATCGACGTGGAACTGAAATACAAAAGGCTTCCGGTGATGTGTTTCATATGCGGTCGACTAGGGCACCCGGAAAGAGATTGTGCTGACTTTGACGAAGACGGAGAGCGGGTGGGGTTCATGGCTGAGGGCGTCACCGAGGAGACCACGAGTCCCAGTCGAAGACGAACTGCTGGGGGGGCAGGGCTCAAGGTACCGACGATCGATCGTCTTCCACACACGAAGTACGTCGTGCGGCTCTAGTAGAAAGGAAGAAACTTCCTCCACGAAGCAGGCACGGACGGGCGAGGACGAGGCTCTTTTCGGGGAAAGGTCGGGTGTGGGGGGCGGAATGGATATGGAGGGAACCGGCGGGCAGTCGGAGGACTCGATGGACGTCATTATGGAGGTGGGGGGTACCCAGAACCAGAGGGCACTCCCACTCCGGCGGAGCTATACGCGGGGGGAGATGTTGCAGATGAAAACATCAGCAGGGGGAACTGTCGAGGGGCGGGTGGAGCCGGCGTTGAGCGGCAGCAGCACTGATCGTCACAGAGACGTCGAGGAGTGTTGTCGTGATAACCTGCAAATGATGCAGCGCGAAACCCGAACAAAGCACACGCTGATCGGGGAGGAAGGCGGGCAACAGAGGCGGGGGGTCGAGATACCCGCGCCGAGTGCGGGGTCAGATGAGGGGAAAGGGAAGTAGGTCGGGGAAGAGAAGGGGCTAGAGAGCACGGTGATGGGGAGTGGGAATCTGAGGATGCATGGGAGGACGAAGAAGGATGTGGTACAGGTGGGTAAAGGGCGGAAGGTAACAAGGGTGATCCTTCCGGACGACATTCCCATGTTTCCGGGAGAAGAAGGAGTGGAGAAGGAACGAGCATGGAGGAAAGCAAGGGCAGAGAAGAGGAACAAATTAAGAGAGAAAGGGGCAACAATCAAGATGGTCCAAGAACTGAGGAGCCAAAACACAGGGGAGAAGGGAAAAACTAGATGTCTTGTGAACAAACGTAGGAGGGACTTGGTACCTGAGGAGGATTCGGGTGCATTACAAAATGATGATACAATGGGCACACAAACAAAGAAGTCGAAACTAGCCAATTCTACACAGGCAGTGGAGAGGCATGAGAATGCATGTGGAGTACACTAAGTAGCGGGAGTTGGGAAAGCCCAACCCCGTGAACAACAATGAAACTCCTGAGCTGGAACTGCCAGGGTCTGGGTCGCCCGGAAGCGGTACAAGCCCTTCGAGAGTTATGTCGGAGGGAGAGACCCAACATAGTTTTCGTCATGGAAACTTTGCTAGATGACAAATCGTTAGAAAGGATCAAGAGAAGTTGTGGTTTTGTTGATGAAATCTGTCTGTCGAGCACTGGGAGGGTAGGTGGGCTGGGCTTCTGGTGGCGGGAGGTAGATGTGGATGTTATCGGTTTTTCTGCGAGACATGTGGAATGCAAGGTCCTGGAAATTTCTATTGGCTACGAGTGGCACGCGTGTGGTATCTATGGCTGGTCAGCGCAGGCTGAAAAATACAGGACTTGGGACTTGATGCGACAGATCTGAGGTAGGTGCGGTGAACCGATGGTCTTGTTTGGGGACTTAAATGAGATCACTAGTAATGAATAAAAGAGGGGTGGCCCGATGAAACCAGACAGATTTATGAAGCCGTTTCGGGATGTGATAGATGACTGTGCTCTTCTTGATATGGGGTACTCCGGCAATATGTTCACTTGGAGGAGGGGCCTGACTATGGAGACGCTAGTGGAGGAACGGTTGGATAGGTTCCTGGTGAGTGAACGATGGAGAAAAAAATATTCTGGAAGTTGGGTCCATCATCTATCGTTCTACCAATCTGATCATGCACCTATCTTTCTTTCGACACTTATTGGGGAGGAAAGACAACGGAAGAGACAATCCAAATTTTTCTTTGAGCCTATGTGGTTTTCAGAGGAAAGTTGTGTGTCAACTGTGATTGACTCATGGGAGGCATACAACGACATGGATTTGAAAGAGAAATTAAAGTGTGTTAGTGAAAACCTGGCTAAATGGGCTGATGTAAAGTTTGGAGATATAAAAAAGAAGATCAAAACTACTGAGAAAAAACTAGGCGAGGAACGAAGAAAATGGTCGAATGGTAGTGTGTTACAATGCTGTGATGAGCTTTCTAGAGAGTTGGAAAAATTGCAAAGGGAAAATGAAGCATTCTGGTGTGCTAGAGCCAGAATAAAGGAGCTGAAGGAAGGTGATAGTAATACTGCATATTTCCACCATAAAGTGTCACAAAGGCAAAATAAGAATCGGGCTTAAAGACCCCCATGGGATATGGAAAACTAAAGACAAAGACATCTTGAGCATCATTGAAGACTTCTACCAAGACCTCTTCACATCAACTAACCCAGTGGAGATGGAGGATGCGGTGGCAGGTATAAAAATGATGGTTATCAATGCTATATGTGATACTTTGGAAAAAGATATCTCGGATGAAGAAGTGAAGAAGGCGGTTTTCCAGATGCACCCAAATAACCCATGTTTTATCAGAAGTTTTGGCAGGTGGTGGGTAAGGATATCTCAAATTACATTAAGGGGTGGTGGAAGGGTGAGTATTCTTGCAAGGATTACAATGATACCTTGGTAGTGCTGATCCCAAAGATTAAAAAACCAAGGGTAGTTGCTGATTTTCGGCCTATTAGTCTGTACAATGTCATTTACAAAATTGCTACTAAGGTGCTCACAAATCGACTCAAGCCCTTCATGGATGATATCATCTTTGAAAATCAAAGTGCCTTCATACCGGGAAGATTGATCACGGACAATGCCTTAATTGCTTATGAATGTTTTCATGCTATGAAAAGAGGGAGGGGAGGAAGGAAAGGACACATTGCCTTAAAGCTTGACATGATGAAGGCCTATGACAGAATTGAATGGAAGTTTATGAAAACAGTGATGGAAAAATTTGGGTTTGTGAGATGATGGTGTGACAGAGTGTTGGATTGCGTTTCTTCGGTCTCTCACACGTTCACGGCCAACGGGGAAAGATCAAACACCTTCCAGCCTTCGCGGGGACTTTGCCAGGGTGACCCACTCTCTCCCTACCTTTTTATTCTATGCGCTGATGCTTTCTCTACCCTTTTGAATCTCGCGGCAACCACGAATACCATTCATGGTATGAGTGTATGCCAAGGGCCCCCCCGAATCTCACATCTATTTTTTGCAGACGAAAATATTCTTTTTGCTAGAGGGACAAGGAATGAATGCCTAAAAATAGCTGAAGTAATCAGCCAATACGAACAGGCATCGGGTCAAAAGGTCAACCTCCTCAAGTCTGAAATTGCGTTTAGCAAAAAGATACCTAGAAGCAAAAAAGATGAGTTGCGCGATCTAATGGGAGTCAAAGAGGTGGACAAACAAGCATCTTACCTGGGACTATCTGCTGCTATCGGGAGGTCGAAGAAAAAAGTTTTCGAATATATTATCAGCAGAGTGAGAAACAAACTACAAGGATGGAAGGAACGTCTATTATCCAAGCCGGGAAAGGAGGTGCTTATCAAGTCTGTTGTGAAGGCTATTCCTACATATGTCATGAGTGTGTTCCAGTTACCGTCGGGGATTATTGAGGAGATTAACTCTATGGTGGCCAGGTTTTGGTGGGGGGCGAAAGCGGGGGAAAGGAAGATCTCTTGGTTATGTTGGGAGGGGCTGTGCAAACCTAAAAGGGAAGGCAGAATGGGCTTCAGAGACATGAAGACTTTTAACCAAGCACTGTTGGCACATCAACTTTGGATATTGTTCACCAAACCCGAAAACCTGGTGGCTAGAGTTTTGAAGGCTATGTACTTTCCAAACGATAATGTTCTGCAAGCTCGACTGGGTCTCATTCCAAGCTACACTTGGCGAAGTCTATGGGGAGCAAAATCTCTTCTCCTCCATGGTGTCATGTGTAGGGTCAGAAATGGCCGGGATATCGACATATGGAAGGACAGGTGGCTGCATTGTGATGAGGGGGACCTAACAAGATATAGAACGGGGGACGCAACTACTATGAGCAAGGTTAGTGAGTTGATGGGGGAGGGATGGAGAGAATGGAATGTTGATAGGCTCTTGGACATTTTTCCTAGGAATGTTGCTGCATCGATCATGGGGATTCCACTTCCTATTACTGAGCATGAAGATGATATTTTCTGGTGGCCAAATCCAAAAGGAAACTTCACCGTTTGCTCGGCATACTGGTTAGGAAAGCTGGGAGGCACAACCTTGAGGGAAAGGAATAGGGTGGTACCGCACGACCTATGGAGAATAATATGGGGAAGGAGATGTCCTCCAAAACTATCACATTTCCTATGGGGCATTGCTATGGGGAGTCTAGCAACACGTAGTAGGCTTAGGGATCGACATGTTACGGATGATTGGGTTTGCCCAATCTATGCTCAACAGGAGGAAACTATCCAACACATGTTGTGTTACTGCTCGGGGGCAGATGTAGTGATGAGAGAGAGTTGGTTACAACCCATGCAACGCCTAGGAAGCGTACCAAACCTACATGACGATCTCTTGGAGTTGTTTAGGAACAGCACGGAGGAAGAGAAGGACGAGATAGCGGCGGTTTGGTGGACCATATGGACATGCCGAAATAACAAGATCTTCCAAGACGAGGCCCCTTTCCCGAGACCTATTCTGCAGTCTTACCGAGCTATGATATCGGACTACCGATGCTATAATTGGGGAGCGGGTGACGGGTAGGGTGAGAGCGATGGCACGGGCCGGGGGACTGAGGTGGCGGGCGTTGGAGCTGGAGCAAGGGCGCTGATTGCTGACAGGCAGTTGGGTAGCTACGTTTTCTTACACGTAGACGCAGCGGTGAAGACGGACGGGCGGTGTGCCTTGGGAGGAGTTGTACGTGGTAGGGAGGGCTCTTCATGGGGGCAACACAAAAGTGCATAAGATCTGATTGGACGTCGGACATTGCGGAGGCTATGGCTGCTAGAGAAGGGATTCTTCTTGCTCGTGATATGGTGCCAACGGAGATTCATATTTACCCGTGCTCGGATTCCCTGAACTTGGTAAGTTCCTTGAAAGATGTGGACAAGCACTCCGGTTACATAGGCTTGTTGGCTGCGGACATTCGTAGTGTAGCTTCCAGTTTCATTTCTTGTAGTTTCATTCATGTAAAATGGGCATAAAACTCTTTGGCCCATTTCATTGCACAAGATGCTCTTAATTCTGGCGGGTATACCTCTAGATGGGCCACAATGCCTATTCTGTGGAGGGAAGCAGCCGAGAATGATGTATTCTTTGTTCCTTGATGGTGCATGAATGAAAGTATCCGACTTCAAAAAAAAATTGCAATCAACAAGCATCATCCTTTTCAAAATATTATCCATGTGTCTTAACGCTTAAGACTCACTCACACTTGTGGATTTCATCCCAATGGGTGCTACCATCAAGGTCATACCTTATAGTTCACATGGAAGTCATTTAGGATGTAATGGCCATAAATCATAACTCAAAATCCGGTTCCTCATATTCATCTAGATAGTTGATTCATCACAAGACCAACTCATCACATAGACAATCGAGGTGTATCTGTCAAGGATATAAGTACTCACAACTCCTTGCAATTTTTAATGTCCTTTATTAGTATGGGGTATTCTTTATTTAAGAAGAAATTAGTTATTTGATAATCATCCTCAAATTCCTTAGAGTATGACTCCTTTTGATTTAGACATCACCATGCCTTAATCACGAGCTCACTATGATACATTATCATAATCACTCATAAGGATCTCAAACATTTGGTTCAAGTATTTCATTCGTTGATCTCATCAAGAATTAGCACTTTACCAAATTCGATATTCTTGAACACTTCAAGATATTCATATTGGTATTTCTCTAAATACCATTTGAAGTACTAGCATTAAGTCCAATAGGTATGTAAATACATCACATGCATTATACCTAATAGGATAATCAATCTCCCACTATGACTAGTGAAGATTGATGATGTCCAAGAGATTCATGTCTCTTACTGGTTCTCTAACCAAAAAGAGTCTAGACTTATCTATCATATGGAAACTAGAAATAAATTTCTCATGATTTATGCTAATTTGATTGTTTGAGTTATCAATAACTTTTAGGTATCATTTTATCTTATGCATACCAAGTACCACAAGATAAACAAGGCATTTCCACAACGATTGAAACATCAAATTTATTAATTGCTATCATTGTCATACAATATGCAAAAAGTAAGGCGTTTCTATCTATTGGAAAATATGAAATAACAGTTCATAACTCTATTACATGCCTTCAAGGCTGAAAATAAAATAAAGTACTCCTATCTATGGCAGAAACACTTGCCCCATTTATTGGGTGCTTTACACTTTATATCTTGGTATCATATACTTCAAAAATGTTACAAGTTTATTTCATGACACCTTTAGGTGGAGACGTCTGTCGCCTCCTTCTTCTTTATTTCTTCCAGATAGAGAGGACAATTCCTTTTCCAATGTTCTGACTTTTGACAATGATGACAATTGCCTCTCTTGGTCATGCCTCCCTTGGCTTTGAGAGTTGAAGACGACTTTGGCTGCTGGCTAGCATCAAAACATTTCTTAGCCTTGCCCTTGCCCTTGCACTTGGACTTTCCTTTCTTGTTGCTAATCATCATCACAGATTTAGGCTTGTCCTTGTTCATTTGTGCCTTGGCTGTCCTCAACATGCCCAACAACGCTGTCAATGGCTTGTCAAAGTTGTTCATGTTGTAGTTCATCACAAACTGACTGTATGATTCTGGCAATGATTGCAGTATCACGTCAGTAGCCAACTCTTGGCTCTGGGGAAATCCCAATCTTGTCAGGTTCTCCACATACCCAATCATTTTGAGTGTGTGAGGACCAACTAGATCTCCTTCTGTCATGACACACTTGAACAGAACCCTGGAGACATCATATCTCTCTTGCCGTGCTTGATCTTCATACATGTTCTTGAGATGTTGAATCATCTCAATGACACCCATGTTCTTGTGTTGTCTCTGCAACTCATGGTTCATGGAGCATAACATTAAGCACTTTGCATCAATGGCATCTTTAGAATGCTTTTTATAAGCATCCCTTTCTGCTTTTGGTACGATAAGAGCAGGTTCCTCTGGAGCTGGAGTATCTAGGACATAGAGCTTTCGCTCTTGAGTGAGAACAATTCTCAATGTCCTAAACTATTCGTAGAAGTTAGTCCCATTCAGCTTGTCCTTTTCATGGACCGATCGCAACGAAAAGTGATTGTTGTTTGTTGCCATGTGTACTATAAAAGGAAATATATGCAATTTAGTCCAAAATTCAGTTTTGACTTATTTGACTGATTTGAAAAGTTAACGATATAATTAGGACTTTAATTAAATATCACTCCCACTATTTTTGTTCAAATTGATAGCCCTCACCATCAATTCGAAAGATTACAGCGTACAACCTTCTAGTGAGCAAGATCCATATTTCATTAAGTCATGAGTCAACTTTGGTTGATCGCCCGCAACTTGACTATTTAGGTAGGCCATTATGCCAATTGCATCATATGCAACTCTTGGATAGATGACATGTACAACTCCTTGCCATTCATCCCATGCCTTTGGGCTTAGACGCTCTAAGAATCACCACTTAAGTCTAACCCAAAAGCTGACAAGGTAAATATGCATCCTGCTTTGGCAGATCCTACATGTCTATCCTTCACACTTCTGCAAGATGGACGACGCACCATGATTTGGCATAACCTACACTTGGTCGATCGAGTTTTTCATGTGTGCCACTAATGGAAGGCGTTTCAGACTTAATATTTAAATGAGGGACTTGGTTTTATAGGTACATATACATATCCAATCACCACAATAAATAGTATGTATCATATACATGCTATATCCCATAGAAAACATGTGAAATCATAAAAGCGATGATTATGGCCATCCTAATGTGATTCCTCGAGCTAAGAGGAATCACAGTCATCTAGGTCTACATCACATGCAACCTGTACAAGATGAACTCTGTGCTTTGCCTTTCTGGGTTTGATCAACTCATCTCCATGATTGATTGGCTCACCATTAGGCCGGTCGATTGGATGCCACCAACCAATCGACCGGCGCCTCCAGCTGATTGGTTCACTGGTCGTCGTGCATTTCCTTAGGTTGCCACCCGCTCATCTCACTCCTCGAACTAGTCTTCTAGAATGCCAATCGATCGGTTCACGCCTTGAATCGATCATCTCAGTTGTCGTCAGGTTGTCCGCCGTTCTTTGACATAATAGGAAATAAAAGCTCTATCCTATTTACATTTGAATGGAGACACCCCGAGTTACATTTGAGGGGAGAGAGGTAGAAAAGAAATCTCGAGTTATCTCTACTTACATCAAGAAAAGGAGGTAAGGAATCGGTGCAAATATTGAGATGCAAGCAACCACATTCAACCATACACATACATAGCATTTATTGGGCATAATCACGCTATACATCCACCATAAAACTCGTTTAAGGGAGACGTGTATCGAGTGCATTCATATTACATATCATATATGTATATTGGGATTTGTGGATTTAGGATTGGACATGCATAAAGCCAATTTTATTTGCATCGTATGCAATAAATAAAGGCGACAAACCAAAATCGATCACATCAATAATCCTAAATTATAGAGCAGTTGATGTGGCTCTAATACCACTGTTGGATTTTAGGGGAATTAGAGAAGGCAGCGGAAACAAAAATTTTCTCCCCAAACCCAGAACGAAGGAATCATGTCAACATCTATACAGTAGGAAGGATGGTTTGTAGAGATATACCTTGTCCCGAGGCTTGCTCAGCGACATTACCTTGCGGCTTGCATTGTCCTCGCCTCCGCTCTTGGATGGTGTTTGTGTAGCTCCTGGTCACCAGGACTGTCGGGATTGACAGCTATCCTCTGAGCGGCAGAAGTCTCCCGCCTCTACAGTCGTCCACACGGATTGCCTGGAACTTCGATCGCCTTGTCCCACAAGGCACTGGAAGGAGTTGTACCCTCCTATCAGCGTACTAGTCACCGACACACTCTCCTGCCACCAGTCACCTTTCTGCAGTTGTCTTTCCCTTGATGTGTCTCCCTTATCAGGTAGCACTTGCTCGGGCTCTCTTGGTTACCACAACTAGAGAGAATGACAACTTTGCAGAGCAACTGGTGTTCTAAGTTGTTCTTGAGAAGCCCACAATACCCCTATATATAGGAGGGTCATGGGACAGGGTTCTCTGCCCTGGGCAATGGGGGATTAAAGTAGGAGTAGAAGGGTTTGAGATTTTTTCACAAAACAACCTACTGCGCCAGCTGAACTGATCTTTTCATGCATGAATCGGTCGGTTGGGGACCTGAGCCGATCAATTCTCACCTGAACCGGTCAGTGGGGACACCTGAGCCGATCGGTTCACTTCTGAACTGATCGGTTCACTGCCCTGGTCATTTCCCGATTGACTTTTCCTCTTTTTTTTCGAATTGATCCAAATATCAATCATTGTTCTAATCAAATTGGACAAGTGAAACGAAGAGAAATTTCTCACCAACCTGACTTTCCCAACTCACTCGTTTAGACTAGTTGAGCCGATCAGTTCAACCCTTGAACCGGTCGATTCAGCCTGTCCTGAGCCGATCGACTCACCAATCTGAGCCGATCGGTTCACCAAGCTGAGCCGATCGGTTCATCATATGAGCCGATCGGTTCATCATATGAGTCGATCAGTTGGGAGTGCAAACTGTGTAAAAGAATCAATTGCAGTTTCAATCAATCTGATACTCTAATCAATTGGTCCAACACCTTGAACACTATGATATTGAGCTATCAATTGATTAAGTGTTTAATTGAACTACTAAACTCCTTTAGCAATCAATCTAAACATCATTTGTGGATAAACTCCTCTTCCAAGTTAAATCCTATGTGTGTGACCCTACATGGCCATTTCACGTTGGCAGTGAAAGTCCATAACACTTATGACTTCACAAGCAAAGAGCGGTGCCTAGTCGCACATCAGTGCTACCCAAGTGAAATAGAAAGTTGGAGAACAACTTTCAATCCTACAATCCGTGAATGGTGTTACAGTGAATGTATAATTCCTTTGTCACTAATGTCTTGAATGAACTCAAGGCATGGAACAATCATCCTGTTAATGTTCGTTCACTTTCTTGATCGCAGAGTAAATTGGAGGAGATATGTATGACATCAATATCACATACTGATTCACACATGCATGCGCACGCCTATCTCAATCCTACTCATCAAGTGGCCATGGATATCAAACTCCCTCAGGAGGGACAAATCCCATATCTATCACTCACCCCTCAAAAGCCCCATGTGTCAAAGCCACCCAATCATCACCTTTATAACAACCCATGTTTCAAGACTGTGTTTGATGATGTTAAAGTGTACCCAACGATATGTGTTGAGTGTAGTGATTTCAAGTTAAAGAATCACACTCACCACTATCACTATGAGAACTAACTGTGACTACCATGTCATGGTTCCATGCATCAAACTCACGGTGGGTCTGTCCGGTACACTTGTTCTCTAACAAGTACCTATGTGTTTGGTTTGATATCTCCATATCATGACTAATGAGATTTTGTCATCACCCAACACCACAATCTAGTTTTGTGTATCATTTTTGTCTATCTACCTTCCAAAATGACATCCGACTAGGGACATAATAAGAATGTATATACTCTTAGCATCTGTATGATCTCATCATTCAGGTCCTGAACCTGAAAGCATACATCATTGAGTACTATCATTCTCTAGACATTCAATCTATTACATCATTATCTCATATGACTGAACCAAAAAGAATTGGAATATTGCCTTTGATGCTTATCGAATCAATCTTAATGTATCCCACCAATCATCCCATGATTGGCTCTCAGGGCATACATACCAACACAAGTCTCCAAGGATCAACTCTTCTATCTCCACAAGGATCCAAGGACAAGAAAAAGAGATGGAGGAAGAAAGAGGGCCAGAAGGTTCACACTCATGGAGAGAAAAGGGGTTTTATACCAAATGAGGAGGGAGGTAGGGTGAGGGGTGGTGTGTCAACACCCAAAGGCACCAAAGGAACACTTATCTACCCTAGAAACCAACATGCAACCACTTAAACCTTGCATGAATGAGATGGTTATACAACCTATGTTGGGCCTCGACCATGTAGGCCCCCAAAACATGGTTTCGGCCGAGACACTCCAAAGGAGGTCGAGACAAGAGCAAAACATCACCTTGGTCGAGAAAAAAGGTCACCATGTACACTAGGCTGAGACACTCCACACAAGGACAAATTGTCTCAACCCAAGCCACCACAGCAAACAAGATGTCTCAATCAAGACATACCCAAAACACCCACTTAGGTCGAGACAAACCAACAAGTCACATATGGGTCGAAACCAAGCAAACCCTCAAAACCCCAATCACCTCCAGTGATGTCACCACTCATCCAAGGCACAAAAAAGTGCCCCTAAGCATCACACACTCTCTCATTTAGCCAAGAAAGAGAAGGAACACTCTAGATGTGGCAAATTCCAGGATAACATGGGTAAATTGCAATTTGACCCAAAACAAACACACAAAGCACAAACATCATCCAAACAAGCTCAAACTAGAGACTTAAGCTATAAAACCACCTCAAAGGGATAGAGAAAGGTTCTAAGAACTTAAGCAAGCCAAAGAAAATAGGGTCAGCCCAAAATGCAGGTCAAGGTCTTACAAGTCATAAACCCCAAACTAGGATTTCACCCTTGAAATCCTAAGCGCAAAGAGACATGTACTTCCTCTACATCTCTTCCTTAAGCTCCCACATGGCTTCCGCAACACCATAGTGATGACATAGAACCTTCACCAACACTATGTTCTTCTTCTTCAGCTTCTTCATCCTCTTATCAAGGATCAGCACGGGTCCTTCCACATAGACATATCCTCATCAAGCTCAACCTCCATTGGTTGCAAGACCAACTCGGTATCTGGGTGACACTTCCGCAACATGGACACATGGAACACTGGGTGAAACCTATGTAAATCAGGTGGCAACTCCAACTTAGATGTCACCTTCCCCACACATGTTACCATAGGGTAAGGTCATGTATACCTAGGAGCCAACTTACCCTTCTTCCCAAACCTCAAGACACCCTTCCAAGGAGAGACTTTGAGATACACCCTATCTCCTACTTGGAACTCCACAGGTCTATGGGGTTAGCAACATATGAGTTATGTCTGTCTAGTGATGCCTTCAACTACTGTTGAATAACTTTGATCTTTTATGTCATCTGTTGCAGAAGCTCAGAACCAAGAAGTTGATATTCACCTATCTCATTCCAGCACAACAAAGATCTGAAACATCTCCCATACAATTCCTCATACAGTTCCATGTCGATGCTTCTCTGATAACTATTATTATAAGTAAACTTTATAAAGATGAGGTGGATGTCCCAACTACCCAAAAATTACAAGACACAAGCTCTCAACATATCCTCCATGGTCTATATGGTCCTCTCAGACAAATTATCTATCTGTGGGTGGAAGGCAATATTAAACCTCAACTGCATATCCAAGGCAGTGTGCAAGTGCTTCCAGGATTGACTTCTAAATTGTGGACCTCTATCTGATAAGATAGTAATCAGAACACCATGCAAACACACTATCTCATCAACATATATATGTGCCAGCTTCACTATTGTATATGTGGTTTTCACTAGAAAGAAATGTGTTGACTTGGTCAACCTATCAATAATCATCCAAATGGAATCATGGCCTTTCATTGTCCTAGGGAGACCAACCACAAAGTCCATTGTCACATGATCCTATTTCCATTGTAGTGTTGGAAACAATAGCAATGTCCCTATAGGCTTCTGATGCTCTTCCTTGACTTGTTGAAATACTACCCACTTGGCCACTAACTCATCTACATCTTGCTTCAAGCCTGACCACCAATATAGATCTTTAAGGTTATGGTACATCTTGGTTCTACCTAGGTGCATAACATACATTGAAGAGTGAGCCTCATCTAGAACCATCTTCGTCAGATTGGCAACATCATGAACCACAACTCCACTATGGTAACACACTGTCCCATCCTCTACCTCATGAAAACCTTCACACTTCTCACTGCCAAACTTTTTTTGTATCTGTTGTATCATAATATCATTCTATTCTGCATCTTTGATCTACTGCCTCAACGTAGGCTTCACCTGCAACTATACCAACAACTCAACTAACAAAGAAATCACTAGCTTCACATTCATCTAACGTAAGGAGACCAACATGTCTCTCTTATGACATACCAAGGAACACAATTGTACCTTCTACATAGGTGATGATGAAGAAGACTTCCTTCTCAATGCACCCTCCACCACATTCATCTTCCGTAGATGGTAATAAATGGTGCAATCCAAATCTTTGATTAGCTCCATCCATAATTTTTGTCTCAAGTTCAACTCTTGTTGCAAAAATATGTACTTCAACTTCTTGTGATCTGTGAAGATCTGACAATTCTCACCATAAAGGTAGTGTCTCCATGTCTTTAAAGCATGAACTACTACAACCAACTGTAGTTCATGGGTTGGGTAGTTCTCTTTGTGCTTCTTCAACTTTCATGATGCAAAAGAGATTACATTTTTGTCCTGCATCAACAAACAACCCAATCCATTCCTTGACGCATCATAGAAAACAATGTATCCTTTCCCTTGCCCAGGAAAAACAAGCACTTGCGCACTTCTCAACTTATCCTTCAACAATTGAAAGGGATACTGACACTTTTCATCCCAGAAAAAAGGCACATCCTTCCTCATCATCTTCGTTAGAGGTAATGCCACTGAGCTAAAGTTCTTTATGAACCTCTTGTAGTAGCCTGACAAACCCAGAAAGCTACAAACTTCTATCAACATCTTCGGTTTCTCCCACTATAGTATAGATTCAACCTTCTTGGGATCCACACAAATTCCCTCAACAGATATCATATGTCCTATGAAGGATACCTCCTTCAGCCAAAAATCACACTTGTTGAACTTGGCGTAGAACTGATGCTGCCTCAACATGGTTAACACCTGACAAAGATTTTTCTCATGTTACCGATTATCTCTAGAGTACATCAGGATATCATCTATGAAGACCACCATGAACTGGTTAAGAAATATCCAGAACACTCTATTTGTCAAGTTTATGAATGTTGTCGGTGCATTGATCAATGCAAATGACATAACCACAAACTCGTAAGGACCATACCCAGTCCTAAAAGTTGACTTTGGATGTCATCCTCCTAATCCATAATTGGCGATAACCCAATCTCAAGTCTATCTTTGAGAATACTATGGTGCCACACAACTGATCAAATAGGTCATCTATCCTTGGCAAGGGATACTTGATCTTTATTGTCACCTTGTTCAATTGTCTATAGTCTATACACATCCTCATGGAACCATCTTTCTTCTTTACAAACAATATGGGAGCACCCCATGGAGATGTGCCCGGTCTGATGAAACCCTTCTGAAGTAGATCTTGCAACTGTTTCTTCAATGTAGCCATCTCAGCTTGAGCCATCTTGTACGACTTCTGAGCTATCGACTATGTACCTAGGACTAGATGGATCTCAAAGTCAATCTCCCTGACTAGGGGAAAACCTAGAAACTCATATGGAAACACGTCCTCGAACTCACAGACCACTAGAACCTCCTAGATACTAGGACTCCTCACTTTAATATCCACCACATGAGCCAGAAATGCCTTGCACCCTTGTCTCATCATCTTCTTAGCCACCATCGTCGACACCAGACATGTCATAAGAATCTTATGATCTCCTTGGAAGATCCAACTCACATCACTGTCTATGAATGTCTCCACCTTGGAACTACAGTCCAAGACCACCTAATACTTCTCTAAGGTGTCCATTCCAAGGACCACATCGAATCCATGCATGCCAAGTGGTATGGGATCCACATGAATGTTGTGTCAGAGAAAGAAAGGACACAAGAAGGACACACCTCTCGTAACTTTGTGGAACCAACTAATGAGGTTTCTAAATGAAGATTATCCCCCCTACAACTAACAGGAAAATAACAACTATCAATCACTTCTTGAGTGACAAAGTGTGTCACACCCGAGTCAATCAAAATTGATATAAAGCAAGAAGAAGTCAAATCAAAATGAAATAACTCCATCTCACATGTCACTACTTGTGGGTTGACCACTCCTGTTGACTGACTCATACTGTAGAATCTAGTTGTTTCTTGTTATCGCCCCCATCCTCTGCTGGCTTGTCTAGAAGAACAAGTCTCTGATTCTTGTCCACATCCTCGACCTCCACTACTGCTAAACTATTGTCTCTACAAGCCCTATTAGCTCTTCCCTGGTTGTTGGGTCACCTAATCATCCTTCATGGGGATATACAACTTTGTATGACCAACATGGACACACTTATAGCACGTCTTGTTAGCATACGATGGCCTAGACAGCCCTATCACTGACACTAAAGTTGTATTGTGGGCTCCTACTGGTGGTAGACTTCTACCTCTGCCTTTACTTGATGGCCATTGTGTCTGTGCACTTGACCTCTATGGTGCTGATGGTGTGGAGAACCTAGGCTTCTTAAAGCCTCCAGAAGACTGTCCTTGATAATTTGCCAGTCTCTTCTTTGAACTCTTCTCACGCATCTCAACCACAGACCGTTCGATCCTCCAGATATACTCCAAAAACATATTGAACTTCTTACGTTTCTACAAAGAAACCACCGGGGTAGACAACTCAACATTCAAACCCTTCTCAAAATGTCAGATACTCTCCTCGTTTGTGGCCTCCATATGAGGTCATAACCTCAAAATCTCCATAAACCTCACCTCATACTCATTGATTGTCATGGATCCTTGCCTGATCTTCTCGAAATGGGATATCTTCTCATCCAGGTAGGTACACAGAAAGTACATGCTGACAAACTCTCATCTGAACTCCTCCCAACTAATAGAAACACCATGCCTCTTCTCTTCATAAATGGCCCACCAATGGCCATCATTCCCCTTTACAAGATACACATCATGCTTCACTTTATCTACCTCAGGGATACTAAGGATCTTGAAGACCTTCTCCAACTCCATCAACCAGTGATCTGCATACACCAGATCTTTCATACCAATATACTCAACAACCCCAACACGTCTTAGCCTTTTGAAGATCTTCCCAGAACCCAAAGATTCAACATTGGGAACTCCTACTCTCTCTTAAGGAATAGCCATTTAGTCCACGATATATGTAATCGTGGTCATAAACTGTCTGAACATGGACCGGTAAGTAGGATTTTCCATCATGGTCAAGTCAAACTGGGGTACCTCAGGCCCCTGATCTTCTCATGCCTGTTCCCTTACACCACCTCCTGATGCAGCAACACTACTCTCTACAGTGTGTTCTTCATGTTCTCTAGACATCTATTCTACTCTTCTTCTTCTTCTTCTTCTTCTACATAAGCATAAGCCCCTATAAGATATATTGGACGACACTAGAACTGTAACGACCCTATTCCCTGACAAGCCCCAATTAAGGAAGGCCAATAAACTAGAGTCGTTATCCCAAAAACTAGATCAAATGATTTTACACAATAAAAATAATTAATAAATTCTACTAAACTAACTAAACTTGGTACATGATAAAAAAAAATTATTTTCCCAAGTTTACAAAAACATGGGTTCTAGAATTCACCAAGAAATAGATAATCTATCTATATCCTCTACGCCTTACTTCATTTATTTTCTTTCAATGTCTTCTTTCCTTGAATGACCAATTTCCAACAAAATTATCCAAAAAATGCCGAAAATCAAAACGTGGGTCAATATGACTGGTCATACTGCTATATGGGGGAAACAAAATCTCACAAGTAATGATAACAACATAATACAATAATTATTATTTAATAAAACCATTTTAACATTTTCATCATGACTACCCAATCTAAGTTTCTCCACCCTTTGTCATACCCCCTCAGTGCCTCATACTATAGTATTCACCGTCTTCCTCTATCCAGGTGGTTGACTTCATCATATCTCACCCTATCCAGGTGTGTGACTTCTCATGTACATCCTATATAGGTTGGTACCAAAATATGCCTTCTCCTATCCAGATGGGTGATTTCTCGTGTACCTCCTATGCAGGCTGGTACCAAAATATGCCTTCCCCTATCTAGGAAGATGGCCTTTCCATAGATCCAGAGGTGGCCTAGATTTGGGCTAGTCATATTCATATATATAATGTGATCGTCTTAGTCACTTTAAAGTTTGCATGAAATGAAATAAACAAGCAAGCATATAACTTCAACCATGCGAGAAAATCTCCGAGAAACCACATAAAACTAGAACATGTAATCTTAGGCGTAACCATATACATGTCTCAGGAGAATTTCCAGTCTAAATAAGAATAAGTATAATTAACCACAGAATCAACCAAGAAAGTCAACATGAAATTCAAGGCATACATCCATGTGTCACTACATGATTCTAAATCCTATCAAAGGACTGACTTAATTTCCAAGTTAGGTTTTTATGTCCACTTTCTTATGAAATTATCCATATTACTCCTTTAGTCTAATTATTGCTCCTTTCCACTTTCTTAATCCACAAACCCAACTTTAGGTTTCATACATATAATTGTGATGCAAAAAGGTTCCTTTAATACAAAAGTCCCAATCTCTGTCCTTTTTAAGTCAAATTAGGGTTAGAGAGATGAAAAGGTGAATATTTGACACTTTTATGTTTATTGGGTTGACAAGCCCTTATTTCCATAATTTAGTACACCTTTATGCATAAAGAAACCCTAACTCTTCAAAACTTGGATTTTAATATCCATATGAGTCCAAGGTTTCCTTTTATTCAATACAGATCAAACTTTGATTAAAAACATTAACTAAGTCTATTAGATTTGTCAACATTCACAAATTAGCATTTTGATTCATTAAAAGAATTAAAGACATTAACTTTGACATCTTTTGAATTGCAAGAAAATATAGGCCAATATTATATTTTTATCATGTAGTTTGCATTTTTCTGATCAAGATACATATATTATTTGCTACTTTTGGATAATCCTATGACTTAGTAGTTTTTTTGCAAGATAAACCTTTTTAGACCAATCACAAGCCGCCATGTAGGCATCCCGCTAGCGTTGCAAATCAATTAACTGAGTGAGAAAAGAGAGGAAAAGAACATACCATCCTTACCCTCAAAGAAAAATGCACAGGGCAAAGTGGTCTTTTGCCCACAACCCTTCTTTAACCTGGGCTGCCTCTTCTTCACAATCCAAGAGTCAACCTGTGGGTTGACTTTGATGCTCCCACTCTCCCAACTTCAAGAGACGACACCCAAACCTCCACCTGGGAAACACAAACTCACAACACCCCTCAATTGATCAAGAGGTGGTCTAGAATAGTAGGGCGATTAGGATGAACCTCTGGCAAGTCAACAACGAAGACAAGGGTGGAAATCACACCGTCTTGGGCAATTGAAGATAGGGAACTACTCATAGCTTGTGGGTGATCTTTAGGGATTCTTGGTAGGCTTCCAGAGGGTTGTACAACCCCTTTTATACTAGTCCATGGTTGTAGGGTCGCAAGGGTTTGAGAGAAACTCCTAGAAGCCACAAAATAGGGTTTTAGGGTAGGTTGGTTCAATTTTCTCTCCCAAACTCAATGGGAAAGCTAACTAGGGTTGAAGAGATCGGAGTTTTACGAAATCCCCTCGAGATACCAAACTCCAACTATTCCCTATTTCCCGATCTATCACGAGCTAGGCTATGATGGTTGCACCGTTGGACCTCTGATCTGACGGCCTACAACTCGCATGCCCAAAAATAAAATCCCATTAATAATTTAGTATTCGACGGCCTACAACGCGCACGCCCAAATATAAAATCCCAATAAAAATTTTGTATCTGATAGCCTAAAACACGCACGCCTAAAAATAAAATCCCATTAATAATCAATATATCGTGACATTAATGATATTCCTATGTAATATTCAGACTTAAGGGATTTATAGAAAATTCATATCTCCTAATCCAATAAGCTTTTTAACCTCAAAAAATTAAGGTGAAGTTCTTGATAACGTAATCTACCCATGGACAAAATTTAAGATCAAAACTCGAAAGGAATAACTCTTTTTCTTCATATGCAATTCATGCACAAAAAAAGCATATATAATGCATGAAAACTCATATTTTCTCTTTCTTACTTTTCCATTCTCTTAATTTTGACTTTTCTAGATTTTATAAGGCATGTGGTACTAAAACCATCCTATTGTGGCCACTTATTCCACCGTCTAGAGAATTCCATATTTTTATAAAACATAAGTTATTTATTTCTTCTTGCATTTTCCCTTATTTTGGGTTTTTCTTTTGTCCTTTATCCTTTTACATTTCCATTGGCTTATTAAAATAGGGAAAAACATGAAATTAACAATTTAAGACAATTTTACAAAGAAACCCAAGTTGTAAAACAATGCACATAAATTCTCAACAAAACCCATTTTTATTAAATAATTGCATAAAAGTACATCCACAATTGAGGTTATGACATGCTTCCCCACTTATAAGAATCTTGTCCTCAAAATTCAGCTAATCTACAAACAATTCAGGAAATGATTTTTCCATGTCCATCTTCAGCTCCCATGTGGCTTCATCCTCACCATGGTGCTTCCAGAGAACCTTTATCATCTCTATTTGTTTGTTTCTTAGTTCTTTGACCTTAGTATCCAGAGTTCTCATATGTGACTCAAGATATGTCAAGCTCTCCTAGAGCTCAACAGGTTCAATGCTCAAGACATGGCTTGGATCTTTCACATATCGCTTCAGATTGGATACATGGAACACGTCATGCATCAAAGTATACTTTGGGGGTCTGGCTACATGGTATGATGCTTCACAAATCCATTCTAGAACTTCAAATAGACCTACTTATCGGGGACTCAACTTTCCTCTATTCTTAGATATAGCTTCAGAGGGATCAGATCTTCTGAAATACATGTTCACCCATAGTGAAATATAAATCAGTTCGCTTTTCATCTGTACATGACTTCTGTTGATCCTGGTCTCTCTTCAGACTCTTCCTAATCAAAGTGAATTTATTAGAATAAATTTAATGTTCCTCTAACCTCAACAAGGTCCTCTTACCATCCTCATTCCCGTGAAGTGGTGACTGATACATCCTGCCATGTAGCACTTCATATGGAGGAATCCTGATACTATCTTGGTAGCTATTATTATAGGCAAACTCTGCTAAAGGCAAGTAATACTCCCTTGATCCACCCCAATAAAGCACACATCCTCTCGACATATCTTCTAAAGTCTAGATCATTCTCTCTGACTATCCATAAGTCTGGGGGTGGTAGGAGCTACTAAATTTCAGCCTTGTCCAAAGTTCTTCATGCACCTATCTCCATAGCTTCAAGGTGAACTTGGGGCCACGATAAAAAATAATCAATCATAAAATACCATGCAGAAGGACTATATCCTGGATATACAGCTCAACTAAGTCTAACACTTGGCGGTAATCATTAAGGAAAGGAAGTGTGATGACTTTGTTAAGCGGTCCACAACAACCTACATAGCATCTTGACCTTTCTTGGTCTTGGGAAGACCCACCACAAAGTCCATGTTGATATGGTACCTTTTCCATTTAGGAATATCAATCTATTGTGGTAATCCTTTGAGTCGCTGGTGTTCATCCTTCACCATTTGGCATGTGAGACAACTAACCACATATGTGGCTATGTCCTTCTTCATTCTAGACCACCAGAAATACCGCTGTAAGTCCTTAAACACCTTAGTAGTGTCGGGGTGTATTGTATAATTTGATCCATGAGCTTCTTTTAGGATATGAGTATGCAAAGATGACTCCTCAGGAACCCAAATATGATCCTTGTATTGGATTCCTCCATCCACACCCAAGGATAGGTGTGTCTGAGGTTTCTCCAACAAACCTTTCATCTTTTCAAGCTCTGGGCTCACCATCTGGGTACTTACTAACTCGGTCAATAAGTCATGTTTTATCTGAATGTTAGCTAAATGAATATGTTCCTCTAATACTTGTGGGGCCCATCTAGCATACTCTTCTAGTTCCCTTCACTGGATAGATAAGACAACTACACATCTAAGCTATTTCTGGCTAAGGGCATCTACCACCACATTGGCCTTTCCTGGGTGATACGCGATGGTGAAATCACAATCTTTCATATATTCCATCCATTGTCTCTGTCTTAGGATGAGGCCCTTTTGAGTCAGGAGATATTTCATGCTCTCATGATCAGTGAGGATTTTAAAGGTAGCACCATACAAGTAGTGTGGCAAAATTTTCAGGGTATGTATGATCACATCCAACTCTACATAATGTTTTAGATAATTCACTTCATTTGGCTTGAGCTGCTAGAATTGCATAAATGACAACATGCTTATTCTGCTCTAGCACACATCCAAGCCCCATTTTAGATGTATCAGTTAAGAACATGAAACCTTCATTGCCAAACTGTAGAGTCAACACCGGTGTTGTGGTCAATTTCTTCTTCAACTCTTGGAAGCATTCTTCACACAACTCCGACCATACAAACTTTTCATCCTTTTGAGTGAGCTTGGCAAGGGGTAGGGTGGTCTTTGAGAAATATTGGATGAACCACCAGTAATACTCTATCAATCCTAGGGAAGTTGTGAATTTTAGAAGGATTCTTCGGCGTTGGCCAATCGCGTACAACGGACACCTTGGAAGGATCTACTGAGATCGTCCCTCGTGAGATCATGTGTCTGAGAAACATGATGTGATTGATCCAAAAGTCACATTTAGAGAACTTACCATAAAACTTCTTCTTCCTCAAGATTTCAAGGACACTAACGAGGTGGTCTCAGTTGGTCTAGGTCATCCGAGTAGACTAAGATGTCAGCTATGAACACTATAATGAAAGAGTTAAGGAAAGGTTGGAACACAATGTTCATGAGGTTCATAAAAACACTTGGGGCATTAAACAGTCCAAAAGGCATGACTAAGAACGTCGACATCGTTAACACCTTCCCGTCTGACCCACGACGTCCAACAGCCCTCGATGTTGTGTCGACGTCACTAACCTCTACCCAACCGATGCCTCGACACTGCGTGAGCATCACTACCACCTGCCCTTCTGACGTTGTGACACCCCGACGCCCTGATGCTGTGACGGCCCGACACCCTGATGCCCCGACGTCTACAACACCACTTCCAGAGCAACCCTGATGCCATCACACACTGACAGTAGGGAATCGTAGCCGCCTAGTGCAACGTCGTCGACGTCCTTCACAACCACTAGATCTGCAACACCATGATGTCTGCAAACACCTCTATTCAGCCTGACGATGGTGACTCATTACATGCTGCTTCTTCCTGGGTCACATGATCATAGAGAACGTGATGATGAGTTTGGGTCCCCATCTTGTTGTGAATCAACCAGACATGCAACCCCCATGGTAACTCTAGACATGTAAGTCATCATTTCACTTTCAATAGTTTTGTTTTAGAAAATAGATTACAAAGATGGGATAAGTATGGAGTAACGATAATCTAGTTATTTAAAACCATAACATGAACTAGTCAATTATCTTACCTATCAACTTTGTTGTATAAAAATGTAAATATTAGATTGCATGAAATCAAACCTGTAATGATACGTTAAAGTGGAAACTTGATATTAAATAAAAGATGTTGTATAAGACCCGGGTAGATTTATATCTAAAATGATTAATGAATCACCCTAATTGCTTATTGTATACTTACCAAACTCTATGAATCATTAGTGGGTGTATCTGTGTGTTAATGTATCCTTTACATTAGAAATCATATATATAGGTGCATTACATGATAATTAGAAATACATATGGATCTAGGGAATACTCTCATATAAATTAATCCAAGGGAACTTGATATCTGTATAAGAATTCATCTAACGATATTGTCTTCTTAGGAATTAAATAGTAAAAAAAAGTGTAAAGGAATATACTTTTTGACATGTTAGTTGGATCAAAGCATGTGTATATTAGTGAACCTAATAAATATTCATATGGAATATAGTTACAACAATAAACATGGTAAGCATGATGTTAGGAATAATATGGACTCACATCATTAAACCTATATTGGAAGCATATATATTATTATCCACATATATATGAGTTACATAAACTTATGTGACTAAATATTGGTAACTAGAACTAAGATAGATATGTAAAGCATCACATATTATCTCAACAAAGATTAAAATCATAAACCCTAACATGACATTACGTGGTCGGGAATTGGCTAATAATAATAATAATATAAAAATATAATAGGAACGAATATGTTCACTTTGACTTGGCTAATATACATAATGTGTTTCTAGGATGAAAAGTTGACTTTGTGGACCAAAGTATACTATTCAAGTTAACCTTTATGTGTGAAAAGAGGTATGTGCATCTACACCTTCAGTTGGGAAATTATTTATACCATTACCTATGTTCCCTAATGAGGCTTAACCTAACTTAATCCATTATTCTTGAAACCTAATTTATTCATGCCTCAAAATCAGTTGTAGTATTATCTTGTTGGGTTTTTATACCCCATTTCCATGTTGTATAAATCCTTTGATTAATCTTGCCATAACTCTTTTTCTAGCATGTAGTTATATGTTCTATTTAATTGTAAAGTAGTGGTACTTATGTACAATCACCCACAGAGGGAATGTATATAATCACCCTAGGGGAATGTTTATAATTCTCCCCATAATATTATAGGTGACTGGGAATGTCTTATTCTCCCCTCACCTAAGGTTAGAGGTCCGGTAGGTGCCTCAACCCTACTTAGTTAGGTAGACATCTTAATTTACATGCAAATCCTTTATTTACTTTTGTTATTGGCAAGTTTCCTTAATTAAAGCCTCATTCTCTTGATGTCTCATCTTTTGATGAATCCCTAGCCTGATTTACTTGTTATATTTATATATTCACCTTTAGAGTAGTTTAGTGACACACACTTCTATTTTCCTTCCCTCTTGCTGGGTGCTTTCCCAACCACCCAGATGTGGAGCAACGTGATGGATAAGGCATGAAGATCTTAGCGTTGACATGGACTATCTGATGGATATGTTGCTTGGAGACAAAAGTGGAGTAGTTTACACTTCCCTCTACTTAGATCCTCTTTTTGTATAAAGCATGTACACCCATATTGGGGAAATTTTTTATGTAAACTTTATTTAAATTGAATATAGTCAGAATTTTTTATCTTCCGTTTCTATACAAAATGTGTTTTGTTTACCATTGTTATTAGTAGAGAGGTGGATTGATTTCACTTCTTTACATAAATCATCTGGGAAGACATCTGCATAGTCCTGAACCACCTCTATCTCTCCTAAGGGTTTAACCTTAGGTTTAGTTTCTATAACAACTCCTATGAATGCCTAAAAACTTTTGGCTATCATTTGATCTCTTTTAAGGCCAACACATACATACTAGTGGTTGCATCTTTCCTACCTCTAATAATTAGAGGCGGGTGACCGCATCTCTTTATCAAAATCTTTTTCTCCCTACAGTCAATATGGGCTCTATCAGTATAAAGCTAATCCATGACAATTCTCACATCAAAGTCATTCATTTTCAACAAAATAAAATCGGGAGGGACTTCATAACTTAGATATTTAACAGGTAAAATAGGGGTTTTTAAAAGAGACATAAGAATCTGACCACTTGGGGTAGTGACATCCGCCACATACCTAAATCCTTGAAATCCAGACAGACCATAGTTGCAAGATTTCTTGAAATGAAAGTATTAGTTGATCTACAATCATAAAGAGCTTTCACACTTTGTTCCAAAATTTCAAGTGTGCCTACATAGTTTTCATGATAGTCAAAATTCCATTACATTGCATAAACAAAGATGGGAAAAACTACTCTAAGGGTTATTTACCTATATTAGATAGTTGGCATTATCCTGGGCTTCATCATTATTGATGGTGAAAACTTGAGCATGTCAATGCTATCCTGCAGGTGGGGTTGCTACTGCTGGTTGTGCCACTGGAGGTGCTGATGCCACTAGTTGAGCTGCCACTGGGGATTTTCCTCTTGGATCAGGAAGGTGACAGTTAGCCTGAAAGTGTCCCTCTTGTTGGTATCAGAAACACACTTTGCTTTCTAAGAGACACTTCCCTGGATGGTATCTCCCACATTTGCAGCATCTTGCTGATAACCCTTGTTGTCTATGCTCATTTTAGGGCTTTATTTTTCCTTCCTTGCCATGGTGATGACCTTGGTTCTTATTATTATCATTTCTTGAGATGGAACTACCTTCTTTGAAGCCAAGATATCCCTTGTGTTGGTTTTGCTGTGGCATGACTATCTTCTCCATGTCCAGGGCAAAGTTGAGAGCTTTAGAGAGAGTTGTGGGCTTGCTCACCATGAAATGGGGATTAATGGCAGGGTGAAGTGTGTCCACAAAATGTTCCACCCTCCTTTCATCATTCATCATAGAGCCATAACACTCCAATAGGTGAAACTAGTGATCGTAGCCATCCACATACAAATTTCCTTGAACTAGGAAAGTGAATTACTTTTCCTTTTCCTTCTAGGCAGTGGGAGGTATGCATATTGCGGTAAAAGTGCATGGAAATCTACCCAAGCCATGGGATCTTAACTCCGATCTCGGCCCATGATATGGTTCTTCCACCATTTTTTTGTTGTGCACTCTGGGAGATAGTGTGGCAAAGAGAACCTTCTTGGTTGCTTGTACCTCCAAAATGCAACAACAATTTTCCACAACCAAAAGCCAAGCATCGCCTTTATCTACCACGTCCGTCTTGTCTTCCCCCCAGAACTTCTCAATATTCATCTTCACAAATTCTTATATGGTGGCACCAAGGTAGGGACAGAGGGGCACATGTTCACCATTCTCATTACGGGGAACATCTTTAAGGGTGAGGGCACTGATGGCTTCAGTCAACTTTTTCTTTTTCTCTAACCAGAGCATCTTAATAGTTTTTGTCACCATTGGTCTGCTTGCCGGTCCGGAGTCAACAGCATGGTTGGGATCATCCCTTACTTCATCTTCAGAAATGGGTTCCACTTCAGGTCTAGGGCTTCCTTTTGGGTTCTCAGTGTGGAAGGGAGTGTGTTTATTCTTAGGGCCTTTCTCTCCAGAGGCTTCACCTTCTCTCTTCCTTTTCTTGGATGATTCACCTTCCATGTGCCTTCTCTTCTTAGAGGAGGGCCTCATCTTGCGCAAGGGCCTCGATCTGAGGTATTCATTGGCAATGTCATTAGGGAGGGCCTCATTTTGGGGAATTTGTTAGCAGTTTCATTAGGGATGGCAATATTTTTGACAAGGGCCATGTTGTAACACATAGATAACTCTAGTAACAATAGTTTCATAACTTATGATTATCTTATATCCATGACATCTTGTTTACATGCATTTTATTATTTAGTGGAGGATTCCCTAATCCTTATCATCCATTACCCCAACACTCAAGAGGAGGTAGAGAGAGAGAAACCCAAGGAACTTAAAGTTTGTTAACAAAAAGGGGACAAAGAAGTGATGAGAGTAGATGACAAATCCTAGAGGTATCTCATCTTAAGACAAATCCTCAAATTCTGACCAGGCAGTCACACAAATTTTGGGATTCTTCATAAATCGACTAGTAGGGAAAAGAAAAATCTTGCTAGCCCCTAGACTGTGATCCTTTTCTAGACACCTCCATCTTTGGAAAATTCTCTAATAACTCTCTTTGGGCTCTAAAGACTTAACAAAATTTAAAAATTATTAAAGATCATGTGGAAAACCATGATTTGATACTAATTGTAACAATCTCATTCCTCGACAACCCCCAACTAAGGAAGGCCAAGAAACTAGAGTTGTTATCCCAAAATTAGGATCAAATGGTTTTGCACATAATAAATAATAATTAATAAATTATACTAAACTAACTAAATTTGGTACATAAAATTTTTTTGGTTTCCAAAGTTTACAAAAACATGGGTTCTAGAATTTACTAAGAAATAAATCATCTATCTATATCCTCCAGGACTTACATCATTTATTTGTTTTCAATGTCATCTTTCCTTATATGACCAATTTCTAGCAAGATTATCCTAAAATGCTGACAATCAAAATGTCGGTCAGTATGATAGGTCATACTAGTATGTTGGGGAAACAAAATCACACAAGTAATGATAATAACATAATACAACAATTATTATTTAATAAAACAATTTTAACATTATCATCATGACTACCCAATCTAGGTTTATCCACCCTCTGTCATAACCCGTTAGGGTCTCATACTGCAGTATTCACTATCTTCCCCTATCCAAGCATATGACTTCATCATGTCTCCCCCTATCCAGGCGGGTGATTTCTCATGTACCCCCTATTCAGGATGGTACCAAAATATGCCTTGCCCTATCCAGGTAGATGGCGTTGTTGGTATGTATGCCCACAGAGCAAGTCATGTGATGATTGTAATGGGATACTTTGTAAATGATTTGAATAATAATAAAGGCAATTTTCGATCTATATGTTTTAATTATTTCTGAGATGATAGTGTAACATGATAATGTCTAAAGAATTGTTTACTCGATGACGTATGGTTTTAGGTTCAGGACCTAAATGATGAGATCATACGGATGTTAAGAGTATACTTTCTTGTTTAGTCCCTACTCAGTTGTTATTGTGGAAATAACCATAGACATCAATAACACTGAAGACTAGATTGTGTGTTGGTTGATGACATAATCTCATTAGTCATGATATAGTGATATCAAACCAAGCACATAGGTACTTGTTAGAGAACAAGTGTACCAGACATACCCACTATGAGAGTGACGCATGGAACCATGATTTGGTAGTCACAGTCAACTCTCACAGTGATGGTGGTAAGTGTGATTCTTCGACCTGAAATCACTACACTCAAAACAAGTCATTGGGTACACTTTGACATCATCAATCGCAATCCTGAAACATGGGTTGTTATAAAGGTGATGATTGGGTGACTTTGACACATGGGGCTTTTGAGGGGTGAGTGATAGATATGGGATTTGTCCCTCCTAAGGGAGTTTGATGTCCATGGACACTTGATGAGTAGGATTGAGAAAGGCATGTGCATGCAAGTGTGAATCAATATGTGATATTGATGTCACACACATCTCACCTAGTCTACTCTGAGATCAAGGAAATGGATGAATGTTGAAAGGATGACTGTACCATGCCTTGAGTTCATTCAGGACATTAGTGACAAAGGAATTATACATTTACTAGTAACACCATTCACGAATTGTAGGATTGAAAGTTGTTCTCCAACTTTCAATTTCACTTGGGTAGCACTGATGTGCGACTAGGCACCGTTCTTTGCTTGTGAAGTCATAAGTGTTATGGATTTTCACTGCCAACGTGAAATGGGCCTACAGGGTCACACACATAGGATTTAACCTGGAAGAGGAGTTTATCCACAAACGATGTTTAGATTGATTACTAAAGGAGTTTAGTTGTTCAATTAAACACTAAATCAATTGATAGCTCAATATCATAGTGTTCAAGGTGTTGGACTGATTGATTAGAGTATCAGATTGGTTGAAACTGCATTTGACTGATTTTGCACAATTTGCACTCCCAAGCGAGCGGCTCATGTGATGAACTAATTGGATCAAGACAGGTTGAGATGACCGGTTCAAGGGTTGAACAGATCATCTCAATAGATCGAAACGAGCAAGTTGGGAAAGTCAGGTTGTTGAGAAATTTCTTTCCGTTTCACTTGTCCAATTTGATTGGAACAAGGATTGGTATTTGGATAAATTCCAAACCAAAGAGGAAAAGTCAATCAAGAACTGACCAGGGCAGTGAACCGATCATTTTAGAAAGGAACCGATCGGCTCAGGTGCCCCAACCGACCGGTTCAGGTGTGAACCGATCAGCTCAGGTCTCCAACCGATCGGTTCATGCTTGAAATGATCGTTTTAGCTGGCACAGTTGGTTGTTTTGTGGAAAATCTCAAACCCTTCTATTCCTTCTTTAATCTCCCATTGCTCGGGTTAGAGAACCCTATCCCATGACCCTCCTATATATATAAGGGAATTGGGGGATTCTCAAAGTACAACTCAGAACACTAGTTGCTCTGCAAAGTTGTCGTTCTCTCTGGTTGTGGTAACCTGGAGAGCCCGAGTAAGGGCTACCTGATAAGGGAGGCACAACAATGGAAAGACAACTATAGAAATGCGACTGGTGGCAGGAGAGTGTGTTGGTGACTAGTACACCTAAAAGAGGGTACGACTCCTTCTGGTGCCTTGTGCGAAATGGCAATCGGAGTTCCAGGTGGTCCGTGTGGACTACTACAGAGGCGGGATACTTATGCCGCTCGGAGGACAGCTGTTAATCCTGAAAGTCCCAGTGAGACCAGGAGCTGCACCGACACCATCCAAGACTGGAGGTGAAGACCGCGCAAGCCACAAGGTAACATCTTCGAGCAAGCCTCGGTTCAAGGTATATCTCTACAAACCATCCTTCCTATTGTATAGACATTGACACGATTCTTTTATTCTGGGTTTGGGAGGAGAAAATTTTTGTTTCCACTACCTTCTATGTTTCCCCTAAAACCCAAAAGTGGTATCAGAGCCACATTAATTGCTCTATACTTTAGGATTATCAATATGATCTATTTTGGTTTGTCGCCTTCATTTATTGCATACGATGCAAATAAAATTGGCTTTATGTATGTCCAATCTTAAATCCACAAACCCCAAAATACATATATGATATGTAATATGAATGCACTCGATACGCATCACCCTTAAATGAGTTTTGTGGTGGATGTATAGTGGGGCTATTGCCAATAAACCCTATGTATGTGTGCTTCGTTGTGGTTGCTTGCATCTCAGTCTGCACACCGATCCCCTATCTCTTATTCCTGATGTAACTCGAGATAACTCGAGATTTCTTTCCTACCTTTGCTCCCCCTGAATGTAACTCGGGGTTTCTCAATTCAAATGTAAAATAGGATAGATCTTTTATTTCCTGTTATGTCAAAGAATGGTGGACAACCTAACGATGACTAAGACGGTTAGTTCAAGGCGTGAACCGATCAGTTGATGTTCCAGATGACCAGTTCGAGGAGCGAGACGAGCGGGTGGAAGCCATGAGGAGATGCACGATGTCCAGGCAAACCGATCAGTTGGAGGAGCCAACTAATCAGCTGGTGGCACCCAACCGACCAACCTAATGGTGAGCCGATCAATCATGGAGATGAGTTGATCAAACCCAGTAAAGGAAAAGCACGAAGTTCATCTTATACAGGTTGCATGTGATGTGGACCTAGATGACCGTGATTCCTCTTGGCTCGAGGAATCACATTAGGATGGCCATAATCATTGCTTTTATCGTTTCACATGTTTTCTGTGGGATATAGCATGTATATGATACTTACTATATTGTGGTGATTGGATATGTATATGTACCTATAAAAACTAAATCTCTCATTAAATATTAAAGTTTTAGATGCCTTCCAAATGCGACACACGTGAAAAGTTTGATCGACCAAGTGTGGGCATGCCCTAGGGTGGTACACCATCTATCTTGTGGAAGCGTGAAGGATGGATATGTGGGTCTGCCCTAGCAGGGTGCATATTCATCGTGTTGGCTTTGGGTCAGACTTAACAAGGTGACCTAGATAGGATCTAGCACCTTGAGGCATGGAGGTGATCATGGCAAGGAGTTGTGCATGACATCTTTCAAGAGTTGCATATGATGAAATTGGCAAAAGTTGCCTACTTGGAAGATCTGAGTTGTGGGTGACAACCCTAGCTGGTCCATGATTCATAGGATTTTAGGATCTTGACCCACTAGAAGATTGTACACTGCAATCTTCAGAATTGATGGTGAGGGATGTCAATTTTAATCAAAATAGTGGGAGTGGTAATTAATTAAAGGCCTAATTAACTAGTGTCCAATTTTATTCAAATCAAATCAAATTAAAAGGAATTTTGACAAATGCAATTTTCTCGTGTAGAATGGCAAAAGAATCATCTTTTAAAATGGGCAAATTAATTGAGAATAAATTCCATAATTGGTTGGGGATTGTGATAAGTGTTCTGCACAATCCAGATATACTGGTAGCCTTTGAATCCACTCTATGTGTGCCTAAGAAGAAGGATAGTTCATTGATGGAGATAAATGGAACAAAGTCTAAGGACAAAGGTGAGGGAGAGAAGGGTTCTCTCGCCAAACCAATGTCAGAATCTTCTGCGCTCAAAACATGGAGAGGATGGAAGGAGCGATGGAAGAAGAAGCGAGAGATAGAGATCTCTACTTCTGGTGTATACATGATAGAGATTAACTTTACTACTTCTTTGTCATGGGTACTTGATATCGAATGTGGATCTCACATTTGTTGAAATATGAAGGATCTTAAGAGAAGTAGGCCTTTGAGGAAAGGTGAGGTTGAACTACGAGTTGCCAATGGGGCAAGAGTTTCCGCCAGTGCCGTAGGAACCTATGAGTTAACTCTACCTAGTGGGCTAATAATAGAGTTGAAGAACTACTATTATGTATCTTCCATAAATAGGAATATCATTTCCATCTCTTGTTTGGACAATGATGTTTTTGAATTTCTTATTAAGAATGGAAAGTGTTCCATTCAAAAGATGGGATCTTTTATGGCAGTGCTCCAATGTCTTATGGTCTATACTTGATAGATATAGAGACAAGTGTATAAAACATAAACACCAAACGCAAAAAACTCAACAACTCAAACAAAACATATCTTTGGCATTGTCGTCTAGGGCACATAAATGAGAAGTGCATCTCTAGACTCCATAAAGATGGTTATCTAGACTCTTTTGATTATGAATCAATAGAGACATGTGAATCTTGTTTGTTGGGCAAGATGACCAAGACTCCCTTTTTAGGTAAAGGTGAGAGAGCTAGTGATCTATTAGGATTCATACATACTGATGTATGTGGGCCTTTTAGAACTAATGCCAGAAATGGGTATCAATACTTCATTACCTTCATTGATGACTTCAGTAGGTATGGCTATGTGTACCTGATGAAACATAAGTCAGAAACCCTTGAAAGGTTCAAGGATTTCATGAATGAAGTACAGAACCAACTTGGTAAAAGTATTAAAGCATTTCAATCCGATCGAGGTGGAGAATACTTCAGCCAGGAGTTTGAGGACCTTCTGTGAGCCTGTGGTATTGTATCACAATGGACTCTGCCTGGAACACCACAACATAATGGTGTGTCTGAAAGAAGGAATCACACTTTACTAGATATGGTGCGATCAATGATGAGTTTTACTAATCTTCTGATTTCCTTCTGGGGTCATGCTCTTGAAACCACTGCGTTTACACTTAACCGAGTACCATCTAAATTGGTTCAAAATACACCATATGAGATATGGCACGGGAAGCATCCTAGTTTTGTCTTTTATTAAGATTTGGGGTTGTGAGGTTTACGTCAGGAAAATGTTTCCTGATAAGCTTGAACCCAAGTCCGATAAATGTTATTTTGTTGGATACCCCAAGGAAACGAGAGGATATTATTTATACCACCCTACTGGAAACAAAGTGTTTGTTTCTAGGACATTTGTATTCCTAGAAAAGGAATTTATTTATAGAGGAAATAGTGGGAGGAAAATAGATCTTGAAGAGGTTCGAGCCCAACAAGAAAACATTGAACCAGTAGATGTACAAGAGGAACATAGAGATTCACAAAGTGTTGTGGAATCTCAGTCTCCTCAAGTAATACAAGGACCTCTAGATATAGTAGGACACGCCTTGAACCTGAAAGGTTTGGATACCTTGTGACTCAGGAAGGCGGTGAGTTGATCATAGATGATGATCCAACTACCTATCTAGAGGCTATGGAGGGACCAGATTCTGAGAAATGGCTTGAAGCCATGAGATCCAAGATGGAATCCATGTACTCCAACAAAGTATGGACTTTGGTGGAACCACCTGAAGGGGTAAAACCCATAGGGTGTAAGTGGGTCTCCATGAAGAAGACTGACATGGATGGCAATGTGCAAACTTATAAAGGCAGATTGGTTGTAAAGGGTTTCTGACAAGTTCAAGGTGTTGACTATGACAAAACATTTTCTCCAGTTGCCACGATTAAGTCCATCAGGATCATGCTTTCTATTGCGGCTTACTATGACTATGAGATTTGGCAAATGGATGTTAAAACCACATTCCTTAATGGGAATATAAATGAGGATGTATACATGACACAACCTAAAGGTTTTGTAGATCCAAAGAATGCTAATAAAGTCTATAAGCTACAAAGGTCAATCTATGGATTGAAGCAAGTGTCTCAAAGTTGGAATCTTTGATTTGATGAGGAAGTCAAAGTGTTTGGCTTTATTCAAAATGAAGATGAACCTTGTGTGTACAATAAGGTTAGTGGGAGCATGACCACATTCCTTATATTGTACGTGGATGGCATACTATTGATAGGGAATGATGTCTCAGCCTTAGAGAAGGTAAAGACTTGTCTTGGGAATACTTTCTCAATGAAAGACTTAGGAGAAGTATCCTACATTCTAGGTATTAAGATCTATAGAGATAGATCTAAAAGGCTTCTCAGACTAAGTCAAAGAACGTACAATGACAAAGTGTTGAAGCAGTTCAGCATGGAGAACTCAAAGAGAGGCAACATCCCCATGCTACATGGAGTCACCATCTCTAGAGCTCAATGTCCCTAATCTTTTGAAGAGAGGGAGCGTATGAATGGGATTCCATATTCATCAGCCATCAGATCCATCATGTACGCTATGTTGTGCACACACCCAGATGTCTCGTATGCTCTCAGCATGACGAGAATGTACCAATCAAATCCCGTGGATGCTCACTGGATAACCGTAAACAACATCCTCAAGTACTTGCGAAGGACTGAGGATCAGTTCCTTGTATACAGACGCGAGGAAGAACTGGTAGTAAAGGGTTACACCGATGCAAGCTTCCAAACTGACAAAGATGATTATAGATTGCAATCAGGATTTGTATTTTGCCTAAATAATGGAGTTGTGAGCTGAAAGAGTTCCAAGCAAGAAACAGTTGCCGATTCTACTATAGAGGTTGAGTATATTGCTGCTTCACATGCAAAAAAGGAAGTTGTGTGGATCAGGATGTTCATTACTGAACTTGGTGTAGTTCCCAGTTGATGTGATGCAATTGAGCATTATTGCGACAATAATGGAGCTATTGCTCAAGCTAAGGAGCCCCGATCACATCAGCGGTCCAAGCACATACTGCGGCGCTTCCATCTCATATGAGATATCGTACAGTGAGGAGATGTGAAGATTTGCAAAGTACCAACTGAAGACAACATAGCTGATCCACTAATGAAGGCCCTTTCTCAGTAGAAGCATGATGGTCATGCTAGGTCACAAGGACTGAGGTTCCTAGGTGACTGACTCTAAGTGCAAGTGGGAGTCTGTTGGTATGTATGCCCATAGAGCAATTCATGTGATGATTGTAATGGGATACTTTGTAAATGATTTGAATAATAATAAAGGCAATTTCCAATCTATATGTTTTAACTATTTCTGAGATGATAGTGTAACATGATAGATGTCTAAAGAATTGTTTACTCGATGACATATGCTTTTAGGTTTAGAACCTAAACGATGAGATCATACAGATGTTAAGAGTATACTTTCTTGTCCAGTCCCTAGTCGGTTGTTATTGTGGAAATAACCATAGATATTGATAACACTAAAGACTAGATTGTGTGTTGGTTGATGGCAAAATCTGATTAGTCATTGATATAGTGATATCAAACCAAGCACATAGGTACTTGTTAGGGAACAAGTGTACCGAACAGACCCACCATGAGAGTTACACATGGAACCATGATTTTGTAGTCGCAGTCAGCTCTCACAGTGATGGTGGTGAGTGTGATTCTTCGACCTGAAATCACCACACTCAACACATGTCTTTGGGTACACTTTGACATCATCAAACACAATCCTGAAACATGGGTTGTTATAAAGGTGATGATTGGGTGACTTTGACACATGGGGCTTTTGAGGGGTGAGTGATAGATATGGGATTTATCCCTCCTAAGGGAGTTTGATGTCCATGGCCACTTGATGAGTAGGATTGAGAAAGGCATGCACATGCATGTGTGAATCAATATGTGATATTGATGTCACACACATCTCACCCAGTCTACTCTAAGATCAAGGAAATGGATGAACGTTGAAAGGATGAGTGTACCATGCCTTGATTTCATTCAGGACATTAGTGACAAAGGAATTATACATTCACTGTAACACCATTCACAGATTGTAGGATTGAAAGTTGTTCTCCAACTTTCTATTTCACTTGGGTAGCACTGATGTGCGACTAGGCACCGCTCTTTGCTTGTGAAGTCATAAGTGTTATGGATTTTCACTACCAACATGAAATGGGCCTGCAGGGTCACACACATAGGATTTAACCTGGAAGAGGAGTTTATCCACAAATGATGTTTAGATTGATTACTGAAGGAGTTTAGTATTTCAATTAAACACTAAATCAATTGATAGCTCAATATAATAATGTTCAAGGTGTTGGACCGATTGATTAGAGTATCAGATTGATTGAAACTGCATTTGACTGATTTTGCACAATTTGCACTCCCAACCGATCGACTCATGTGATGAACCGATCGGCTCAGGACAGGTTGAGACGACCAGTTCAAGGGTTGAACCGATCAGCTCAATAGATCCAAACGAGAAAGTTGGGAAAGTCAGGTTGGTGAGAAATTTCTTTTCGTTTCACTTGTCCAATTTGATTGGAACAAGGATTGGTATTTGGATCAATTTGAAACAATAGAGGAAAAGTCAATCGGGAACTGACCAGGAAGTGAACTGATCATTTTATAAGTGAATCGATCGGCTCAGGTGCCCCAATCGATCAGTTCAGGTGTGAACCGATCGGCTCAGGTCCCCAATTGAACTGTTCATGCTTGAAATGATCGTTTCAGCTGGCGCAGTTGGTTGTTTTGTGGAAAATCTTGAACTCTTCTACTCCTACTTTAATCCCGCATTTCCCGGGGTAGAGAACCCTGTCCCATGACCCTCCTATATATAGGGGTATTGGGGGCTTCTCAAAGTACAACTCAGAACACCAGTTGCTCTGCAAAGTTGTCATTCTCTATGGTTGTGGTAACTAGGAGTGCCCGAGCAAGTGCTACCCGATAAGGGAGGCACAATAAGGGAAAGACAACTACAGAAAAGTGACTGGTGGCAGGAGAGTGTGTCGGTGACTAGTACGTCAACAGGAGGGTATGAATCCTTCTGGTGCCTTGTGTGACAAGGAGATCGGAGTTCTAGGTGGTCCGTGTGGATTACTGTAGAGGCGGGACACTTCTGCCGCTCGGAGGACAGTTGTCAATATCGATAGTCCCAGTGAGACTAGGAGCTGTAAAGACACTGTCCAAGACCAGAGGTGAAGACCATGCAAGCCATGAGGTAACATCTCCGAGAAAGCCTCGGGACAAGGTATGTCTCTACAAACCATCCTTCCTATTATATATACGTTGACACGATTCCTTTATTCTGGGTTTGGGAGGAGAAAATTTTTGATTCCGCTGCCTTCTCTATTTCCCCTAAAACCCAACAGGCGTGTCCATAGATCCAGAGGTGGCCTAGATTTGGGCTAGTCATGTTCATATATATAATGTGATAATCATAGTCACTTTAAAGTTTGCATCAAATGAAATAAACAAGAAAGCATATAAGTTCAACCATGCGAGGAAATATTTGAGAAACCATGTGAAACTACAATGGGAATCTCAGGCTACCACATACCTATCTCAGGAGAATTTGCAGTCCATATAAGAATAAGTAGAATTAACTACACAATCAACCAAGCAAGTCAACCTGAAATTCAAGGCATACATCCATGTGTCACTGCATGATTCTAAATCCTATCAAAGGACTGACTTGATTCCTAAGTTAGGTTTTTATATCCACTTCTTATGTCATTATCCATATTACCCCTTTACTCTAATTATTGCTCCTTTCTACTTTATTAATTCACAAACCCTACTTTAGGTTTCATACACATCATTATGCTACAAAAAGGTTCCTTTTACAAAAGTCCCAATCTTTTTCCTTTTTAAGCCAAATTAGGATTAGAGAGATACAAAGATGAATATCTGACACTTCTATGTTTATTGGGTTGACAAACCCTATTTTCCATCATTTAGTACACCTTTATGCATAAAGAAACCCTAACTTTTCAAAACTTTGATTTTAATATCCATATGAGTCCAAGGTTTTCCTTTTGTTCATAATAGATCAAACATTGATTAAAAACATTAACTAAGTCTATTAGATTCATCAACATTCACAAATTAGCATTTTGGTTCATTAAAAGCATAAAAAAATCAACTTTGAACATCTTTTAAATTGGAAGCAGATATATGCCAAGATTATATTTTTACCATGTATCTTGCATTTTTCTAATCAAGATACATAAATTATTTGGTACTTTTGGATAAATCTATGATTTACTAGGATTTTTGCAAGATAAACCTTTTTTACGTAGATAGCCCCGCTAGCATGGCAAATCAATTAACCGAGTGAGAAAAAGAGAAGAAAAGACAAGACCATCCTTACCCTCAAAGAAAAAAGCACAAGGCAAAGTGGTCTTTTGCCCACAACCCTTCTTCAACCATAGGATTCATCTTCTTCACAATCCAGGAGTCAACCCGTGGGTTGAGTTTGAGGTTCCTGCCCTCCCAACTTCAGGTGACGACACCCGAACCTCCGCCTGGGCATCGTGAACTCACGACACCCCTCAATTGATATGGAGGTGGTATAGAATAATTGGGCGATGAGGACAAACCTATGGCGAGTCACAAGTGAATACAAGGGTGGAAATCACACTGTCTAGGGCAATTGAAGATACAGAAGTACTCAGTAGCTTGTGGGTGATCTTCAAGGCTTCTTGGTAGGCTTCTAGAGGGGTTGTACAACCCCTTTTTACTAGTCTATGGCTGCTGGGTTGCGGTGGTTTGAGAGAAACTCCTAGAAGCCACAAAATAGGGTGAAATTTAGGGTAGGTTGGTTCGATTTTCTCTCCCAGACTCAATGGGAAAGCTAACTAGGGTTGAAGAGATTGAAGATGCACAAAATCCCCTCGAGATCCTAGATTCCAACTTTTCCCTATTTATTGATCTGTCACGAGCTAGGAGATGATGGAACCATCGTTGGATCTCTAATCCTACGGCCTACAACGTGCAAGTCCAAAAATAAAATCCCATGTATAATCGAAATATCCTGGCATTAATGATATTCCTATGTAATAATCACACTTTAGGGATTTTTAGAAAATTCATTTCTCCTAATCCAATAAGCTTTTTAACCCCAAATTTTAAGGTAAAGTTCTTGATGACTTAATCTACCTATGGAAACAATTGGGGATCAAAACTAGAAATCAATAACTCTTTTTCTTCATATGAAATTCATGTACAAAAATAGGCATATATAATGCATTAAAACTCATATTTCTCTTTTTTTCTTTTCTATTCTCTTATTTTCAAAATTTCTAGATTTTATAAGGCATGTGGGACTAAAACCATCCTATTGTGGCCACTTATGCCACCTTCTATATAATTCCATATTTTTCTAAAACATAAGTTATTTATTTTCTTCTTGCCTTTTCCCTTATTATGAGTTTTTCTTATGTCCTTTATCCTTTTACATTTCCATTGGCTTATTAAAAAAGGGAAAAACACAAAATTCATAATTTAAGACAATTTTGCAAAGAAACCCAAGTTGTAAAACAATGCACAAAAATTCTCAACAAATCCCTTTTTATTAAATAATTGCATAAAAGTACTACCAAAATTGGAGTTATAACATCCTTCCCCTCTTATAAGTATCTTATCCTCAAAATTCAGGTAATCATACAAACAATTCAGGATATGATTTTTCCATGTCTGTCTTCAGCTCCTATGTGGCTTCATCCTCACCATGGTGCTTCCAGAGAACCTTTACCATATCAATTTGTTTGTTTCTTAGTTCTTTGACCTTAGTATCCAGTACTCTCACAGGTGACTCAAGATATGTCAGGCTCGCATAGAGCTCAATAGGTTTAATGCTCAGGACATGGCTTGGATCTTTCACATATCGCTTCAGATTGGATACATGGAACACGTCATGCATCAGGGTATACTATATGGGGATCTAGCTACACAGTATGCTGCTTCACCAATCCATTCTAGAACTTCAAAAGGACCTACTTATTTGGGACTCAACTTTCCTCTATTCTTAGATATATCTCAGAGGGATTGGTCTTTAGAAATACATGCTCACCCACAGTGAAATGTAAATTAGTCTGCTTTGCATCTACATACGACTTATGTTGATTCTGGGCTCTCTTCAGAATCTGCCTAATCAAAGTGACTTTCTCAACATAAATTTGAAGTCCCTCTGACTTCAATAAGGTTCTCTCACCAATCTCATCCCAGTAAAGTGGTGATTGATAGAGCCTCCTATGAAACACTTTGTATAGAGGCATCTAGATACTATCTTGGTAGCTATTATTATAGACAAACTCTACTAAAGGAAAGTACTACTCCCATGATCCACCCCAATAAAGGACACACACTCTCAATAGATCTTCTACAATCTGGATCATTCTCTCTGACTGTTCATCAGTCTGGGGTGGTAGGCATTACTAAATTCCAACCTTGTCCCAAGTTCTTCATGCACCTATTTCCATAGCTTCGAGGTGAACTTGGGGTCACAATCATAAATAATCGATCTCAGAGTACCATGCAGAAGGGCTATCTCCAAGATATATAGATCAACTAAGTCTAACACTTTGGTGTTAATCTTCAAGGAAAGGAAGTGTAACGACTTGGTTAAATGGTCCACCACAACCTATATAGCATCATGACCTTTCTTGGTCTTGGGAAGACCTAGCACAAATTCCATGGTGATATGGTACCATTTCCATTTAGGAATATCAATCTATTTCAGTAATCCTCTAAGTCTCTGGTGTTCATCCTTCACCATTTGGAACACAATACAACTGGCCACATATGCCCCTATGTCCTTCTTCATTCCAGACCATCAGAAATACCGATGTAAGTCCTTAAACACCTTAGTAGTGTCGGGGTGTATTGTATACTTAGATCCATGAGCTTCTTGTAGGATATGAGTCTTCAAAGTTGGCTCCTCAGGAACCCAAATATGATCCTTGTATTGGATCCCTCCATCCACACCCAAGGACAAGTGTGTATGAGGTTTCTCCAACAAACCTTTCATCTTTTCAATCTCTGGGCTCACCAACTGGGCAGCTACTAACTCGGTCAGTAAGTCACGTTTTATCTGAATGATAGCCAAACGAATTCAGTCTTCAAATGGTTGTGGGGCTCATCTAGCATACTCTTCTAGTTCCCTCCACTTGATAAATAAGACAGCTGCACATCTAAGCTATTTTTAGCTAGCGACCAACTCTTAATCCATAGGAAATCCCAATCTAGAAAATTTATCCACATACCCAATGGTCTTGAGCACATGAGGACCTACTAGATCTCCTTTTACCATGTTTCATTTGAACAGTGCCTTGGAGACATCATATCTCTCATGTCTTGCCTGATCTTGGAACATGTTTTTAAGATGCATTACCATCTCAATGACATCCATGTTCTCATGTTGCCTTTGCAAATCATAGTTCATGGATCACAACATTGGGCATTTGACATCAATGACATCTTCAATATGCTTCTTGTAAGCGTCCCTGTCATCCTCAGGTGTAGTGGGACTAGGTTCTTTTGTCTCTGGTGTTTCCAAGACATAGAGCTTGTGCTCCTACGTGAGAACAATTTTCAGCATCCTGAACTAGCTGTGGAAGTTATTCCCATTTAACTTGTCCTTCTCAAGGACTGATCACAAAGAAAAAGTGGTGTGTGTTGGAATTTGATTCTACAAGAGAAATTTACAATTTTGTCAAAATATTTTTTTATTTGATTTGATTGAATAAAATTTAACTATATAGAATAAGGCCTTTAATTTATTATCACTCTCATTAATTTGTTCACATTGATAACCCTCATTTATCAATTCAAAAGTTTACAATGCCCAAACTTATTATGAGCTAAGATAAAAAACAATTGAGTAATTATCCTGCCAACATCGACATCCATAATCAATCATTAAGGTAGGCATCTTTAGCCAATTGCATCTTATGCAATTCTTTGATAGATGATATCCGCAACTCTTTGTCATAGTCATTTGCATGCTTCTAGGTGCTTAATCTCATTAAGGAAACCTAGTTAAGCCTGACCCCAAGAGCCAACATGATAGAAATGCACCCTACTTGGAAGGCCCACATAACTACCATCACACTTCCACAAGATGGATAGTGAGCCACGCTTGGGGTACTCACACATAATCTATCAAGATTTTCATGTGTATTTCTATTGAAAAGCATATTGGACTTAATATGTTTAATTGAGGGATTTTATATATATAGATATATTTTTCGGGAAATACGAGCAAAGAGAATAGCAGTGGAAACAAAAAATTTATCTATATGTATACATGTAACAGCAAGATCTCATCAACTACTATGAAATAGGAAGGATGGTTTTAGCAAGTTATACCTAGACTCGGAGCAAGTCCAGTGACAAAACTCACTTCTTTGCAACTATTAACAAGTTACTCTTAGACGCTGGCTGTGTAGCTCCTGGTCTTATCCACAAATAGTTGTCTATACAACCTCTGTAGTGACTCTGGTGATCTGGCCACATACTGTAGATTGACTTTGTTCTCTAAGAAGCAGCCAATAGACTCAAGCCTTTAGAGTAGTTCACACAGACCAGCTAGAGCTCCTATCATTCACCAAGAACATACATGAAGGAGTTGTCCCTCTTGTTGGCATACTAGTCACCAACATGCTCTCCCACAACGACAACTATCAGTCTTTCTCTGCCATAGCTATGCCTCCCTAGTAGAGTAGGAATTTCTTGGGCTATCTTAGTTACCACAACTAGAGAGGACAACAGTTGTCAGAGGGATGATTCTCAGTTTTCTGTGTTGTAGTTTTTCTATGCGAAGTCCTATGTACCCCTATATTTATAGTAGAGGCTAGGTTCAAGGTTGCTAGTCTGTACGGGATTGTGCAGGAGTGCAAGGGACCTGAAGATCTTGAATTTTCACAACCTATGAGACACCATACGGTTGTCTGGGGTGTGAGACAGTCATCTTGCACTGCGAGATAGTAGTTTGATAGTTTCCTAGTCGCACATGAATTTGGCAATTTTGATTCGAATTAAAATCTTATATTAATTTACTTGCACCCCAAGTTTGTGCAATCAAAACTATTCAGGAAACATCTAAAATATTTGTTCGGCCCCATTGAGCCATCTCACCTAGGAGAGACACCCGTCTCGCTCACCTAAACACCCATCTAGTGATTCTTAAATGAGTCAGTCAGTTCAATCACAGGGCATCTGCCACCACATTGGTCTTTCCTGGGTGATACACGATGGTGAAATCATAGTCTTTCATATATTCCATCCATTGTCTCTGTCTTAGGTTGAGGCCCTTTTGAGTCAGGAGATACTTTATGCTCTCATAATCGGTGAGGATTTTAAAGGTAGCACCATACAAGTAGTGTCACAAAACTTTTAGGGCATGTATAATCGCAACCAACTCTAGGTCATGTGTCGGATAATTCACTTCATTTGGCTTGAGATTCCAGAATTGCATAATCGACAACATGCTTATTCTACTATAGCACACATCCAAGCCCCATTTCAGATGCATCTGTTAATAACATGGAACCTTCATTGCCAAACAGTAGAGTCAGCATCGGTGTTGTGGTCAATTTCTCCTTCAACTCTTGGAAGCATGCTTCACACAACTCTGACCATACAAACTTTTCGTCCTTTTGAGTGAGCTTGGTAAGGGGTTGGGTGTTCTTTGAGAAATATTGGATGAACTTCCAGTAATACTCTATCAATCCCAAGGAAGTTGTGAATTTTAGAAGGATTCTTCAGCGTTGGCCAATCGCGTACAACAGAGACCTTGGCAGGATATACTGAGATCGTCCCTCCTGAGATCATGTGTCTGAGAAACATGATGTGATTGATGCAAAACTCGCATTCAGTGAACTTCCCATAAAACTTCTTCTTCCTCAAGATTTTAAGGACTCTAACTAGGTGGTCTCGATTGGTCTAGGTCATCTGAGTAGACTAAGATGTCATCTATGAACACTATAATGGAAGAGTCAAGAAAAGTTTGGAACACAATGTTCATGAGGTTCATAAAAACACTTGGGGCATTGGACAGTCCAAAAGGCATGACTAAGATCTCATAATGTCCATATGGGTATGGAAAGAAGTTTTTGGTATGTATTCATTTTTAATTCATAACTGGTGGTACTCGGACCTTAGGTCAATCTTTGAAAAGACTCAGTCTTCCTTAAGCTGGTCGAACATGTCGTCGATTCTGGGTAGAGGGTACTTGTTTTTTTATGGTAGCTTGGTTTATCATGTGATATCAATGCACATGCAAAGTGATCCATCCTTATTCTTTACAAAGAGGATTGGAGCTCCCCATGGTGAGAACTAGGCCTAATGAGGCCCTTGTCTAGCAATTCCTATAGTTGCTTCTTCAGCTCTAATAATTAAGTAGGGGCCATCCGATAAGGTACCCTGGAGATAGGGTTCATTTTGGGAGCTAAATCTATGATGAAATCCACCTCTCTCTCTGGAGGCAAGCCATGTAAATCATCTGGGAAGACATCTACATAGTCCCAAACAACCTCTATCTCTCCTAAGGGTTCAACCTTAGATTCAGTTTCTATAACAATGTCTTGGAATGCCAGAAAACTTTTGTCTATCATTTGATGTTTTTTAAGGCCAACACATACAGACTAGTGGTTGCATGTTTCCTCCCTCTAATGGTTAGAAGCGAGTGACTAGGTCTCTTTATCAAAATCTTTTTCTCCCTACAGTCAATATGGGCTCTATAGGTATAAAGCTATTCCATGCCAATTATCACATCAAAGTCATTCATGTCCAAAAAAATAAAATCAATAGGGAATTCATGACACATATATTTAACAGGTAAAATAGGGTTTTTTAAAAGATATGTAAGAATCTGACCACTTGGGGTAGTGACATCTAACACGTATCCTAAATCCTTGAAATCTAGATAGAGCATAGTTGAAAGATTTCTCAAAATAAAAGTATTTGTTGATCCACAATCATAAAGAGCTTTCACACTTTGTTCCATAATTTCAAGTGTTCCTACATAGTTTTCAAGATAGTCAAGCTTCCATTACATTGTATAAAAAAAGATGGGAAAAACTACTCTAAGGGTTATTACCCTATATTAGACAATTGGAATTATCCTAGGCTTCATCATTATCAATGGAGGAAACTTGAGCATGTCGACGCTCTCATGTAGGTGGGGTTGCTACTGCTGGCTGTGCCACTATCGGTGCTAGTGCCACTGGTTGAGCTGCCATCAAGGATTTTCCTCTTGGGCCAGGAAGAGCGTAGTTAGCCTGGAAGTGTCCCTCTTGTTGGTATCGAAAACACACTTTCCTTTCTAAGAGATAGTTCCCTGGATGGTATCTCCCGCATTTGTGGAATCTAGATGATACCCCTTGTTGTCTATGCTCATTTTGGGGCTTTCTTTTTCATTCCTTGCCAAGGTGACGACCCTAGTTCTTCTTGTTATCATTTCTTGAGATGGAACTGCAATCTGCGAAGCCAATATCCCTTGGGTTGGTTATGTTGTGGCATGACCGTCTTATCCATGTACAGGGTAAAGTTGAGGGATTCAGAGAGAGTTGTGGGCTAGCTCGCCATGAAATGGGGATTAATGGCAGGGTGAAGTTTATCCACAAAATTTTCCACCCTTCTTTCATCAGTCATCATGTAGCCAAAATGCTCTAAGAGGTGAAACTGGTGAGCATAGCTGGCCACAGACAAGTTTCCTTGAACCAAGAAAGTGAACTACTTTTCCTTTTCCTTCTTGACAGTGGGAGGTATGCATATTGTGATAAAAGTGAATGGAAATCTGCCCAAGCCATGGGCTCTTCACTCAGATCTCGACCCATGATAGGGTTCTCCCACCATATTTTTGTTGCACCCTCTAGGAGATGGGAGGCGAAGAGAACCTTCTTTCTTGCTCATACCTCTAAAATGCAACACCAATTTTCCACTGCCAAAAGACAAGCATCGACTTTGTCTACCACATCCATCTTGTCTCCCCCCCCCAGAACTTCTCAATATTCATCTTCACAAATTCTAATATGGTGGCACTAAGTGGGGATAGATGGGCACATGTTTGTTGTTCTCATTGTGGGGAACATCTCTAAGGGCAAGGACACTGATGGCTTCAATCAACTTATTCTTTTCCTCTAACCAGAGAATCTCAATAGTTTTTGTCACCATTGATCCGGTTGCCAATCCGGAATCAGCAACATGACTAGGGTCATCCCTTGCTTCATCTTCAGACATGGGTTCCACTTTAGGTCTAGGGCTTCCTTCAGGGTTCTCGATGTGGAAGGGAATGCGTTTAGGCTTAGGGCCTTTCTCTCCAGATGCTTCACCTTCTCTCTTCCTTTTCTTAGAGGATTCACCTTCCATGTGCCTTTTCTTCTCAGAGGAGGGCCTCTTTTTGTGCAAGGGCCTCGGTCCAGGGTATTCGTTGGCAGTATCATTAGGGAGGGCCTCAGTCTGGGGAATTTGTTAGTGGTTTCATTAGGGATGGAAAAAGTTTTGACAAGGGCCATGTTGTAACATATATATAACTCTATTAACCATAGTTTCATAACGTATGATTATCTTATATCCATGACTTCTTATTTACATGCATTTTATGTTTGGTGGAGGATACCCTAATCCTTATCATCCATAACCCCAACACTCAAGAGGAGGTGGAGAGGGAGAAACCCTAGTCACTTAAAGTTTGTTAACAAAAAGGGGACAAAGAAGTGATGAGAGTAGATGAGAAATCCTAGTGGTATCTCATTTTGAGTCAAATCCTCAGATTCAGGCCAGACAGTCACGCAGATTTTAGGAGTCCCCATAAACTGACTAGCGGGGCAAAGGAAAATCTTGCCAGCCCCCAGATTGTGATCCTTTTCTAGACACCTCCATCTTTGGAAAATTCTCTAATAACTCCTTTTGACCTCTAAAGACTTTGCAAAATTTAAAAAATATGAAAGATCATGGGGAAAATCATGATCTGATGCCAATTGTAACAATCATATTCCCCGAAAAACCTGAATTAAGGAAGGCAAAGAAACTAGAGTTGTTATCCCAAAAATAGGATCAAATGGTTTTTCACAAAATAAAAAATAATTAATAAATTATACTAAACTAACTAAACTTGGTATAGGATAAAAAAATTGTTTTCCAAAGTTTACAAAAACATGGGTTCTAGAATTTACTGAGAAATAAATCATCTATCTATATCCTCTGGGCCTTACTTCATTTATTTGCTTTCAATGTCTTCTTTCCGTGAATGACCAATTTCCAGCAAGATTGTCCTAAAATGTCGACAATCAAAACGTCAATCAATATGATAGGTCATACTAGTATGTTGGGGAAACAAAATCTCACAAGTAATGATAACAATAATACAACAATAATTGTTTAACAAAACAATTTTAACATTTTCATCATGACTAACTAATCTAGGTTTATCCACCCTCTGCCATAACCCCTCAGGGCCTCATATTGTAGTATTCACTATCTTCCCCTATCCAGGAAGATGACTTTATCATGTCTCCCCCTATCCAGGCGGGTGATTTCTCATGTACCCCCTATTCAGGATGGTATCAAAATATACCTTCCCCTGTCCAAAAAGACGGCCTTTCCATAGATCCTGTGGTGGTCTAGATTTATTCTAGTTATGTTCATATATATAATGTGATAGTCACATTCACTTTAAAGTTTGCATGGAATGAAATAAACAAGAAAGCGTATAAGTTCAACCATGCGAGGAAATCTTTGAGAAACCACATGAAACTAATATGGGAATCTTAGGCTAGCACATACCTATCTCAGGAGAATTTTCAGTCCAAATAAGAATAAGTAGAATTAACCACACAATCAACCAATCAAGTCAACCTAAAATTCAAGGCATACATCCATGTGTCACTACATGATTCTAAATCCTATCAAAGGACTGACTTAATTCCCAAGTTAGGTTTTTCCACTTTCTTATCTCATTATCCATATTATCCCTTTAGTCCAATTATTGCTGCTTTCCACTTTCTTAATCCACAAACCCTACTTTAGGTTTCATACACATGATTATGTTACAAAAAGGTTCCTTTTACAAAAGTCCCAATCTTTGTCCTTTTCAAGACAAATTATGGTTAGAGAGATGAAAAGATTAATATTTGATACTTTTATGTTTATTGGGTTGACAAACCCTAATTTCCATCATTTAGTACACCTTTATGCATAAAGAAATCCTAGCTCTCAAAACATGGATTTTAATATCCATATGAGTCCAAGATTTTCCTTTTATTTATAATAGGTCAAACATTGACTAAAAACATTAACTAAGTCTATTAGATTCATCAACATTTCCAAATTAGCATTTTGGTTCATTAAAAGCAATAAAGACATCAAATTTGAACATATTTTAAATTTAAAGTAGAAATAGGCCAAGACTATATTTTTACAATGTATCTTGCATTTTTCTAATCAAGGTACATATATTATTTTCTACTTTTGGATAATCGTATGATTTACTAGGATTTTTCAAGATGAACCTTATGGATAGTTCTACGTAGATAGCCCGCTTGCATGGCAAATCAATTAACTGAGTGAGAAAAAGAGAAGCAAATACTAGACCATCCTTACCCTCAAAGAAGTGTGAACGGGGCAACGTGGTCTTTTTCCCACAATCCTTCTTCAACCTCGGGCTGTCTCTTCTTCATGAGCTAGGAGTCAACCCGCGGGTTGACTCTGAGGTGCCCGCCCTCCCAGCTTCAACTGACGACACCCGAACCTCCACCTGGGCACCGTGAACTCACAACACCCCTCAATTGATCTAGAGGTTGTCTAGAATAGCAGGGTGAAGAGGACAAACCTCTAGTGAGTCTGCAACAAAAAAAGGTGGAAATCACACCGTCTTGGGTAATTGAAGATAGGGAAGTACTCGGTTCCTTGTGGGCGGTCTTCAAGGTTGCTTGGTAGGCTTGCAAAGGGGTTGTACACCCCCTTTTATACTATTCCATGGCGGCAGGGTCCCAAGGGTTTGGGCGAAACTCCTAGAAGCCATGGAATAGGGTGAAATCTAGGGTAGGTTTGTTCGATTCGCTCTCCCGGACTCAATGGGAAAGCTAACTAGGGCTAAAGAGATCGGGGTTGTGCGAAATCCCCTCAAGATCCCAGACTACAACGGTTCTTTGTTTCACCATCTATCATGAGCTATTAGATGATGTCTCCATTGTCGGATCTCTGATCTGACAGCCTACAACGAATGCACTTGAAAATAAAATCCCATTAATAATTGGAAAATTGTGACATTAATGATATTCCTATGTAGTATTCACACTTTAGGGATTTTTAGAAAATTCATATCTCCTAATCTGTGAAGCTTTTTCATCCCAAACTTTAAGAAAAGTTCTTGATGACTTAATATACCCATGGACATAATTTGGGGTTAACACTTGAAGAGAATAACTCTTTTTATTCATATGCAAGTCATGTACAAAAGAGGCATACATAATGCATTAAAACTCATATTTTCTCTTTCTTTCTTTTCCATTCTCTTAATTTCTAATTTTCTAGATATTAGAAGGCATGTGGTACTAAAACCATCCTATTGTGGCCAATTATGCCACCTTCTATAGAATTCCATATTTTTCTAAAACATGAGTTATTTATTTTCTTCCTACCTTTTCCCTTATATTGGGTTTTTCTTTTGTCCTTTATCCTTTTAAATTTTCATTGGATTATTAAAATATGGAAAAGCAGGAAATTCATAATTGAAAACAATTATGGAAAGGAACCCAAGTATCTTAAGCAAGACTAGGTAGTTATCACATAGCAGTAGATAATTTAATATTCTAAAAAGGAATATGAAGAGCATGTATAACAATTCATTTCTCTTACCACCTTATTATTCAAGAAATCAGTACAAAGATCAGGCAAAGGGATCAACCAATGTTATTTGTATGTGACCCTAAGCAAGATACACAACACCGATGTTTTACATCTTTTATTATTGCCACAAGGATTTGAATTGTACCACCCAAATACAACCGACCACTGCTAAGTCAAAATCGGTGCCATACAAGGTCAATGGAAGGGACAAAATCCATGAACTTCCCACACCTACTAGTCAACACAAGAGAAATGTCGTAGAGACATATCATTGAACTACAACAATGGCATATAATCAAGCTTAGGGATTGTCTCACACATGGCCATCCACATATAATCACACCTAGCCCACCTTGATACAGGTAACAATGCTAGAAGAACAAGCTCACGCATGGCCATTCTAAAAAGAAGGATTGGCTCACTCATGGCCATCCACATCACAAGGAGATCAACTCATGCATGTATATCTCACACAACGTATAATTGTGGACACAAGGAGGTACCCGACTTGCTCCCCAACATATTCAAAAATATGTGCTCTGAGTTATACTCATTTTACCAATCCAACAATTAAAGCTGACACTGGAAAGGATCTATGGCAAAGGGAACCTACATGACTATGGTTTCACTTGATTAATTAATCCAACTGGTTATCTTTTAGCATCAATCAAGTTACAACGTATAAATCCAAAAAAAATTCTACAAGATAAGGGATTAGTTCAACTCCAGAAGATATAAAGTGTAAAAGGTGTGAGCCAATCACATCATCACCACATGATACTTGTAACAATTTCATTCACAATTCCATCACCAATATCACATAATTGTGGGATATCAATCCCTCAATCATATCACTAGAGGACGTCCCCCAACAATAGGCATTAATCCATCACTAGGTCATAGGACCCATCACATTGATATGATCTCATCATACTCATAGTCATCACCCTGCATGATATAGCATTCACACAACTATGTTATTCAACTTCATTTCACCTGAAAGGTTAGGGATTATAAAAAGGAGGGAGAAAATAATCTAGTAAGATATTCACTTTAGGAGAAAGAAACAAACACATCACATGGATCAACATTAGGGTTAGGGCTTCATACATTGCCATTTAGGGTTTTATAGTTATGTTCAATCACCAAACCCTAGGTACACCTCCTCCTACTTTCTTATAGTATATTAGGGTTAAGGGACATTATTAAGTAGATGTGATTGGGACATTACGTCAATGGTACTAGATATCAACATCATGTACATGTGTATGTGTATCCATTTATTGTGTATGCATGTGTTACAACCGACCACCACATGTGTGTTGTGACCATACCCAAGACAGGGTGTCTCGACCACCATGCAAGCATGGGGTCTCAACCAACTACACATCACCTATCCCAAATTCATAACAACAAGGTGTCACGACCAATTAGCAACATGCATTGCGACCTAGGCATTGCAATTAGATATAAAAAATAAGCATCACAACTAGGCACAAAGAAGCATCACCACTAGAGCCAAAGCAATGTTGCGACCATGACAACACATCTTTTTAACTATATAATGACATGTCATGACTACCCATCACAGTAGGTGTTGCAACCCTAAACTCACATGGAGTCTCAACTACTACCAAAGGAAAGCATCTCGACCAACCACAAAGCAGCGTCACACCTAGGGCCCAAGCAACATCATGACCAATACACCAATGGTTATGACCAAAACTAAAAAAACAACACGTTCAAACATGAGCAAGAACATGTCTCAACCCAAAGCCAAAAACAAGGATGTACTTCTCAACCCAACACACCAAGGGAACATCTATCTTGACCCAAAAAACCAAGTTCACTTAGGTCTTGACCGTAAAAAAGACATAATAATAGGTAACCAACCATCACTAAGATTAAAACTCATGGATTCAAAATCATCAAACCCTAGAACAATATCTATGAAGATCATCAAGTGAAACCACTTAGGAGAGAGAAATCCAAACCACAACATATGAAAGAAACTTCCAAATCTCCCAGGAAAACATGATGGATGAACCTAAACATGGCGACAAAACCAAAGTTCAATATACAAGCATGATCATCCTCTCACAATCACTTAGAAAATGTGCACATAGAAATTAGGGTATCAAATGCTAATAAAACCAAGCATGATATCCACTTTCATTCAAGTTCTAGGGCATGATATCCTCTACTAGCATACTAACAGTATTGTTTAGACAGAGAAACAACAACATGCATGTAAAGCAAAGTGCAATAATAGAGAGGGTAGAGGGTTATATCACCCACCTTAAGGAAGATCACTCCAAGGATTAAAGGTTGTAATCACATGATCACCGGGAGAGGAAAAAGTCCACCTTCAGCCACAAGAACACCTCAAGAAGGATAAGACACCAAGTTCAAAGATTGCTAAAAAAGGGAAAGAGGAACCCTAGGCATAAAATAAGGAAGAACGGGAAGAAGAGAGAAGAAACTCCCTCTCACTTGGGTACTACATAGTCAAAACATGGTCTATGACCCTTGTTATAAGGATCTTACTCTCCAGAATGGCCATCATGTCAAAACATAGTTTGGGGCCAAGAAAAGAGAAGAAGACATGGTAGAAGATCCTATTAAAGCATCACAAAAGAAAGGCATACACTTACTAAGGTTGAAGATGAGCAAGAGTCACCACACGCAAGATGTCTGATCACCAAGGCTTGAAGGAGCAACTCTTCTTTCTCCACAAGGCTCCAAGGGCGATCAAAAGAGAGGAAAGAACCAAGAGGGATGAAAAGTTCACATGCATGGATAGAAAAGGGGTTTTATACCAAAGGAGGATGGAGGTAGGGTAAGAGGTGATGTGTCAACACCCAAAGGCACCAAAGGAACACTTGTCCACCCAAGAAACAACATGCAACTAGTTGAACCTTACATACACAAGATGGTGATACAACGTATGTTGGGTCTCGACCACCTAGGCCCCCAACACATGGTTTCGGTCAATACACTCCAAAGGAGGTCGGGACGAGAGAAAAGCTTCACCTTGGTCGAGACAAAAGGTCACAATGCACACTAGTTTGAGACACTACACAAAAGGACAAAATGTCATGACCCAAGCCACAATGGTCGATAAAAGACACACCCAAAGAAGGTGTCCTGGTCGAGAACCACCCAAAACACCCACATAGGTCGAGACAATCCAACAAGGCACACATGGGCCGAAACCAAGCAAACCCTAGAAACCCTAATCACCTCTATGATTCCACCACTCATCCAAGTCCTAAACAAAGTGTCCCAAAGAATCACACTCTCTCTCATGGATCCAATAAAGACAAGGAACACTCTAGATGTGGAATTTTTTTAGATAACCCTCACAAATGGGTAAAATGCAATTTGAGCCAAAAATTAGCACACAAAGAACAAGCATCATCCAAACCAGTTCAAACTGGAGACTTAAGCTCTCCACTAGCTCTAAAACCATCTCAAAGGGTTAGATAAAGGTTCTAAGAACTTAATCAAGCCAAAGCAAATAGGGTTAGCCCAAAACATAGTTCATGGGTCTTACAAAATCATATAGTTTGTGATTTAAAGCAAACAAGATTAACTCTCGGGAAATCTTATCACCTCTCTTCCATCATTATCAAGGACCATTTCATTCTCTTTAGGTTCATCCTCTTCTAAAAATTGATCATAACTCACTGTATTCATCCAAATCTGCATCCTACTTTGCCAGCATGCAAAGTTGGTACTAATAAACTTTTCAACTATATTTGTAGTGTCAATTTTATTGCCAAAAATATGATCGTCCATTGTTAATTAATGACATGTCTGAGTTCTTTAAGAATTGTGTTAATTTTATATCTTTCATTACTTGCAACAATAATAGTTGCAATAAATTAGAAGTTTCAGGCTAGACTCGGATAAGAAACATGCAAAATAAACAATTAGGAAAACAAAAATAAATCAAATTTATAATTTAGACTAGATCTTTCACTCAAAATCATGTGTATAGTTAAATAAATCACCAACTCACAATCCACAAAGATGAGTGTCGTTTTTCCAGTCAACATACTCACGAACATGTAACATGTAATCATCTTACTCGCACTTGATGATGATCAACACACACTATTAGTACAACCCAATAATTGTAGGTACCACCACCCGAACAGTTCACATATTTAGGGAGATGAAGGAAGAACTTGCTTCTTGTAGGAGAGAAACCTCCAAAAACAAATCAGGAGATACAATGATATAGAAATAATTCTAGAATTAAGTTTGCATACAGAACAATTGGTGACTGTATGTTCTGAAGTTGCTTTTAACCTAAATGATTAGAGACTTATTTATAGTCTGTTGACGCCCCATGACCTATTCCCAATAAGACACGACCACTCGATCTCTCTTCTATATGTAAAAAAAGAAGATGAGGAGACTCTTTCCAAATAAGGAAAACAAGGAGCCTATTACTTTTTAAGGATGCAAACATCTTTTTTTTCATTAATAAGGAAAATATCTCTTTCTAAATAATAAGAAAAATATCTCTTTCGAAATAAGAAAAACACCTATCTTCAAATAATAATGGAAAAACAAGGATGAACTTCTCAACCCAACACACCAAGGGAACATCTATCTTGACCTAAAAAACCAAGTTCACTTAGGTCTTGACAGTAAAAAAGACAAAATAATAGGGAACCAACCATCACTAAGATTAAAACTCATGGATTCAAAATCATCAAACCCTAGAACAATATCTATGAAGATCATCAAGTGAAACCACTTAGGAGAGAGAAATCCAAACCACAACATATGTGAGAAACTTCCAAATCTCCCAGGAAAACATGATGGATGAACCTAAACATGGTGACAAAACCAAAGCTCAATATACAAGCATGATCATCCTCTCACAATCACTTAGAAAATGTGCACATAGAAATTAGGGTATCAAATGCTAAGAAAACCAAGCATGATATCCACTTTCATTCAAGTTCTAGAGCATGATATCCTCTACTAGCATATTAACGATATGGTTTAGACAAAGAAACAACAACATGCATGTAAAGCAAAGTGCAATAATAGAGAGGGTAGATGGTTGTATCACCCACCTTAAGGAAGATCATTCCAAGTATTACAGGTTGTAATCACATGATCACCGGGAGAGGAAAAAGTCCACCTTCAGCCATAAGAACACCTCAAGAAGGACAAGACACCAAGTTCAAAGATTTCTAAAAAATAAGGGAAAGAGGAACCCTAGGAATAAAATAAGGAAGAACGGGAAGAAGAGAGAAGAAACTCCCTCTCACTTGGGTACTACGTAGTCAAAACATGGTCTATGACCCTTGTTATAAGGATCTTACTCTCAAGAATGGCCATCTTGTCAAAACATAGTTTGGGGCCAAGAAAAGAGAAGAAGACATGGTAGAAGATCCTAGGAAAACATCACAAAAGAAAGGCATACACTTACTAAGGTTGAAAATGAGAAAGAGTCACCACACGCAAGATGTCTGATCACCAAGGCTTGAAGGAGAAACTCTTCTTTCTCCACAAAGCTCCGAGGACGATAAAAGAAGAGGAAAGAAGAAAGAGGGATGAAAAGTTCACATGCATGGATAGAAAAGGGGTTTTATACCAAAGGAGGATGGAGGTAGGGTGAGAGGTGATGTGTCAACACCCAAAGGCACCAAAGGAACACTTGTCCAGCCAAGAAACAACATGAAACTAGTTAAACCTTACATACACAAGATGGTGATACAACGTATGTTGGGTCTCGACCACCTAGGCCCCCAACACATGGTTTCGGTCAATACACTCCAAAGGAGGTCGAGACAAGAAAAAAGCTTCACCTTGGTCGAGACAAATGGTCACAATGCACACTAGTTCGAGACACTACACAAAAGGACAAACTGTCATGACCCAAGCCACAATGGTCGATACAAGACACACACAAAGAAGGTGTCCTTGCCGAGACACACCCAAAACACCCACATAGGTCGAGACAATCCAACAAGGTACACATGGGCCGAAACCAAGCAAACCCTAGAAACCCTAATCACCTCTATGATTCCACCACTCATCCAAGTCCTAAACAAAGTGTCCCAAAGAATCACACTCTCTCTCATGGATCTAATAAAGACAAGGAACACTCTAGATGTGGAATTTTTTTAGATAACCCTCACAAATGGGTAAAATGCAATTCGAGCCAAAAATTAGAACACAAAGAACAAGCATCATCCAAACCAGCTCAAACTGGAGACTTAAGCTCTCCACTAGCTCTAAAACCATCTCAAAGGGTTAGATAAAGGTTCTAAGAACTTAATCAAGCCAAAGCAAATAGGGTTAGCCCAAAACATAGTTCATGGGTCTTACAAAATCATATAGTTTGTGATTTAAAGCAAACAAGATTAACTCTCAGGACATCTTATCACCTTTCTTCCATCATTATCAAGGACTGTTTCATTGTCTTTACGTTCATCCTCTTCTAAAAATTGATCATAACTCACTACATTCAACCAAATCTACATCCTACTTTGCCAACATGCAAAGTTGGTACTAATAAACTTTTCAACTATATTTGTAGTGTCAATTTTATTGCCAAGAATATGATCATCCATTGTTAATTAATGACATGTCTGAGTTCTTTAAGAATTTTGTTAATTTTATATCTTTCATTACTTGCAACAATAATAGTTGCAATAAATTAGAAGTTTCAGGCTAGACTCGGATAAGAAACATGCAAAATAAACAATTAGGAAAACAAAAATAAATCAAATTTATAATTTAGACTAGATCTTTCGTTCAAAATCATGTGTATAGTTAAATAAATCACCAACTCACAATCCACAAAGATGAGTGTCATTTTTTCAGTCAACATACTCACGAACATGTAACATGTAATCATCTAACTCACACTTGATGATGATCAACACACACTATTAGTACAATCCAATAATTGTAGGTACCACCACCCGAACAGTTCACATATTTAGGGAGATGAAGGAAGAACTTGCTTCTTGTAGGAGAGAAATCTCCAAAAACAAATCAGGAGATACAATGATATAGAAATAATTATGGAATTAAGTTTGCATACAGAACAATTGGCGATTGTATGTTCTGAAGTTGCTTTTAACCTAAATGATTAGAGACTTATTTATAGTCTGTTGATGCCCCGTGACCTATTCCCAATAAGACACGACCACTCGATCTCTCTTCTATATGTAAAAAAAGAAGATGAGGAGACTCTTTCCAAATAAGGAAAACAAGGAGCCTATTACTTTTTAAGGATGCAAACATCTCTTTTTTCATTAATAAGGAAAATATCTCTATAAATAATAAGAAAAATATCTCTTTCGAAATAAGAAAAACACCTATTTTCAAATAATAAAGGAAAATATCTCTTACCAATTAATAAAGAAATCATATCTTTTTTATTTAATAAAGAAAACACCTCTTTCCTATTAAGAAAGAAAATATCTTTTTCCAATAAGTAAAGAAAACTTTCGATCCTAATTCCGAAAGAATTAACTAAACATTCAATTAAATAATTTGGCAGTTATATTTTGCAAATAAAAAAGAGATGGAAAAAATGGAAGATAATTTGCTGGTCCAATTCTTAGTTTGCATTACAAAATAAACTACTTTTTTCCACCCTCTTGATGTACTAGTTGCACTTACATTGGGATTAAATAATAATAAATAAATGACTGTTACTGACGCATATCTGACACTTGCCATTTTACGTCCAACAATAACTCACATGAAATCACCATAGAGAATTACTGATTTCTCTTTAGTTATAAATATTACATAGTTTTCTAGTACATAAGGGAGGAAAATTTCCATACTTGACTTTGGTGGTCAATAATTTCTTCTAGTAGGACATAATTAAATCAATATTTGACCGAGGCGGTTGATAATGTCTTCTAGAATGACATAACTAAATCAAAAGAAATGATAAAGAAAAATACATTGAAGGGTCGTACATGCATTTTTTTACTAATCCACACAATCACAGCGGACTATGTTTATTCTATATGAAAAATAGAATCAGATTTGTTTAATTATAGTAGAGTAAGTATTTTGGGAGTCTTTCAACAGTGAAGAAATTTGTGTCTAGCTAGCAAGCATCATGAACACTTAACAAAATCCCAGATATACCAGTGGTGCATATGTTAGGGTCTTTCCATGATCATTATCACAGTTATAGTTATGTTTTCCTATTTGATCAATAAGATCTACATGCTTATTTTCTGGGATAGGAAGAAAAATATTTTGTAATCTCATTCCAAGGTCGCTAAGTAATTTCTCACGTTGTCAAAAATCAAGGCATTATGCTAGGAAACAAGAGATTGTTAAGTTGATTTTGATGACTCTAGAAGTTAAGTGTTACACTTTTTGATAAAAGTATGATTTTCATTCTATCTAAAACATGGTGTGCATTATGGGAAAATTGGGTTTGTTAATTATTTTAGATAATGTATAGAAAATAAAAAGTATAGTCAGAGTATAGCTATTGGTAATATGTCCCAAGGACTAATCACATGATTATTGTTATGGCACACTTTGTAATTTATTTGATTATTAATAAATGTAATTATAATTATTATATTTTCTTTAATATGAGATAATGAATAAATATTGTAAAAAAGAAAATTAAAGTTGAGAACAAGATGCTTTTAGTATTTACATGGCAAACCTATATATATGGACATCGGTGGTGGCCAATACCTATTTACACACTATGGGACTAATCCCATATACACAGTTAATATACAAGGACATAAAGAATAGTGAATAAAAGATATAATAAATACTTATCATTATAACACTTCCCCTAAAGCTGGTACACAGATGTCATAGGCACCGAGCTTGCCACATAGAAATTTTACTCGACATCCATTGAGAGATTTTATGAAGAGATTGGCCACTTGATCTTCTGAACGGACTGTAATAAATAGAACTATGTTATCTTGTACCTTTTCCCAAATGAAATGACAATAAACTTCAATATGTTTGGTTCATTTGTGAAAAAGCGAGTTAGAGCCAATGTGGACAACAACTTGATTATCACACATGAGTTCCATTGCTTCAGACTGAATGAGTCCAAGTTCTTATAGAATATTCTTGGTGCATAGGAGATCGCTAGTTTCATGATCCATTACTCTGTATTTAGATTCATTGCTGAATTGAGATACAACTATTTGCTTTTTACTTTTCCAGGATATGATATTGCCCCCGACAAAGACACAATATCCAAAAATTTATTTGTGGTCTATGACACATCCTGCCCAATCAACATCTGAGAAGCCCTACATTTTGAGATGTCCATGATTGGTGTACCATATACCATTGCATGGACTCTTCTTGAGATAGCGAAGAATCCTGTAGATAGCCTCCATATGACTACTATAGGATTTATCCATGAACCGACTAACCACACTAGTAGCAAGGGATAAATCTAGACCAGTGACAGTAAGATAATTAAATTTCCAACCAGTCTTCTATATCTCTGTTGATCTTCAAGTGGCTCCCCCACCTCCTTATACAACTTGACTTTGGGATCCTGTAGAGTATCCTCAAGCTTTGATCCAAGCATAGTTTTCTCTTTCAGGAGATCAAGAGTGCATTTCCTTCGTGAGATGACTATTCCATCATTAGATCTAGAAAACCCAATACCCAAAAATATTTTAGGAGGACGAAGTCTTTTATTTGAAATTTATTTTGAAGAACATGTTTAAGTTGCAAGATACCTGTTGATCCTCTCCAATAATGACAACATAATCAAAATAGAAAATAAGGAGGACACATGATGAAGATTGTTACTAATGTAAGATTGAATGATGAAGACCTAATTGTAGAAGACCAAATTAAATTAGAGCTTGACTAAATTTACCGAAACAAGCTCTTGGAACTACTTTAGCCATATAGAGATTTATGAAGGTGACAAACTAGATGTGACTCCCCCTAAGAAATGAACCCTAAAGGTTTCTTCATGTAGATTTCTATAGACAAGTCACCATGGAGAAAAGCATTCTTGATATCAATTTGGTGCCAGGGTCAAGAAAAATGAGTTGCTAGAGAAATAAAAAAATGAACATAGGACATTTTAGCAATAGGAGAAAAGGTCTAAAGATAGTCTTCACCATATACTTGAGTGTATCCTTTCGCTACCAAACGAACCTTCAGATGATCAAAAACACCAGTAGGACTGACTTTGACTGACTAAACTCATCGGCACCCAAAAATAGCCTTGTCTATTGGAGTAGGAACTAGACTCTTGGTGTGATTCTGATGAAGATCTTTCATCTCATATTCCATAGCACAACAACAATGCCATGTTGGGTGATTCATGGCAATAGATACACTAGGAATGGAAATATTAGTTATGGATGATAAGAAGGCTTTATATGAGGGAGACAAATAATCATATGAAACAAAGTTAGAAATTGGATGAAGAGTGCATGACCATTTTCCTTTCAGAATAGCAATTGGTAGATCAAGGGAACTATCGTTGTTACCTGGAGCCGCAAGTCAATTATTGATTGGAGGATGGTTGACACTTGAATTGATTGATACCTAATCTTAGATGGTGTCCTGGACATGATGTGTGTAAATATGAGTGATGGGATCTTTCTCTCCTTGTGACACGGGTGGAGGACTCTCCCTAGACAGGAGGTGTAGGTGATGAGATCTCAATGACAACTGAATGTGGAAGAGCTTCTTTAAGATCCCTCACTAACTGGGGATCTCCAAAGTATGGAGTGTCTTCAAAGAAGCTGACATCATTTGAAACCAAAAAATGGTGATCAACTGCATCATTATGTTGTTGCCCCTTCTGAGACATAGAATAATTGAGGAAGACACACTTGGAATCCTTTGGACTAAGCTTGTCATCACCCGTCCCAACATTATGAACAAAATAGACACATCCAAAAAATTTAGCAGGAGTAGTATTAATGGGATGACCAAGACATAAAAGTTTTGAAAGGGATGTGTTTGTTTAAGATGGATGATGGCATGCGATTGATAAGATATGTAGCCGTGAGGACAACATCGCCCCAAAATTCCTTAGAAACTCTCATATGTAAAAGAAGAGTATGAGCAGTTTCAACAATGTGACGGTTTTTCCTCTCAGCTACCCCATTTTGTTGAGGTGTGTGAGGACACGATGACTGGTGTATAACTCATTAGTAAGATAAGAATGGAGTAAGAGCATTAATGAAATATTATTTGGCATTATCTATCCAAAACACTAATTCACCAAGAGAATTGGGTTTCAATCTCATCAAAAAAGTTCTTAATTACTGATAAAATCTCAGAACAATCTTTTATCAAATACAAACAAGTGACAGTAATAAACTAGAACCTAGAATCTTACCTTATTCCATGATTACAAATCCAGTAAGATTGATTTCTTAGATTTGACTAAACAAGGATAAAAAATAAAACACATTTACATAGTGACTTAATTATGTGCCAACATGTAATAAAAACCATGAAATATGTTACATATATTTTCTTTACTAGCATAATGGCTAAATAAAAATGAAAAATATGCTTTGGAGTAAAATTGGTAATTCCATGAGTTTAAATAAATATAAAATGAATATATTAAATATGTTAAATGTGTAAATGTGGAATTCCGTGCATAATAATAATAAATAGCTCTTTTAAAAATGTATTGAAGATAATAAGACGTAATTGAGCGGATGTTTTGTTTTAATAAACATAATGATAATAAGTCAAACATTATAATGGTGCCATAACTCATGAAATGGAACTTCAAAAATAAAATATAATGGTAAAAGTGTGTTCCTTGGGACCCAATTGCCAAGGGTTCCAAGTTGCACATGGTCTGGATAAAGATAACTATTTTAATTCTATTTGGTAAAGAAAATTATAATAGGAGGCAAAAGTGTGAAATAAACTACTAAATATCTTCAATAATTGAAATAAATCAAAAATTTGAAAGTAGTCTATGTGTGAATTTACACATTAATTGGAGAACTTATCAATTCTAGTGTAGTTTAGGAGAGAGAATGTATAGTAAAGCCCAAAATTTTAAAACTATGTTAAATAACCCCAAAAGGGAGAGTTAATTGTAAAATTGTATTTTACATGCTTTAGTTTTCTTAAGGGCCAAGTTTCACATCTTTTAGGAGTTTCTAGATGCCTTGAATTAATTAAGAAAAAAAATGAAAGATAAGGCCAAAAATATTGAATTTATTATTAAAAAGAAAACATCTAACATATTAAATGAATAATATAAACCAACATGTATGGATTGTAATAAATACAATTGTGGTGTCACAAAATGGGAAATAATGTTGTACATGCAACATAAAGGAAATAAAATCCGAAATTTATATTAGAATCACACTAATTAATACATATGTAAATTATGGGATTAAAAGAGGCATTCTCTCCCCCTCTCCCATGCCCATGGCGGAGGCATAAAGCACAGGAGGGTGATAAATCAAGACAACAACTGGGATTTAAACCCGGGTCCCATTGTGAGGGGACACCGTGCTTGACAACTTGAGTCACTCCTTGTCGGCATGCATATGTAAATTATAACATTGCTTTCGTATGCTCTAAACAAATGCATGTAAAATGTCAATAATAAAAAGAAGTAAGAGAATACAATTTCCCCTCTTTAATTATCTTTAGAGGATGTTATTAATATTATGGAAACAATTAACATGTATTGGGAAAGTAAGTTACTATTATCTGAACGAAACAAGAAATGAACATAATTGAGGATAGTAAAGAGAGATTGAGGAATTTAAGTAAATATATGATATTCTTTAATTCTCTCATGAGTGGATAATTTGGAAGGATCATAAATTCCCATTATACACCATTTAAATATTCATTTTAACATTTCTAAAACATTTATTTATATGAAATAATTGACTATACATTTTTTTAAACATAAATGTAATTTTAGTTTCATTCCTCATGTATTAATTCGTCTAATTTCCAAATTCCTTTTAGTTGGATAATACTAGTACCCATAATCATCATCATCATCATGTAAGCATCAATCCAAACTATGTTGGGGTCAGCTACATGGATCCTTTGTTTCCATTCAGCTCTATCATGGGTCATATTCTAGTTGATATGTAGAGATTCAAAATCTCTTTTTATAAGCTCATCCCATATTAATTTAGGCCTTCCTCTTCTTCTATTTATAGTGTTTGGCTTAGTATCATTGCTTCGTATAGGCACACTAGTTGGTATGTGTTGCCCAGGTCCGTACCATCTGAGTCGGTCCCCGTGCAACTTGTCCTCAATGCTCGCCACCCCCACTTTATTCCTGATATAGTAATTTCTCAAGAGATCTTTTCTTGCTTTACCACACATCCATCTCAGCATACGCATTTTATCCACATTCATCTTGTTGATACCTTGTTTCTTCACCGCCGAACATTCACTCCCATAGAGCATGGCTAGTCGTATAGTTGTTCTATAAAACTTACTTTTAACCTGAGAGGGATCTTCCGATCACATAATACTCTAGTTGCACTCCTCCTTTTCAACCATCCTGTAGTGATACGGTGACAAAAATCATTTTGGACATCCCCGTATATTTGAATAATAGAACCCTAGTGATAGAATCTATCACATTTTGGTATATGTACTCCATCCAACTTGGCTCCATCATTCACACTGTGGCTGAAATTGCAATGCATATACTCACTTTTCCTCCTGCTAATCACCAATCCATTTTATTCCAATGCTATGAGAAACTTTTACAATAAACAATATTACTCAAAACATAAAGCACAATCGATCACTAATTAATCACATACCAAAAAATATGAGTAAACTAAAACCGATTTCAACATCAGCACCTGCTCAGAAACATTTGCATAAGAGCCCAATATCTTTCTTTTATCCATACTATGCCAAGAATTTGATATAAATTGTTTTGTCACCTTAGCCACAACAAATATACACAGGAGAACAATATTCATATATTACACACAAACAAGCATTAATATGCTAACAAAAGTATGATTCGTTTGAAACACCATATACAAACTTTTCCTGCCCGGACCTGAGAGTACACGGATGAATCGAGGACACACTAGACATCTAATCAACTTTATCAAAGATTCATTAATATACCTCCTCTTTGCTTCTACATGTTTGTTTTTATCACTTCTGATTACCTAAAAAAATGTGGCGAACCACAAGGGTGAGACCCATGTCCCAGCAAGAGATATAACCTCTAGCAATATTTATTGATTATGACATTTTAAAGTAATTAAACAGTTAAGCAAGTTAATCATATATAACAAATAAGCTCAACATCACTGATGATTAACAAAATACACAAAGGAGCAGATAATAACTATCTTCATTAGCTAGACTATTCTCATATCCCTATTAATAATATAATGAGTCTAGCAGCATGAGCATCTCTAATATCATGAATAAATCTAGTATCATATGCATAGCTAACAACATCAATATGTCTAACATGTTGAACATATCAACATCATAAGAAGAGCTACAACATAAGCACAACTATATGGATAAACATGATTAGCAGTATATGCATCTCTAGTTAAAAACACATGTCTAGCATGCTAAACATGACTAACAAGATGAGATAGCTAGCATCATGATTATACTCAGCAGTAGTAGTATAGTTATCAACACAAGAATAACTATTGTATGTACACATCTACAATCTTAAGCATATCCACAACCTAAGTTTATCTACTATCTCTTAATTGCACTAAGCATCATCTTTATGTAACTATAACAAATAAGGGTTATCATCCAATGTGAAACATTGTGTATAACCCTAAACAAATATGCTACATGATTGTATTACATATTTTATTACGCCCTAGGGCATGTTAATCATACCATTCAAAGTCCAACCGACCCATGTTAAGGGCTATTTAGTTCCGTACAAGATCTAGGAGTGTCGGTATCCTAAGATCACTTTCCCTCGGTCAGTACGAGTAAAAAAGGCAATGACATATCAGTTAAAGTTGCCACCATAGAGAAATATAGTCATGTAACTTGCCCACCTTGGTACAGATCACGGCGCTAGAATCTAGGGTATTCAAACCCATCACTGAGGTACAACCGTAGTTGTACCCTAATCACATCATGTTATAATCACAGAGACTCGACCACAACCATTCTCAATCACATCAGATGTATGAGGCATGACCATAGCCAATATCTACAATATGCATTGCGGATGACAAGGATATATCCTCAAACTACCACTCCCACATACTCAACAGTATGCGCTCTGAGTTTCCCTTAGGAATACTCATTTCACCATCCAACAAGTTCTGACACTGAAGATGGCTCTGCGACACATGGCACTACATGATTAGAGTTGCACTTGATTAGTTATGCCAATTGGGTGAATTAAGGCTGCATCAAACAAGTGGACATACAAACTCCAATTCACTTCTACCAACCATATAAATATCACAACTTTTAAAAGATATAAAACATGTAAAATATAATTTCTGATCTCATCATCACATGGTACTATTCACTTTCCATTCATGAGACCACACTAGTAATCATACTATCACAAGATAATAATCTTTTTCACAATATCACAGGGTATCGACCCTTATCAAAAAAATAGGATTACACCTCATTCAGGGCTCAACCATGTCGAAAGGTCATTAAGAACATCATACTATCACATGATATAAATCCTTTTTATAATATCACATGGTATTAACCCTTATCAACATAAGAGGATTCCACCTCATTTAGGGCTTAACCTTGCCCAAAGGTCATTAACACCATCATACTATTCCCTGCAAGATCATCATTATCTTTGCATGCCTTATAACAAGGTTTGACAACATCACTTACATATAATACACCATATCAGCACAATATTGCATTAATGAGCTAGGAGATATTAATAAACAATCATAGCAGAGTTATATTAACATTAAGAACATTTCTTCATTACATCAACAGTCTCAGGCTTGATTGATGCTACAACTACAATGCTTAACTCACCATTGGTTGTAGAGACCTGATCCACCATCATTAGTGACCATTAATTAACCATAGGTTGTTAGATCAACATTATATTCATGAATCAACATCAAATATTAAGCTAATGTCATCATTGATTGATAACATCAGTAGGGTACTTAATGGTTGATCATTAAACTTCTAATTGATCCAAAACCTGACCTAAGGGGGTGACCATAGGTTTTCACCATCATCAAATACCTTTGATCCCAACCATAAGTTGTCATGAAGACAACACCATAGGGTTTGTGCAATGGTAACATCATCGGATCATGGGTTTATAGAAGAAATCAACTTTAAACCCTAAAATTGACAATTGGTTGATAGGTGCTTAGCACCATAGGTTGTCAAACCAACCTGATCCAAGTCATATTATACCTTAGGAATAATGTACACATGATCACATGTTCATCTACAGATAAAATCAGAATAGGGAACATTATAAAAATCAAAATTCAAGTCAAGCATGACATTTTAGTGCATGGATCATCATTTAAAAGCAAGAACATGAGATAGCATGCTTATGGTAAGCAATAATGCTTGATAAGTGCTAATATTGTCATGTTTTCATGCCTTGTTTCTCTTTTTTTGGGTATTTTTAACAAATGAATGTTTTATCACAAAATGGTACCCTATGATTAGTGAAATGTGCCTCAATATGTCTACAATACATGTTTGTCTAGGAAACTAAATTTACATAGAACCCTAGAAGCTTAGAATTAAATTTTCTAAGGTTTGGACTGGTTGACCTTTTGGTTGAGTTTGTCCTAATACAACTCAATTGATCGCCATCTGAGAACTTAGCTGAACTGCTTGTTCGGTCGAGTTTCCAACCCATAGAAATGGACCAATCATGCAACTGGACAAAATTAAAAAGGGTATATGCTGATTTTTCTCCCTCTCAACTAGATAAAGTTTGACCAGTCCCAATCTCTAGTGCCTTCCTCCTCCAACCATTATACAACTTGACTCTAATGAGAATATGAAACCCCAAATAGAAGAAAATTCGAGCAGGTAGGGTATAAAATCCAAGAATAGGCTATGAACTCGTCCATCTAGCACCTTTCTTCATCAAATGAGCAAACCCTAAGCATAAGGAGCAAGAAAGGTAGGGTTTTAGAGCTTTAGAGCAATTTATTCCATGGAACATCAAGGTTACGACCTGGAGGAAGGTATAAGGAAGGCGAATAGCAAGATAAATGGAGAAGTAAGGAAGAAAATAACTTTCCTTGGTCAAAATCCCTAGAAGATGACTTTGGAAACCCTAGGTAGGGCTAGATGGAGCTCTAGGAGACCTTCTTCTCCAAAAAGAGGTTGTCTTCTACCTTAGAGCACTTGGTTCCATAGAAAAATAGAGTGGAGTCGTTTCTCCAGGTTAGAGGAAAGAGAAATCAAGCAAAGTTTCGTACTTGGGCAAGGAAGAGGTACATATAGCCCAAGGATAAGGATGGAAGCACACATGAGGTGAAAAGTAGATTCCCCATATGTCTATGGCCTTGAACTCTTAAGAATATACAAGCATACACACAAGAAGATCCCCCACCATCCATATATACCTTCTTAGATTTACTTTGTCGAATTTCCAAGCCAATCAAATAATTCATTAGCTGATATCTACTAAAGGTAGCTCATCCGTTAAGGGGTAAACCCTAAAATACCCTTGAGGAAAACACATTCAAACCAAGGTTTAAATAGGCGCCATATGGCTCAAAAGATCAATAATGATGAGAGAATATACAAGGAACATAATACAATTGATAAATTGCAAAGAAAACATTTCAATTGGGTAAATTGTAGAAACGTCCAAAATGTGCATAAAATTGCATAACTTGCTCAAACCGTGTCCAAATTGGACCAAATTTGAAACTTAAGATTTTCTTATGATGTAAAAGCATATAAAAAGGTTATATTAGGTTTATAAGCATTAAATTATGGTAATTAAGCTTATTCAACTCATTAAGCAAGTTCAGGGACCTTACAACCATAAACCCCTAACAGGGATTTCACCCCCAAAATCTAAGGTAAACAAAGATGGGTACTTCCTTTGCACCGCATCCTATTACCTTCACATGGTTACTTGCATATCATGGTGATGTCACATATTTCATACATATCTCCTCTTGGGTCTGCACAAAACCCCCACCTAAGAAGACATTCCCCACATGGAATGTAGAAATTTGTTGTGTCATCTGTACAACTCTAGTAGTAATGTTCAGCTTTAAATTATAGTTATCATCATAAAATTATATCTATTGTATCAACACATTACTCAAAATTCATACTTGCTAGCTTTTTACCAATCATGGTATGTGTGCCATACCATTCCTTGAAGCATAAAAAAAGCGATGTATCCATCCTTTTTTTTCTAGATACACTAATACCAGAACACTTGTCAGTTCTTTTTCAGCATCAAAAGAAATCTTGACATTCCATACAAGGAAACAACATTCCTAGTCAACCTTGATAGTGGTGAAACAACAATACTATCTTCACCTTACTAGGATTTACACAACCTACTTAGAAGACATATCATGATCCCATAAAGACACTCACTATTATTCAACATGTCTCATAGCTATTGCTGCTTTGGCAACCCTAAGGTTTTTGAAGAAATATTAATCATATTTTTTACCATATTTGAAATACTTTGACATGTCATCATTCAAAGCTTGATGTAACTTGTATGACATGACTAGAACACTCTATTCCTCCTATTCATAAATTCTATTTGTACATTGGTTAGTCTAAAGGGAATAACTCTAAAATCATCATGGTCATGTGAATTATGTGATCCAATCTAACTCTTATGCATTGATATTTTATCATAGGTTTATCTTAAAGGAACATGGTATCACATATCTATTGACCAAAAAACCATCTATCCTTGATATTGGTCTTTCCCAGATATCACTGAACCATTTACAACATTATAAAATCACTTTTGTTTTTCCTTCCAAACAACATTTAGAGGGTCATCATAAACTCCCTCTCCCTCTCTTTAAGGGGGAGGAATACTTGATATGTTCATTTAGTAAACATATCCAACCTTCACATACTTCCCATACTGTTGATACATGTTGGATACTAGGATTCATTACCTTGGTATCCACCTCATGTTCTATAAGGAACTCACATCCTTATATCATCTACTTTTACCAACGTAACAAATATAAAGACATATAAGATGACTCTTCCTAATTATTGGAAGGATCAAAAACAAAATCATCACAAACTTTATGATCTTGGAACCATAGTCCAAACAACCTTATGCTATAACAAGCTATCCACCCTCATGTTTTCAAAGAATCCACACATACTAAGTGGCAATGATCCACTTAAAAGTTGTACCCTAGAAAGGAAAGACGCAAAGGGAAACACACTTCCCACATCATAGCAACATTGTTCAAGGGTCACTAGAAAAAAGGTAACCAATTCTATTTTCATTATGAAAGTTACAACTTCTTATGTATCATTTTACCCTTTTCATTTTGGGTTCCTTGCCATTAGCATAGGAATCATCATGATTAACATATCTCATTACTACTTCCTTGGTGACTATTTATCACACTTGGGTATGTTCTCTTATTTTATTATGTTTTTCAACCACTTATCAACAGGTAAATCATCATATTCCACATTTTCTTCATTAAACATGGATCATCTGCCTTAATTTCTTTCAAACGTCATGCTTATTTTACATTAACACTTTCTTACACACATAGGCTGGTCTGAGATTAACTCAGGTTCCACCTTATTCCTTTGTCATTGTTCTCATTTATCTTCTCATTTTATACTTATCATTGGAGTTCTCTCCATCTCATGTGGATTTCATACCTTGAATCACTTTATAAGCATAGACTTATCTGTCTTTTACTTTATTATCTTCTTGAATCACATCTTCAAGAACTCCTCTTTTCCTTATTTGTATTCAGATTTAGATTTCATGGTGTTGTACCTTTCTCTTATAGTTTCCAAACATTCAAGTTTTGATAGATTATGATAAAATTCTCATCTTCTTTGAGGTAGGATTGAGATATTCACACCATGATTTCTTATTCAATATTCTCTTTACATTGTCTCAAAATGACTACTTGATCAGAGTAATTAGAAAGATAAAAATCTAAGAGTTCCATACTTACCTTTCTTCAATAATTGAATACCTGGCCAGGGAATCCAAGTACTAAGATTATGCAGTATGCACCATGTTTTTGGGTCATGTTCCTAACTTAGAAATCATCCCAGTCTTAAGTCCTAGTGTCCCTATAGACTCAGTGAACCTAAAGCTATGATACCAACTTGTGAGAACATGTTACACTAAATGATATTACTAAAAACATAAAGCACAATCGATCACTAATTAATCCCATACCCAAAAATATGGGAAAATTAAAATTGATTTCAACGTCAACACCTGCTCAAATATATTTGCATAAGAACCCAATATCTTTCTTTTATCCATACTATGCCAAGAATTTGATACAAATTGTTCTATCAGCTTAGCCACAACATCTATACACATGAGATCAATATTTGTGTATGCATACAAACAAGCATTAATATGCTAACAAAAGTACGATTCGTTTGAAACACCATATACAAACTTTTCCTGCCCGGACCTGAGAGTAAAGGGATGACTCGAGGACACACTAGACATCTAATCAACTTTCTCAAAGATTCATTACTATAGATCCTCTTTGCTTCCACATGTTTGTTTTTATCATTTCTGATTACCTAAAAAAATGTGGCAAACCACAAGGGTGAGACCCATGTCCCAGCAAGAGATATAAACCCCAGCAACATTTATTAATTATGGCATTTTCAAGTAATTAAACAGTTAAGCAAATTAATCAAATATAACAAATAAGCTCAGCAACACTGATGATTAACAAAATACACAAAGGAGTAGATAATAACTACCTTCATTAGACAAACTATTCTCATATCCCTATTAACAATATAATGAGTCTAGTAGGATGAGCATCTCTAACATCATGAATAAATCATATGCATAGCTAACAACATCAGTATGACTAACAAGTTGCACATATCAACATCATAAGAAGAGCTACAACATAAGCACAACTATCTGGATAAGCATGATTAGCAGTATATGCATCTCTAGTTACAAATGCATCGCTAGCATGCTAAACATGACTAACAAGATGATATAGCTAGCATCATGATTATAATCAGTAGTAGCAATATAGTTTTCAACACAAGCATTGCTACTGTATGTATGCATCTACAATCTTAAGCATATCCACAACCTAAGTGTATCTTCTATCTCTTAATTGCACTAAGCATCATCTTTATGTAACGATAACAAATAAGGGTTATCATCCAATGTGAAACGTTGTGTATAACCCTAAACAAATATGCTATACGGCTGTTTTACATCTTTTATTATGCCCTGGGGAATTTGAATTATACCATTCAAAGTCCAACTGACCCATACGAAGGGCTATTCAGTTCCGTACAAGATCTATGATTGTCAGTATCCTAAAATCTCTTCCCCTTGATTAGTTCGAGTAAAAAGGCAGTGACATATCAGTCAAAGCTGCCACCATAGTGATAGATAGTCATGTAACTAACCCACCTTGGTACAGGTCACGGCACTAGCATCTAGGATATGCAAACCCATCACTGAGGTACAACAACAGTTTTCCTCTAATCACATCATGTTATAATCACTTAGACATGACCGTAGATGTTCTCAATCACATCATATGTATGAGTCATGACCATAGCCAACCTCCACAATTTGCATTGTGGATGACAAGGATATATCCTCAACCTTCCACCCCCACATACTCAACAATATGCACTCCAAGTTTCCCTTAGGAATACTCGTTTCACCACCCAGCAAGTTCTGACACTAAAGATGGCTCTACGACATAGGGCACTACATGATTAGAGTTGCACTTGATTAGTTATTCCAATTGGGTGAATCCAGGCTTCACCAAACTAGTGGACATACAAACCCTAATTCACTTCTCGTAAGCATATAAATATCACAACTTTTAAAAGATATAAAATATGTGAAATATAATTTCTCATCTCATTATCACATGGTACTATTCACTTGCCATTCATGAGACCACACTAGTCATAATACTATCACAAGATAATAATATTTTTCACAATATCACAGGGTATCAACCCTTATCAACATAAGAGGATTACACCTCATTCAGAGCTCGACCATGCCCAAAGGTCGTTAAGACCATCATACTAGCACAAGATATAAATCCTTTTCATAATATCACATGGTATTAACCCTTATCAACACAAGAGGATTACACCTCATTTAGGTCTCAACCATGTCCAATGGTCATTAAGAACATCATACTATTTCCTACAAGATCATCATTATCTTTGCATACCTTATAACAAGGTTCAACAACATCACTTACATATAATACACCAGATCAACACAATATTGCATTAACGATCTAGGAGATATTCATAAACAATCATACCAGGGTTATATTAACATTAAGAACATTACTTTATTACATCAACATGCAATGAATCTATATATGATTAACATTCATCATATTCATAATGCACATGTTTAGCATAAGAAAGCATCAACCATGTGGCTATGATAACCACCAACTAACACATTAAGGTTATGATCATGTTTAGGAGGTTATTCCACCATCATTACATCATATAAGAATGTTAAACATGTATACTCATCTTTATCTATTTACATTAGAGTTAGGTTCAACATGATAAATTATATCAACGTTACTAATCATCACTTATACCCAAACCCTAACTCACCACATCCCCATTGGATCATGGATGCATAAGGTGAAGTGTCACCATCACATTCCATACCATTCTCAAGTATGAACCCACACATAAATCAAGGTGTAACCATCGGGTTATAGCATACTAGGGTTTAAACAACAGTAATAGAGTACTCCATGATTGTATTAGTCATTGAAGGACTATTCATACCCCATTACCATCATTTAGTTATATTAAAGCTAGGTATAATAAGCTATACCTCATTAGGGTTACATATCAACATGATATGGTTATCATCCCTTCTATTCATATGAGTGAATAGGTAATACTACCTAATAAGGGTAACCCTCCATTTGTTCCATCATCATTTGACCAATATCACCATACCACAATGTTACCCAGAACTATTGGATGTTTAAAAGGTAGGACTATTGGTTATTCACATAAGTAAACACCTTGGTTAAACCTCCTATGAAGTACTTGATTTGTTCTCTAGAAAGAGTCACCATCTAACCCTAGACATCCCTTTATTAACAACACAAAAGCTCCATTGAGAGTAGGGTAATACCCACAATCGATTGTCCAGTTAAAAAAAGCCATCCATTGTCAACAATTAAACTCCTTAAGTTGATCATATAAAGGAAACCATATAAATCACATTATTAGGACCAACATATTACATCAGCAATCATTCCACTTGATTGGAGGAATAAATATTAGATCTTGACCATTGGGTCAAGTTCATATGTTAAAACCATCAATTACAGTATAGGTCCGACCATTGCATCTAGTGACCCAAGAAACCATCTGTCTCAGTCTTAATTGATGCTACAAATACAATGCCTAACTCACCATAGGTTGTAGAGACCTGATACACCATCATTAGTGACCATTAAGTAACCATAGGTTGTTAGATCAACACTATAAACATTAATCCGCATAAAATATTAAGCTAATGTCATCATTGATTGATAACATCAATAGGGTACTTAATGATTGATCATTAAACTTCTAATTGATCCAAAATCTAACCTAATGGGGTGACCATAGGTTGTCACCATCATATGACACCTTTGATACCAACCATAAGTTGTCATGAAGACAACACCATAGGGTTGTTGCAAAGGTACCATCATCAGGTCATGGGTTTATAGAAGAAATCAACTTTAAACCCTAGAATTAACAATTGGTTGATAGGTGCTTAGCACCATAGGTTGTCAAACCAACCTGATCCAAGTCATATTATACCTTAGGAATAACGTAAACATGATCACAAGTTCATATAGAAATGAAATTAGAATAGGGAACATTATAAAAATTGAAAACCAAGTCAAACATATCTTTTTAATGCATGGATCATCATTTAAAAGCAAGAACATGAGCTAGCAAGCTTACGGTAAGCAATAAACGTGGAGCAAGTTATAAAATTTGCCTCTAATGAAAAGATGAAACCCCAAATAGAAGAAAACTCGAGCAGGTAGGGTAGAAAATCCAAGCATAAGCTATGACCTCGTCCATCTAGCACCTTTCTTCATCAAATGAGCAAACCCTAAGCATAAGGAGCAAGAAAGGTAGGGTTTTAGAGCTTTAGAGAAATTTCTTCCATGGAAAAGCAAGGTTCCAACCTGGAGGAAGGTCTAAGGAAGGATAATAGCAAGAGAAATTGAGAAGTAAGGAAGAAAACAACTTGCGTTGGTCAAAATCCCTAAATACTTTGGAAACCCTAGGTAGGGCTAGATGGAGCTCTAGGAGAGATTCTTCTCAAAAAAGAGGTTTTCTTCTACCTTAGAGCACTTGGTTACCCAAAAAAACAGAGTGGTGTCGTTGCTCCAGGTTATAGGAAAGAGAAAGCAAGAAAATTTTTGTACTTGGGCAAGGAAGAGGTAAATATAGCCCATGGATAAGGATAGAAGCAAGCATGAGGTGTAAAAGTAGTTTCCCCATGTGTCTATGGCCTTAAACTATTAACAATATACAAGCACACAAACAAGCTGCTCCCCCACCCTCCATATAGACCTGCTTATATTTCCTTTGTCGAATTTCCAAGCCAATCAAATAATTCATTAGTTGATAGCTACTAAAGGTAGCTCATCCGTGAAGGGGTAAACCCTAAAATACCCTTGACGGAAACACCTTCAAACCAAGGTTTAAATAGGTGTCCCATGGATCAACAAGCTCAATAATCATGAGATAATATCCATGGAACATAATGCAATTGATAAATTGCAAAGAAAACCTTTCAATTGAATAATTGCAGAAAAGTCCAAAATGTGCATAAAATTGCATAACTTGCTCAAATCGTGTCCAAATTGGACCAAATTTGAAACTTAAGTTTTTATTATGATTTAAAAGCATATAACAAGGTTATATTAGGGTTATAAGAATTAAATTATGGTAATTAACCTTATTCAACTCATTAAGCAAGTTTAGGGGCCTTACAAATGCCTTTCTCCAATGTTCAATTTTATCATTCAATCCATCATTAGTTTTGTCAATCAAAACAATATCATCAGCAAATAACCTACACCAAGGAATATCATCCTGAACATTCTTTATCAACTCATCCATAACAAGAATGAACAGATATGGGCCGAGTGTGGATCCTTGGTGTACCCCAATTATGATAGGAAAAGTTGGTATCTCTCTTCCAGGAGTCTTGACACTTGCAGTAGATGTATCGTATATGTCTTTGATCAAGTAAATGTATTGCATTGGCACACCTTTTTTCTTTAGAACCATCCACAACACTTCTTTGGGTACTCGATCATAAGCCTTTTCCAGATCGATAAACACCATATGAATATCTCTTTTTCTCTGTCTATACTTCTCCATAAGCCTCCTTATTAAAAAAATAGCATTTGTTGTTGATCTTCCAGGCATAAAACCAAATTGGTTGTTTGATACCTATGTTATAGATCTTAACCTCTACTCAAAAATCCTCTCCCAAAGCTTCATCGTGTGACTCATCAGCTTGATACATCTGTAGTTTGTGCAGCTTTGAACGTCACCTTTGTTCTTATAAATGGGGACTATAGTACTATTTATCCACTCATCCGACATCTTTTTGGTCTTCATGATCTTGTTAATGAACTTTGTTAACCACACAACTCCTGTTACAACCCCAATTTTTTGGGTTCATTTGGTGAGAAATGTGATTTCTCATATTAAAGATATTTGAACAAATAATGATATAATTTGTTTGGAATAAATGGATTTTGTTTACAATAGCCTTGATCATTGTTTTGTGGGCTTTATTTGCTATTGGGCCCAATAACAAAGAAAGAACAAAAGAAACTCTATTATTGAGTAAATAAGAAAACAGAGAAAAGAAAAATGTGGAAACCTCAAAAAGACAAATCCAAAGAGGGATTTCGTGCCTCTTGGGTTCTTTGGGTTCCAAGGAGTGCAAAGTTTCATAAAGAGTGCAATAAGAAAAGAAAAGATCAAAGGAGTATTTCCTTGTTAATAAAGAAATTGAAAACATTGATGAAATGTGGAAAATAAGTGAAAAGAGGTATAATTAAATTATTCTTGGTGGAATTTTGTATCCCAAGGATTCCTAATGATAAAAAGGAATACCAATGAGGAAAATAAAAGAGAAATAAAGAGAAATCCTCAAAAGGAGCTATTTTGATAAGAAATAAACAAGATAATGAGAAATAATAAAGAATAATGCATTTAGATGCATCTAGAAGGATAATGAGTATCCAATAAAAAGGATTTCAAAATAATAGAGTTCCTTGGGATCCAAGGAGTCCCAATGAAGAAATAGGAAAGAGAAAATACCAATAAAGCAAAATAAGAGAATAATGTAATACATTATTAATGGTTTTTGTGGTTTTGTTAAAGGAGTGATATTTTCTACTTAAGGAAATATAAAAATCTATGGCCAATGAGTTAAAAGGGAAAGTATAAATAAAATGAAAGGGGAATTTCGAATTGCTAATATCCAAATAATAGAGGAAATCTAAAAGAATAAGAAGAGAGACAATTTTGCTTCTGATTGAATGAATTGATTTCCTACTTGGAAAGGAACTCTTTGATTCGTGAATAGCCAACCTAGGGCTTCTTTCCTCACCCCTATATATAGGGTTGAGACCCTGGTTTGAGTTCAAGATGGAATCTCACGCGACTCTCTCCTCTCCGTCTTGTTTTTTGTGAAAACCCTAGTCGAAAGTAGGGATCTATCCCTGGAGCAACCACGATTTGTCTTGCAGTCTTGATGGGGGCAGCAAACCTCCATGGCACCCTAGGATGAATCGGACATACACCCGTGACCTTGCCTTCGAGCAGCTGGAGCCGTAGGTCTACAAGGTTGTAGCAGACGCAGTAGCAGAATGTGGGTGGATATAGCTTGGGAATAGCCGTTTTGTCCACGGCTTGGAAGCGCCTCGCGTGTGCCAGGGTAGGGCGGAGGCAACGACACCCTCCATGGTGGCCGATGAGGTCAGGAAAAAGGAGGAGGCGCCGCTCCCTCGGCCGCTAGGGCGGCAGCAAGCAGCTGCCCGAGGTTGAAGAAGGAAAGAGTTGCGTTGGACGGTTATGCCCTCTACGGGCTGAAGAGAAGATTGGCTTAAGCGGGGGCAAGATCGTAATTTTGTTATAAAATCAAAACCGGCCGTGTTGCATGCATGAGGTAACGTGGCGGCTTTTGGTTGGTCTAAAAAGTAACTTTTGTGAAATTCATATCTAATAAACCGTAGCTCAGATAAATACAAATAATATATGAATTTTGATCAGGAGAACAAGTGGAATCAAATAAAAATGATATTAAAGATTGATTCCGTTCCTAATTGCAAAAGAACTATAAGTTGATGAAAAGTGCATTAAAGTAAAGTTAAAAACCCTATTTTTGATTAAAGGTTGAATCTAGTATGCTTAATGGGTTAATTGAAGTATTAATAACCTGTTGAATGATAATGTTAGATTCAAACCTGATCTAGATGTAAAATTGCATGATTTAGGGTTTTTACCTCATATGAGAATGGTTAAGCATTTAGAAACCCTAATTTAGGGTAAAAGAAGATAAGATCATATTTAATTTGAAAGATATGAAAATATGTTGTTATATGATGGTTCTAATTTATTTCAAGCATTAAAGTTCCTAATTATGGATGAAAACCCTAAATGTAGTAATTAGGGTTTTCTCATGAATAAAAGGTAGAATTGATGGCAAAATGAGTTCATATGTTAATTAGACCCTAATGAATGTTGAATTGATGAGAGAGGCGTATAATGATCTTGTCATAGATTAAAAGGATAAAAACAGTAGCTTTAAAAGAAGCTTAATGAAGTTAATTGATGGTTAATGGTACCTTTAAATCCGAAAATAGGGTTATACGTTGTTAAGATAACCTTAATATTGAAGAATAGATGAGATAATTAGGGTTTATAAGTAATGGCATCAAATTAGGGATTAATATGGTAAAAGACAAAGGGAAACCCTAATTGCAAAACGAAACCCTAAAATGGATACAAAAACCCTAGAAAGTGAATCCAAGTCAATAAAGTAGATTCTTGATAAAGTGTGTAATAAATAGAGTTCATATTCTTTTCAAGAAATATGTGATTGTTGAATTACTTTCTTGGATTGCATTCTTGATTGGATTTGCTTAATTCTTGTGAAATCATCAAATCAGGTATGTGGTTACGCTTATGAATAATCACTTTAGTTTCACGACGATTTCCAAATGATTTTATCGGTTGCTTGAATATAATTGTTGGATGCTTTTATTTCATGCAACTATAGAGTGACTGTGATTATCACTATGAATATACATGTATAACTGGCTAGATCCGGGTCCACCTCTGTGACTTGTAAAGGCTAAAAAGGGGTAACCTAGAGTAAGGTCTAGGTTATTGTGGGTTGGAAATTGGGCTACCAAGTGTAGTGCCATGAGACCCATTAGCATGCCATGAGTTAAGGAGTGGGCTACTTACGAGTAGTGCCATGTGACTCAACCCTAGAAACTGGTTCACCTATAGGTGGGACCATGAGGGGTTTAATGGGGATCTACCATAAGGAAGGTAGTATCCAGGTCCACTGCAGGGACAACACAGAGGATAGGGTACTCATGGATCGCGGAGTTATAGTTAAAACATAATCTTCATTGTTAAATGATTAATTGAATGATTACGTTGTTATCATAGTTGCATGCTTATTGTTTTCCCCGCATACCAGCTTCGGCTGACCGACGTTTTGTTTGTCGACGTTTTAGGTACAAGCCAAAAGGACAAATAGTAAATTGTCATATTGTGAAATACATGAAGAAAAATACAATGATGATTAGTTAGAATAGAATCTATAAGTGGCTAGAAGTTTAGAGATCCAAGTTTTCAAAAAGGTATGCAAAAGTTTATTTTCTTATAGTTTTCCCATTTAGTCTGTTAAAATTTGATAATTGTTCTTGGTTAATTGCCGAACCTTTGATCTGGAAGTTATGGGTGCGGCTTCGACCTCTCGGTCTCCCTTAATTGGGGGTTATCGGGAGGTGGGTTCGTAACAACTCCTTTAGTCCCCATACTCTTCCATACATCAATGGGAATACCGTCTGGTCTCCATGCCTTTCTCATTTTCATCTTTTTCAAAGCTTTTTTGACTTCAAATTGTGAAATTCATCGTGTCTTTCTCATTTTCATCTTTTTTAAAGCATTCTAGACCTCAAATGGTGAAACTTCATCATGTGTAAATGGTGAAACTAGTACCCATAAACAAATTATAAAATAAATTAACAAGATAATGTTAAAAGGATTGAAACAAAGAAAATGACTAATTAAACATTCTAAAAATGAAAACTAATGTGCAATTAGAATTCTTCATGTCTTAATTAACATATGCGTCAAAATTGACTTTATTATACCTTTATTTGGAACCTCAAACATATTTTGAAAGATAATATATAATTAGAAACATTAATTGTAATTATTTAACTTAATACATTTCATTTGATATGGTTATTATTTTCTTACCTATCATTTGTTAACAAATTCTTGACTTTTTTCCATTTACAATATATGTTGTATAGTTTCCTTAGTAAACAAAAATAGGTAAGTTTCTTTCTAATAGTCCTATATATTGACCCCTCCCCATGGAGTTCACACACATAAGAATCACTTGACCAGTAGGCCACCCTAACCTTCTCTCTTATCCTCCTATTCAAGTTTGTTGTATTATCCATCAAAGAATTGTAATTTCATGGTGATCTTTTCTCAACCATCAATGTTACGAACCATGGAAAATTTTCTAACCCTGACATGGATCTAAGATTTAGAATTTAACATGTTGACTAACACACTGAGGTATGATTGCATCCCACATTGTTTCTATATTGAGAAATTTCTAATTCCTCTCTTTAAATATATGTTTGCATATGATATTATTCCTATTGACCTATCTCCTATGTTTCTATCTTTTGATCTACTTGAAGAGATAAAATCCAAATTTGAGTGCTACATGTATCTCCTTTGAGATTGTTCTTGAAAGATATCTTTTTGATTATTTCTCTCACATCATCGACATTGTTGAATCTTCTTTAATGGGTCCTTTGACCCCACTTATATTGATTGGATGTTATCATCCCTCATATTTTGATTTAGACTCACTTACTATTTTGTTATGCATCATGTGATGAGTACTAATATAATGTAACATGTGTTATTTTATGTGGATGTGTAAATTCCCACAGTTGATAATGTATACATGATAATTCCTGCAAGTGATATTATTAGAACAGATGTGTATCATGTCCTTAGAGTAGATGTGTATATGTTCCTACTCACCCCATATTTATGGTAGGTGTGTTATTTCCTACCAACATGTTTATATTGTTCTAGTACTATAACATGTAAAACACATGGATGCCTTTCTCTTATTTATCATTTTTCTTATTCTTTAATTCCCAGTAGGGTAGTCCTTTACTTTTTCCATGGGAAGCCTTGTTTATTTGATGTCCTTTATTTCAAAATCTTACTCAATGCTCGATTTAAAATGTCATACTAGCATTTTTCTGATGTATCTACTTTTTCCTATTGTTGGGGTACGCTTACAACCCCAGGTGTAGGTCACGGAGAAGTTAACCAAGTTGGACTAAGACATCATCAAGTGTAGTTGAAACTTTTCAAGACAGTTTTGAGGTAGTTAGATGACCCCCAACTGATCCTTTAGCATATCTAGTATTCTTATGTATCACCCTGTGTGGTGATGTAGTAACAACATCAAGCTTTGTGATAGTTAGATATTTTGCATTCTGCTTTTTAATTTGGTATCATGATAAATACATTTTAAATAAATTGGTTGCCATCCCTTTTATGAAAAGTTTATAGTGGTTTCTGAGATAAGGAATGTTTCCTTTTTATTTAATTTATTAGGAAATGGGTCCTCTCTCGGGTTCCAATCCTAACAATGACTCTAGAGACATCATCAATGGAAGTGACAAAATATTTTTGACGAAGTTTTCATGGAACCCAACATGGGCCCCAAACATCAGAATGATTAATATTGAAACTCGACTGAGAAGTCATTTGATCACTAGATTTTAAGGTGGATTGATGATGATTCCCTAACTGACATTGCTCACACTGGAGTGTGCTAATCCTAGATAGTTAATGATGGAGAAGCTGGAGTTTATCTAGGGACATGTGTCCAACCTGACAATGGATATGAAGAGGACAAGTTTCTACACATGCCTTTGATGGCAGACCAAGATAATAGAGACATGTAAGTTCATACCCACCATGAATCACCTTCCACGTCTAGAGGTCCTGTATCACACATTCATCAGGATTAAATGTAACTGAGGATTGAAGAGAATCAAATAATTTTCTAATAGATAGTAAATTGAAATCTAGACTTAGGAGCAAATAATGTTGATTGATAGGTGATTGTAGGTATAGATTTGACAATCAATATACCTTGTACTAGAACTTTAGATCCATTAGAAATGTTGATAGGTGGCAGAGGTGTTTTTCTGGTGCATAGATTGGATATAATATGGGTTTTACCTATAATGTAATCTATTACGCTTGAATCAAGAACCCAATAAGACAAACCTACATCAAAAGATTGAGATAGGCATTCAGGAGGCCCACTTGGGTGTTGTGCAAAGGAATCCATTAATGAAACTGATAAAGAGGCTTGATGAGAAGCTTTGTTCTAACAAAACTAATTGTACTCCTAATTTTTCACCTGAATCTGATGGCTGGTGTCCGCTGAAGTGTCCTTAGTGGATGCCCCATTTGCAGATGTGGCTTTGGGAGGATACCCATGATACTCGTAGCAAGTTTCTTTGTAATGCCCAATCTTGCATTCTAGGCATCCACGTCCTCCATTAGTCCTACCTCCACAACCTCATCATCCTTCTTGTCATCGTCCATGAGTTGTAGTGCCAGTGTTGATGAGACCCTTCATGGTCAAGACCAGTGCAAATGTTTTCAAGGTAGAATGTGGAGCTTGTTCAATGAATGCATGGGAGACACGGTGATATGCTTTTACCAATTAGTGAAGCATAGACTCAACAAAAAATTGGCTGTGTACTATTTAGAATTCACGTTGAAGCCCAACTAAGAATTTAATGAGATCCATTTGATCCCTTTGCATTGGAATACGTTGAGGTCCGCTATTAGTAGAAGAATATAATGGAGATTGTTAGTGATGTGAGTTACCTCCTCGACATAATAAGTCAAATATTTGTCATATTATTGAAGATTGTACAACTCTACAGTCATCTCATATATGTGGGAGATGTTTGACTCATACATGAGATTAAGGTGATCCCAGACATCTTTACATCTCTTAAAGTGACTGGTGAGATCATCTACTTGTGGCTCCATGTAATTCTATAAGATGGAGAGAAGATTGACATCAGCTTCCTCCCACTATTCTAGAGTGTTATTAGTAGGAGAATCTTCCAAGGCATTTATATTTTCCTTTCCCTTTGAACCATAGTTTCACCAATCGAATCCATTGAGTGAAGTTCTTTTCATTCATCTTCTAAGTAGTGATGAGTTGATCTTGAATAAGGAGTGGATCCATCACTTCCTTCTTTCCTAACATGATGAAGATAGGAGGTAGAACAAGATAGTATGTACCTTACATGACATGTGTGTAATAAAACACAACATCTTTGAAGAAGTAGAAATTTGACAGGTGCCTTACATGGCGTGTATAGAAAACACATGGAGTGGTTTGAACAACTAGATGAACCACTGGTTTTTGATAACATGACGTCCTAGCGTTGGACATGATGGGTATTGTCAGATGAGTAACTTTGTCATGACATGTTGGTGATGGACATGGAGTGTGAGTTGTTGAGATGAAAACATGTCTTCTATTCAACATTCTATGTTGATGAGACACATAGTATGTGTCGCACCGCCGGCTCAAAAATCTTAGGTCTTCTTCCCTTAAAATCACACCTTGGAAGATATTTATTGGTGAGAAAACCTCCTAGGCATAGATCTATCTACCACTATGATGGTTGTGAAGATTTTTTGGGAAGGATATGGAGAACTTTTTACATTGATATATCCAAAAATGATGTTTCATAAGGTGGACATGATGTCCACCACCTGGATATTGTTCCCGCAGTGGAGTCGATATCTAGGATGAAAGGAAAATGGCTTCCACAGTGGAGATGACTTCCATGGTGGAAAAGGAGATGGACTTCCACAATGGAGAGGATTTCCACAATGGAGAAGGAGAGATGGCCACAATGGAGGAGTCTAGTGAGGATGACATCAACACCAATAGAGATGACGACTACTGTCGTTGAGGAACGCCCTCTCAAAACAATTAAGGTATCAGTGGCTCTGATAACATGCGAACAAGAAAAGTAAAGTGCAGAATAAGGTGATTTTAGTATTGACAAGGAACACCTATATATATGGACATGAATGGTGACCAATACCTATTAACAAAATGTGGGAGTAATCTAATCTACATAGGGAATATATAGGGACAATAAGAATAATGAATGAAGAGAAAAATAAATACTTAATAGTCTAACAAATATAATAATTTCTTATGAATGTCTTGACTCATTCGCATATAATTTGAGTTGAGGACCATGACATGAGTTCATATGTATACTTAAGAGGGCACATTCTCATTATGTTCCTAGTTATTTATTAGGGTGGATGTTATAAGACAATTGTATTTAATAGGACTTGTATATATGACGAGTATGACTATGTTTCTTTAGTCAATATTGGATATTAACTCAGATATATAAGTACTTATATAGATGTTTATATACAAGGAACAAAATTTGAACTTAACTATGATGATGTTTTCGTGTCTCGGGTTCAACTCGATGTCAAAGATAAAGGAATTTTATGATCATTGTAGCACTAGTCATAATAATAGGTTGAAGTTGTTCTCTGTCTTCTTCAGTTACTTGGGTGGAAATGAACTCATTCTAGATATTAATCATTGTAAGTGAGTTTGTGGAAGTTGTTGCCAACACAGTTTAAAGCATATAGGGTCAAAAACATAGGATTCATAGGGAAGAGGATTATAATAATGGGTATATGATTAATTGGGAGCTAAAAGCTTTAAGTAATAAAGTGAATCATTTATGGACATAATAGGAGCCCACTCGACCCAATGGACCAACTCTAGTCACCTGAATTGACTAGATCCAGTGTCCCAACTTGGGTAGGTCTAGTTAGTCGACTGAAATGGGTCCATAGGCCCAACTATACTTGGTTCAATTGGGCATTTGGACTGGTTCCACTCACCTAATAGGATTGTGTGTGTGTTGGTTGTTGAAAAAAATGTATACTACCTTTTCATTTTCCAAGGTTTCTAAGAAACTGTGTTGTCCTACCTTCCCTATAAATAGGGGCATAACAACCGTGGTTTCATACATACTTTTTGACAACTTTTGTGAGACAAAAGAAGACACCTTTTAAAAGGTCTTTGGCCATCTATCATACATAATAAAAGAAGGAAAGAGGAGAGGTTGTCTAACATTATCACATTTCTAATAGAATGGTGAATCCATCCACGCTGACTCTTAGAGCATACCATGGAGTTTCCTATCATCCGGGTGGATGATATAGAGATGTGGACACATTGGTGGCTACGATCAAAGTTTGTCTTAAAATCATCTTCCCACTCTATTCTTGTGACCTCCATCATCAGATATACTTTGTGATAAATGTATAACCTCACAAGCATTCCTTCCTGTTGTCTTATATTCCATGAAAGGATACATGGAGAACTACTTACATTGTTTATTGATTTCTCTATGCATGCTGCTCTCTCTCCACATATTCATATAGTGTTATGAGAGTAACATCAATCTTTGATAATCAGCATTTACGATCTATATGATTGTATTAGTTTTATTCCATTTGGTGGCGGTAAACATGATATGAACTATAAACTATTAGCATACATATCCTATAAATCCCACATGCGTTGGAAAATGTATTTTTGATATAACGGATAGGTTCAACTAAGAAAAATATAATATTTTTGGTGCGGAGAAGTAAAATTAGTTGTACCCTTTTGTGGATGTCAACAACGTTTCATGGGGATTATCCCATATGAAAAGGTGCAATCTTTAATATATTACATATATATACCCATGTATATATGTTAGTGTGTGTATATGTATGTATAAGACATGATATATATATCATAGATGTAACCGTCAAAAATATTTTGTTTGGTAGATGTGTGCCGGATTATGACTAAAGACCCATTAGTGTGTGCATGATGTGCACATAGTCTTCATTGACATCTACTCAGATATCTTGTCGAGACTCATCCTCCTTATTCCATATGTAATAGTCTCTATCCCTTCATACTCCCCTTGAATGTAACTCAATTTTTTGACATATTACTAGAATATTATAGGAATACAATAAGCTTTGGAGTAATTGGTCAGATGAGGAAACCTTGAAGATCCAAGGAGAATCCATGGAACAATTGATCTTTGTGCTACACACATGCATTTTAGAAGGTCGAAGATGCATATGATACAATGGACCAGGTGTGGATAGTAATTCTTTGTGCCTCCAAATTATTAAATAGCATGGCCATAATTAATGTTGTATGATTGTGGGTTGTTGATATGAATGTGTATATAACACATATTATAAGTATTTGGTTCATGGAAATGTATATGAACATATATAAAACCCCTCAAATAGAACATTAAGTCTAAGATGACTTCCATTGTGTAATACATAATAAAATATTGATTGACAAAGTATGTGAATACCAAAGAGTGGTGCACTATCTATCTCGTGGATGTGTGAGAGTTGATTTGTGGGTTTTCCATATTTGGGTGCATATTCTATTGTATTTCCCTTTGGATTAGACTTAACTAGGTGACCTTAATAGGATTAAGCATCTATAGGCATATGAATTGTTATGACAAAGCGTTGTGCATAAATTTGTCAACAGTGACATTATATGCAATTGGCAATCATCACCTACCTAAATAGTCAAGTTGTGTTCGATCACCAACAGTAGACATTTGATTTGGAGAAACATGGATTTTGTCTTACTAGATATTGTGTGATGTAAAACTTGCGAAATAATAGTGGGATCTATTAAACTAAAATAAAATAGTTGGATATATATTTAATTAAGACCCCAGTTAATATCAATATAACTTTTTTTAAAAATTATATAGTAACTTATGTAAATGCATCTTGCACACCAAATGGAAAACACAAACCACAAATCTTTTTCATAAAGATTGGTCATTGAGAGATAAAGGTAATGTGAATAACTTCACTAGCTAGTTTAGCACATTGAGAGTTGTTCTCACACTTCAGCAAAAGCTCTATGTTCTAGATAAACTACTACCTAATGAACTAGCTCGACATATGTCTAGCATGAAATATGAAGCTCATAAGAAGCATTTTGGTGATTCCATGGACATCAAATGCCTTATACTATGATCCCTGAATCATGATCTGTACAAGAAACATGAGAATATAGATGTTGTTGAGATGATAATACAAATCAGGAAAATGTATCAAGAAAAATTTAGGCAAGAAAGGTTGATATCTCAGAGGTGTTATTTAAGTACAAGATGGCAGAAGGTAATCCAGTTGGAACCCATGCACATAGATTAATTGGGTATGTGGAAAATTTAGCTAGATTGAGATTTCGTTTAGGCCAAGAGTTGTTTATGTATGTAATCCTATAATTATTCTTAGACTCTTACAGACGATTGGACATGAATTACAACATGAACAATTTTATTAAATTATTGATAGAGCTACTTGGCATACTGAGAACAAATGAGTGGAAAATGAAATACAAGCCCAAATCCATATTGATGGTTAGTAAAGGAGAATGAAAGTCCAAGGGAAAAGGTAAAGACAAGAAACATTATAACTCTGGTACAAAGTCTACTACACTTAACAAAAAAGGAGTGCCTAAGCGAGGCAATTGTCATCATTGTCACCAGGCTAGACATCAAAAGAGGAACTATACTCTCTATGTAGTGGAACTGAAGAATAAATAGAAAGGGATAAATATATCAACTTTAGGTATATTTGTTATAGATATAAACTTATCTACTTCTTCATCATGTGTATAAGATATCGGATGTGGATCTCAGATATTCTTAAATATGTACAATCTAAAAAGTAGTAGATCCCTGAAGAAAGATGATGTGAAACTAAATATTGTAAATGGTTCAAAGTTAATGCCATTATTGTAGGAACCTACTATTTATTACTTTTGAATGGGGTTTTAATAGTGTTCGAGAACTATTAATATGTACTTGCAATATATGAAAATACTATCTCTATATCTTTTTTAGAGAAGAATGCTTTTGATTTCAAGATAAAGAATGGTCAGATTGCTATTTCAAGAGATGATATATTCAATAGAAGTCCCCAAATGTCTTATGGTTTCTATTTATTAGTACTTGAGACACATATATACCAAAATATTAAAACTCAATGACTCGAAGAAAACTTACCTATGGCACTATCGTCTAGGGAAAATAATTGAGAAGCACATTTCTAGACTCGATTAAGATGGATATCTTGACTCTTTTGATTTTAAATTAATTGGGACTTGTGAATATTTTTTATTAAGAAAGATGACAAAACACCCTTTATTGGTAACAGTGAAAGAGCAAGTTATTTTTTAGGACTCATACATATTGATGTATGTGAATCTATTAGAACAAATGTAAGAGGTGGATATAAATACTTCATCATATGCGTTGGTGACCTCAAGTAGATTTGTCTATGTGTATCTTATGAAGAACAAGTCAGAATCCATTGAAAAGTTCAAAGGATTCATGATTGAAGTACACAATCAACTTGACAAAAACAATTCGATCACTTTGATCAAATAGAGGTGTTAAATACTTAAGCCTAGAGTTTGAGGCTCTTATCAGGGATTGTAGTACTATATCACAATGGACTCCACCTAGAAAATCACATCATAATTGTGTATAAGAAAAAAGGAATAACACCCTATTGGGCATCATACAATCTATGATGAGTTTTTCTCTTCTTCCAACTCCTTCTAGGGGTATTCTGTACAAACCACAATGTTTATACTTAACCATGTACATTCTAAATAGGTTCAAGAAACACCATATAAGATATGGACTGGGAAACATACTTATGTGTCTTCTATGAATATTTGGGGATGTGAATCTTATGTTAGAGAATAGTTTTCCAAAAGTATTGGACACAAATATGAGAAATGTCATTTTGTTGTATATCCTAATAAAACCAAGAGATATTACATATATACTCCATTTGATATCAAAAAGTTAGTTGCCAAAACTATTGTATTCCTTGAAAATGAATTCTTTCTATATGAACCAATGGGAGGAAAATAGAACTCAAAGAAATTAAAGTACAACAAAATATTGATAAAACTATGGAGGTCAATAAGGAATAAGAGGAACCACAAATTATTGTGGAATCTCTAGTTCTTGTAACACAACAAACCTCAAAGGTCTAGCAGGGCACATATTGAGCTAGAGAGATATTTCTTATGACTCAACAACAATGATGAACCAACAATGTACAATGAGGCTATTGAGGTACTAGATTCTGAGGATTGGTTTGAAACCATGAGATCTAATATGGACTTCATGTCCGACAAGAAGTGGCTCAAGTGGTCAAGCATAGTGTCTCCTCACGAAGGGACCCGGGTTCAAATCCCAGCTGCCGCCTTAGTTTACCACCCTCCCGAACATTCGACCTCCGTCACGGGCATGGGAGAGGGGGAGAGAATGCCTCTCTTTATCCCTAATATGGACTTCATGTGTACCAACAAGGTATGGACCTTGTTTGATCCAACTGAAGGGGTAAAACCCATAGATATCAAATGGGTCTTCGTGAAGAAGACCTACATGGATGGTAATGTACAAACCTACAAAGGTTGATTGGTATCAAAAGGTTTCAAGAAAATTCAAGGTGTTGACTATGTTGAAACTATGTAACTAGTTTATGTGGTTAAATCCATTAGGATTACGATTTTTTTTATTTCTTATGATGACTATGAGATATGGAAAATGGATGTCAAAACCACATTACTTAATGGGAATCTTCTTGACGATGTGTATATGACACATCTGGAAGGTTTTACCACTCCAAATGAATTTGGAAAGTATGTAATATAGAAAGGTCAATCTATGGACTGAAGACAGCATCTCAGAGTTGGAATCTTTGTTCTGACAGAACTATCAAATAGTTTGGTTTATTCAAAATATGTTTACAAGAGGGTTGGTGGAAGTATGATCATATTCCTCATAGTGTATGTTGATGGCATACTATTAATGGGGAATGACATCCCTACTCTATAGTTAGTAAAAATATGGTTGGAAATCAAGGGCTTAGGAGAAGAATTCCATATACTAAGAATTAATACCTATAGAGATAGATCTAGGAGGCTTCTTGGTCTAAGTGAAACTACATACATTGACAAATTGTTGAAAAGGTTGTCATGCAAAAGTCTAAGAGAGGAAAATTTTCCATGTCACATGGAATAAGTCTATCTAGAGCTTAATGTCCCATCTATTATAAAGAGAGGGTGTACATCAATAAGATTATGTGTGCATCTACTTTTGGATCTATCATGTATGCATTGTTGTGTACACATCCCAACTTCTCATATGCTATGAGCATGACGAGTACGTACTATTCAGATCTCGCTAAAAATCACTAGGTTGTTGTGAAGTACATCCTTAGTACTTGATAAGAAGTAAGGATCAATTTTTCATTTATGGCAATGAGGAAGTGTTGGTCGTAAAGGGTTACACTAAAACACACTTCCAAACTGGCAATAATGATTGTCAATCAGAATCATGTTTTTTTTTCTTTTCACCAATGGAGGATATATGCTCTACAAAAGTTCCAAGAAAAAGATGGAGGTTGATTCTACAACAAAGACTGAATACATTTCTGCCTCTAGTATATCAAAGGAAGCAATATGGACTAAGAAGTTCATTGGTGAAATTCACAATACAATAGGTCTATACTATGATAACAATGGAGCTATTGTACAAGCTAAGGAACTGTAACGATCCTACTCCCTGGTAACCCCCAATTAAGGAAGACCATGAAGTCATAAGCGTTATCCCAAAAACATGATCAATGGTTTTGCAAATAATAAAAAATATTCAACAAATTCTACCAGATACTAAACTTAAAACTGGAATAAAAAATTCTTTTCACATACCTCTCAAATATAGTAATCTGGAACTTCTACCCTTAGTATAATTCAAACTATCTAAATCCTCCTTTATGAATTAACTTTAAACTTCACAAGTTCCACTTTACTATTTTTCCAATTTTAGATATTCCCTAAAATGCTGACAAACAAAATGTCAGTCAGTATGAATGAATATATTGGTCTTTGGGGACAAATAAAACATTGAACATAAGTTTTAACAACCAAATTATATCAAGTAGTTGTTAACAATGCAAGATTACATTTTTCAGTATGACTTCTCAACCACTTTTACTCATCCTCTGGGATACTCTCTTCAGGTTTAAGTCCATGCAAGTGACTTTAAGGCTACCTTCTCCATCCTGAGCTTGGTACTTGAGGTCACATCTCTGGGTGCCCAATGGTCTTCCCTTCGAGGCTTGACCACCTTGACCTTCCCTCCAGGGCTTGTTCTCTTAACTTACATCCAAAGATGGTATGTAGGTTCGAGAAAGTCATATATATACTTAAATTGTGATAATCATATTCACTTTAAAGTTTGTAGAAATAAAATCATCCAAGCATTTTATTTCCATTGCAATTGATAAAACATTGGGAGAATACCGAGAAACTATAGCATGTACTAATAAATAACCAGATACCTGATTAGGAGATTTCACAAGAAATAAGAAATTCCAACCAGTCAGGAAATCCAATCCAAGCAAGCAATTCAACCACACAACAACACAAAATCCTGAGAACTTTATGTAACCTATTTACTTCACACTTATCAAGAATCTATTTTATTGACTTGAAATTGCTTCCTAGGGTTTCTAATCCGAATTAGGGTTTCATTAGGGTGTATCTACAACTTTTCTCTACTATAACCACAAACCCTAAAACAACAAATCTAGGTACAAAACACTAATTATCATATTAACATCTTCCTATCACATAATAGGATTAGGATCATCCTAGTATTACTTTCATATGATGAATTTTGAAGTATATCACATTGGAAACAAATAATACCAAGACTGGATGTCTAAGTTCATTAGTGCATAATCATGTGTATAAAACCCTAAAATAGACATAATATCATCTTTTTAAGATTTAACTCTTCCTTTATTCTGAATAGGTTAATATTACTTGAAATATCCAACATAGACATTAAATCCGAAATCTATCTCAAATTAGGGTTTTACCATAATTCAATCCATTAAAAGTGGTAACTTAATGTACTTTTAGAAATACAAGCAATATCAGGCTTCAATTCTAGTTTTACTAGATTCTACACATTTTTCTGATCAGCTTTCATATATAAATTATTTTCATCCGATATTCCCATAATTAATTACATTTTTATACAAAAAAAACCTATTCTCACCAATCAAGAAAGGGCACATGGATTTTTGGGTTTACTAAACCCATGCTAGTGAGATAGGCTGGAGCCAATCGGCTAACACCACCTGGGCATCCGGGCCCCACACTACCGCATGCTCGCAAAACAAAAGAAACGTGCAAGAGTACTAAAAATCCCTTACCTCTTCAACACGGACGTGAGGGCAGACACGTAACTTCACCGATAGTCATCTTCAACCTCAGTGCTTCTCTTCGCATGAGCAGCCGGTCATCCCACTAGTTGACTTCACTCATTATTGCACCTACACGTGAGTTAAGACCGTAGGCGGCTCTGCCTCATCCTCCCAAACTCAACCCACCTCTCAATTTATTCCTCACAACTCTCCTCCACCGAAACGACTCTGCTCTCCTGTTGACAAGAGCTTCTCCAAGACCAGGGTGTAGGTCAAGACAATTTCTTTGATTGAAGGTGTCTGCAAGTTTGTCTACTCCTCCCAATTGCATGAAGATATCTTATAGGTCTGTTAGTACCACACAATTCCCCTCTATATATAGGGTATCCATCGACCTCCTAAGGTTGGGGATTCCTTGGTTTCATCACAAAACCCCCTAAATACCAGGATGATTGGATTCAAAAAGATCTTCCAAAGTGGAAACGAGAATCGTACAACCTATTTTCTCTGTTTTAGTCTCCTCTCGTGATTGGGATTGGGTCTGGGCCATTGGATTTCATATCCAACGGTTTGCATCTCATGAATTCTTGATAAATCCTAATATATATCCTATTAAAATCATGACATTTAATACAATTTAAGGATTATCCATTCACTTTAGGAATTCTTATAAAACTCATATCTCTATCCTCATTTATCCTTTTTCAACCAAATTTTAAGGAAAGTCTTATATTATCATTATCTACTCATATCCCAAGTTTGAGTCCCAAACTCAAAATGAAAGATGTATTTTCTTCACATGCAAGTTATCACATATTAAGGCTTATTTTATTCATATTTTCTCTCTCCTATTCCTTTATATTCCTTATTGGATTCCTTTTACCAATAGAAACCTTGTGTATTTGAAATCTCATCCATGATGAGTGAATAACACATCTTTCCACATATTTCTCATATTTTCATCATTATCTTAAGTTTCCTTCTTAATAATGCATTATTTGATTTCTTCTTTTTCTTTTAATCATATTGGACTCATTATCATATTATGATCCACGAAATCACATGCACAAAGGAAATATTGCAAAGGGAAATTCATTCAATACATATAATTCATACAATTTCCATAATCCTACATTTATTGGGGAAATTGCATTTCCAACCATATGAACTCAAAATTTGGGGTTGTAACATCCTTCCCCTCTAATAGGAATTTTTCCCTCAAAAGTCCACCAAACAATCAGAATAAGACCTTTCCATGTCCATCATTGGCTCCTATGTGGGTTCATCCTCTCCATGGTTCATCCGAAGAACCTTTCTCATCTTACATTCTTACATCTAAGTTCTCTCTCACCTTAGTATCTCGCACCCTCGTAGGTGACTCAGGATATGTCTGCCACCCTTGAAGCTCAATAGGTTCAATGCTCAACACATGGCTCGAGTACATCACATAGTTCCCTATATCAGATACATGGAATACATCATACATCATATTATCCTGAGGGGGAAGGATAAACATAAGCAACTCCACCAATCCATCTCAAATGGACTTATGTATTGGGGACTCAGCTTTCTCAGCTATAGACCATAGGGGTCAGGTTTTCATAACGCATGTTCTTAAACAGTAAAATGTATGTCAGTCTGCTTCGCATCATCTCATGACTCATGTCGCCCACAATCTTTCTCAGTCTTTGATTGATCAAAGTGACTTCATCTGCACACATTGTGGTCCCTCTGACCTTCACAAGGTCCTCTCACTGACATCATCTTGTTGTGTGATTTCTACATCATCTTTTCACATACTATCACACACAATTTTGGTTCATTCTAATTTTATTTAGCCTCTCTTCATATTACTTTTGCCATCTATTTGTTACTTTACTTATCGCATAACTTGCATTGCATATATGTCCTAAAAGAACTGATTTCAGAGCTTATTTATGCTAAAATAGTAGAATGCACGACGTGCAAGACAAATGCACGACATGCATCACTTTAGAAGAAGTTTCATTTCACCCAGACAGACGAATGCACAGCGTGTTCAAGCCTCAAACACGGCGTGCGAGTTTCAAGAAATGTACAGAAAAGCATGTACATGACGTGCACTCAACTGCACAGCGTGCACCTGGAGTGTCAAGCAACCAAGAAAACTTCTGGAAAGTCACATGGATTGCATTGCTTACGCACACGTCGTGCATAGTTCAACCTGGAGCAACCCGTCAGTGTTGGTGCACGACATGCACCCAGATGCATGACGTGCACCTAGCAGTTTCAAAAATTTGAAAAATACGAGTTTGTGTTTAAATGAAGGAGGAAACTTAAGGGGTAGTTATGTTGAGTCACTTTAGAAGGTTTCTCTTGTCCCAAGCCAGAGAAAATAGAGGAGGGCAATTTTGGGAGAGATCTAAGGTGGTTTCTTGCAAAAAGAAGCCATTTCTTCTTCTCCATTGTCTCCTCCAAGGTGCAGCCAAGTTTCCCCAACTTCGTGCAACTTCTTGGGAATGGAGCTAGTCCGTTTTGGAGAAGCTAAAGAGGGAGAATTTCGTCCCCAAGCCGAAATTCCTCCTTCTTGTGGTTACAACTTCAGATCTCTTTGTTTTTCCTCCTCTAGATCATGTTTAGAATTAAATTTTTTGTCACAAATCTGCAAGGCATGGTTATGGACGAGTAATTTTCTTTTTCTTGGGCATGGGAGAGTAGCTCCCATGTCATAGCATGTATGGAATAAGTTATTTCATACTAAATACTATGCTTCTTGTTTTTCTACCATGAATGCACCGCTTATCTCTTGCATGTATTGCTGGCCACTTTATATGCATGTTATTTGCATTCTTACTCGATCTGAGATGATAGGTAGGAATATATGGAGGTACCCTTCTTGGAACTCTTTCTCTACCACGGGAGTGGAGAGATGAGTTGAGGAATAGGTTGAGATCAAAAATGAAATTTATGCACAAGAGTGCATCTTTGAGTTGCGATCGTTGCACTTGCATCGGGAGGTGAAGTGCAACACAACTTTTTCTTTAACAAGGGCTTATGTATGTTTAAATTATCTTGTTCCTATGATATGCTATGATATGTGAGTGAAATGCTAACGTCCAAGATCCATTAATATCTAAACCTAAACTTTTCTAGTAATCTTTTCATTGTTATTTTTAATCTAAATTTTCTACAATTAGATAAGCTTCACCATCTCTTTTAAACCGATCTAGATTGTTGATCTTTAGTGTTGTAGTGCTCAATTAATTGCCTAAGCTCCTTGTGTTCGACCTTGACTATACTTCCTCTCTATACTTGCGGAGATTGGTTAAGTTGGGTAAACTACCCTTGTTTGGATAAAAACTTGTTAGTCTAAATATACTAAAACGTTGTTGGCATCGTTGTCGGGGAGCTGTGGTAGTTTATTTGGAGTAATAAGTACTAATCAGTATTCGAGGCTAGATCACCATCTCCATATTTTGAATTTCATATACCTTTTAGTTGTGTTCTCAATTCCTCTTGTTATTTTTTTTTTCTGGTTGTATGTGTCGCTCATAATGAGGTCTTCAAACATCTGTGTTGTTAGATCTTGAAATTGAGTGTACTCTTTCAAGCTTGAGAAGAGCAAGAAGAGTAGAACAATCGCTACTAGGAGGTACTCCTCCGTCACCACCATCTTCTTCACTCTTTGAGGAGGCTACACCAAGCGATCTAAAATAGTCTCACCCATACATTCTGGGCTTGGCCAGGCCCTAGAAAATCCATACTTGAGGACGACCATCCTTTAAAGGATTTTGCGATGTTGGTCACCACAAACATCTGTGGGGCCATTGACTTTCCTATTGTAGAAGCAAACAACTTCTCAATTGCTCCTTCTATGATGCAAATGATACAGCAAAATTGTTTTGGAGGCACAACCAATGAAGACCCAAGTCTTCATGTTGCCAAATTCTTGGAATATCTGAATACCTTTAGAATCAACATGGTATTTCTTGAAGGAGTGAGACTTATGCTTTTTCCCTTCACTCTAAGAGATAGAGATAAGGCTTGGATTTTGTCTCTTCCAAAGAAGTCAATCAAAAGTTGGGACCAACTCTTAAATGCTTTTTTTGCAAAGTACTTCCCACCGAGCAAAACATCCCAATTGAGGAATCAACTCACCAATTTCTCTCAAAATGAAGGAGAAACTCTTTATGATACATGGGAACAGTTTAAGGATCTTCAGCGCCTTTTCCCACACCATGGTTTAACTAACTGGTTGTTGCTTCAAACTTTCTATTATGGAGTGTTCTACAACACTCGGTTGACACTAGATGTCGCAGCTGGTGGTGCATTAATGACTAAGTCTTATAGAGAGGCTTATGACATTATTGAAGACATATTGCTAAATCATTGCCAATGGGGAGGAGATAGGGGAGTAAAATCAACCTCTATAGCTAGTTATTCAACTGGGAAACAAGGAGGGAAACACACTGTTGATGTCGTTGATCTTATTGCTGCTAAACTGGATGATCTTACGTAGAAGTTTGAGAAGATGACTACAATGCAAATCTAATCAGCTGAAGTTATATGTGAAGCTTGTGGTAATGCAAAACATACTTCTTCTTCATGTTTTGCTCCTAATGCAATTGAAGGGAATTTTGAACAGGTCAATGTTGTTGGAATGCAAGAGAATAATCAATACAATCCCTATTCCAACACATAGAATCTGAGATGGAGAGATCATCCTAATTTCTCCTATAGGAACACAAGCAACACTCAAAACTTCCAACAAGGACAGAAACAACCGCAACAACAACATGTAAACCGTTAAGGGAATCTGTCAGGTTTCAACAATAGGGGTTACCAATATCCATAACAACCCCAAGGTTCTTCCCTAGAATCTATGATGGAACCATTTATATCTACACAAATGTAGTAGAATGAAGAACTTCGAGGAAATGGCAAATTGTTGAAAGATGCCATTACTCAACATTCTGCAAAGGTGGATGGTATTTCCACTCACACGAAGATGTTGGAGAACCAGATAGCACAATAAGCTCTAACTCAACAAAGGACTTCACAGTCTGGTTCTCTTTCAAGCCAACCGGAAGTGAACCCAAGGCAACAAGCTAATGCAATTATTCTAAGAAGTGGAGATGAGATTGAAAGACCCTCTCCATCCAAAGAGAAGAACATGGAGGTAGTCAATGCAGAGGAGTCCAACACTCCTAATTGTAGTAAGGAGAAAGGTAGAACTGAAACACCACCTTCTTTCAAGGTCACTGCACCTTTTCCTCAAAGGATTACCAATAAGGAGGACCTCAAGTTTAGGAAGCTTATGGACATTATTAATAAATTACATGTCAATCTTCCTTTTGCTGATGTTATTGCCGAGATGCCTTCTTATGATAAATTCCTAAAAGATACCTTGACTAAATGAAGAAAAGTTGATCAGGTTGAAATAGTAATGCTTTCAGAAAGAGTGTGTTATATTATTCAAAACCACCTTCCATAAAAGCTTGATGATTTGAGAGCTTTTACACTGCCATGTAAGATCAACAATACCACTTTTGACAAAGGTCTAGTAGACATTGGTGCTAGTATTAGTCTCATTCCATCCACCTTATGGCAAGAATTGGATTTTGGAGACTTGAAGCCAACAAAGATGGCTATTGAGTTAGTCGATCATTCTATTAAATACCCAAAATGTATAGTGGAAGATGTACTAGTGCAGATCTAGAAGTTCTATGTACCGTGTGATTTTATTGTTCTTGATATGGTGGAGATCCCTTCCAACCCAGTTCTTTTTGGAAGGCCATTCTTGAGGACTGTCGGATGTCTTGTTGACATTTGGGAAGGAAAGCTCACTCTACGTGTTGGTGAAGAAGCAATGGAATTCTCTATTCATGATGCAATGAAAGCACCCGCACGTGTTGAAGAATCTATTTGTTAGATACTACTGATCCAATTGAGGATGATAATGAAGATATTGTTGATTTGATGATCAATCTTTATGATGATGATGTGACTGAACTTAACAATTCAGAAATTTCTGGAGCACTTTCTATTTCTAAAGCACAAAATATTAATGAAGATGCTCCACTTGTTGATGATAAAGTTGATGAAGGTATAATAAAGAAAAAAGTAGAAATAAAAGCCCTTCCACCCGGGCTAAGGTATGCATTTCTTGACCCAAACTCTACATCCCCTGTTATAATAAATAATGAATTCACCAATGACCAAGAAAATAAATTACTTATTGAACTACGTTTGTATAAAGACATCATTGGTTATTCCATAGATGATCTAAAAGGCAATCATCCTTCAATTTGTATGCATAGAATTAATATGGAAGATGATGCTAAACCAATAGTTGAACCACCTAGGCACCTAAATCAAAATATGCTTGAAGTGGTAAAGAAAGATATTTTCAAATTAATTGATGTTGAAATCATTTATCCCATCAGTGATAGCCCTTGGGTTAGTGCCATTCATGTGGTTCCTAAGAAGGGAGGTGCAACTGTCATCAAGGGAGACAATGATGAGTTAATACAAATACATACGGTTACCGGCTGGCGTAGGTGTATTGACTACCGACGTCAGAATAAGGCAACCCACAAGGATCATTTTCCATTGCCTTTTATTTATTTGATACTTGAATGCCTCGCTAAGCATTCATATTTTTGTTACCTGGACGGGAATTCCGGATTTTTTCAGATTCCTATTTCTGCACCCGACCAAGAGAAAACCACATTTACTTATACTTATGGAACATATGCATATCACCGTATGCCATTTGGTCTTTGCAACGCTCCCACTACTTTTCCGCGGTATATGATTGCCATATTCTCTGATTTTATTGAAAATATAATGGAGATTTTCATGGATGATTTTAGTGTATACGGTGATTCGTTTTATCAATGTTTATTGAACCTATCTTTAGTCTTAACCCTCTATAAAAAGGTTAACCTAGTGCTAAACTGGGAGAAGTGCCATTTCATGGTACAATCCGGTGTAGTACTAGGACATGTATCTAATAAAGGTATTGAAGTGGATAGGGAAAAAGTTGAAGCCATTGAGAAGATTTCTACTCCATCTTCAGTTAAAGACATCCGATGCTTTCTGGGACATGCAGGTTTTTATAGAAGATTCATTAACGATTTCTCTAAAATTACAAAACCGATGTGTTCCCTACTTGAAAAAGATGTCGAGTTTGTATTTGACAATGATTGCCATACAACCTTTTCTAAGCTCAAAGAGGCCCTCATTTCAGCCCCAATTATTCAACCTCCGGATTGGGATTCCCCTTTTGAGTTAATGTGTGATGCAAGAGATTATGCAGTGGGGGTTGTTCTAGGACAACGGAAAGACAAGAAACTCCATGCCATCTATTATGCAAGGAAAACCCTTGATGATGCACAGATCAACTATACAACCACAGAGAAGGAAATGCTAGCCATCGTTTATGCTTTCGACAAGTTCTGACAATATTTGGTGGGATCAAAGGTGATTTTATATACTGATCATGCCACCATAAAGTATTTGTTGAATAAGAAAGATGCCAAACCATGTCTTATTAACTGGATTTTTCTTGTATAATAATTTGATCTTGAGATTCGAGATAAGAAAGGTACAAAAAATAATGTTTTTGATCATCTTTCTAGACTAACCACAGAGGTTGGAGACCCATTGCCCATTGAAGATCATTTTCCTATTGAAAAGCTCTTTGCATTGTCATCTACTCAAGAACCATGGTTTGTGAACATCGCCAACTTTCTTGCTACTGGACAACTCCCACCTAATTTGACGTATCAACAAAATAAGAAATTCTTTCATGATGTGAAATTCTACTATTGGGATGATCCATTGTTATTCAAGCATGAAAGTGATGGATTGATCCGTCGGTGTGTTGTTGAAGAGGAAATCCCAAATATTATTGCTGAATGCCATGCCTCACCTTATGGAGGACACTTCGGAGGAGAGAATACTGCTTCTAAGATACTACAAGCTGGTTTTTATTGGCCCACATTATTCAAAGACATCAATCTATTTGTCAAATCTTGTGATAGATGTTAAAGAACAGGAGGTATATCCCACTGTGACGACATGCCTCTCAACTCTATCTTAGTGGTTGAGGTGTTTGATGTATGGGGAGTCGATTACATGGGACCATTCCCATATTCTTGTGAGTATCAATACATTCTTGTTGCTTGTGAATATGTGTCCAAATGGGTTGAGGCCATTCCAACCGAAGCGTCGGATGCTAAATCAGTAATTAAGCTTTTTCAAAAGATTATTTTCCCTCGATTTAGAGTTCCTCGTGCCATAATTTCAGATGGAGGCACACATTTTGCTGAAAAACAATTCAACAACCTTCTCTCTAAATATGGTGTGACTCATAAGATAACCACACCCTATCATCCTCAAACATTCGGGCAGGTAGAGGTTTCAAATAGGCAGCTGAAGAATATTCTTGAAAAAACTGTTTCTAGTTCAAGAAAAGACCGGGCCTTAAAGATTGATGACACGTTATGGGCATACCGCACAACCTATAAGACAATCATAGGGACTACTCCATTCAAGATAATCTATGGCAAATCTGGTCACCTTCCGCTAGAATTGGAGCATTGTTCTTTGTGGGCAATTAAGTTCTTGAACTTTGATATGAAGAAAGAAGGAGAGAAATGCTTTTTGCAGCTGTAGGAACTTGAAGAACTCCGCCTTGATGCTTATGAGAATGCAAGGTTGTACAAGGAAAGAACAAAGGCTTGGCATGACAAGAGGATCCATAGGAAATATTTCCAAGAAGGAGATAAAGTCTTGTTATTCAAATCTAGCTTAAAGCTATTTCCAGGGAAGCTGGAATCAAAATGGTCTGGCCCATTCCTAGTGCTAAATTTTTTTCCATATGGAGTTGTGGAACTCCAAGGCAAAGATGGAAACTTCAAAGTGAATGGATAGTGTTGCAAACTTTATTCTTGTGGAGATGAAGCAGAGAAGGGAGCCTCTTTCTCCCTCCAAGATGCTTGAAGAAATTGAGGAGTCTTACTACGGACTCTAAATGAAGGACCTTGTGGGAGTTGACCCCACATTAGGATATATTTCTTTTAAGTTCTTTGAGTCAAAAACACTCTTTAATTTTGTTAATAAGCCTGTCATGGATGAATGTAATAATTTAGGCTTGATTACTGCCATATCTATTTTTGTTTCGTGCTGACTGACTACTATGTTCTATAGAAATTCCAAAATGCATGATGTGTCTTTCATTGACACAGTGTGCACCTCAACAAAAAATGCACTGAATGATGTTCTGGAAACTTCCACGCCATGCATTTCTTTATACACGATGTGCACCTGGGAGCTGTAAATACAAAAATGTTTCTAGAATCTCGCACGCCATGCATATCTCAACGCAAACCGTGTACCTAGTTTTTCGAATGACAAGAAAATGTTCTGGAAATGTTCACGACGTGCATTGATCAACGCACACCAAGCATCTGTGTGTAAGAACTGGTCTGTAATGTGTTTTCAACCAATGCATGTCGTGCATCAGAATGCACACTGTGCACCAGAGCATTAAAGATAGTCCAAACTAAAGAGGAACACACCATGCATATAACATGCATGTCGTGTCTTTTTTTCATTTTTTGTACTAGTCATGAAGGGCTAGAGTGCACGACCTAATTCCCCACTCCAACCCTAGTAGCCGTGCACTCTAAACGTGCGCCACCATCATCCTCCGCGAGAGCCATGCATCTCTGTACATCGTTCCCCCATTATGCTTTCAATGACCATCATGCAAGAGAAACTGCCTTCTTCTCTGCCAACACCACCGCTCAAACAAGGGTTTCAGGTTGCACCCCAATCGCCTTCTTCTCCGCCAATAGTGTTTCTCAAGCTAGGGCTTCTCCATCCACCTCCTCTCTCAGCCGCCGCCCTAGCCGCTGAACCCTAACGATGTCGCAGCTGAGCAACCACCAACGCCGCCGTGAAGTAGTAAGGGGGGATCCCACCAATCCGCCCCACGACTCATCCTCCATGGTCAGCGCCAGTTTCTCCATCCACCTCCTCTCTGCACTGCCTAATAGCAACACCAAATGACAGAGGCTGACATCGCTAGCCTTCTTCTCCACCGCAACTCTAGCTGCCAACCCGACATCAGCAGTAGTATCCAGCGCCGTATGATTCATTCTGCAGTTTATCTACAGGAGAACCATGTGTGCTCATCTTGCACGTCGTGCATTCGTCTTCTAGGGTAGAAACAAAATCTTTTCAGGTGCACGCCGTACATTACTACAACATGTCACCTATCGAGAGAAGCGCAGGCAGACGCCATGTAGCACCTCCTTCATCCAAAGCATGCCCCACTACAAGTGCAACACCTTCTGAGATGGAACCAACAGTGTTTGTACCCTCCACTCAATTCCAAGTCACCCCAGAGGAGGATGTAGATTACCAGTTCCTCATCACCAGGCATGTTCTACCTTCCCACTATGTCTGCGAGGAAACCCTTGACAAGTTGGGTTTCAAAAATGAGGTCATAGAGCATCTACGGTTCTTAGGTGTACATTTTATTTGCACTAGAGTGTCAAAGACCCACAAAACCGCCGTGATCCATATCTGAAAATCACTTTTTGACTTCTAGACAAATTCTTTTCTATGGATCTTAAACGATTTTGTGTTTTACTTAAGTGCAACTATGGAGGGTATATTGATTATCCACCCGCCTTCCATAGTGATTCTTTTGGTCTGAGATTACTAGTGAAATGGTGCACAGAGCTAGAAATGCCCGAGCTTCTTCACTCCATAATCCAATTTTCAGAGTTATGCATCGTCTTCTAAGCACAGGGCCCTTTGATGAAAATGAGACTCAAGGTGTCGTAGGAAAAAGTGATCTTTTCTTCTTATGGTGCTTAGTAAAGAATGAGCAAATCAATTATGGCTACTACATTGTAAATAAGCTTCTAGAGACCAAAAAGAAGAAGCAAAGAGAGGCAGGTGACATCATGTGTAGTGGGCTGATCAGTATACTTGCAGTGCAGCTAGGCTTAGAGGTGGGTGTCCTAGAACCTGCACTGAGGAAAAACCTTGTAGACATCAAATATCTTATTTCTTGTGGCTTGATATCAAGTCATGGCAGTAGCACAAGTAAATTCAAGGTTTTTATCACATACAAGCAGTTCATCGTCATCCCCGATTCAACCCGCAATCATATCGGGAACAAAGCCAGTTGGAAGGTGGAGTTACATCCTGGAGTCGATGAAGAGACACCCACTTGCGGTGCCAGTAGCTCTACACTAGCAGCTACACCAACAATTCCTACTCCACTTCCAACCTCCACTAGTACTCAGACAAAGTACACTTGGACAATGCATGTTGTGAGGCACCTTTACGGTTACGTTCAGCAGAGGTTTGACCACCTCGATAGTCATTTCCTCCAAATGAGCACGCAGTACACTGTGATGTATGGCATGATCAACTGGAGGGATGCTTGGCATATCTCTCAGGGTCATTACCCCGCCCCATCGTCGTATCAGTCACTGCCTCAGCAGCAGTCTGAGTTTCTGCCGTCTGAGTGCCCACAACAGCCATCTCAGTTTTCAAAATAGCAGCAACCTCAATTTCCAGAGTAGCAACCTGACTCTTCCACCCAGTCGATGGACGTCCCCAACATTGTTAGCCAGTTCTTCCCTGATTAGGAGGGTCACGGATCTTATTTCTGATCACATCGATGACAGGTACCTGGTTAAGAACTCCATAAGTTCGATTGATGTAGTGAGGACACTGTTGATTTCAAGCTTAGGGGGATCACAACCGGTCGGTAGTTGTAGTTTTTCATTCAACTTTTCTTTATTTGAGTCAGTTGTATCATGTGTTTTCCTTTTTATTCCTTGTTCTGTCCCTTGATGGTAAAAATTAATATGACTTGAGACTGTCTTGTTAGAATGAACCCCCCTATACGCTAGAATTATTCTGGTCCTTTATGTGTCTTGGCTATATGAAAAGAAAAATCAAGAGCATGTATGAATGAAATGGAATTTGAAAAATCCCCATGTACATGACATTGCCTTGTGTTTGTTGTTTGAAATCTCAATTTTCTTACATCCTTGATTTCCCAATGCACGTAACAGTTCCAAATTTTAAGCAAATGAATCAACTTGGCAACATTTAATAGAATATGGGATACTCTTGTCAAACCTTTAGTGCATCTACAATAATTTTTTTAGTGAAAAACTTTAAAAAGAATGATTTAAATCTTGCTAGCTTTAACATTCTTGTTGACACTTTGGTGTTGTACCATCAATAGTTTATCTTGACCCAATAAAAGATGGAAAATGGACCACATATTATGCTAGCCTAGTGTGAGTCCAATCTGGAAACGATGGTTAGGTGATATGAAAATCAAAAGAGGGTAAAAACAACACCCCAACCGACTTTCCTTGTGAGCGTAAGCCGAAATTAGCAGCCGAATGCCAGAACCCAAAAATTCCGTCATCATATCCTTAAGAAAAAGAGTGCAACTAAGTATTGTTAATGTTAGCATTGGTTTCATCATCTTATATCTGTACTAGCTGAAAACTTTGTAATGTACATGCACTGATTGTTTGGCATGATTATCCAAATTCTATTTAATGTTGTCTAGTTGATCATTTTGTTTGTTTTTGAACCAACCCTGCTGGACTTAATTTCTCTATCTTGGATGTTGAAAATTTGAGATGACAACAAGGAACACAAGAACAATGTGCATGGTTGGCTGAGTTTATTGCATACCTATCTTTCTTTTAATCCATGCATAAACTTGATTTTTCTTCTTGAATGTAACCCTGTTCTTTTTGCTTGAGGACAAGCAATATTTCAAGATTAGGGGGATTTGTTGTGTGATTTCTACATCATCTTTTCACATACTATCACACACAAATTTGGTTCATTCTGATTTTATTTAGCCTCTCTTCATATTACTTTTGCCATCTTTTTGTTACTTTACTCATCGCATAATTTGCATTGCAGATATGTCCCAAAAAAACTGATTTCAGAGCTGAATTTTGCTAAAATAGCAAAATGCATGAAGTGCATCACTTTAGAAGAAGTTTTGTTTCACCCAAACAGCAGAATGCACGGTGTGTTTTGGCCTCGAACACGGCGTGCAAGTTTCCAGAAATGTACAGAAAGCATACACGGCGTGCACTGAACTGCATAGCGTGCACCTGGAGCGTCAAGTAACCAAGAAAACTTCTCGAAAGTCACACGGCGTGCATTTATTATGCGCACGCCGTGCATAGTTCAACCTGGAGCAACCTGTCAGTGTTGGTGCACGGTGTGCACCCAGATGCACGACGTGCACCTGGCACTTTCAAAATTTCAAAAAATATGAGTTTGTGTTTAAATGAAAGAGGGAACTAAAGGGCAGTTATGTTGGGTCATTTTGGAAGGTTTCTCTCATCCCAAGCCAGAGAAAAATAGAGGAGGGCAATTTTGGGAGAGATCTAAGGTGGTTTCTTGCAAAAAGAAGCAATTTCTTCTTCTCCATTGTCTTCTGCAAGGTGCAGCCAAGCTTCCCCAACTCCGTGCAGCTTCTTGGGAAATGAGCTAGTCCATTTTAGAGCAGCTTAAGAGGGAGAATTTCATCCCCAAGCCGGAATTCCTCCTTCTTATGGTTACAACTTCATATCTCTTTGTTTTTCCTCCTCTAGATCATGTTTAGAACTGAATTTTCTGTAACAAATCTACATGGATGGTTATGGATGAGTAATTCTCTTTTTCTTGGGCATGGGAGAGTAGCTCCCATGTCATAGCATGTATGGAACAAGTGATTTCATACTAAATACTATGCTTCTTATTTTTCTACCATGAATGTACTGGTTTATTTTTCTCTTGCATGTATTGTTGGCCACTTTATATGCATGTTTTCTACATTCTTGCTCGATCTGAGAAGATAGGTAGGAATGTATGGAGGTACCCTTCTTTGAAACTCTTTCTCTACCATGGGAGTGGAGAGAAATGATTTGAGGAATAGGTTGTGATCAAAAATGAAATTTATGCACAAGAGTGCATCTTTGAGTTGCGATTGTTGCACTTGCATCGGGAGGTGAAGTGTAACACAACTTTTCCTTTAACAAGGGCTTATATATGTTTAAATTATCATGTTCCTATTATATGCTATGATATGTGAGTGAAATTCTAACATCCAAGATCCATTAATATCTAAACATAAACTTTTCTAGTAATCTTTTCCTTGTTAGTTTTAATCATAACTTTCTACAGTTAGATAAGCTTCACCATCTCTTTTAAACCAATCTAGATTGTTGAACTTCAGTGTTGTTGCGCTCAATTAATTGCCTGAGCTCCTTGTGTTTGACCTCGACTATACTTCCTCTGTACACTTGTGGAGATTGGTTAAGTTGGGTAAACTATCCTTGTTTGGATAAAAACTCGTTAGTCCAACACATCCTAATGAAGCGATGACTGACACGACCTCCCTTATAGAGCTTCTTACATTCTGATATCAGCTATAGTGGCTATCATCATGAGAAAACTCTTCTAGGGGCAGGAGATGCTCCCATTTGTCACCATGAACAAGAACACATGCTCTCATCATACCCTCTAAAGCCTGGATCATACTATCTTCACTTTCCATCAGTTAGGGGTGATATGTTGTACTCAACTTCAATCTAGCATCGAGTTCTTCATGTACCTACTTCCACCACATGGAAGTGAACTTGAGGTCATACTCAAGAACCTTTGCACCGGGATCACGGTGTAGTTGAACTATCTCTCTCAAATATATATATGTAGTTCAACTGGACCTGTCACACTAACAGTGCACTCTCTTAGGCAAGGGATGTGTCAACTTGGTAAGGCGATCTACCATAACCCATTTCGCATCATGACCTCTCTTGGTCCAGTGGAGACCCACCACAATGTCTATGGTGATCTACTCCCATTCTCTATCACGGACTCTTCATTATCTATAGCAACTCACTGGGTTATTGGTGTTCGACCTTCACCCTTTGGCGTGTATGGAAAATGCCCACATGCAACTCTATATACTTCTTCATCTCATGTCTTCATAGTACTACTGCAAACCTTAACTATCTTAGTAGTACCACGGTGTATGGTGTACTTAAAATCATGAGCTTCTTGCATGACATGATTCTTTAAAGTTGACTCCTCGAATCCCTAAAACACTCTAGTAGTGGGTTTCACCACCTTCTTTTCTTGAGAAGTGTATCTGAGGTTCTTACAACCATCCTTCTATCTCATCAAGCTCTAGGCTGGCTAACTAAGCAACCACCAACTTGACCAATGGGTCTGGTTGTATCTGGGTGTTAGCCATACATGTCTCACAAACATAGGGTTCACCTAACAACCTCTACCAGCCTCTCTACTTGCTAAATGAGATAGTTGTACACCTGAGTTGTGCCTCGACTAAGAGTATATGTTACCACATTAATTTCTTTATATGCTAGGTGATGGTGAAAACATAACCCGTCATATACTCCACTCAACATCCTCATCTTGGGGTTAGGTCATACTGAGTCAAGAAAACTTCAAGCTCATCATCTATGTCATCAAACCCAAATTTATAACTAATACTAGAGGGGTACGTCCTCATATGCTGACTACCTTAGTTCTCTTCATGTCTGCAAACCATCTATTCTATGTACTCTCCAAAAGGTGTGATACTTTCTCTATCCTCAAACCTCATAGCAATGTTTCAACTCACATCATCTTTATCCTTAGTGTACGACATGAATTTTTCCCTATCTCTCACACTCATAATGAGAGGAAATAAGCATTTGGTTGTAGTCCAAATATAGAGTTCATCGCATTCCAAGAGTAGAGATGGTGCATCACACATTGCAGTTACACCTTCCAATCCAAGTTGAAACATACATCACATGTCTTCACATCATGAACATCTCGATTTCAGGTTTACATCCATGGAAGGTTGTACCCAAACACTCTTGGGTCTACATACTACTCATATATACATAATCCTTAGTCCTTAACTCAAGGTCTCTAGGGTGCTGGTACTTTTTAGGTCATCCCTCTTCCCTTATGCTTCTAGGGAGTGCCTCCCTCATTTTACCTTGGCCCCATGAACTCATGAAGGTGGTCAACCTCCTAACCCATGGTCCTCGGACAAAGATAGTGGTTACCGCCTGACCCTATGGTATCATGCATTCAGGGAATAGAAAACTCGTACTCTCATCGGTCTTATCCCCACCTGACCTTAGTGTTGACATAGGATTCTATGATGGTACATCTCAAACGTGAATCCTTCCCCGAACCTCCATCATCTTTCTGGGCACTCATGGTCAAACTTACATCCTTTCATAGGGATCATGGCGGCCAACCTACCACGGTCTGGCCCCATACATGTTACCTCCATGGCAACATATCCTCATGTCCCTTAGAGATGGTCAAACATGGGTCTATAGATTCATGCTTACACTATGTTTTCTCCTCTTAGCTCATCAAACTCTTATAAGAGACCTCTTTAGGTTACCTTGAACCTAAACAAAAGTTGGTACTCACCCTACTGAAGGGTCCCTTCCCAGGATGGGCGAAAACTATCTCTTGATAGTTACAAAGGTCACAAACGTCCTTACTTCTAAGGTTTACCTCATCATGTGCATACTTATCCCTACTAAGCCACTCTGAGTTCCTTGGTATATCATACTTGTTCCTTTTCCTCAACATTGGACCAATATCATACATGCATATGTCATCAACCTATGTGAGAAGTTCATCAAATGTATAACTTAGTTCAAGTGGGTTTTCCTTTTTCTCTATACATGAGGGGGGTGTCATACTTGAATCCTTAGGAACTCAAACATCTTTATGAGCATCAGGTGCACCAGGTACTACTACTTCCCCTCTTTGGTCTAGGAACCCCAGGTTCGCCACTTGTGCATCATCTGTCTAACTACATGTCCAGCTGTTCAAGCACGAACCAAACATGTACAAGGTATGGCATACACTTCCTACCATCCTTCCACATATAAAACACCTTGGAGTCCTACACAAGGACACCCAACTGGGAGTGAGACCTAACCACTTGTTACCATACCTCTTCAGGGTCTAAGGAACTCTTCTTCCTACACTTAAAAGGTAGGCACCTATAACATCTGTACATCAATTCAAGAAGCCTCTTTCTCTTACTAGGGTTTGGCTCCTCTAAAGGAAACCAAGATACAACAAGCCTATAAAGATCGTGAATGAGGCAACCACATAAATCCACTTAGGTCATCCATTATAGGCCATATCATACCCAAATTCTCATGATTCTTCATGTCTTAGAGTCAAGGTGTCCAACCTTCCTCAACGGGTCTTGCTTTCTCTCTAGAGCTATCCCTACAACTGGTCCTACTACTGGAGATTCTCACTTAGAAGATGGGTCGACCTCTTAAGGATACATGTCCATCCCTACTTGGGTGAAACATATTATCAAGACCTCTGTCTGGCCAAGGTCATCGAAATCTCAACATCCTCAACTCATAAACTATCAGGCATAACCCTATCTGGCTCAGGTCTAACACCAGCTTCCATCCTTATTGCCTCTTTCCTCTATGAAGCTACATGCCTCTTTCCTACTCTTATATATATATATATATATATATACATATATATACATATATATATATGTATATACATATATATACATATATATACATATATATACATATATATATCTACATATATATATACATATATATATTCATATATATATGCATATATATAAGGGTTCCTATATGGTCAACAATAACCTCCTCAATGAGGGACCCATCCCTTACCCTAACAGGCATGACCACCCAAGGTCAGGTCACCAAAGGGCACAAGGGTTAAACAACCACACATAGGTCATGATCCTCATGTGTACTAAAAAACTTTACGTAAAGCAGGTATGTCTGACCCACATACTTGATGGTATAGAAGACTAAGGTATTCAACTCATCATGTCAATTCTTTCTCTAACTACCACTTAGGGTTAGGGTTAGAATCATCCTCAGAGGATGCATCATGTCTATTCCTCTTCCTGGAGGCTTCTTCCTCTAAGGCTAACTCTCTCCTCATCCTCCTACAAGAAGGTCTAACCTCAGAGCTCTCCTGAGGGCACAACAACACACGCCATGCAACCTAAGCATTTAACTAATCTTTATTTTATGCTTAAACTATTAAAACTTATGTCTATGACATCTTGTTTACATGCTTTTCAATATTTGGTGGAGGATTCCTTAATCCTTATTACTCTAAACCCAAACAGCGAGGGGTGTGGAGAGAGAGAAACCCTAAGAACTTTGAGTTATACTTGAATTAGGGTTTAGAAGGGAAGAATACAGATGAGAGAGTCCTCGAAGTATCTTACTTCGAGTCAAAACCTTTAATTTTGGCTAGGTAGTCACACAATATCTGGGAGTCCTCACAGATTGACTAGTGGGGTGGAGGAAAATCTTGCCAGCCCCTGGATTGTGATCCTTTTCTAGACACCTCCATCATTGGAAAATCCTCTAACAATGCCCTTGGGTTCTAAAGAGTTTCTATAACTCCCTTGGGTTCTAAAGAGTTTGTAAAATTTAATATTTATTAGAGATTAAATGGAAAACCATCGCTCTGATACCAATTTTAATGACCTTTCTTCCCGATAACCCCAAATTAAGGAAGAGTAAGAAGTCAGAGACATTATCCAAAAAAATAGGATCAATGGTTTTACAAATAATCAAAATAATTAATAAATTCTACCAGATATTAAACTTAAAATTGGAATAAAAATTTCTTTTCACATACCTCTCAAATATAGGAAATTGGAACTTCTACCCTAAGTAGAATTCTAACTATCTAAATCCTCCTTTATGAATGAACTTTAATCCACAAGTTCCACTTTATTGTTTGTCCAATTTCAGATATTCCTAAAACACCGACAAACAAAATGTCGTTCAGTATAAATGAATATATTGGTATGTGGGGACAAACAAAACATTGCAGATAAGCTTTAACAACCTAATCATATCAAATAGTTGTTAACAATGCAATATTATGTTTTTTAGTATGACTTCTCAACCACTTTTACTCATCCTCTGGGATGCCCTCTTTAGGGTTAAGTCCTTGCAAGTGACTTTAAGGCTACCTTCTCCATCCTGAGCTTGGTACCTGAGGTCACCTCTCTGGGTGCCCAGTGGTCTTCCCTTCGGGGCTTGACCACCTTGACCTTCCCTCCAGGGCTTGGTCTCTTATCTTACATCCAGAGATGGTATGTAGGTTTGAGCAAGTCATATATATACTTAAATTTTGATAATTATATTCACTTTAAAGATTTCAGAAATAAAATCATCCAAGCAGTTTATTTCCATTGCAATTGAGAAAACATCATGAAAACACTGAGAAACTAAAGGGTGTACTCATAAATAACCACATACCTAATTAGGAGATTTCACAAGAAATAAGCAAGTCCAACCTATTAGGCAATCCAATCCAAGCAAGCAATTAAACCACACAAAATCACAAAATCCTAAAAAGAATATGTAACCTATTTACTGCACACCTATCAAGAATCTATTTTATTGACATGAAATTTCTTTCTAGGGTTTCTTATCCAAATTAGGGTTTCATTAGGGTGTATCTACAACTTTTCTCTATTATAATTACAAAATCCTACAACAACAAATCTATGTGCAAAACCTTAATTATCATATTAACATCATCCTATCACCTAATAGGCTTAGGATCATCCTAGTATTACTTTCATATGATTGGTGTGTGCGGATTTAGCACCCCTTTTCACAGACTTTTAAGTCTTGTCACATGGAAATTCTTATTTTTATCCACTGAAAAGAAACAAATTGTTATTTGCTTTCTTTTATCACAATTGAAATTGAATCTCACCAGAATTTATGCCTTTCTTGCAGACTCATAACACCATACGAGTGGCTCACCTGTTCCAGCTGATCGCCTCACCTGTTCTAGTTGATCACCTCACTTGTTCTAGTCGATCACCTCACATGTTCCAGACAAATGGTTCACCTATTCTAGATGATCGGTTGATGCCATCCCTCAGCCACCGAGCCTCGTCCAAACATTCAGTCTACATGGAGTGCCTTTTGAAAATCAAATGATCGTTACAGACCTCAAAGCGGGAGTTTTCCCTCCCAAACTGAGTGGGTCAAAGAGCACTTCCACCAAAGACTTAGGGTTGCTGACTGCTGCCCCGACTCCCACCCTTGCCAAACACTCAACTGATTGGCTTGCCTCCCAACCGATCGGTTGGCAATGCGTGACCAGTTCAAATTTGCAGCCGCCAGCCCCATTTTTCCAGAACTCTAGTTGTAAAAGCCCCCTCATCCTATAAAAGGAGGGGCACTTCCTCCTCATGAGGATCATCTTTTGTATCATCTTTATATGTGGATTTCTGAGCAATCATTCTATGTTCTTGAGTTCTATTAATCAATAAAGTTATTATGTGCAAGCTAAGTGTTCTCTTTAAATTTTGTTCTTCTACCTTGCTTGTTTCTAGATCTATCCTTTTTCTCCTTCTTCTTCTATAGACCATAGCAAGGAATCAAGGGTCAGACATTTGATTGTCTCTAGCCTAAGGAACTATTCCTTTGATAAGTCTAGACTATGGCAAGAACAATTCTTTCCTCCATCTCCCTTTTCTCTACAAACATGAGTGAGTAGTTTCCCTATAGAGGCAAGGGGAATAACCCCTTAGCCATGGTTTTAATTGACTAATCCTTAAAAATGACTTCTAGATGGCTTTTCATTTTAGTAATTGTTGATCTATCAAAGTAATTAATTGGTTTGATCAAATGTTAATCCGGATGGAAATGACCATGGAAATCCGGATTTAGAATAATAAAACCAATCACATAGGGGTTTTGAAATGACTGTGGATCTTTGGTTTCTATAACCATATGCTTAAAATACACCCTAATTAACTAACCATACAAGCATTCAATGAAAACCAGTTAGAGTATAAATTGAGAGGCCATAACTATACAAATATTGAACATGTATTGGGGTATATAAACCTAATTTCTAAACCAACTAATTATAGATTACAAAACCCATAAACATGATCACATATTACAAATTACACAACCCATATGAAAATTTTATAAATGAATCACATCTCACTATAGTTTGGGGGACTTTCTATATATAGGTTTCAGAAAGTAGGTATTAAAAACCAAATCCAAATTTCAAAGAAAACCATAATCAAAATAAAACATGGATTCTCCATCTAAAAGTAGTCATGTTTGTCTACAAACCTAATAAAAGAAACAAAACCTTAATTAAACCTAATGAACCATTTAAATAGGTAAAATGTATATGGTTCACATAAATTCATTAGATAAACATAATATCACAACAATAGAGTTTAATTTACATCATCAATTCCATAAGGAAACCTTTACCTAAAAGATGTAGAGACTACCTATTAGTATATCCAAACAAACATTATCTTAATATCCCAATCAGTGATGATTACACAACCCTTTCAAAATTGAATACAAAACTAAAGTGAGTATTGATTACACATGTTTCATGTAAACCTTCAGTTATATTTGCATAGTTTCCATGTTGTATGTGACGTAATTAAATTCTCAAAAAAATTACATGTCATTACATACTAATATATCCAAATCGAAATCTATGAATGGATACGCCTTCAAATCAAATGGGGTTATATACAACTCATGGTTTTGGTTCCATACCCATAAAATATACTAATGAACCATAATAAAAAATAAAAATAGGAAAACAATTTATGGTGATAAAAATATGATCTATAAAATATGAACTTCATACAGACTATTTGTACACCTCATTTAGGGGTGATGTATTCCCTATAATTAGAAACATGATGAGGTCAACTTTAAATTGAATAAAAAAATTGGGTAATGATAACATATAGCTACTAATTTATAGTTCAAATATGTAGAGTAAAAACAATGCAATAATTATAGATACAACCCTAAAAAAGATCATACAAAGAAATATGGTATGAAAACACAACCCTAATAATATCTAATAAGTTTCCTACAACAACATGGAAATGGATAATAGGCCTAGTATGAAAAGACATGTACATGATTTAATAAATATTGGTCTTAGAATGAGGGAAGGAGATAACATAATTCATCTGTGGAAAGAAGAAGTAAAAGAAATGATGGCATTCAAGATGAAGTTATCACATACAATTATCTTCATAAGACTGGTACCACAATTCAAATACTTGTGATTAGATTCAGTATGGGTGGAATAATACTATAATTATGGTGAACCTAATAAAGTATACTACTTCATTGGAACTACTAACACTTTTATAGATCACATAAAACCTAGCACATATAAATGCTCAAAATGTAATAAACAAGGTAGTGATTGGTATCAAGACACAAGAATGGATTACCTCATTACAAATATGGAAATAAAAATACATACAAAATATCCAAATAAATACTCATATTAAATCAAGTATGGATCATATAAAAATGGCAGGGAAGGATCACATCTCATTAGATTTAGGTTGAACTACATTTAACTATTAATAGAAAGGAAGGGCCCAAGATCAACTCCAAAATATAAAAAAAAACAAAAGAAGTATGGACATGACTGCAAGGTCTCCAACTAGGCGAGTGTATCTACAAACTAGGGAAATCAGATGACAGTCTAAAAGATAAAATAATAGGGAAGGATAATACCTAATTACACCTTTTATATCACCCAAAGGTGTCACAATGGCATGGTTTTAATAAAACAAAGTTCACATTAAATTATTTTATATTTTTCAAACATGTTCCGATTGATATCATATAATGTAAGGATTAAATGATCCAACAATTACACAAAAATACCCATTTACATATACAAACAACAATATCATAGTTAATAAAGTACAATTAGAAAAGACAGTCATCTCTTTAGATTGAGGGTGAAATTCTATTTGTTGGTATTTGAAGTAAGGGGTTTGGGAGAAAAGACAAAAGCCAAAGATAGAAGAAAAATATGAGAGATGGATGCTATGTCTACTTATAGGTGATTTTGTTTGCAAACCAATGTCATAGAATGACAACATTACTAAACAATAGGGTCATGATGATAAAACCCTAGATAAACCTAGGAAAATCATCTTCCTCTTAACAATTTTCTATATGAAAATATATAATTAGAAGGTTTATTACAAAAAGTCCTACTAATACATGCATAAAAAATTGTACTAGTTAAAATAATCACTTAATAAAATATCATACAAGGGTCACTTTCCATGAGATTGAGGGTGATCTACTGTTAATAAGGGTTTTCAAACAAAATACAATAGCCATAGTCAGTGTAAGATAAACTTAGTCATGGTTGTTTCATATATAAGTAGGTATGTTTTATGCAAACTAAGGAATTTGATTCATAACATCCATGAAAACAAATAGGGTTATAATAAGATAGACAAATCTATAGTAGATATATTGTTCTTGTCAGAATATTTCAATAAGAAAAGCCAAACGAAAACTAAAATATAGGAATGAATTGTATCAACATATCCATGATGTAAAATAATTCAATACTACTTGAGAATATCAATACCTAGTAGTATATCCAAACAAAATCTAATAGTGAATACTAGATCACACATAACGTGAATAGATGATAGATCAACATATCATTGGAGTGAGTGCAACCTGATTTCAAATGATTTTGGGAAGAAGGGGTTGCAACACAATGGAAATAAGAACCAAACCCAAAATTGAAGAAAACGCTCACTGATAGAAATACCAAATAATACATGTTTAAGGTAACAGACTAAACACAATGAATATATCAGATTGTATGTTAATGTGAAATAAAAATATGAATGCACTTGTAAAAGGAAGCATGGAGCTCGTGTTTGGGCTTGTAGCAGGACAATCTTCCACCAGTAAATCAAACACCACAAAACATAGAACACACGAGTTTGTAGTAGGATAGAAGAGCTTATATAAGTTGGATGCCTCAATGACAAAACAAGATCAAGTAGACACACACTATGTCTATACGATGAAGAGAGTAAAACCATACACATTAGAGAATATAAGCATGACATGAAAGAAAAAGTGGGAAAGTACATGCTGACATTAAAAATATGTTCCCTATTAAGTTTGATCCTACAAGAAATATCTCTTATGGAATAGGTACTAGGTCACACATGCAAGATGGATTAGGAAGTATTTATACTATACATTGAGATTTACAACACAATGTAGCTAATATATACATTAGATTCCACTAGTGATAGAGGAAAACACATCAATAAAGAATCACGTGAAAGGGAAAGCAATTCTATACCTTACACATGCCATGACTAAGAAGATTTAGAGAAAGGGGAAAGGACGAGATTAGAGAAGCAAGAATGGATGAATGGGAAGAAACATGAGATAGAAAAATGGAAAGTGATAGAGCATTTAAAAGAGAACCAACATGTCATTGAGAGGCAAGATGGGAACCTATACAATCTATTACAAGCACTAGGTGAGAAATTGAGCACAATGATCGATAAGGAAAAAGGGTCTAAAAGGTGAACCTAGTAAGATTTATCTCCCTATATCGGTGCCTCTATAATTAGTAAGGGTTTTAATCAAAAAGTAATACATGAATGAAAAGGATAACTAGAGAAATCAAAGAAAAGAATAATGAGAGAAAATTGAAGCCAAAGGCACAGTTCATTATCAGCATCTCTTGTAAGGACCATCGTTTCTACAACTAAGGCGATGGAGAGAAACATAGCTCAAAGCCACAAAGGAGAGGACAAGAATACAATAGAGCAGAAGAGTGACATGGGAGGAAATTTGGAGTGTGCGCGAAGTATGGGGTATACACACTGAATACCTAGTCACAAATGACCTTGATTACCATCACACACATGACAAGACATGTTCTTGTTTAGCTTCTCAATACGTGGGAGATGAGGTTGAGTTAACCCAGACTTTGACTTTCTTTGGGTTTTATGCAAAAACTACCAATTTTATATCGTACTTCAGTTACAGGAGTGTTTGTAGACAGCATGAAATGTCTGCCATTTGCAAAAATACTAGAAGAATTATCTATAATTTCTTCTTATAGTATGGATTGTAGGTTAAAGTTGAGGACATTGTAACCAAGGACACTGAGAAAATGGTTGTTTCAAACAATACATTGCCAATTGATCCGTGAGATGATTTTGTTTCCTAATTTTATGGATTTCTTTCTCAATTCATGAAGATTTGTAGCTTCCTTGTATTTCTTCAACAAGTAGTTTACATTTCCAAGGGGAATCAGTTGATTGATTCACAAGATGGACAACTCTACTAGATTCCTTGATTAGTATGCAAGGACCTAGGTGATTTTCTTTTACATAAGAGGAGCCATTGATCATAGAATATAGTTCTCCACATAATGGGTTCAACACTTTCATGCATTTGGGATTACCTACAATCAATCACATGTGTGGCCCATGATGTTGAAGCTCAATGAATAAGGATCATTTCTATGATTTGTAGTTATGTCTACATTCAATGAGAGATAGAGAGAAAGCATTGCAGTGAAGCTTGCCATCATGAGTCACTTGCATTAGCATTTGTTATTGATATTGTAGGGAAACTACTAAGAGATTTTTTAAAGGAGGATTCTCCAGTTTTGCAAGGAACCATCATCATATTTATTAGACTATAATGTTGGTTGTAGACAAAAGAGTTTATATTTTTCCAGTCTATCCAGCACGAGGTTGCCAATAATGTTTGCCATTCTTGCTTCTAAAGTCTTCAAGGTGTAATCAAGCGAATCAACAATGTAGGAATGGGTGAAGAAATTAAGTTCCTCTCCTGTCAAGAGATTTTTCCATGGAGTTTTTGTGTATTTATAATCTCTTGAAGCATGAAGTATGTATTCTTCTAATTCCCTACATTTCAGACTTCGAGCGACATATGTCATATGTCTTATATATAAGAATGTTGGTCATGAGTATATCATGGTGGATCATAGATAGGTGAGTTTTCAATCTTTAAGGGATAGGGATGTTCCAAATCTAAGAAAAGACTCCTATGTCTCTGTTATCAATTGAACTGTTGATCAATATATAGGAAGACTTTATGGTGAAAGTGCCAACATTGGTTCCTTTCAGTATGAGGGAACCCTCTCCACCATTAGGTTTAGGATTAGAAAGTCTTAATACGGAGGTAAAAGTCTATGGCATGCACCATTCTTAATGGAAAATGAGGTCGAATTTGTCATTAGTGTTGACCATACTAGCCACCTACATATCTTCTAGATTAACATGGATCAATATACCTGGTTGTAGTGTAGGTTTTCCACCATACCAACCCATTCATCTGGCCATGCATTGACCTCAAGACCAGAGATTGATGTTTGTATTGGGTGTATTTTTAGAACTGGGAATGAGTCTAGTTGACCGTGCCAAATGTGTGACCCTGATATGTGTAATCCATTTCAAGTAGTCCACTTGGATTTCAAAAGCTTTATCTAAAATAATCCCTTGTTTAGCATGAACTCTTGACCCATCTTCATGATTAGATATTTTTTGAAGTTTCTTGTCAGTCAAATTCTCAGGCCTATTTCAATACAAGGGTTTTGTGAGGTGTTTCAATGCCACAAGATTGGTGTGTGTTCTTGGATCCACCCCATTTTAGATGAAGTTTCTAATCAGTTGGTCTACTTTTCATAGATTGATTCATGTATTTGCATTGCTTGCATCCTCCAAAAATCTGTGATATAAAAACTAACTTGTCCAAGGTCACACAACCAACTAGTAAAAGTATGTGATTTTTCCAGTTATGGATTTGTTGTTGAATTTTCATTCTCAAGTAGGAAGAGTGATCTTCTCCATTTCTTTGTGAATTATGGGAACTTCTAGGTGTCGGACCAAGTTATTGGTTTCAGAGATGGAGAATTTTCTACACATTTGGTTCCTCAGTGGTCGTGGAGTGTTATGTGAGAAGAAGATGTGGGGTTTCTCCTAAATAGGAATTTGCATGAGGTTAAGCAAAACTTGCAAAATTGCTTAAACCCGCAATGACTTCTCTAAGTGAGGACTATCTCCTCAGTGGTCGTGGAGTGTTATGTGAGAAGAAGATGTGGGGTTTCTCCTAAATAGGAATTTACATGAGGTTAAGCAAAACTTGCAAAATTGCTTAAACCCGCAATGACTTCTCTAAGTGAGGATTATCAAAAAATGATGATATCATCACCAGAACTAACATGGATGAACTTTAACATCTCTTTAATTAGAACCACTGGTCTCTGATTTAAAGATTGTTCATCTGCATTAATTAGTTCACTGAATCTATGAAGACATAGAACAAAGAGATAAGGAGATAGTGGGCCCCCTTGTTTGATGCCACATGAAGGTCTGAAGACACTAATATTTTCTCCATTATAGAGAATGAAGGTAGTGTCCACAATCTACATAATAATAAAATTCAAGTTAGATGGTAAAATCATTATCTAAGTGTATAAAGAATGAAATACCTACTCATATAGTCAAAGCCTTAATACGATCAAGCATTACAACCATATACTTCGTGTTGCACGATTTTGATTCCATGGAATGTATAATCTCTTGCACTAGGGCAATATTGTCCCCAATCCTTATTTTGGTGATAAAACTCTACTGCAATGGGGAGATCCAATCATTGACAATAGATTTGATCTTGGATGCAATGACTTTAGAGAGTAACTTGAGGCATGTGTTTTTGAGAGATATATAACAAATGTAGATTTCGGAGTGTTACTTCTTTGGTATTGAAATGATGTTCGAGTTAAAACCCTATTTTATCTAACCAACACTAGTAGCCAATCCAAATCGCATTTGACCCAAGTGGCGCTAGAAGACAAATCCAAATCCAATTTAAACTCAAATTTGTTCCTATCAATTAGGCATTAGGCATTATGTACTTTTAGTCTAGCACGACAGACAAACATTCTTTAGCAATGAAATATTATTCTAATAGTGATTTATTTTTTGTTTTTGCTCTCCTCATAACAATACTGGTTGAGTTGATAATCCTACTAGTTGTTGACATACTATTATGCGGTTAACTTTTTCTCAATGGCTTACACATATATATGGAATGGCAAGAAACATACTCATGTCTCTTCCTCTGGTGTCAAAAATAGCGTATCACGCCCAATATGCATTTGTTTCTTCTTCCCATGTTAAAGTACAATATAACACTAATTGATATGTTTATAAAGTTTTATTCTCTACGACAATTATGAATCTAATTTTATAAACTTAAAACGTTACATATGATACCTTCCAAGTATGAGAATGATGAAAATTATTCTGTGTACAAATTGTCATACTTATTTGAACAGATTTCTTCATACCTCAAGATAAGTAAAACTTGTTATGTTTTATATTAGATAGTAAGTTTGATATTTTTTTGTAAACAATATTACCAATACTAATAAAATATTTAATTGAGTACTTTTTAATAAATTATTTTTTATGATGAAGACATTTGAATCTGCCTCATAACGTATACTCTGAGACACTTCAAGGTATATAAATCGTATTTCTCTTGTTCATCTCTGACAATTTTGTCGCAGAATCTTATTCTTGTCAAGAAAATTTGGTCATATAAATATTAGGAACCGAATTGTACTTAAGTGAGCTTTCAGTGAAATCATGTTCCTACAAGTGGTTCAAGCAGTGGAACGAAAGATCTAAACAAAAAATTGACTACTTGAGCTAAAACAGCTATTGTTTTGAATTATAGGTACAAAGCTTATACAAACAATCCTTGAGAGGAAAAAAAAGACCACAAAGAAGATATGAATTATCGAATGAAGATGGAAAATCCTTCGGCCGTGCTTTAGGTTATGTAATTTAGAGTCCTAGTAGTTCACCTTATAAAGTTTATGGGAGCTGTAGTCACAGCGTACCCCGACGAGTGGGATGAACCTGACAGTAATTTGGATGGCAATGACTTATGCCTACCTAAGAAAACTAAAATAGCGCATGCGCTAGCAGTTACGAAATCGTCCAAACATGACGTAATTCGTAAGTACCGGATTTATAGTAGATAAAATGCAGCAGCACGCTGGTTACTGGTAGTACGCACGATAACACTTACATTACCAGAATCTTGAACCATCGGTGCCAAACCGGGCCTAAAGGTTAGTTAAATTCGGGCCGTGTGGCCCACAGGCCATGGGCAAACAACGGTTTCCTGTAACATATTGTACTTTGAGTCTATTTGAATGACGCGTTGTGAATATTGTCATACATTTGAACATGCCTCGTAAAGTTGGAAAAATTCTAGACATAATCACTTACCTACCCGCCCAGCCACCCGATTTTGAGGGATGGGAGCGAACACTTCCTCCCATACGCTCAATAGCAATTAAAATAATAAAAAATGAAAGAAGTAGAAGAGAGAAAATGTTTGTTTATAATTTTCTATTCGGAGTGTATTTGTTTATGAAATAAATTGTATTAGAATCCTTGTAAAAATATTTTTCAACATGAATAATGTTGACATATTTTGAAATAATGATATTACGAGACAAATATAGTATCCGTATTTCAGGATATCATACACATGTTTTGGGTACAGTACTCGTGAGTAAGTACATCACCTACATGTTTCTCCCAAATCATGTACAATAGCTATTTGTTATTATATTGATTCAATTAAACTTATACTAGTAATGAGTTTAGTACTGAACTTTTAAATGAAGGAGAAATGATTAGTTGTTCTTAAACAATAATTGAAAGTATTGTATTTTAGTAAAATGTGTATGTTTTTAGTAAAATGTGAATTAGTTTATATAGGTATTGTATGTGGTTATGACATTCTTTTATACATGACATGTCTCGTACAGTAGTAACAAGATCATCAAATCATGTATTGTTGTTATGTCTCGTACGGTAACTCTAGTATTGTACATCTAGTACTATACTTTGTATCACAAAATGTGGTTATTAGTATTGTACTTCTTGTAGAATATGTGTATCCTTGTATATAATTTTAATCAAACGTTACAGTCTAAATGTATGCAAAAATTAATATAAATGATAAAATGTACAATACTTATAGATTTGTGACAGAATATTAAATTTGAAAAACAAAGAGGCAATTAGTAGTGTACGTCTATACATATTACGAATGTGAATACTTTATAAAAATAAAATATGGTTGTTAGTACTGTACTTCTAGTAGTGTACTTTATTTTACAAAATTTGACTGTTAGTACTGCACTTCTTGTATAATGTGCGGGTATCCTTGTATATGATTTTTGTCAAACGCTATATTTTGAATGTATGTAAAATTAATATAAATGATAAAATTTATAGTACTTTTAGATTTGTGAAATAATATGAAATGTGAAGAAATAAAGAGACAATAAGTATTGTACCCGAATGGTCAATCTGACTATAGTACCCGAAAATGTACTATACTTTTGTATACTTCTCTCCTCTTTTATTATACTTCTAATATTATTTTTTCCAAAGTATGTCAACATTGGTTTTGATAGAAAGTAGTTTTTATGACGAACCTAATGATTTTTATTTCGATCAAAAATTCCTTACAATTTAAGAGTTATGTGCAAAACATTTTTCTCTATCCAGTTTTTTTCTCTTTCATGGTGTATCAACTTTTTCTACCATATCAGCATTGAGCATGCTTCCCAACCACCGGGTGGATGACTGGGTGGGTGGGAGGGTGTGTAGCGTAGCTCATGAGGTGTGAACTTGCTACCCAGTTGGCAGTTGTAGATGCCGCTCTATTGATTTCTTTTTCTCGTCTTCTTTCCACATATTTAAATTTAAGAATATATGACAATTTTTTTCGTATGCATACTTAACTCTATCAAGACCTAAGTATGTGTTTCACATTTAAATTAATCTAATAAATAATATTTATATATATATATGTATACAATTGATCATAGTTGAGTTGTTTATGTAAGGACCCTAACCTTCATTTTGGGCATACCCTGTTTGGTTTGCCTAAACCTTGTGTTTAGATGCTTGCTAATTACCTCAAATGGTGATTAGGGTTTGTTTGTACTTTGTTGAGAGTTGGAGGTACAACTTGCAAATAATCCAAGTTTTAGGGTTGATGTGCAAGTTTGACACCTTGAGAGATGTTTCTCTCTCTCCTTGCATCCTCTAGGGTTGAGAGGATGGGTTGGGCTCGTTGTTTGAGTAGCTTTGGGCTTTGTTTTGCCTTGTTGAGCCTTGTTTGGGCTTTGCCTAGCTTTTTGGGCCTTGTATCGGGCAAGAGTGAGCTTGTTGCCTTGTGTCGGCCATGGTGTATCGGCCAGGTGGTTGTGTCGGGCAAGTGGTGTGTCTCCCATGAGGTGTATCAGCCAAGTGACCTTCTTTGACCTAGCATCATTTGTGTCACCCCTTGTGGACACTTGGTGCTTGATTATTGTATGTGGCAAAAGCTTTGGACATGTGGAGGTAGGTGAGATGGTAGGTGGCTTTGCCCCATGGACAAGTGTCCCTAGGTTGGGCGACACTTTGCCTTAGTCTCCCCTTCACCCTCTTCTATATATGTCTCTCCTTTCTCTTGCTTGGGATCCCTTTAGTTCCTTTATTGCCTTCCTTTTTCCTTGGTGGATGATACCTCTCCTTGGTAGAGCTTGGTGGCCTATCTCCTTGGTGGAGTCTTCCTCTTCTTCCTATAGTGGTGGCCGAACCCTAGAGTGTGTCTTGCTTCTCTTCATGTGGTGAGCATCTCCCCCTCTTTCCTTGGCACCTTCTTGTCCTTCTGGCTTGTTCTTCGGCCATGGTGGTTATAAGCTTTTCTTTTCTTCTTGTGGTGGCCGAAGGTGGTGCTTGGATCTTGGAAGCTTGGTGCTAAGATCTTGGATCTTGCTTAAGGTGGGTTACATAACTCCTAACCCTAGCTATACTACTTCCTTTTCATGTTGCATGTTTATATGTCATCTTGATCAGCCATGCATCTTGTTAGATATGTTTCTTGCCCTGGTATGTACCCTTTTATCTTGTTATATATATAGTGGTCATGTTGTTGATGTGTTCTTAGACCTTGTGGCTGAACCTTGAGTTTAGGGTTCCTTGGGAAAAACCCCTTTCTCTCCCTTTTAGTTTTGAGAAGTGATTTTGAGCTCTAGTGGTGTAGCCAAAACCCCTCTCACTTGGTTGTGGAGAGGTGAGTCTATGCTCTAGTTTCTTGGGTAATACCCTTCTCTCACCATGGTTGTTGAGAGGTGAGCCTTGGTTGGACGTTGACCTAGTGATGGTTGGAATCTTGACCGATAAGGGGGATGAGCCATGTTGTTGCCCAATATGTGATGGAGGTTGTGTAAAACCCCTCTCTCTTGGTTGTTGAGAGGTGAGCCAACTCTCTTGATCTATAGGGTTTGATGATGGTGATCTTGAGGTTGATGATGACCAAAATGATATGGTCCTTGTGCCTTGCATGATACTCTTTTGTGGTTCTTTGCATGATACCCTCTTCTAGGGTTTTGTCTTGGGAGATATGATAAGTTGGGTTCTGTTGACCTTGTTGCCCGATATGACCTCTTCACCATGTTATTGTTGTTAGGTGATATGCCTTGTTACCCAAGAAGGTTTTGGGAGTGCTGAACCCTGGATGTCCCTTTAACCGACATGGTGCTTGGTAGATATCTCTGTTTTGTGCCTTGGGCAGCATGGGTTGGTTTTGATGTTACCCGATATGGTGCTTGGGTGGTGAAACCCTAGATAGATGCCTAGTGGTGACCGATATGTAGTGCTTAACTTAGTTGAATGATAGCCCTCCTTGAGCGCCATGATGCAGTTGGATAGAGGTCACTAGTGTGCTTGTTGGGTGTTATGATCTTGGCCTTGGTTGATATGGCCTTGGGCATTATGATGATGGTGGAGGCCTGACATGCAACCCTAACCCTAATGGGTGATAGGGTCTTGGCCGTTAGGGCTGGTTGTGCAGCCCGACACATCTATGCGCTTGGATGCCCATAATCACCTTGCACTTGGGTGCATAATATACCATGCACATAGTTGAATGACACAGCTCTTGGATCTGGATACATGACACACTTCTGGCCTTAGTTGCACAATACACCTATTGTGGGCTCTGATCTCCAAACCACGATATAAACACGATTTAAACTTAGCGGAAGTGAATCGATTAACAGCGGAAGACAAAAAATCACGGGAAATTAAAACTTTTTGAGACAAGAGTTTGAATCCATAAAACTTCATTCATAAAAGGAGATAAACTGTTTACATCTCATGATAATTACTTCTTGAGTAATTATATACAAAAGGATACAAAATCTCAAGAACTCATAACCAAAAGAATCCAAGACCTGAGAGTACAGAGGACACATAGGACTGACTCTAACTACACCACATGGCAGGCTAAATCTCCACCTGAGATTTACTGCTGCTACTGCTGGGACTGGTCACCTGTAGACTTGTTCCTCCGTCCTCGACGTCCACCTAAAAAGTTGAAGTCTACGGGGTGAGACAATTGTACATAATTGTCCCAGCGAGAGTTATAACTCTCCGCCAGAAGCTTTATGATAACATCAAAGAATAACTTAAGCAGTAAAAGCTTACAAAGTATTCAATAGAAGATGCAGTTGTAAACAAGAGTTCAACATTTATCAAGCATGAAGAACATATGCACTATACAGTGTAACATAAATCAATTAGCTCATAGTTACCTTTAACAGGTATACTACGCTGTAGATTATGTTTTTCAAACAGTCTTATTATTATGCCCTGTGGAGATGAGGTTTACCACTCATACCCCAACCAATCACTGTTAAGTGCCTTAGTATCATACTAGGTCATCGAAAGAGCCGGATTCTCATGACCTTCACCTTCCTCAGTCAGTAAGAGGATCACTTGTAGGACATCTTGTGTCTCTACTATTATATCTCACCAGGGTAATCTGGTCCTTCGCTATTTTAGAGTTACAGTGGCATTCTGTACTCTCTTCGTCATCAGGAGATTTCATGTTTATCTTCCACTGATACAGATATCTTTGCTTTCCTTGTCATCAGGAGGTTTCATGTTTACCATCCACTGATACGGTATGAGTTTTGTAGTGAAGGATTGATGGATTATACATCTACATCAAATTCCTACACTAGGATGTAAGGTTCTACACATCCATATACCCCACATACTCAACAGTATGTGATCCAGAAGTTCCCTTGGGAAAACCTATTTCACCATCATTTGATCTCTGACAATGATGGATCTATGATTAGGGATTCTACATTACACTTGATTAGTTAGGTACATTTAGTATTCTTTTAACATCATACATTGTTCTTCAAACAATAACAGTAGCACAACAGCTATGAAAGTAGAATACTAAATGTAACAAACCTAACTCACATCAATCATCATTTCTCTGTATACTCATCACAAGTCATCTCTAAAGCATGACCTTGATGGTATTCATGGCTCTTTCATCCCATTAAAACATAGGATGCCACTGACAAGGCATCAATATATTTTACTATTCATAAAGCTAACAACATGCTTTCAATGAATATAATATCATCATCCATACCTGGATAAGATCACCTTCATATCAGAACATGCATGGTTAATTCAACTGATAAAGGTAATTCAAAACAAGAATATACTTTTCACTCTTGTCATAAGAGCTAAGTTCTCTGATTCTCATCAATTAGAGTTTGCTACTCATATTGCATGTCATCACCCTTGAATTAGGGTTTACTATTCACATCACATGTCGTTACCCTTGAATTAGGGTTTACTAATCACATTATGGTGAATTAAACTCATAACATCATCATGTATGAGGAACATCATCATTGATGCTCTCATATTAGTTTAAGATTCATCATTTATCATAATTAGGGTTCCATGATCTCACATAGGTGGATCATACCCTAATCATGCACATTCATGTGTATTGAAGATACTTTACTTGAATTTCCATCATAAAAGGGTACTTTATCTTTCTTAAGATACTTTCTCTCTCCTCATACTTGTAGATGGTGATAACACCAATCTAGATCAGGTTGGGTTAAGCCCTCTTTGATTAACATAGACCAAATCACCACTATTGAGTGATTAGGGTTTAATTAGAACAAGGTTTCACTCAATTGAACCTTTCAAGGGTATTATGGTAAATTACACATTGATCATCATCATGGTTTAATTTACTAACCACTTGACCCTTAATGTCTTTTGGTATCATTAGGGTTTAGGTTGAACAACTATTAAACCATTTAAGCCTTCACGGCATTAGGCAGACTTAACTTCAAAAGTCTCCACTAGGGTTCACACCTTCATCCTTCATACGATCTTGAGGTCGTATGCCCTCATTCGATCTTGAGGTCGTATACCCTCATTCGATCTTGAGGTTGTATACCCTCATTCGATCTTGAGGTCGAATGCCCTCATACGGTTTGAGGTCGAATGCCCTCATTCGGTTTGAGATCGAATGCCCTCATACGGTTTGAGATCGAATGCCCTCATACGGTCTTGAGGTCGAATGACCTTATACGGTCTTGAGGTCGAATGACCTTATACGGTCTTGAGGTCGAATGACCTTATACGGTCTTGAGGTTGAATGACCTTATCCGGTCTTGAGGTCGAATGACCTCAAAAGCTCAAGATCGTATGGACCTCCAAGGTGGTTCAAAGGGTAAACTCGATTAGGGTTTCCTATGTTGAAGCCTTTAATTGGTCTCAAGCTTGGTAACCACTTATCAATTGAGACAATTAGGGTTAGCCTTAACCAATTGGTCACTCAATTGACCCTCAATTGGTATCCAATTAGGGTTGGAGTTGGTTCAATTAAGGTCTATAAACGTTCAACCATCAACACTCAACAATGTGAATCAAATCGAAGTTGAACCCATCAATTGACCTCCAATTGGGCTCAAACTTGGCCCAAACGGTCTTGGGATCGTTTTGATATACTCCAAACGGTCTTGAGACCGTTTGCCCAAGAATTCATCAAAATATAGATTGATTTGATAGGGGTTGAACCTTAATTAAGTCACAAATCAGCAATTTGATTATTTCAATAACCCATTGTAATTGGGCCCTCAATTGATCAAATTACCTTAACCCTAGACCTCCAAACGGTCTTGTGTTGTCACCAAACGGTCTTGTGTTGTCACCAAACGGTCTTGAGACCATTTGGATGAGTTCCAAACGGTCTTGAGACCGTTTGCCCATCCATCCTTTGGACTCTAGTGAAAATTCATCAAGTTTTGATTTATTGAGTTGATCATTACATCAATACTTAATTGTAATGTAATTTGGTATCTTTGTACCTTCAATTGGTCAACTATACTTGACCTCAGACCTCCATACGGTCTTGGGTGATCCCCAAACGGTCTTTAGACCGTTTGGATGATTCCCCAAATGGTCTTGAGACCGTTTGGGCTAATCAACCCAAAATCTCAAATTAGCTCATTGTGATTTCAGCACTGATTTCAATTAGGGTTTGCCCTAGTAATCAACCTTCAACTCTTAACGCGTTTGGAATTAGTCCATAAAATTTGGTGAGTCATTAATTAACATCATTATGAACAGTAATATCATACGGTCAACGCTTAGTCAACCATCTTATACGGTCTTGAGACCGTTTCCCCAAAAAGGGCAAATTAAGCAGATTGAAAATCAGAACTAAATTCAATTGAATTTTCTAATTGTTTTGCCTATATCTCACGATTCCTTTGGAGTTAACCTCTCATATTTTGTGGGTGATTAACCTACATAATTTTGAACAGGATTCCCATACGGTCCACGCTTGGTCAACGCGGCCATACGGTCTTGAGACCGTATGCCTTCATACGACCTTGAAATCGTTTTCCCATCAAACGGTTTTGCAAACCGTATGGGCAATTGGTTGAGGTCGTATGGTAAAGTGGAAAACCACGGATAAGCATAGGAAATAACGCCCTAATCTTCTAGCTCAAGAACAGAAACAGTTCCTCACGGATTTTCTTGCAAGGAAGCAAGGGAAGATAGAGAAGAAGAAGAACTAGCAACTAAAAGCATAGAAAAGATGTATATAACGAAGCATAGGTTTAGAGTTAAAAAACCTGCCTAAAGCTTGCTCCTTGAGCTCCAAGATTTTGAGCTCCAAGCCTTTAATGGCGTCCTAGAAGCTCCATAGGTCGGCCAAGGTGAATCCTCCAAGAAAAGTTGAGAAGAGATGGCTAGAAAGATAGAGCTAAGTGAGCTAGCCATGAATTTGACCTTGAATTCGAGTTTCATCCAAGAATTTAAGAAAAAGGATGGATCCAAACCTACCTTGCACTCCCTTGGTCATCCTCCTGAGATCCAGAGCTCTCCTTAGTCGGTTGAGCAAGGGGGAATAGTGAAGGAAACGAAAGAAATGTTCCCTTGTAAAGAGGGGAAGAAGGCTTATATACTTTGGTGGAATTTCAACATAGGCACATATGTTTTCCTTATTTTCAACTAAGTCCCTCCTTTCTTCTTTGCTCGTCCCTTCTTCTTATTTCTAAGGACAACCGTCTTCTAAGGTCAAGAAATGAAGGCAAAGAAGATCAACCTATTACTAAAGCACACACATAAAAGGCTATAGCACTTACACCTTGATTATTAAATCACAAAGGTGTTTTTCATTATATGATTATTCAATTGAAGTGACTTCTTCATCATTTCTTCTCTAAATGATGACAAGAGTCTTACAAGATGTTTTAGATGGTGTATTTTACAAGTTGAACCCCTCAAATTGGGTAAATTGCACTTTACTCCAATTTAGGATTTCAAGCACAGGGATTGCTTCCACAGCTGCACCTTGGTGCTCAAGCTTGGGAAATCCCTCAAACTTTACCATAATCATTCTTATGATGTCTCAACATTAGAGGAACATCTCAACATGTGCAAATTGCAAGTTAACCCTTCTAACTGGGTAAATTGCACATAGGTCCCTGTATTACAAAACAATCAATTCAACATTGTTTAAAAGGGACAGAAAAGGAAAAGTATATTCCTCAGGAACTTAATTACATGCAAAAAGATAATCACCAATATCTTAATTACATAACTAGGCAAAACACCTAGGGTTAACTCATAACCCAGGTCAGGGATGTTACAAATTATCCACCCCTTACAAGGATTTCGTCCCCGAAATCGATAAAACATATTAAGAGAAAAGGGCAGGATACTTCCTTCTCATCTCATTTCTAGTTCCCAAGTGGCTTATTCAACACCACGGTGGTTCCAGAGGACTTTTACGAGGCTTATATCTGTTCTTCTTTAACTTTTTAATTCTGTTATCAAGGATTGACATCGGTCCTTCCTCATAAGATATATTATCATTCAATTCTACCTCCATAGGTTGTAGAATTGACTCAGTATCAGGGTGACATTTCTTTAGCATAGAAATGTGAAACAGATGATGTAGCCTCTGTAACTCTGGTGGCAGCTCTAGTTTATAGGCTACTTTTCCAATCCGTTCAATGATTGGATAAGGCCCCATAAATCTAGGAGCTAACTTCCCTTTCCTTCCAAAATGAAGGACTCCTTTCCAAGGCGAGACATTGAGATACACTTTGTCTCCAACCTGGAACTCTAAGGGTCTACGACGTTTGTCAGCATAAGATTTCTGCCTATCCTGTGCAGTCTTAATCTGTTGTTGTATTACTTTAATCTTCTCTGTGGTCTGCTGCACAAGATCATGACCTAACAACTGATGCTCACCAGTCTCAAACCAACACAAAGGTGATCTACAACGTCTACCATATAAAGCTTCATAAGGTGCCATATCAATACTATGTTGATAGCTATTGTTATAGGCAAACTCTATCAAGCTTAGGTGTAGATCCCAACTTCCGGTAAACTGGAGAACACATGCTATCAACAGGTCTTCTAAGGTCTGTATGGTTCTTTCCGACTGTCCATCAGTCTGCGGATGAAAGGCCGTACTAAACCTTAGCTTGGTGCCTAAGGCTCTGTGTAACTGTTCCCAAAAACAACTTGTAAACTGAGGACCTCTGTCAGAAACTATTGTGACAGGAACACCGTGCAAACGCACTATCTCTTGCACATACAACTGTGATAACCTTTCAGCAGAAAAGGTTGTTTTGACAGGTAATAAATGTGTTGTCTTAGTCAACCTATCTACAACTACCCAAATGGAATCATGTCCTTTGTTTGTCCTGGATAGGCCAACAACAAAGTCCATGGTAACATGATCCCACTTCCACTGTGGTATGGGTAAAGGTTGCATTGTTCCTGCAGGCTTCTGGTGTTCAGCTTTAACTTGCTGACACACAGGACACCTCAGAACAAACTCTGCAACATCCTTCTTCATTCCAGGCCACCAATATAGATCTTTCAAATTACGATACATCTTAGTGCTCCTTGGATGCATAGCATAAATCAAAGAATGAGCTTCTTCCAGGACTAACTTCCTCAAGTTATCCATATCTGGCACTATCATCCTCCAATGATAACATTCTACATGATCATCTGAGTCATGGAAACCATCTCGCTTCTCATTTCCATACTTTGACCTAATCTGTTGAACTTCAACATCAACCTGTTGTGCTTCCTTAATCTGCTCTCTTAGGGTAGGTTTAATATGCATCTCAGCCAATAACCCGGCTAACAATGACACCTTCAACTGTACATTGTTTTGCCTTAAAGAGATAAACATATCTCTCTTAGAGCACACTAAAGAGTTTAATTGTGCTCTATCCATGGTTGATGTTGCTGATTTCCTACTCAAGGCATCTGCAACAACATTGGACTTGCCTGGATGGTAATCAATCGTACAGTCGTAATCCTTGATTAACTCCATCCAACGACGTTGCCTCATGTTAAGCTCATGCTGAGAGAAGATATACTTAAGGTTCTTGTGGTCTGTGAAAATCTGGAATGTCTCTCCCTAGAGATAATGCCTCCAGATCTTCAAGGCATGAACCACATCAGCTAACTCCAGATCGTGTGTCGGATAATTCTCCTCGTGTTTCTTAAGCTGTCGAGAAGCAAAAGAAATCACTTGTTTATCCTGCATCAACACACATCCAAGTCCATTCTTGGAGGCATCACAGAAGACTACATATCCTTTTCCTTGTTTAGGTAGCACAAGCACAGGTGCACTTGTCAACCTCTCCTTCAACAACTGGAAAGACTGTTGAAACTTATCACTCCAGGAAAAAGGGATATCTTTCCGGGTTAACTTGGTCAAGGGTAAGGCTATAGAACTAAAGTTCTTAATGAACCTTCGATAATAGCCAGCTAACCCTAAGAAACTTCGAATCTCCGTCAGTGTCTTCGGTTGTTCCCATTGTAGAACAGATTCTACCTTTGTAGGGTCAACACGAATTCCTGAGGTAGATATCACATGTCCTAGAAAAGATACCTCCGGCAGCCAGAACTCACACTTGCTAAACTTAGCATACAACTTGTGTTTTCTTAGCAAGGTCAAAGCTTGGCGAAGATGCTGCTCATGCTGTTGAGCATCCTTACTATAGATCAGAATGTCATCTATGAAGACGACGACACACTGATCAAGGAAAGGTCGGAAAACTCTATTCATGAGTTCCATAAATGCAGCTGGTGCATTGGTTAGTCCAAATGACATAACTGTGAACTCATAGTGACCATACCTTGTCCTAAAGGCAGACTTGGATATGTCACTATCCTTAATACGAAGTTGATGATATCCAGACCTCAAGTCTATCTTTGAAAAGACTATTGCACCACGCAACTAGTCAAAGAGATCATCAATCCTCGGCAGAGGGTACTTGTTCTTTATTGTTACTTTATTGAGTTGTCTATAGTCAATGCACAACCGCATTGACCCATCTTTCTTTTTAACAAACAAGACCAGATCACCCCAAGGTGAAGTACTTGGTCGGATAAAACCCTTCTCAAGTAACTCTTGAAGTTGTTTCTTGAGTTCTGCCATCTCGGCAGGCGCCATCCTATATGGTGTCTGGGCTATGGGTTTCGTATCTGGAATCAGATTGATTTCAAAATCAATCTCCTGAGGTGGTGGTATACCAAGAAGTTCTTCAGGAAACACATCCTCGAATTCCCTGACTATGGGAACTTTGGCAGGATTGGAACTTTCCCTGGTAACATCTACCACATGGGCTAAGAATGCATAACATCCTTGCCTCAACAGCTTATCAGCAACCATAGCTGACACAAGACAGGTGGGTAGAATCTTTCTTTCACCTTGAAAGATCCATGTGTTGCTTTCATCAGCAAACACAGCCAACTTGGACTCACAATCCAAGACAACTCTATACCTCTCTAAGGTATCCATCCCGAGGATTATATCAAATCCTTGCATATCAAGCGGTATAAGATCCACTTGAATGTGATGGTCAGAAAAGAAGAGGATGCAGGGAGAGCATACCTTCTGCAAAACGGCAGACCCACTCAACGGAGTCTCCAACAACAAACTATCTGCCCTATGACTAACAGTCACATTGCAGTTACGAATCACTCTGTGAGTGATGAAAAAGTGCTTAGCACCCGGGTCAATCAGAATAGATACAACACAGGATGTAGACATATCAGGATATAAAAGTTCCATCTGACCTGCCACTACCCGTGGATTGACCACTGCATCTGGTGGGTTCATAGCATAGAACCTCGCTGTCTCCTGGTGTTGAGGTGGTGCTGATGATCCAGCTTGAGACGCTTGTCCACGTCCTCGAGCTTCTCCTTGAGATTGCATTCTATGAGATCCTTGTTGATTCTGTCTCGGAGGCTGTGTCACACTGACAGGCCTAGAACGGCAATCCTTCATCAAGTGTCCCACCTTACCACAGTTGTAGAAACTCCTCTCCTGTTGTTGTGGTCGGGGTGGTCCGATAACTGTCATTGATGTAGAACTGTGAGTCCCTTGAAGCGGTTGACTCCATCCTCTACCTCTGCTTGGTGACCATTGAGTTTGAGAACTCGATCTGGATGGTGGAGGGTTAGGTGTAGAGAATCTAGGTTTCTTGGAATCCCTAGATGAAGAACCCTGGAACTGTGGATATCTTTTCTGGGTTTTCCTCTTCTCAACCACAGATCTCTCTATCCTTCGGACTGACTCAACGAAGGTAGAGAATCTCTCTCGGTTTTCTAAGGCAGACACAGGGGTTGACATATCAACATTCAAACCCTTCTCGAATCTCCTGATTCTTTCCTCATCTGTGGCAGCCATGTGCGGACAGAACATCAGCAATTCCATGAACTTAGCTTCATACTCGCTAATGTTCATCATGCCCTGCCTCAATCTCTCAAACTGAGAGATCTTCTCATCTAGGAAGGTCTTTGGAAAATATCTATTGATAAATTCCCGACGAAACTCTTCCCACGAGAACTCTATTCCAGGTCTCTTCTACTCTTCCATGTTCCACCAGTGACCAGCACTGCCTTTGAGAAGATAGACAACATGTCTAACCTTCTCAGCCTCCGAGATAATAAGAATCCTGAAAGCCTTCTCCAACTTTGTTAACCATAGGTCAGCATCTGCGGGGTCGGTAGTCCCAAAGTACTCGGTAGCTCCGACACGACGAAGTCGCTCGAACGTCTTACCGATACCTTGTCCTTCAGGTTGGGCAGGTGCCCTAGGTGCAGGCATGGGCATCCTGTCGGTTATGTGTGTCATGGCAGTCATAAACTTCCCAAACATCGTCTGAACTGCTGGGTTACCCATATCAGCTGGGTCAAACTGGGGTGGCTCAGGTGCAGGCTGTTCTATTTCTGGAACCCTTGCACTGCCTCGAGGTGCACTAGCACTACTCTCTGCCACATACTCATCATGTGGCTCTGCCATCCTTATGTATCTTCTTCTCCTGAGGAGCAAAAGATTCTATTAGATAAGGAAGGAGTACTAAAGATAGACTCGACATCCTAAGTCCTATGCCTCTGTAGACTCAACGGACCTAGAGCTCTGATACCACTAATTGTGGGCTCTGATCTTCAAACCACGATATAAACACGATTTAAACTTAGCGGAAGCGAATCGATTAACAGCGGAAGACACAAAAATCACGGGAAATTAAAACTTTTTGAGACAAGAGTTTGAATCCATAAAACTTCATTCATAAAAGGAGATAAACTGTTTACATCTCATGATAATTACTTCTTGAGTAATTATATACAACAGGATACAAAATCTCAAGAATTCATAACCAAAAGACTCCAAGACCTGAGAGTACAGAGGACACATAGGACTGACTCTAACTACACCACATGGCAGGCTAAATCTCCACCTGAGATTTATTGCTGCTCTTGGTGCTGCTGCTGCTGGGACTGGTCACCTGTAGACCTGTTCCTCCATCCTCGACGTCCACCTAAAAAGTTGAAGTCTACGGGGTGAGACAATTGTACATAATTGTCCCAGCGAGAGTTATAACTCTCCGCCAGAAACTTTATGATAACATCAAAGAATAACTTAAGCAGTAAAAGCTTACAAAGTATTCAATAGCAGATGCAGTTGTAAACAAGAGTTCAACATTTATCAAGCATGAAGAACATATGCACTATACAGTGTAACATCAATCAATTAGCTCATAGTTACCTTTAACAGGTATACTACGCTGTAGATTATGTTTTTCAAACAGTCTTATTATTATGCCCTGTGGAGATGAGGTTTACCACTCATACCCCAACCAATCACTGTTAAGTGCCTTAGTATCATACTAGGTCATCGAAAGAGCTGGATTCTCATGACCTTCACCTTCCTCAGTCAGTAAGAGGATCACTTGTAGGACTTCTTGTGTCTCTACTATTATATCTCACCAGGGTAATCTGGTCCTTCGCTATTTTAGAGTTACAGTGGCGTTCTGTACTCTCTTCGTCATCAGGAGATTTCATGTTTATCTTCCACTGATACGGATATCTTTGCTTTCCTTGTCATCAGGAGGTTTCATGTTTACCATCCACTGATATGGTATGAGTTTTGTAGTGAAGGATTGACGGATTATACATCTACATCAAATTCCTACACTAGGATGTAAGGTTCTACACATCCATATACCCCACATACTCAACAGTATGTGATCCAGGAGTTCCCTTGGGAAAACCTGTTTCACCATCATTTGATCTCTGACAATGATGGATCTATGATCAGGGCTTCTACATTACACTTGATTAGTTAGGTACATTTAGTATTCTTTTAACATCATACATTGTTCTTCAAACAATAATAGTAGCACAACAGCTATGAAAGTAGAATACTAAATGTAACAAACCTAACTCACATCAATCATCATTTCTCAGTATACTCATCACAAGTCATCTCTAAAGCATGACCTTGATGGTATTCATGGCTCTTTCAGCCCATTAAAACATAGGATGCCACTGACAAGGCATCAATATATTTTACTATTCATAAAGCTAACAACATGCTTTCAATGAATATAATATCATCATCCATACCTGGATATGATCACCTTCATATCAGAACCTGCATGGTTAATTCAACTGATAAAGGTAATTCAAAACAAGAATATAATTTTCACTCTTGTCATAAGAGCTAAGTTCTCTGATTCTCATCAATTAGAGTTTGCTACTCATATTGCATGTCATCACCCTTGAAGTAGGGTTTACTATTCACATCACATGTCGTTACCCTTGAATTAGGGTTTACTAATCCCATTATGGTGAATTGAACTCATAACATCATCATGTATGAGGAACATCATCATTGATGCTCTTAGATTAGTTTAAGATTTATCATTTATCATAATTAGGGTTCCATGATCTCACATAGGTGGATCATACCCTAATCATGCACATTCATGTGTATTGAAGATACTTTACGTGAATTTCCATCATAAAAGGGTAATTTCTCTTTCTTAAGATACTTTCTCTCTCCTCATACTTGTAGATGGTGATAACACCAATCTAGATCAGGTTGGGTTAAGTCCTCTTTGATTAACATAGACCAAATCACCACTATTGAGTGATTAGGGTTTCATTAGAACAAGGTTTCACTCAATTGAACCTTTCAAGGGTATTATGGTAAATTACACATTGATCATCATCATGGTTTAATTTACTAACCACTTGACCCTTAATGTCTTTTAGTATCATTAGGGTTTAGGTTGAACAACTATTAAACCATTTAAGCCTTCACGGCATTAGGCAGACTTAACTTCAAAAGTCTCCACTAGGTTTCACACCTTCATCCTTCATACGATCTTGAGGTCGTATGCCCTCATTCGATCTTGAGGTCGTATACCCTCATTCGATCTTGAGGTCGTATACCCTCATTCGATCTTGAGGTTGAATGCCCTCATACGGTTTGAGGTCGAATGCCCTCATTCGGTTTGAGATCGAATGCCCTCATACGGTTTGAGATCGAATGCCCTCATACGGTCTTGAGGTCGAATGACCTTATACGGTCTTGAGGTCGAACGACCTTATACGGTCTTGAGGTCGAATGACCTTATACGGTCTTGAGGTTGAATGACCTTATCCGGTCTTGAGGTCGAATGACCTCAAAAGCTCAAGATCGTTAGGACCTCCAAGGTGGTTCAAAGGGTAAACTCGATTAGGGTTTCCTATGTTGAAGCCTTTAATTGGTCTCAAGCTTGGTAACCACTTATCAATTGAGACAATTAGGGTTAGCCTTAACCAATTGGTCACTCAATTGACCCTCAATTGGTATCCAATTAGGGTTGGAGTTGGTTCAATTAAGGTCTATAAACGTTCAACCATCAACACTCAACAATGTGAATCAAATCGAAGTTGAACCCATCAATTGACCTCCAATTGGGCTCAAACTTGACCCAAACGGTCTTGGGATCATTTGGATATACTCCAAACGGTCTTGAGACCGTTTGCCCAAGAATTCATCAAAATCTAGATTGATTTGATAGGGGTTGAACCTTAATTAAGTCACAAATCAGCAATTTGATTATTTCAATAACCCATTGTAATTGGGCCCTCAATTGATCAAATTACCTTAACCCTAGACCTCTAAACGGTCTTGGGTTGTCACAAAACTGTCTTGAGACCGTTTGGATGAGTTCCAAACGGTCTTGAGACCGTTTGCCCATCCATCCTTTGGACTCTAGTGAAAATTCATCAAGTTTTGATTTATTGAGTTGATCATTACATCAATACTTAATTGTAATGTAATTTGGTATCTTTGTACCTTCAATTGGTCAACTATACTTGATGTCAGACCTCCATACGGTCTTGGGTGATCCCCAAACGGTCTTGAGACCGTTTGGATGATTCCCCAAATGGTCTTGAGACCGTTTGGGCTAATCAACCCAAAATCTCAAATTAGCTCATTGTGATTTCAGCACTGATTTCAATTAGGGTTTGCCCTAGTAATCAACCTTCAACTCTTAACTCGTTTGGAATTAGTCCATCAAATTTGGTGAGTCATTAATTAACATCATTATAAAGAGTAATCTAATACGTTCAATGCTTAGTCAACCATCTTATACGGTCTAGAGACCGTTTTCCTAAAAAGGGAAAATTAAGCAGATTGAAAATCAGAACTAAATTCAATTGAATTTGCTAATTGTTTTTCCTATATCTCACGATTCCTTTGGATTTAACCTCTCAAATTTTGTGGGTGATTAACCTACACAATTGTGAATAGGATTCCCATACGGTCCACGCTTGGTAAATGCGGCCATACGGTCTTGAGACCGTATGCCTTCATACGACCTTGAAACCATTTGCCCATCAAATGGTTTTGCAAACCGTATGGGCAATTGGTTGAGGTCGTATGGTACAGTGGAAAACCACGGATAAGCATAGGAAATAACGCCCTCATCTTCTAGTTCAAGAACAGAAATAGTTCCTCACGGATTTTCTTGCAAGGAAGCAAGGGAAGATAGGGAAGAAGAAGAACTAGCAACTAAAAGCATAGAAAAGATGTATATAACGGAGCATAGGTTTAGAGTTATAAAACCCACCTAAAGCTTGCTCCTTGAACTCCAAGATTTTGAGCTCCAAGCCTTTAATGGCGTCCTAGAAGCTCCATAGGTCGGCCAAGGTGAATCCTCCAAGAAAAGTTGAGAAGAGATGGCTAGAAAGATAGAGCTAAGTGAGCTAGCCATGAATTTGACCTTGAATTCGAGTTTCATCCAAGAATTTAAGAAAAAGGAAGGATCCCAACCTACCTTGCACTCCCTTGGTCGTCCTCCTGAGCTCCAGAGCTCTCCTTAGTCGGTTGAGCAAGGGGGAACAGTGAAGGAAACGAAAGAAATGTTCCCTTGTAAAGAGGGGAAGAAGGCTTATATACTTAGGTGGAATTTCAACATAGGCACATAGGTTTTCCTTATTTTCAACTAAGTCCCTCCTTTCTTCTTTGCTCGTCCCTTCTTCTTATTTCTAAGGACAACCTTCTTCTAAGGTCAAGAAATGAAGGCAAAGAAGATCAACCTATTACTAAAGCACACACATAAAAGGCTATAGCACTTACACCTTGATTATTAAATCACAAAGGTGTTTTTCATTATATGATTATTCAATTGAAGTGACTTCTTCATCATTTCTTCTCTAAATGATGACAAGAGTCTTACAAGATGTTTTAGATGGTGTATTTTACAAGTTGAACCCCTCAAATTGGGTAAATTGCACTTTACTCCAATTTAGGGTTTCAAGCACAGGGATTGCTTCCACAGCTGCACCTTGGTGCTCAAGCTTGGGAAATCCCTCAAACTTTACCATAATCATTCTTATGATGTCTCAACATCAGAGGAATATCTCAACATGTGCAAGTTGCAAGTTAACCCTTCTAACTGGGTAAATTGCACATAGGTCCCTGTATTACAAAACAATCAATTCAATATTGTTTAAAAGGGACAGAAAAGGAAAAGTATGTTCCTCAGGAACTTAATTACATGCAAAAAGATAATCACCAGTATCTTAATTACATAATTAGGCAAAACACCTAGGGTTAACTCATAACCCAGGTCAGGGATGTTACACCTATGCTCCTTGGTTGCACGACATCCCTTATGCATGGGTGTACGACTTGGTTGGTTGATATGTGTATCTAAGTGTCCTAGTCGATAGGCTTTTAGTGAGGGAGTTAATCCTACCCGATACCCCTTTGGGTGAGGGATGTGCTACCCGCCACACCTATAGTGAGGGTAGGCAGTATCTTTGATAAAGGTTGAACCTAGCTCGGAAACCCTAGTCTTGGTGAGTCGTTATCTTGTAATTGTGCCTCTGTTGATGATGCGTTATGAATGATAGGTTGTAACCAATGATATGTTTAATACCTAAAGTTGGTGCTAAGTGAGATGATTAGATACATGATTATGTTCATAAGATATAGGGCATAGAGAATGCTCGTAGTTTTCTTACAATAATGTAATTTGTTTACAAGATACAAGCTTTGTGCTTCATGTAGTTATAATCTTGGATGTTGATCCAATCATGTACCTTCAACCCTGATAGCATGATAATCATAAAGATCTATGTTTCATGATTCAGTTTTCTCTCTCGATATGCATACTAACCATGCAGGTGTATCAAATGAATTCATAACCACGTAAGAGTTATGAGGTATATGTGTTTTGAATAACACTGAATAATGATAATCCTTGATTGATTGGATAACATGTATCACCGGTATGATGTGAAAAGGTTTGTTGACCTGATAAAGGTTGAGTGCCTAGTTGAGGTCTTATCCTCTGTTGTTGAGATAAGGGATTTCTATCCCATGGTGATGATATAAGTCTTGAGAGGTAGTGGTATTCTGTGATGAGGGATTGAGATCCCATGGTAATAATGCAACTCAATGTTGTTTATGTTTTACAACTTGGTTGCCACAAAAATCCAATTAAAATATACTAATTAATTATAGTGGAACATATCATGTAGTTTGCCCTGGCCATAGATCCATCATCATCAGAAGTTGGTGATGGTGAAATGGGTTCTCCTGTGGGTTAACTCTGAATCGCATATTGTTGAATATGCATGGTTTCTCTTAGCCAAAAATAGGAGGATTAGAGTGCAACTTCAGTTGTAGACTCCAGAGCACAGTTTCAGGCCCATGGCTCAATATGAAAGAGCATGGTGAACAGGCCCATGGCTCAAGATGTGTGATAAGAGCATGGTGAATAGTCCCATGGCTAAATGATTATGTAGCACGGTGAATAGGCATGTGGCTCAGATCACTAGCGCTGATACTTGTACCCAGGTGGGCTAGGCAGAGGGTAGCCTGACCCTATGTGGCTGCAACCACCTAAGCATGAGACTACGGTCCTTCTTGTTAAGCACTTGTGCACTAACTATGAGGTGGTGAGGTAGTGGAGTCCAGCTCTTCCATTGACCTTGTATGGCACTAGTTTTGGGCTTCACAACCGATGGTTGGATTTGAGCGGTACGACTCACTTCCTCAGGGCATGACATTTCGTAATCTAGCCGAATAATATATACTACTTAGGGCAAAGCACAGAACATTGATTGAGGCCTTGCTTGTATAGTTGATATAGTTATACCTTGCAGTTATTTGTACGATCCTTATACTTTGTGATAAGTTCTTATAAAGCTTATCTTGTCAATCATGTTCCATAAAGCATATCATGTTATGCCTCCTGGATACCCTGGTAAGATTGTTAATAATATAAGTTCTTCTTAGGATGCTACTCTTATGATTTGCTTGTAACATCCCTGGCCTGGGTTATGCTTTAACCCTAGGTGTTTTTATTAAGAAAGATGATTATATGTTTAATCTCATCTTGTGAAAAGTAATTAGGGCTCATGAGGAACTTATGTTTCAATTTTGGTCCTGTTTGAACAATGTTGAAGCAATGGTTTCTTATTTTGGACTAAAGTGCAAATTACCCAAGTTGAGGGGCTAACTTGCAAATTGCACATGATAAGATGTTCCTCTGATGTTGATACATCATAAGGATGAATATGATGTAGTAGTATGGTTTCTACAAGCCTGGACACCAAGATAGAGCTTGTTGGACAATGTTGTGCATTAAAACCTAGTTTTGGAGTAAAGTGCAATTTACCCAAAATCTAGGGTTCAATATGCAAATTACCACTTCAATAAGGTCCTTAATGTTTCTTGGCATCATGTATATCAAATAAAATGAGAGGGACTCCTCATTTGAACTAAGTTGGAGGAGAGAGAATCTTGACATTAAAATAATCAAGAATAATGCCTAATTGAAACCCTAATTCGATTTAGGGCAAAAATGAATAAAAAATAATTGAAGGGCTTTTAACCAAAATGTTTTGGGTTGATTTTGAATACGGATGGACGTTCCTTTGCTAAGATAAGGAACGAAAATATCTTAAGTAGGTGAAATTCCACTCACCTTATTATAAAGAAAAGTAATTTCCACTCACATATGGGATATTAATATAATAAGCATTAAGGTGCTTAATTTGCTTTTCTTTAAATTGAGGATAATGAAGCGGAATCAAAGGAAAAGGAAGGTGCCTCGTATCCATGGAATTTAGGGGGAAGAGGCGGCCATAATTTTTGGATTAATTGGATTTTTATAAGACATTTTCTCTCTCATCAATTTCCTTATAAAAGTGCCTTTTCCAAATGAATTGAAAGGCTTTTTCGGCCCTTTCTTCTTCCTTTGCTTGGGATGCGCTCAAGGGGACTTAGGAGCAACAGGAGGACGAGCCCCAACCTGTTGGTAAGCTTCTTGACCCTCGTTCTTCATGATTTCATGGTGGAAATCGAAAATAAATTATGGATTCCTTCTTATTTCGATCTCCTCTTCAACCCTAGCCAACTTTTTCAATAAAAAGCTTTAGGACGAGCCTAGGGGGAGTTGCTAGAGCTTCATCCACCATTGATGGCGTGATATTGGAGCTTTGGAGCTCAATTGGAGGTGATTTTTATAACTTAAACCCTCAAACATTGCTATTGCATCAATCTTCTATGCTTTGTTGATTGATTTCTTCAATTTTATACACTTTTGTTTCTTTGCTGCCAATTCCATGAAGAACAGTTGCTGTTCTTGGGTGCACAAAGGAAGATTATGATGACATCATCATAAGCAAGAACCTCACCAAATATCTTGGGAGCAAACGGTCTCAAAAGTTGGGACCAAACAGTTTCACCAAAACCGTTTGGTGACCAAACGGGTTGCAAACCGTTTGGTGGCAAACGGGTTCAAACCCGTTTGAAGGAGTTGACCAAGCATTTACCGTTTGCGAATCTCGTTCCTAATTATTTAGTCTAATGACCCTCCAAATTTGAGGGGTTAACTCCAAAGTAATCATAGGTTGAAGGCCAATCAATTAGACAAATCGAATTGAATTAAGTGCTGATTTTCAACCTGAATAACTTGACCTGCTTGGGCAAACGGGTTCAAGACCGTTTGAGATGGTTGACCAATCGTTGACCGTTTGGGATTCCTGTTCATAATGATTTTGGTTAATGACCCTCCAAATTTTAGGAGTTAACTCCAAAGGAATCATAGGTTGAAGGCTAATCAATTAGGAAAACCTAATTGGATTAAGTGCTGATTTTCAACCTGATTAACTTGACCTGCTTGGGCAAACGGGTTCAAGACCGTTTGTGTAACACCCCTGACCTGGGTTATGAGCTAACCCTAGGTGTGTTTCCTAATTATGAAATTATATGGTTGTAATTATCCTTTAGTATATAATTAAATCTTTTATGGAACATATGTTTCTATTTCTGTCCCTTATAAACCAATGTTGAAGTATTGGTTCCAATACAGGGACCTATGTGCAATTTTCCCAATCAGAGGGGTTAAACTGCAAATTTCACATGTTTATATGTTCCTTCAATGTTGAGACAACATAAGAATGAATATGATGAGGTTTAAGGGATTTCCCAAGCTTGAGCGCCAAGGTGCAGCTGTGGAAGCAACCCCTGTACTTGAAAACCCTAAATTGGTGTAAAATGCAATTTACCCAATTTGAGGGATGAAAACTTATAAAATACATCATGTAAAACATCTTTTATGACTTTTGGCATCATTTAGAAGAGAAATGATGAAAAGGTCACTTCATGTGAAAAATCATATAATAAAGAACACCTTTGTGATTGAATAATCAAGGTGTATGTATAATAGCCCTTTTATGTGAATGCTTTAGTGATGGATTGATCCTCTTTGCCTTCAATTCTTGACCTTAGAAAGAGTTTGTCCTTAGAAATAAAATGTGGGGACGTGCAAGGAAGAAAGGAAGGACTTAGATGAGAAATGAGGAAAACATATGTCCTTATGTTGAAAATTCACCTAAGTATATATACAACTTTTCCACTAAGCAAGGGAACGACCCTCTCCCTTTCATTTCTTTTCCCCTTGCTCAAACCGACTAAGGAGAGCTCTGGAGCTCAGTAGGACGACCAAGGGAGTGCAAGGTAGGTTTGGATCCTTCCTTTTGCTTAAATTCTTGGATGAAACTCGATTTCAAGGTCAAATTCATGGCTAGCTCACTTAGCTTTATCTTTCTAGCCATCTCTTCTCAACTTTCCTTGGAGGATTCACCTTGGACGACCTGTGGAGCTTCTAGGACGCCATTAAAGGCTTGGAGCTCAAGGAGCAAGCTTTAGGCGGGTTTTATAACTCTAAACTTTATGCTTTGATTATACATCCTTTTCTATGCATATAGTTGCTAGTTCTTCTTCTTCCCTATCTTCCCTTGCATCCTTGCAAGTAAAATCATGAAGAACTGCTACTGTTCTTAAGTTAGAAGATAAGGGCATTAATTCCTATGCTTATCCACGGATTTCCACTTTATCAAACGACCTCCACCAACTGCTCAAACGGTTTCAAACCGTTTGGTGGGCAAACGGTTTCAGGGTCGTGTGAGGGCAAACGGTCTTCAAGACCGTTTGGTCCCGTTGACCAAGCGAAGACCGTATGAGAATCTTGTTCATAATTATGTAGGTTAATCACCCACAAAATTGGAGAGGTTAACTCCAAAGGAATCGTGATATATAAGCAAATCAATTAGAAAAACCAATTGAATTAAGTTCTGATTTTTAATCTGTTTAATTTGCCCTTTTTGGGCAAACGGTCTCAAGACCGTTTAAGATGGTTGACCAAACGTTGACCGTTTGGTATTACTGTTCATAATGATGTTAATTAACAACTCACAAAATTTGAGGGATTAATTCCAAAGGAGTCATGAGTTGAAGGATGATTAATAGGGCAAACCCTAATTGAAATTAGTGCTGAATCTCCAATGAGTTAAGTTGAGATTTTGGGTTGATTAGCCCAAACGGTTTCAAGACCGTTTGGGAATCACCCAAACGGTCTCAAGACCGTTTGGGGGTCACCCCAAGACCGTTTGGAGGTCTGGGGTCAAGTATAATTGATCAATTTAAGGTCCAAAGGTACCAAATCATATTGCAATTAAGTATTGATGTGATGATCAACTTAATAGATCAAACCTTGATGAATTTTCACTAGAGTCCAAAGGATGGATGGGCAAACGGTCTCAAGACCGTTTGGAACTCATCCAAACGGTCTCAAGACCGTTTGGTGTCAACCCAAGACCATTTGGAGGCCTAGGGTTAAGGTAATTTGATCAATTAAGGGCCCAATTACAATGGGTTATTGAAATAATCAAATTGCTGTTTTTAAACATAGATCTTGTTGAGTTTTGGGTTGAAGGACCCGAACGGTCTCCAGACCATTTGGGGGTTCCTCCAAACGGTCTCAAGACCGTTTGGGCACAACCCAAGACCGTTTGGAGGTCTAGATTTTTAATTTAAATCTAATGGTTTGAAGGTCCAATTGCATTAAGTTGATGAATTGATAAAAATACTGATTTTTGACCTAATTAGAGTTCAATCCTAGTCTAACCGACTTGGTTCTTGGTCAAACTTTGGGAAAACGGTCTCAAGACCGTTTGGAAGTCATCCAAACGATCTCAAGACCGTTTGGGCCAAGTTTGGGCCCAATTGGAGGTCAATTGATAGGTTCAACCTTGAGTTGATTCACATTGTTGAATATTGATGACCATCCGATTTGAAACCCTAATTGAATTAGAATCAACCCTAATTGGCTTTCAATTGAGGGTCAATTTGATGTCCAATTGATTAAGGCTAATCTTGGTTAACTCAATTTATAAGTGGTTATCATGGATTTGGTTAATTGAGGGGTTCAACATACATATCCATGACCAATTGTAACTTTTGAACCACTTTAGAGGTCCAAACGGTTTGAGCCCATTTGAACCAAACGGTCTCAAGACCGTTTGGATCCAAATAGTCTCAAGACCGTTTGAGGCCAAACGGTCTCAAGACCGTTTGGGGACAAATGGTCTCAAGACCGTTTGGGCTCAAACGATCTCAAGGTCGTTTGGACCAATCGATCTCAAGACAATTGATCAAACGGTTTCAAACCGCATGAGCTTCAAACGGTTTGAAAGTCAAAACGGTCAATGCACCCAAATGGTCTCAAGACCGTTTGAGGTCAAACGGTCTCAAGACCGTTTGGTGGTTGAAGGTTGAAACCGTTTGAAGGTGTTCAAGGTGGTTTGTACTTAATCAATTGATGGTGTAATTGGTTCAATGGTGATCCAATCTAAACCCCAATGGTAACCTAAGTCATTAAGGGACTCAGTGATTAATGAGTTGACCCATGATAGTGATCAAGAGGTAAATTACCAAAATACCCTTGAGGGGTTTAATTGGGTAATACCTTGTTCTAGTCAAACCCTAATCACATGATAGTGATGTTTTGGCTTATGCTAGTCAATGAGGACTTAACCCAACCTGATCTAGAGTGGTGTTATCACCATCTACTAGTAAGAGGAGAGATAAAGTATCCTAAGAGAGAGAAAGTATCCTAAGAAAGAGAAAGTACCCTTTTATGGTGAAAACTCAAGTAAGATACCTTCAATACACATGAATGTGCATGATTAGGGTGTGATCCACCTATGTGAGATCATGGAAACCCTAATTACGATGTTTAGTGAATCTTAATCTTATCTAAGAGCTTTAATGATGATGTTTCTCATACATGATGATGTTATGAGTTCAATTCACCATGAGGTGAATAGTAAACCCTAATTTTAGGGTAATAACATGTGATGTGATTAGTAAACCCTAATTTTAGGGTAATGTCATGTGATGTGATTAGTAAACCCTAATTTATGGAGATGTTTATAAGGTAATACCTTTAAATAAAGTATAGTCAAATCAATGAGTATGATGTGTTCACACCATGATGAGATTGAGAAGTGAATTCACACCTTGAATTGATAATCATTATGATGTTCAATAAATGTTGTATTTAAGGCAAATACTCACCATACCCTGGTATGCTTCCAAGGATGGCAGAGTTGCATACTAGAACTGGACTAATAATCCAAAAAGGAAATATTAACAATGAAGGATGGGGTATGTTAACCTTAGTCCTGTGTCATGCGTTTAGGTATGAAACCTTGAGGACAAGTTACCAAATATGATGTCTTATAAGATAAGGAGATTTCAATAACCTTAATTTGTATAGGGTGAAACCCTATTTCCAGTTATGCTTTTAAGCATAAATCCTCATGATTAAAGTATGAAATGAGGAATCAATATTCCTAATCATAAGTAAAGGAAATGAATAACCCTAATTGATGAATATTGGGGAACTTGACTCTTCTAAGAGTTTGAAAGTGTAACTTCTAGAATGAATTGTTTACTGTTATCAGTTGAATTAACCATGCAGGATGTCATGAGATGATGATCATATCCAGGTATGGATTATGAAACTATATTCATTGAAAGCATGTTTTAGCTTTATGAATAGTGATATATCCTGATGCCTTGTCAATGGCAACCTATGAATTAAATGGACTGTGAGAGCCATAAATACCATCAAGGTCATGCTTTAGAGATGATTTGTGATGAATGTATTGAGAAATGATGATTGATAAGAGTTAGGCTTGTTACATTTAGTATTCTCATTTTATAGCTGTTATGCTAATGTTATTGCTTGAAGAACAATGTATGATGTTGAAAGAATACTGAATGTACCGAACTAATCAAGTGAAATGTAGAGCCCTGATCATAGATCCATCATTGTCAGAGACCAAATGATGGTGAAACAGGTTTTCCCAAGGGAACTCCTGGATCACATACTCTTGAGTATGTGGGGGAAATGGATGCGTAAATCCTTACATCCTAGTGTAGGAATTGATACCGTCAATCCTTCACTACAAAACCAAATGGTGAGATGTATCACAAATCTCCCAAAGAGAACACAAACACTGCATCGGTGAGAGATAAACAAGAAATCTTCCGATGATGAAGAGAGTACAGAACACCACTGTAACTCTAAAATAGCGAAGGACCAGATTACCCTGGTAAGCTATAACAAAAGACGTCCTACAAGATGTCCTACAAACAATCCTCTAGCTGACTGAGGAAGGTGAGGTCATAAGAATCCGACTCTTTTAATGACCTATGTATGATACTGATGTGACTTCTTAGCGATCAGTTGGAGTATGAGTGGTATGCCTCATCTCCATAGGGCATAATAATGTTTGTAAAACATAATCAACTGTGTAGTATATCTTCTTAGGTTTAACTACGAGGAACAATGTTTGGTGTTGCATTGTTTACATTAATGATCTATTCAGATATTTCGTATACATGTCCTTTATATGCTTTAAAGACATGGCTGCTTAAGTAGAAGTTGCTTCACTTGTTATTAAACCTGCTGTTGTATGATTTATGTTATAATAAAGCTTCTAGTTGAGAGTTATAACTCTCGCTGGGACAAATTGTATATTGTCTCACTCCGTACATTTTAACTCTTTTTAGGTGGTCGTCGAAGACGAAGGAGGCCGTTTAAGGATGAGCAACAACGACAACAACAGTACCAGGGGCAGTAGTGAATCTCAGGTGGAGATACTGGCTGCTGAGTTATGTAGTTAGATAGTCCTATGCCGTCTCTGTACTCTCAGGTCCTAGGAATCAGTGGTTTGAGTTTTTGATGTTGGCTCCTGAGATTTTGAATCATGTTGTATATAACTACTCAAGAAGTGGTTTAACAGAGATGTAAACTATTTACTTGGTTTCTTATAAAAATGAGTTTTATAATTTCCAGATCTTGTCTCAAAAATTTTAATTTCCAGTAATTTTTCATATTCCGCAACTAATCGAATGCTTCCGCTAAGTTTAAATCGTGTTTATATCGTGGTTTTGGAGATCGGAGCCCACAGTTTGAGTGAGTTGACCAAGCATTGACCGTTTCAGATTCCTGTTCATAATTGTGTTGGTTAATGACTCTCCAAATTTGAGGGGTTAACTCCCAAGGAATTGTGAGTTTAAGGCTATTCAATTAGGCAAACCCTAATTGGAAACAGTGCTGAAATTCCAATGAGTTAAGTTGAGATTTTGGGTTGATTAGCCCAAACGGGTTCAAGACCGTTTGGGGATCATCCAAACGGGTTCAAGACCGTTTGGGGATCACCCTAAGACCGTTTGGAGGTCTGGGGTCTAGTATAGTTGATCAATTGAAGGTCCAAAGGTACCAAACCATACTGCAACTCAATGCTGATTTGTTGATCAACTCGATAGACCAATCCATGAAGATTTTTCACTAAAGTCCAAAGGTTGGATGAGCCAAACGGTCTCAAGACCATTTAGAGCTTATACAAATGGTCTCAAGACCGTTTGGTGGTCACCCAAGACCGTTTGGAGGTCTAGGTTTGAGTATGGTTAGGTGTTTGAAGGTCTAAAGGTACTAAGCTGATATACAATGCAATGTTGATTTGGTGATCAATCCAATGAACCAAACCACAATTGGATTGCTTAGATTTGAGTGATACGATGGGAAAACGGTCTCAAGACCATTTGGAGGTCATCCAAACGACCTCAAGACCGTTTGGGGTCAGGTCATACCCAATTTGGATGATGGTTCAATGGTTTCAAAGCAACTAGTCTTACATTGATTAGTGTTGTTGAATCATCGATTCCAAACCCTAATTCAATTGAATCAAACCCTAATTGATGATCAATTGAGGGTCAATTGAGGGTCAAATTAGTTGAAGGTTGACTTATAAAACTCAATTGAAGTATGAATATAGGTCCAATTGATGATTGGTTCCATAAATTCAATGATTGAAGGAATCAACATTGGAAACCATAATTCAATTGGATACCTCATGTTATTGAAGGTCCAATTGATCAAACCTTTTTGGAAACCTAATGTAATTAGGTGAGAAATACCTTAATGGTACTAATTAAGAATGAATAACAAATGCATGGATCCAATACATGATGAAAACCCTAATTGAGGTTTATTCCATGTATAACCCTAATAAGAGGTTGTCTACATGTGAAATCACTAATTAGGATGAATAGTAAACCCTAAGTTGAGGGTGTATCCAAGTGAAACCCTAGTTGAGGGTGTATCCATGTGAAATCCTAATTGAGGGTGATTTCATGAGAAACCCTAATTGGGAATGATTAGTAAACCCTAATTATGGGCAATGTGATATGAAATCCCTAATGAAGGGTGATGCTATATACAATCTCTATTCTAAAGAAGGGAGATGGTATGTGAAACCCTAATCCCTAATGAAAGAATAGAATTCATACTTGAATATGTATTATGAAGTGAACCCCTGTGGCACGACCATGCAAGGTAGCACGGCCGTGGTGGATTCACTTTGCACGACCGTGCAAGGTAGCACGGCCATGGTAGCTTCATTGTGCACGACCGTGTACGGTAGCACGGCCGTGGTGGCTTCTCTTTGCACGGCCGTTCTTGGTTGCACGGCCGTAGTGCTCTATGCTGGACTTAGAGTTGATTCGAAAGTGACCTAACATGGTCGTTTTGTTAATTTCCAACCTAAGGATGAGAGTGAAACTCATACCTTGTGATGATAATCATTTAATGATACATGATGAATGTAATAAGTATGAATGAATACTTAGGATATCAATGAATGCTCCCAGAGAAGTGTAGCAATAAATTAGGGTTGTCGTGATAATACAAATATGAAACCCTAATTGATAAGAAAGGAAAATCCTAACCCTAGCTTTGGGTAAAAGGATGGAAAGCCCTAATTGATGGTAAACCCTAACCTTGGTAAGGGAATAGTGGTGTTACCCTGTATTGCATGATGTGTTGTGAACTTGATAAGTCTATTATCATGTGTGACAATTATGCAGGTCTCATGAGGTGATGATCATAGCCAGGAGCCAGGTATGAGCTATGATGTCTATTTGATAAGAGTTGATTGGCCATATGTGCCATTATGTTTTTGTTACTTAGAAAGAAGTAACAAGATTAGTATGGGCTTGTAAGCCTTTTCCTAGTGAGAGGTGACAAGATGTGAATGGCCTTGTGAGCCATGTGAATAAAGTTGTTGCCTAGTGAGAGGTGACAAGATGTGAATGGCCTTGTGGGCCATGTGAATAAAGTTGTTGCCTAGTGAGAGGTGACAAGATGTGAATGGCCTTGTAAGCCTTGTGAATAAAGTTGTTGCCTAGTGAGAGGTGACAAGATGTGAATGGCCTTGTGAGCCATGTGAATAAAGTTGTTGCCTAGTGAGAGGTGACAAGATGTGAATGGCTTCTGAGCCATGTGAATAAGTATCTCATGAAAGTGGTACATGTCTCTTTATAGCATTTGTCTGAATAAAATATGTTTGAGAACTTGACTGATGCTAAAAGAATATGATAATGTACTTAATTAATCAAGTGAAATCTATTCATGTAGTGCTCTGACCATAGATCCATCATCGTCAGGAATAGGTGATGGTGAAACAGGTTGCTCCGCGACATATCCTGTATTTCGTATATTTTTGAATATACAGGGGTCAATGGGCGAAAATATCCTTACGTCCTCTTGAAGTGATTGTGAGGAGGTAAACAAGAAACCTCTCAAATCCTTCATGAATAGGTCGGGATAGATGTATGACTAATCTCCCGATGATTGGGCCAGATGTTGTACCCATCTCCCAATGTTTTTGTTGGGTCGATGGAGATAAACATGAAATCTCTCGATTGCCGACGAGAGTGCAGTTGACGTTGTAACTCTGTAGTGAAGTTGCCAATATACCCTGGAAAGCTACGTTAGTAGAGACACGAGATGTCCTGTGTTTTGTCTCGCACTGACCGAGACATGGGAGGTCTTGGAAGCCGGCTCTTCCCTAGACCTATGTATGGTACCGGTTTCGACTTCGCAATGGCCGGTTGGAGTATGAGCGGTATACCTCATCTCCTCAGAGCTTAAATATGATTGTAAAATGTAATCAACTGTATAGCATGTTTGCTTAAGGATTGAATACGGAGATTCATTGGCTGATGTTGCATTTCTTTGTGCATTCCTTAGCGGATAAATGTTATTTATGTCTCTTTATATTCTCTGCAAAGTAGACAGATGAATTACTTATCTACCATGGGTAGATGCAATGCTCTCCTTGAGAATAGGAGATTATCTTATTCTATTCTATGATGAATAATTCTTCCTGATAAGGTAAAAGTAACCCCTGCTCAGTTTTAATTTAATAAACTGCAATAACAATGTTTTGGCGGTGAGTTATATCTCTCGCTGGGGTAATTTTTCAATTGTCTCACCCCCGTGGGAAACATTTTTAGGTATGCATGGGAGGCAAGGCAGGAAATCCCTAAGATCACAAAAAGAACAACAACAACAACAACAACAAGGACAGCAATCAGATCTCGGGTGGAGATATTGTATGTCAAGTCATATAGATAGTAGTCCTATGTGTCGTCTCTGTACTCTCAGGTCCTCGGAGTTTTAAATGATTCAATCGGAGTTTTGGCATAGTGCCTCAAAGTTTTTATACCGCCTGTGTATATTTGTAACAGGGCAGTCAATGTTGTAATCCTTAAAAAGGAATTGTACAAGCTGTGTACTTGTGAACCAGGATGAAATGGAAACACTTTGGTTATTGGTTAAAGAGTTTTCCTGTGAATGGATCTCTTTGAAAAAGTTTTAAATTTTTAGTGATTTTCAGTAATTCTGCTGCAAATGATTTGCTTCCGCATGTTTTATTATTGTTAATGGCACTTATTATCTTAATGATGGCGAGTGTCGTTACAATTTAGTGGTATCAGAGCTCTAGGTTCGCTGAGTCTACAGAGACATAGGACTAAGTTGTTGAGTCTGTGTTAGTGTCCTCCAGTATACCCTATAATGATTTCTGCTTGTGCAGAGAAAGGGTAAAGTTTAAAATGACTGGAGAGCACAAGGAACACATTGCTAAGGGCAATGTTGTTGCACCAAGAAGAGGTGCAAGAGATCATGCAAGAATAGAATGAGTGCCTGAGAATCCCCATTAAGACATGATCAGGATAGAGAATCCTATGATCATGCTCTTGTTGGGTAGATTAAGGCAACAATAATGCATATGAGTGGACTGGATGCTAGGCTTATAACCTAGGTAATCAGTCCTTAATACAGAAAGTGTAACATCCCTGACCTGGGTTATGAACTAACCCTAGGTGTTTTGCCTAAATATGTAATTAAATCCTTGTGATTAACTTTGGGCATGTAATTAAGTTCCTCAGAAACATATATTTCAATTTTGCTCCTTTATATATAAAGTTGTAGCATTGTTTTGTAATACATGGATCTCTGTGCAAATTACCCAGTTAAGGGATTAACTTGCAAATTGCACATGTTGAGATGTTCCTCTGATGTTGAGACATCATGAGGATGTTTATGATGAAGTTTGAGGGATTTCCCAAGCTTGAGCACTAAGGTGTAGATGTGGAAGCAACCCGTGTACTTGAAAACCCTAAATTGGTGTAAAGTGCAATTTACCCAATTTGAGGGGTGCAACTTGTAAAATAAATAATCTAAAATATCTTTTATGACTCTTGGCATCATTTAGAAGAGAAATGATGAAAAGGTCACTTCATTTGAATAATCATATAATAAAGAACACCTTTATGATTGAATAATCAAGGTGTATGTATAATAGCCCTTTTATGTGTATGCTTTAGTGATGGGTTGATCCTTCTTGCCTTCAATTCTTGACCTTAGAAGGAGTTTGTCCTTAGAAATAAGATGTGTGGACGTGCAAAGAAGAAAGGAAGGACTTAGATGAGAAATGAGGAAAGCATATGTTCTTATGTTGAAATTTCACCCAAAATATATATACCACTTCCTTTGCAAGCAAAGGAACGTTTCTTTCATTCCCTCACTTATCCCCCTTGCTCAAACTGACTAAGGCAGAGCTCTGGAGCATAGGAGAACGACCAGGGAGTTCAAGGTAAGTTTGGATCATCCCTTTTTCTTGAATTCATGGAGAAAACTCAATTTCAAGGTTGAATTCATGGCTAGCTCACCTAGCTTTATCTTTCTAGCCATTCCTTTCCAACTCTTCCTTGGAGAATTCACCTTGGCCTACCTGTGGAGCTCAAATATGCCATTAAAGACCTGAAGCTTGGAGCTCAAGGAACAATCTTTAGGCGGGTTTTATAACTCTAAACCTTATGCTTTGATTATACATCTTTTTCTATGCATATAGTTGCTAGTTCTTCTTCTTCCCTATCTTCCCTTGCATCCTTGCAAGAAAAATCGTGAAGAACTGCTACTATTCTTGAGGTAGAAGATAAGGGCGTTAATTCCTATGCTTATCCACGGATTTCCACTTTACCAAACGACCTCCTCCGATTGCCCATACGGTTTACACAACCGTTTCGTGGGCAAACGGTTTCAGGGTCGTATGAAGGCAAACGGCCTTCAAGACCGTTTTATCGCATTGACCAAACGACGACCGTATGGGAATCTTGTTTATAATTATGTAGGTTAATCACCCACAAAATTTGAGGGGTTAACTCCATAGGAATCGTGAGATATAAGCAAATCAATTAGCAAATCCAATTGAATTAAGTTCTGATTTTCAATCTGTTTAATTTTCCCTCTTTGGGAAAACGGTCTCAAGACCATTTAAGATGGTTGACCAAGCGTTGACCGTTTGGTATTACTGTTCATAATGATGTTGATTAATGACTCACCAAATTTTATGGATTAATTCCAAACGAGTTATGAGTTGAAGGTTGATTAATAGGGTCAATCCTAATTGAAATCAGTGTTGAAATTCCAATGAGTTAATTAGTGATTTTGGGTTGATTAGCCCAAACGGTCTCAAGACCATTTGGGGAATCATCCAAACGGTCTCAAGACCGTTTGGGGATCACCCAAGACCGTTTAGAGGTCTGGGGTCAAGTATAGTTGACCAATTGAAGGTCCAAAGGTACCAAATCATATTGCAATTAAGTATTGATGTGATGATCAACTCAATAGATCAAACATTGATGAATTTTCACTAGAGTCCAAAGGATGGATGGGCAAACGGTCTCAAGACCATTTGTAACTAATCCAAACGGTCTCAAGACCTTTTGGTGTCAACCCAAGACCATTTGGAGGTCTAGGGTAAAGGTAATTTGATCAATTGAGGGCCCAATTACAGTGGGTTATTGAAATAATCAAATTGCTGATTTGTGACTTAATTAAGGTTCAACCCCTATCAAATCAACTTAGAGTTTGATGAATTCTTGGGTAAACGGTCTCAAGACCTTTTGGAGGTTATCCAAACGATCCCAAGACCGTTTGGGCCAAGTTTGAGCCCGATTGGAGGTCAATTGATGGGATCAACTTCGATTTGATTCACATTGTTGAGTGTTGACGGTTGAATGTTTATAGACCTTAATTGAACCAACTCCAACCCTATTTGGATATCAATTGAGGATCAATTGAGTGACCAATTGGTTAAGTCTAACCCTAATTGTCTCAATTGATAAGTGGTTAGCATGCTTGAGACCAATTGAAGGCTTCAACATAGGAAACCCTAATCGAGTTTACCCTTTGAATCACCTTGGAGGTCCATGCGATCTTGAGCTTTTAGGACCATACGACTTCAGGACCGAATGAGTTCATACGACTTCAGGACCGAATGAGTTCATACGACTTCAGGATCGAATGAGTTCATATGACTTCAGGACCGAATGAGTTCATACGACTTCAGGACCGAATGAGTTCATACGACTTCAGGATCGAATGAGTTCATACAACTTCAGGACCGAATGAGCTCAAATGACTTCAGAAGTCAAACTATGACTAAACGGTCTTCACCCCATCTTGGGAAAATTACCTCAAGATCGTTTAAGGGTAAACGGTCTTGAGTGTCATGCGGTCTTGAAGTCAACCAAAGCTAAACGGTCTACAACCTTAAACGATCTCAGGATCGTTTGAAGGTTGAAGGTGTGAAACCTATTGGGGACTTTTAAGGATAAGTCTGCCTAATGCCTTGAAGGCTTAGATGGTTTGATGGTTGTTTAACCTAAACCCTAATGATACCTAGGGACATTAAGGGTCAAGTGGTTAGTATATTAACCCATGTTATGATCAATGGTGAACTTTACCAAAATACCCTTTATGGATTCAAGTAGGTAACCCCTTTTTATCATGCAAACCCCAATGGTTACAATGGTGATAACTTGGCTAGGCTTATCAATGTTGATTAGACCTAACCCAATCTAGAGGGATGGAATCATCACCTATGAGCAAGAGGAGAGAGAAAATCCCAATTATGGTTGAAATCCAAGTAAAATACCTTCAATATATATGAATGTACATGATTAGGGTATGATCCACCTATGTGAGATCATGAAAACCCTATTTATGATAATTGATGAATCTTAATCTTATCTGAGAGCATCATTGATGATGTTCCTCATACATGATGATGTTATGAGTTCATTTTACCATAATGTGAATAATAAACCCTAATTCTAGGGTGATGGCATGTAATGTGAATAGTAAACCCTAATTGATGAGAATCAGGGAACTTAGCTCTTATGGGAAGAGTGGAAAGTATAATTCTTGATTTGAATTGCTTTTATCAGTTGAATTAACCTTGTAGGTTCTGATATGAAGATGATCATATCCAGGTATGGATGATGATGCTATATTCATTGAAAGCATGTTGTTAGCTTTATGAATAGTAAAATATCTTGATGCCTTGTCAATGGCAACCTATGAATTAAATGGGCTGTGAGAGCCATAAATACCATCAAGGTCATGCTTTAGAGATGACTTGTGATGAATGTATTGATAAATGATGATTGATGAGAGTTAGGCTTGTTACATTTAGTATTCTCATTTCATAGCTGTTATGCTAATGTTATTGTTTGAAGAACAATGTATGTTGTTAAAAGAATACTGAATGTACCTAACTAATCAAGTGTAATGTAGAGCCCTGATCATAGATCCATCATTGTCAGAGATCAAATGATGGTGAAATAGGTTTTCCTAAGGGAACTCCTGGATCACATACTTTTGAGTATGTGGGGTATATGGATGTGTAGAACCTTACATCCTAGTGTAGGTGTTTGATGTAGATGTGTAATCCGTCAATCCTTCACTACAATCCCATACCGTATCAGTGGATGGTAAACATGAAACCTCCTGATGACGAAGAAAGCACAGATATCCGTATCAGTAGAAGATAAACATGAAATCTCCTGATGACGAAGAGAGTACAGAATGCCACTATAACTCTAAAATAGCGAAGGACCAGATTACCCTGGTAAGCTATTATAGTAGAGGCACGATATGTCCTACAAGTAATCCTCTTACTGACTGAGGAAGGTGAAGGTCATGAGAATCCGGCTCTTTCGATGACCTAGTATGATACCGAGGCACTTAGCAGTGATTGGTTGGAGTATGAGTGGTAAACCTCATCTCCATAGGGCATAAAAGTAATGTTTGAAAAACATAATCCACAGCGTAGCATACCTGTTAGAGATAACTACGAGTTGATTGATTGATGTTACACTGTATAGTGCAAATGTCTTCATGTTTCATAACTGTTGAATTCATGCTTACTATTAAATCTGATGTTGAATACTTTGAAGCTTTTACTACTTAAGTTATTCTTTGAGGTGCTATAATAAAGCTTCTGGCGGAGAGTTATAACTCTCGCTGGGACAATTATGTAAAATTGTCTCACCCCGTAGACTTCAACTTTTTAGGTGGACGTCGAGGACGGAGGAACATGTCTACAGGTGACCAGTACCAGCAGCAGCAGCACCAGGGGCAGCAGTGAAATCTCAGGTGGAGATTTAGCCTGCCATGTGGTGTAGTTAGAGTCAGTCCTATGTGTCCTCTGTACTCTCAGGTCTTGGAGTCTTTTGGTCTGAGATTTTGGTTATGAGTTCTTGAGATTTTGTATCATGTTGTATATAATTACTCAAGAAGTAATTATCTGAGATGTAAACAGTTTATCTCTATTTATGAAGGAAGTTTTATGGTTTCAATGCTTTATCTCAAAAAGTTTTAATTTCCGCTGATTTTTGGTATTCCGCTGCTAATCGAATCGCTTCCGCTAAGTTTAAATTGTGTTTATATCGTGGTTTGGAGATCAGAGCCCACAGAAAGCTTGATCTTAAAATGAGTTCCTAAATGACTTAGTCATGTTGGAACAAGGGAAAATATGGAAAAGATTAACTTATGGCAAGAAAGTAGACTCTGCCATGAGCTTAGACAGATAATAAATATGTGATGGCAGTGCCCAAGAAGGGTCAATAAGCTGAGAAGTAGGTGATGATCTCTATAATTTTAGAGACATTTGCCTAATGGTTCTAAAAAGCCAAGGTTGTTAGTACAAATAGTGCAATAAATGCCTAGTGTACTAGGGCAGCAACCCCTAAGTAAGTGTAAAGGTCTTAACCTTTCACCTGTAAAATTCCATGGCTTAGTTTTTGCATCAGTAATAAGGCTAATAAGACCATGATGTGAGGACAATGTATGTTATAAATGTGTACATGTTGAGTACACTAAACCCCTTTTGTTATAAAAAGGAGGACTGCTGATTTGGTTTTCCCTATTAGTTGTCATATAGGGAAGAAATGATGAGAATTAGAATTTGAATTATGTTCAAGTATTCTTTTAAATGTTCTATATTGATCTTACCTCTATGAAAGAGGAAGAGGTATAGAAGAGATGCCTAGATAAAATCCAGGGATGTTAAATCTTATGTTATGATAATATGAAAAACAAGAAATATGATAGCATGTAAGTGCATACTACTTGATCTCAGTACTTGTAAACCCTGATCAGGTTTACAACTATTGATGATAAAGTGAGTATGGAAACTCTTAGATTGATATCTTTTTGATTGCCCTGATCAAGAAATTATTCTGATACAATCTAATGAGTATCATGAAATAAGAAATATGGTATGGATAAATGTATCATACCTTAAGTACAAGAAAGAAGGATCTGATAGGAATTCAGATCAGTATGTGTATATGAGGAAGTAAAAGTATGACCCTCATATGATGAGAAAGAGAACAAGGGAGGTGATCCCTATTCAATAAAGTTGTAAATATGATAAAAGAAAGATGAGAATATGATGTGTTTTCAACACATGTGACTGATACCAGGGTAATGGATTCTGGTATCTGAGAATTATCAAATGGTTTAGATTAGCTACCTGGAGTGGTCAACTATGAAATCAGTCTGATTATATAAAATGATATGAACATCATATGTTAGGGGTTTATGCTTTGCATAAACATAACAACTAAATATGTCTTTAAGATAAGATCTCAATTGACTCTATGAGAATATTGTGAGAAGGAACTTTGTGTTGATCAAAGCTCTATGATGTCTCCATAACAATGAGGTGTTATGTAGAGACATGATGATATGATGAATGAATAATATATGATCCCTTTATCTGGGATTTCGGGGACGAAATCCTTGTTAGGGGTTTATAATTTGTAACATCCCTGGCCTGGGTTATGCTTTAACCCTAGGTGTTTTGATTAAGAAAGATGATTATATGTTTAATCTCATCTTGTGAAAAGTAATTAGGGCTCATGAGGAACTTATGTTTCAATTTTGGTCCTGTTTGAACAATGTTGAAGCAATGATTTCTTATTTTGGACTAAAGTGCAAATTACCCAAGTTGAGGAGTTAACTTGCAAATTGCACATGATAAGATGTTCCTCTGATGTTGATACATCATAAGGATGAATATGATGTAGTAGTATGGTTTCTACAAGCCTGGACACCAAGATAGAGCTTGTTCGACAATGTTGTGCATTAAAACCTAGTTTTGGAGTAAAGTGCAATTTACCCAAAATCTATGGTTCAATATGCAAATTACCACTTCAATAAGGTCCTTAATGTTTCTTGGAATCATTTATAGCAAAGAAAATGAGAGGGACTCCTCATTTGAACTAAGTTGGAGGAGAGAGAATCTTGACATTAAAATAATCAAGAATAATGCCTAATTGAAACCCTAATTCGATTTAGGGCAAAAATGAATAAAAAATAATTGAAGGACTTTTCACCAAAATGTTTTGGGTTGATTTTGAATAAGTATGGACGTTCCTTTGCTAAGATAAGGAACGAAAATATCTTAAGTAGCTGGAATTCCACTCACCTTATTATAAAGAAAAGTAATTTCCACTCACATATGGGATATTAATATAATAAGCATTAAGGTGCTTAATTTGCTTTTCTTTAAATTGAGGATAATGAAGGGGAATAAAAGGCAAAGGAAGGTGCCTCGTATCCATGGAATTTAGGGGTAAGAGGCGGCCATAATTTTTGGATTAATTGGATTTTTATAAGGCATTGTCTCTCTCATCAATTTCCTTATAAAAGTGCCTTTTCCAAATGAATTGAAAGGCTTTTTCGGCCCTTTCTTCTTACTTTGATTGGGATGAGCTCAAGGGGACTTAGGAGCAACAGGAGGACGAGCCCCAACCTGTTGGTAAGCTTCTTGACCCTCGTTCTTCATGATTTCATGGTGGAAATCGAAAATAAATTATGGATTCCTTCTTATTTCGATCTCCTCTTCAACCCTAGCCAACTTTTTCAATCAAAAGCTTGAGGACGAGCCTAGGGGGAGTTGCTTGAGCTTCATCCACCATTGATGGCATGATCGTGGAGCTTTGGAGCACAATTGGAGGCGGGTTTTATAACTTAAACCCTCAAACATTGCTATTGCATCAATCTTCTATGCTTTGTTGATTGATTTCTTCAATTTTATACACTTTTGTTTCTTTGCTGCAAATTACATCAAGACCGGTTTCTGTTCTTGGGTGCACGAAGGAATATTATGATGACATCATCATAAGCAAGCACCTCACCAAATATCTTGGGAGAAAACGATCTCAAAAGTTGGGACCAAACGGTTTCACCAAAACCGTTTGGTGACCAAACGGGTTGCAAACCGTTTGGTGGCAAACGGGTTCAAACCAGTTTGAAGGAGTTGACCAAGCATTTACCGTTTGGGAGTCTCGTTCCTAGATATGTAGGATAATGACCCTCCAAATTTGAGGGGTTAACTCCAAAGGAATCATAGGTTGAAGGCCAATTAATTAGACAAATCGAATTGAATTAAGTGCTGATTTTCAACCTGAATAACTTGACCTTCTTGGGCAAACGGGTTCAAGACCGTTTGAGATGGTTGACCAAGCGTTGACCGTTTGGGATTACTGTTCATAATGATGTTGGTTAATGACCCTCAAAATTTTAGGGGTTAACTCCAAAGGAATCATAGGTTGAAGGCTAATCAATTAGGAAAACCTAATTGGATTAAGTGCTGATTTTCAACCTGATTAACTTGACCTGCTTGGGAAAACGGGTTCAAGACCGTTTGAGTGAGTTGACCAAGCGTTTACCGTTTGGGATTACTGTTCATAATTATGTTGGTTAATGACTCTCCAAATGTGAGGGGTTAACTCCCAAGGAATCGTCAGTTTAAGGCTATTCAATTAGGCAAACCCTAATTGGAAACAGTGCTGAAATTCCAATGAGTTAAGTTGAGATTTTGGGTTGATTAGCCCAAACGGGTTCAAGACCGTTTGGGGATCATCCAAACGGGTTCAAGACCGTTTGGGGATCACCCCAAGACCGTTTGGAGGTCTGGGGTCAAGTATAGTTGATCAATGGAAGGTCCAAAGGTACCAAATCATACTGCAACTCAATGCTGATTTGTTGATCAACTCGATAGACCAATCCATGATGATTATTCACTAAAGTCCAAAGGTTGGATGAGCCAAACGGTCTCAAGACCGTTTGGAGCTCATCCAAACGGTCTCAAGACCGTTTAGTGGTCACCCAAGACCGTTTGGAGGTCTAGGGTTGAGTATGGTTAGGTGTTTGAAGGTCTAAAGGTACTAAGCTGATATACAATGCAATGTTGATTTGGTGATCAATCCAATGAACCAAACCCCAATTGGATTGCTTATATTTGAGTGATACGATGGGAAAACGGTCTCAAGACCATTTTGAGGTCATCCAAACGACCTCAAGACCGTTTGGGGTCATGTCATACCCAATTTGGATGATGGTTCAATGGTTTCAAAGCAACTAGTCTTACATTGATTAGTGTTGTTGAATCATCGATTCCAAACCCTAATTCAATTGAATCAAACCCTAATTGATGATCAATTGAGGGTCAAATTAGTTGAAGGTTGACTTATCATACTCAATTGAAGTATGAATATAGGTCCAATTGATAATTGGTTCCATGAATTCAATGATTGAAGGAATCAACATTGGAAACCCTAATTCAATTGGATACCTCATGTTATTGAAGGTCCAATTGATCAAACCTTTTTGGAAACCTAATGTAATTAGGTGAGAAATAACTTAATGGTACTAATTAAGAATGCATAACAAATGCATGGATCCAATACATGATGAAAACCCTAATTGAGGTTGATTCCATGTATAACCCTAATAAGAGGTTGTCTACATGTGAAATCACTAATTAGGATGAATAGTAAACCCTAAGTTGAGGGTGTATCCAAGTGAAACCCTAGTTGAGGGTGTATCCATGTGAAATCCTAATTGAGGGTGATTTCATGAGAAACCCTAATTGGGAATGATTAGTAAACCCTAATTATGGGCAATGTGATATGAAATCCCTAATGAAGGGTGATGCTATATACAATCTCAATTCTAAAGAAGGGAGATGGTATGTGAAACCCTAATCCCTAATGAAAGAATAGAATTCATACTTGAATATGATTTATGAAGTGAACCCCTGTGGCACGACCATGCAAGGTAGCACGGCTGTGGTGGATTCACTTTGCACGACCGTGCAAGGTAGCACGGCCGTGCTAGCTTCATTGTGCACGACCGTGTATGGTAGCACAGCCGTGGTGGCTTCTCTTTGCACGGCTATTCTTGGTTGCACGACTGTAGTGCTCTATGCTGGACTTAGAGTTGATTCGAAAGTGACCTAACATGGTCGTTTTGTTAATTTCCAACCTAAGGATGAGAGAGAAACTCATACCTTGTGATGATAATCATTTAATGATACATGATGAATGTAATAAGTATGAATGAATACTTAGGATATCAATGAATGCTCCTAGAGGAGTGTAGCAATAAATTAGGGTTGGAGTGATAATACAAATATGAAACCCTAATTGATAAGAAAGGAAAATCCTAACCCTAGCTTTGGGTAAAAGGATGAAAAGCCCTAATTGATGGTAAACCCTAACCTTGGTAAGGGAATAGTGGTGTTACCCTGTATTGCATGATGTGTTGTGAACTTGATAAGTCTATTATCATGTGTGACAATCATGCAGGTCTCATGAGGTGATGATCATAGCCAGGTATGAGCTATGATGTTTATTTGATAAGAGTTGATTGGTCATATGTGCCATTATGTTTTTGTTACTTAGAAAGAAGTAACAAGATTAGTATGGGCTTGTAAGCCTTTTCCTAGTGAGAGGTGACAAGATGTGAATGGCCTTGTGAGCCATGTGAATAAAGTTGTTGCCTAGTGAGAGGTGACAAGATGTGAATGGCCTTGTGGGCCATGTGATTAAAGTTGTTGCCTAGTGAGAGGTGACAAGATGTGAATGGCCTTGTAAGCCTTGTGAATAAAGTTGTTGCCTAGTGAGAGGTGACAAGATGTGAATGGCCTTGTGAGCCATGTGAATAAAGTTGTTGCCTAGTGAGAGGTGACACGATGTGAATGGCTTCTGAGCCATGTGAATAAGTATCTGATGAAAGTGGTATATGTCTCTTTATAGCATTTGTCTGAATAAAATATGTTTGAGAACTTGACTGATGCTAAAAGAATATGATAATGTACTTAATTAATCAAGTGAAATCTATTCATGTAGTGCTCTGACCATAGATCCATCATCGTCAGGAATAGGTGATGGTGAAACAGGTTGCTCCGCGGGATATCCTGGATTTCATATATTTTTGAATATACGGGGGTCAATGGGCGAAAATATCCTTATGTCCTATTGAAGTGATTGTGAGGAGGTAAACAAGAAACCTCTCAAATCCTTCATGAATAGGTCGGGATAGATGTATCACTAATCTCCCGATGATTGGGCCAGATGTTGTACCCATCTCCCAATGTTTTTTGGGGTCGATGGAGATAAACATGAAATATCTCGATTGCCGACGAGAGTGCAGTTGACGCTGTAACTCTGTAGCGAAGTTGCCAGTATACCCTGGAAAGCTGTGTTAGCAGAGACATGAGATGTCCTGCGTTTTGTCTGGCACTGACCGAGACATGGGAGGTCTTGGAAGCCGGCTCTTCCCTAGACCTATGTATGGTACCAGTTTCAACTTCACAATGGCCGGTTGGAGTATGAGCGGTATACCTCATCTCCTCAGAGCTTAAATATGATTGTAAAATGTAATCACTCGTATAGCATGTTTTCTTAAGGATTGAATACGGAGATTCATTGGCTGATGTTGCATTTCTTTGTGCATTCCTTAGCAGATAAATGTTATTTATGTCTCTTTATATTCTCTACAAAGTAGACAGATGAATTACTTATCTACCATGGGTAGATGCAATACTCTCCTTGAGAATAGGAGATTATCTTATTCTGTTCTATGATGAATAATTTTGCATGATAAGGTAAAAGTAACCCCTGCTCAGTTTTAATTTAATAAACCACAATAACAATGTTTTGGCGGAGAGTTATATCTCTCACTGGGGCAATTTTTCAATTGTCTCACCCCCGTGGGAAACATTTTTAGGTATGCATGGGAGGCAAGCCAGGAAATCCCTAAGATCAGAAAAAGAAGAAGAAGAAGAAGAACAACAACAAGGACAACAATCAGATCTCAGGTGGAGATATTGTATGTCAAGTCATATAGATAGTAGTCCTATGTGTCGTCTCTGTACTCTCAGGTCCTTGGAGTTTTAAATGATTCAATCGGAGTTTTGGCATAGTGCCTCAAAGTTTTTATACCGCCTGTGTATATTTGTAACATGGCAGTCAATGTTGTAATCCTTAAAAAGGAATTGTACAGGCTGTGTACTTGTGAACCAGGATGAAATGGCAAAACTTTGGTTCTTGGTTAAAGAGTTTTCCTGTGAACGGATCTCTTTGAAAAAGTTTTAAATTTTTAGTGATTTTCAGTAATTCTGCTGCAAATGATTTGCTTCCGCATGTTTTATTATTGTTAATGGCACTTGTTATCTTAACAATGGCGAGTGTCGTTACATTGCTAATATCAGTTATCTGCTTTATCTGCTTTTTCTGAAGTCTTATAGTTTCGACGGGGAGTTATGTTTCTCGTTGGGATTGTGTGTCTCACCCTGTTGGTTTACAACCTTTTTAGGTGATCGTGCTAGATGTGGTGGTGGTCGTGAGGTTGCGGCCGAGCAGCAAGAAGAGCAGTAGGAGGCAAGAGATGGATATGTTTCTGTTTTGGTTGTTTTGTAGTAGAGTCCTAGAGTCATCCTGGTACTCTCAGGTCCTCGGAGGTGTTTTGACGATGTTTTACGATGTATAGCTGATGTAGCTTTGTATATCCTACTGCTGGCCTGATGTGGCCCGTTATGTATGTATAAACAGGTGATGAACTCTGGTGCTGATAGGACAGCTCGTTCCTATAGGCTGTGGACAAATATCAAGGATTGTAAATATTTATATAACATCTTTTCCTTGTAGGATAAGAATCTGGATGTAATAGTTCTCTTTTGTTTGCCTTCCGCAATCGGTTTTAATTAACCTGTGTTTTCGGTAATATGTGATTTATGGTGGTTTCACGTGTTTTTGTATGGTATCTCGTTGTCTGTGTGATGGTGGGATGTCACATTAGAAGTTTGGTATCAGATCTCTAGGTTCACTGAGTATACATGGATCTAGGAATAGGGTTGTGTCTGTTCTTGTGAGTTTTTCCAGATTTTCTTACAATAACCTTTTTCCCTCAGTGGAAGATAAAGCTTAAAGATGTCTGGAAACCATGAAGAACATGTTGTCGAGAGCATTGATGCTACATCAGTTGATGTAGCAAGAGTGCAGGCACATGAAGATCGGGTGCTTGAGGTCCCCCAACTTGACCCAGTCATTCTTGAAAACCCTGCCTATCAGCAGCTTATGGGGTAGTTAATGGCTACGATGAATCTCAAGGTGGAAAGGTTGCCACTGCCTCCGCCAAGAGCACAGGCTCCCCATGGTGAAACATTGGGTATTGGGAAGACCTTTGAGAAACTTCGCTGAGTCAGAGCTTTAGATTCTGCTGGAATGGCTGATCTAGAGAATGCAAATTTGTGGCTGGTAGGTCTCGAGAAGGACTTCCAGATCCTTGACATCCCCGAAGTAGAAAAAGTCAAGCATGCTATCTACCTTCTAAAAGATAGTGTTGGCCACTGGTGGGCCATCGAGGAGGAGAAGCGACCAAGTGAGGTGATCTGTTGGGATGTTTTCTAGTGGGAGTTCGTCAGCCGATACTTTACAAAGATGTATTTGGATGAGAAGATCAACCAGTTTGAGCATCTATGCCAAGGATCAATGAGCATCACCGAGTATGAAGCCAAGTTTATGGACCTACTAAGGTTTTGTCCTCACATGGCGACGATAGATGACGAGAGAATCAAATGGTTTGAGAAAGGTTGGAGCGCTGAGTTGACAACACATGTTACTACTTTGGAGAACCGAGAGCAGTTCGCCATGTTTGTGGAGTCTGTCCGAAGGATAGAATGATCTGTCAAGGAGAAGAGAGAGTCCATGACCAAGAAAAGGCCTACTCAGTTCATGAGATAGAGGTTTGATGTCTTCAAGAAGCCAAGGTTTTCAGTACCTTCTGTGATACGAGGTTCCATTGCGCTGTCACAGTGGTCTCCGAGTAAGGGCAGAGGATGTGGTTGACAGCAAGCAATGGCTCAATTCTATGCTATGATTCATCCGGAGGCGATAGTCAACCCACAAGTGGTGGCAGGTCAGATGGAGTTATTTCATTCTGATTTGTCTTCTTCTTGCTTTATATTTGTTCTGGTTGACTCGGGTGCTACACACTCTTTTATCGCATGTAGTACGCTTGATAGTTGTCTTTTACATGTTAGTTGTAAGAGAGATAGTCTGTCATTAGAAACCCCTCTTGTTGGACCCACGTTGCTTCTAGAGGAGTGTCCATCTTGTGTTTTATCCTTTTCGGGACACAATATACAAGTGGATCTTATACCACTTGGTATGCATGGATTCGACATGATCCTTGGAATGGGTAATTTAGAAAAGTATAAGGTTGTGTTGGACTGTGGTTCCAAGCAAGCATTGTTTGATGATGATAGTGAGAAGTGGATCTTCCAGGGAGATAGAAAGATCCTTCTGACATGTTTAGTATCAACTATGGTGGTAGAGAAGTTGTTGTGGCAAGGATGCAAGGCATTCTTAGCTCACGTTGTGCATACCACAGCAAAAGGTCCTAGCCTTGAGGAGGTGCCTATTATCCGAGAGTTTGCAGATGTGTTTCCTGATGAGTTTCTCGGTGTTCCCCCACCTCAAGAGATTGACTTTGAGATCAATCTGGTGCCAGGAACACAACTAGTTGCTCAGACACCGTACAGGATGGCTCCAGCCAAAATGGCAGTGCTGAAGAAGCAGTTACAGGAGTTGCTGGATAAACGTTTCATCAGACCGATCACATCGTTGTGGGGTGCTCCAGTCCTATTCGTAAAGAAGAATGATGGATCGATGCATTTATGCATAGATTACCGGAAGTTGAACAAAGTTACGATCAAGAACAAGTACCTATTTGATCAGTTGTGTGGCGTTACAGTGTTCTCAAAGATCGATCTATGGTTTAGATATCATTAGTTAATAATTAAGTATGAGGACATACCAAAGTCAGCTTTTAAGACAAGGTATGGTCACTTTGAGTTCATGGTTATGCCGTTTGGGCTAACCAATGCGCCTGCTGCTTTCATGGATCTGATGAATAGGGTGTTTTGTCCATTTCTAGATTAGTTTGTTGTAGTTTTTATAGATGACATTTTGATCTATAGTCGGGACAGTTAAGAGAATGAACAACATCTTCGACAAACATTGACTCTTCTACACCAACATCAGTTGTATGCCAAGTTTAGTAAGTGTGAGTTCTGGTTGAAAGAAGTAACTTTCTTGGGCCATGTGATATCTGCAGAAGGAGTTGAAGTAGACCCCAAGAAGGTGGAGTTAGTAGCAGAATGGGAGCAACCAAAGACGCCAACTGAAGTTTGTAGTTTTTTGGGTTTAGCAGGATACTACCAAAAGTTTATAAGAAACTTTAGTATGATCGTGTTGCTATTGACAAAGTTGACTAGGAAGGATTTACCTTTTGTCTGGGATGATCGTTGTCAGCAAGCTTTCTAAAGTTTGAAGGAGAAGCTGGCTAGTGCTCCATTGTTGGTACTACCAGAGCCTGGGAAAGGCGATGTGGTATTCTGCAATGCTTCCAAGAAAGGCTTAGGATGTGTGCTGATGCAGGAAGATCATGTGGTTTCTTTTACTTTGCAATAGCTTAAGAAGCATGAGGAGAATTATCTGACACATGATTTGGAGCTGGCAGCAGTGGTCCATGCGTTAAAGATTTGGAGACACTATCTTTATGGTGAAGTGTGTTAGATCTTTACAGATCATAAGAATTTGAAGTACATCTTCTCGTAGAGTGAGCTGAACATTTACAAATCATAAGAATTTGAAGTACATCTTCTCGTAGAGTGAGCTAAACATGCGACATCATCGCTGGATGGAGCTGATCAATGATTATGATTGCACCATTGAGTATCATCCTGGTAAGGTGAATTTGGTAGTTCATGCGCTTAGCAGGAAGTCTTCTTCTCTTCCTATGAAGAAGACACAGTTGAGTTCCTTAGTATGCCATAGGCGGGATATGTTTGTCTCTTTGCAGCAGATGAATGTACGATTGGAAGTCTCCTTGTTGGCTGGACTATTGGCACAAATGCAAGTAAAGCCTACATTGAGACAGTAGATCAAAGATGCACAACAGGACGATGCTTCAGTTCAGTTACTCAAATCAGAGTTTGGCAGCAAAAAGTGTGATGGGTTCCATGAATTCGAGGATGGACTAGTTTGCTATCATGGTAGGATGGTGGTCTTTGATGTTGATGATCTGAGAAAGCTAGTGCTCGAGGAAGCACACACATTGATGTATGCCATGCATCCAGGTGTCACCAAGATGTATCATACTCTAAAGGATATGTATCAGTGGCCTGGCTTGAAGAGAGATGTGGCTGAGTTTGTGGCTAAGTGTGTGGTATGCCAGCAAGTCAAGGCTGAGCATCATAAGCCAGCTGGTACGTTGTAACCCATTACGATACTACAGTGGAAGTGGGATCATATAACCATGGATTTCATAGTTGGTCTGCAGAGGATAACTAAGAATTATGATTCCATCTAGGTGATAGTGGACAGATTGACAAAGTCTGCTCATTTCATACCTATGAATACAACATATACAACAGAGAAGCTTGCTCAGGTATATGTGGATGAGATAGTGTGTTTGCACGGTGTGTCCACAACGATTGTCTCTGACAGAGGACCCCAGTTCATGATTCATTTTTGGGAACAATTGCACAAAGCGTTGGGAGCACAGTTGACGTTTAGTACCACTTTCCACCCACAGACAAATGAACGGTCTGAATGGACTATTCAGACTTTTGAGGATCCTCTCCAAGCTTGTGTTTTGTAGTTCCTAGGAAGTTGGGACATGCATCTCAGTTTGATAGAGTTCGCCTACAACAATAGTTACCAGTGGACTATCAACATGGCTCCTTATGAGGCATTATATGGCATGAAGTGCAGATCTCCTTTGTGCTGGTATGAGTCGGGCATGTATCAGCTTTTGGGTCCTGAGTTAGTGCAGCAGACAATAGAGAAGATCAAAGTGATACAACAATAGTTGAAAGCGGCACAGGATAGACATAAGTCATATGCAAATAATCACCGACGACTCGTAGAGTTCTAGGTGGGAGACAAAGTGTATCTCAAGGTCTCACCATGGAAAGGCGTGTTGAGGTTTGGATGGAAAGGCAAGTTGGCACCCAGGTATATGGGGCCATATCCAGTAATAGCACGTGTTGGCAAGGTAGCTTACAAGTTAGAACTACCGCCAGAGTTGCACAGGTTACATCCGGTGTTCCATGTCAGTATGATGAAGAAAATTCATCCAGACACAGGGACAGTGATACAGCCAGTTGAGGTTGAGCTTGATAAAGACATGACCTCCGAGGAAGGTCCAGTGATGATTCTTGACAAAAGAGTAAAGAAGTTGAAAAGGGAGGAATTCGTGCTTGTGAAGGTTCTTTTGCATCATCGTGGCATTGAGGAAGCCACATGGGAGCTTGAGGAAGAGATGAGAAGGAAGTATCCCTCAGTTTTCTCTTTGGATTTTGGGGGCAAAATCACTTTGTAGAGGTTTATGGCTTGTAAGGACCCTGACCTTCATTCTGGGATTGCCCTGTTTGCTTTGCCTAAACCTTGTGTTTAGATGCTTGCTAATCACCTCAAATGGTGATTAGGGTTTGTTTGTGCTTTGTTGAGAGTTGGAGGTGCAACTTGCAAATAATCCAAGTTTTAGGGTTGATGTGCAAGTTTGACACCTTGAGAGATGTTTCTCTCTCTCCTTGCATCCTCTAGGGTTGAGAGGATGGGTTGGTCTCGTCGTTTGAGTAGATTTGGGCTTTGTTTTGCCATGTTGAGCCTTATTTGGGCTTTGCCTAGCTTTGTTGGGCCTTGTGTCGGGCAAGGGTGAGCTTGGTGCCTTGTGTCGGCCATGGTGTATCGGCCAGGTGGTTGGTCAGGCAAGTGGTGTGTCGCCCATGAGGTGTATCAGCCAAGTGACCTTCTTTGACCTAGCATCGTTTGTTTCACCCCCCTTGTGGACACTTGGTGCTTGTTTCTTGGATGTGGAAAAAGCTTTGTACATGTGGAGGTAGGCGAGATGTTAGGTTGCTTTGCCTCATGGACAAGTATCCCTAGGTTGGGTGACACCTTGCCTTAGTCTCCCCTTCACCCTCTTCTATATATGTCTCTCCTTTCTCTTGCTTGAGATCCCTTTAGTTCCTTGATTGCCTTCCTTTTTCCTTGGTGGACGATACCTCTCCTTGGTAGAGCTTGGTGGTCGGTCTCCTTGGTGGATTCTTCTTCTTCTTCCTCTAGTGGTGGTCAAACCCTAGAGTGTGTCTTGCTTCTCTTCATGTGGTGAGCATCTCCCCCTCTTTCCTTGGTGCCTTCTTCTCCTTCTTGCTTGTTCTTCGGCCATGGTGGTTATAAGATTTGCTTTTCTCCTTGTGGTGGCCGAAGGTGGTGCTTGGAACTTGGAAGCTTGGTGCTAGGAGCTTGGAGCTTTCTTAAGGCGGGTTACCTAACTCCTAACCCTAGCTACACTAGTTACATAACTGCTAACCCTAGCTATACTACTTCCTTTTCATGTTTCATGTTTATATGCCATCTTGATCGGCCATGCATCTTGTTAGATATGTTTCTTTCCCTAGTATGTACCCTTTTATCTTGTTATATATATATAGTGGTCATGTTGTTGATGTGTTCTTAGACCTTGTGGTAGAACCTTGAGTTTAGGGTTCCTTGGGAAAAACCCCTTTCTCTCCCTTTTGGTTTTGAGAAGTGAGTTCGAGCTCTAGTGGTGTAGGAAAAACCCCTCTCACTTGGTTGTTGAGAGGTGAGTCTATGCTCTAGTTGCTTGGGCAATACTCTTATCTCACCATGGTTGTTGAGAGGTGAGCCTTGGTTGGATGTTGACCTAGTGAAGGTTGGAATCTTGACTGATAAGGGGGATGATCCACCTTGTTGCTCGATATGTGATGGAGGTTATGCAAAGCCCCTCTCTCTTAGTTGTTGAGATGTGAGACAACTCTCTTTATCTATTAGGGTTTGATGATGGCGATCTTGAGGTTGATGATGACCAAACTGATATGGTCATTGTGCCTTGCACGATACTCTTTTGTGATTCTTTGCACGATACCCTCTTCTAGGGTTTTGTCTTGGGCGATATGATAAGTTGGATTTTGTTGACCTTGTTGCCCGATATGACCCCTTCACGATGTTAGTGTTGTTGGGTGATATGTCTTGTTACCCAACAAGGTTTTGGGAGTGTTGAACCTCAGATGTTCCTTTGACCGACATGGTGCTTGGTAGATATCTTTGTTTTGTGCTTTGGGCAGCATGGGTTGGTTTTGATGTTGCCTGATATGGTACTTGGGTGGTCAAACCCTAGATAGATGCCTAGTGGTGACCTATATGTAGTGCTTAACTTAGTTTAACGATAGCACTCCTTGAGCGCCATGATGTAGTTGGATAGAGGTCAATATTGTGCTTGTTGGGCATTATGATCTTGGCCTTGGTTGATATGGCCTTGGGCATTATGATGATGGTGGATTCCCGACATGAAACCCTAACCTTAATGGGTGATAGGGTCTTGACCGTTAGGGCTGGTTGTGCTGCCTGACACATCTTTGCACTTGGATGCCCGATATCACCTTGCACTTGGGTACACGATATACCCTGCACATAGTTGAACAACACAGCTCTTGGATATGGATACATGACATGCTTATAGCCTTAGTTTCATGATACACCTATGCTCCTTGGTTGCACGACATCCAACTACAGCAAAACTTCCCATTAGTGGCATTTATTTAAGTGCCATTTATAAAAGAACCACTATCTTTCTAATATACAACCATTTATTAATTAAAATGTCATTGAACCACCTATTATAGGATTTCTGAAAATGACATAACATTAAAAGAGTTTTTATTTCTAATTAGTGGCAATCTTAAATTGCCATACCAAATTAGGAAATATTTTGCTAAACTATATTGACTTCCCACTCCAAATTAAATTTTCCCTTTACGCTGCACTCTCCTCTCATTCAGCCCGACGTTTCTGATCTCCCCCTCTCTCCCTGCATGACTTCCTCACTCCTTGGCCCACCGTTCCCTAGGTCCGTTGGTGGCTCGCGATCGTTTGTAGACTGGGAGAGACTAGTGGCACTTGCTGTTTGCCAATTGCCATCTGTGGTGCCAATAGTTGCTGGTTATGGAGTGCCAAGTTGCCGGTGCCACAGTGACACCTTTCCTGTGATCGCGAGCGTTAGTTCTTCCTCCTCCGCCTATTTGAACCGAGCCCAACCGAAGCATACTCAAGCATCGTTCGTTCTTCCTCATCTGCCTTGGCGGACCGAGCCCAGTCGAAGCACCGCCGCAGACTCAATCTGCCCCTCCGGCGTTGGCGAGCTTGAGTGAGGGACTCCAATCAATCCTCTTCAGGTAACCATCGCCACACCCTATTCTGTTAACTAAGATGTAGCTTACATACCTCCTTCAAGGTCTCTTTCGTGACCGGTGGCTAATAGGCATGTAAAGTGTCGACAATTCTCATGCTTGGATGAAAAATATGTAGGTATCGAATGACATGCCACTTGGAATTTGTTGTTCATCTGCATGTTATCCTAAATCATCAATAACTATTAATGGGAAACCTTGCAGCATAATAAAAAAACATATTCCGACTGATAACTTGTTTACCAATAGTAGTCCACTCTTGTTTCCAGCCATTTCAATGGACAATACTTAAAAGGTATTTGCCTATCTGACTTCTGTTCTACATACATAATTAGTACTTTTTATCTGTAGTGTTATAATTTTGAAGAAAGACAAGAATGAAGAACTATAGCACTTCAAATATGTTAACAGAATATGACTCATAGACTTCATGTAAACATCACATGTAATTAATCTGTTCCCTATTAAGATGGTGGATTGGTATTCAATGTTTACATGGTCTTCCCACAAAATCGTTTGAGAAACCAGGTGATGTGAAATGCAGTGATTGGTATAATTGAAAAGCATAATGTAGAAATAATAATTCATAAGTGATCTCCTTAAAAAAGACATAATAATTCATAATGTAGACTACAATAATTGTTGGTATAATGATGTACTCGTCTTACTTTCCATCTAAGTCTAATTTGTATTTCTCAAGTTGTCTCTGAAAATATGTAACATTGTTATATATACTTATTGAAAATATATAACATCGTTATATATACTTACAATTGTTAGTACTAATATTTTGCAGTCTCTTTCCACCCACAACAATCACTATGGCCTGGGCCTCAACCCCCCTATCCTTTTCCCTGAAACAAAACAACTGGACATCACCCTAGACCATCGTACACTAGCACAACTCACCATTACTAGACAATGGCATCATTTGAATGGAAGACGCTACACGGATGGTCAAGTGACTTTAAAGTATGGAACCTCGACAACTGTAACTGACGTTCTGTATGATGGCGAATGCACTTTAAGGTATCCACAACCAGTTGGCTTGCGTGGATTCAGAACATGCTAATTGGCCGAAAGGACCAGGTCTGTCTTCCGAACATGCTAATTGGATTCGGCTATGAGGGACTCCCTCCGCGACACGGCATCATCAACAAAATGTCAAGTCACCAGTCAAACGGGTGTCTCAATTCTTGATGAAATTTTGTTACTTTTAAATAAGGAAATCACCAATAAATGTATTTTTTACAGTATTTGTCACAATTCACCAGTCAAACGGGTTTCACAATTCTTGATGTTATATTTTTTACCATTTTTGTAGAATGGATAAGTCTTGGATAGAAGAGGATGACCGAACGAGTAGTAAATACCTATGTGGAGTATCCAACTTTTTGGATTTCGCTTTTCAACATTTAGCGATTGGAGACAAGATCGTATGCCCTTGTAGAAAGTGCACTAATGTATACCAGGTCACTAGACAGACTACATTGAGTCATCTATTGTGGAATGGCTTCTTACAAAGCTATATTTCTTGGGCTTTTCATGGAGAAGATGCCGATGTTGAAATGGATGCTCCAACTGATCAGGGTGATTGTCTAGATGATGAAAATTTACAAGATATGTTGCATGATGTTTTTCTGAGTTTCAGTGAAGATGAAAATATGGAAGGAGTATAGTCGGCTACTGATCAACATTTAAATGATGACAAATTTTATATCTTTTTAAAGGATTCTGAGACCGAATTATATCCAGGGTGTAAGAAACTTACCAAACTTGCTTGCATCCTAGAATTCTATCACCTGGTTTGTCTTAATGCCTTGAGTAAGAAAACATCATCTATGTTTCTTAAGTTCTTTAAAAAATGCTACCAGAAGGAGAACAATTACCTAATTCCTTTTATGAGCTGAAGAAGACAATAAAGGAGTTGGGATTACATTATGTGAAGATTCATGTTTGTCAAAATGGTTGCATGTTGTTTTGGAAGGAGTCTGCTGATAAAGTCGTCTGTGATACATGTGGAGAATCACGATGGCTAACAACTTCAACACCATATGATGATGATGAGGAGCTAGTAAACAAACCCAGAAGAACACCCTCCAAAGTGCTCAGACACTTTGCACTTATACCATGGCTGACGAGATTGTTCATGTCATAAAAAACTGCTTTCTTAATGAAGTGACATGCAGAAGAATATGAAAAAGATGACAAGTGAAGACACCCGGTTGTGCATGAAGCAACATTATTTTATGTTGTCCCTCCTAATTTCTGGACCATCCTCACCACAGACAATAGACGTTTACTTGCATCCATTGATTGATGAGCTGAATGAACTGTGGAGTACTGGTGTACAAACATATGACGTTGGAGCCAAGGAATTCTTTCAGATGTGTGCTTCTTTATTATGGACTATTAGTGATTTTTAGGATATGCACATCTATCTGGTTGGAGTACTAAAGGCTACAAAGAATGTCCTTATTGTAATAAAGATATTGTCTCACATTGGTTGCCACATAGCCGTAAAGTTTGTTACAGAGGACACCGTAGGTTTTTTCCAGCTGGCCACAGATTCCGGAATGAAGCTAGGGCATTTGACGGTGGGCAAGAATTTAGGAGTCCACCTAAACCTCCTTCTGAAGCTGAAATCTTGTCACAATTGGATGGCGGAAGCACTGTAATTGGTAAAAAAAGGCCGAGAGGTAAAGATTCGACACACAATTGGGATAGGAAAAGCATATTCTTCGAGCTACCATATTGGAAATATAACATTGTACGACACAATATGGATGTCATGCACATTGAGAAGAATATATGTGAGAGTATTGTTGGAACATTGCTAGGTCTAAAGGATAAAAGTAAGGACAACTTGAATGCAAGGAAGGATTTGGAGGATATGGGAATTAGAATTTCGCTTCATCCACAAACTGTTGGCACACATTCCATACTACCTCCAACTTTCTATACGATGAGAAAAGAAGAAAAAATATCAATTTGCAACCTCCTAAAATATGTCTAAGTTCCAGATGGGTATGCATCTAATATATCTATATGTGCATGGTCGACGGATCAGAAGATGCTATCAATGAAAAGTCACGATTATCACGTGTTGATGCAACAACTTCTGCCATTAGCTGTCACTATGTCTTTGCCCAATAAGAATCCTAAGTCATTTATTATTAATCTTTGTCGCTATTTTCAGAGGTTGTGCACTAATGTCATAGATCCAAATGATTTTTCTGCATTGGAAAATTCAATTGCTGTGACACTTTATGAGATGGAGAAGATTTTCCCTTCATGGTTTTTTGCAATAATGGTGCATCTATCAGTCCATCTCATTTTTGAAGCAAAGATAGTTGTCCCTGTTCAGTATTGTTGGATGTATCCAATTGAAAGGTAACTTTTCATACGTCGTGATGACTTCACCTATTGGAATTTAATTTTTCATAATATTTTCACCAACTTTGTTATTAGGTATCTGCAGACCCTAATAAAAGATATCCAGAAGGATCAATAGCAGAAGGATATATAGCTGAAGAGTGTCTTACTTTTTGTTCAAGATACTTGGATGGAGTTGAAACAAAATTAAATCGGCCAAATAGAAATGATACTGACAAAATAAATTTGGAAAATGAGCCAACACATGACAGTGATGATTGGTCAATTTTCTCGATAGTAGGTTGTGGTGTTGGTAAAATGATAGCATGTGTCGTGGATGAACATACATTGAAACAAGCCCATAAGCATGTACTATTCAATTGTGATGTAGTTGAACCCTACATTAAGTAAGTTAATGACAATTGTCTTCTATTATTAAAATAGTATTACATATTCCAATTACATATTGCACATATTTTGTTTTTAGGAAGCACTATGATATCATTAGGCTAAAACATCCTCATAAGTCCTTAAAGGAGGTACAGAGAATACATAGTAACTCATTTGATGGATGGTTTAAGGAACATGTAAGTTAATTTGTCATAATTAAATTTGTTATGCTTCATGATTAAATACTAACAAACTTTTCTTATGTTAGATTGAGACACTCCTAAGAACACAGATGGTGGATGATAAAATCAAGTTTCTTTCTCAAGGTCCACATCAATTGGCTGTTAAGTACAAGGGCTACATTGTCAATGGTTACAAATTCCATACCAAAGAAAAAGATCAACATCTAACAACACAAAATAGTGGAGTCTTTCTGGTAGCTAAGACTGATTGTTATGCTAAAACCACTGACCACAATCCAATTACTAGAGATGTTACCTACTATGGTGTTTTGAAGGATGTTATTGTGCTCAATTATTATGAACACTTTAAGGTGACATTATTTAAATGTGATTGGGTGGACATCTACTCTAAGAGGACAATCAAGCATGATGAAAATGGGTTGACACTTGTTAATTTGCGACGACTTCAATCAACTAGAGAACCGTATGTAGTAGCATCTAAAGTTGGACAATTATTTTATGTAGAACATGTCACTGCAAAAGGGTGGCATTTTGCTGTAAAGATTCCCCCACGAGATACGTTCAACATGGAAGATCCATCTTGTAGTGAGATTGTCGAAGCTTATGTGCAAAGTGAACCTAGAGATGGGCCATCAATGACAACAGAGGATGAAAATGCAGATTGTGACATAGTTAGATTGGATATGGAAGGAATTACTTTTGATAGTTCAATAATTGAGAAAGACTAATCCCAAATTCAGTAGGATGACGAAAGTGTATATCAAAGTGATGAGGATGACAATTTTGAATGAGAAAATTACATAGTAGCAACCAATGTTTAATTTAGTTTGTCGTTATTATTTGACTTATATATGCTTGTTTTGTTGGCATTAAGTTTCCACTGTCTGAAATGTATCTGAAATATTTAAGTCGCATGCTTCTGTGTGTGTTGGATTATCTCGCATATTCTTGAGAGAGAAGGTTGTCTAATCAGCTCCTTCAATGTATTGCAGCCTAACCAAAGTGGTATCTAAAAGTAGTATCTAAAGTAGTATGTTCTACTTCAATTTTGATGTCCAACTTACTAACAATGATGATCACCTTTTGCCATGCCTTAATGTAGGTGTATGCAATCAGAGTTTCATTTTTATGCAATCCTCTTCACTAACACTACTGCTAGATCCATTGTTACTGATATATTGACAATGAATTTGTGTACCTCTGTAGTTTTGCATCCTAATTTCTCTGCAGAGGTACATTAAGTCTTTCTCAACATGTTAGAACTATGCTCTGGTGGAGAAGTCTATGAAGAAGCCTCAAGAAAGAATGGTTTCTCCAAGAGATTAAAGGCCATTCTCGAGAGATCAAGTTGTCTAATCAGCTATGTTGATGTTCTGCAGCCTAGCCAAAGTAGTATGTAAAAGTAGTATATGATGTAGTATGTGCCGCTTAAATTCTGATGTTATACTTACTAACAATGATGGTCACCTCTTGCCTTGCCTTAATGTAGGTGTATGCAATCAGACTTCATTTTTATGCAATCCTCTTCACTAACACTGCTGCTAGCTCTGCTGTTACTAATATGTTGACAACGATTCCGTGTATCTCTACAGTTTTGCATCATAATTTCTCTACAGAGGTACATGAAGTCATTATCAACATGTCAGAACTATGCTCTGGTGGAGATGTCTATGAAAGGAAGAATGGTTTCTCAAAGAGATTAAAGGCCATTCTCGAGAGATAAGGTTGTAAATGTCCTTTTGCTTCCTACTCTGGAAAGTCTTCTTGCATGTTTTGCATTTACTAGTTTTTTTCATGTGGTGGTTGCCATGACTGGTGATGGTGTCAATGATGCACCTTCTCTGAAAATGGCAGACATTGGTATTGCCATGGGAATTTCTGTAACTGAGGTGATTATATTCTCTATGGGAATTTGTATATCTATCTTCTTGTCTATTAGTAATTATTATCGATAATGATGTTTCTTCTCTTTTTATGTGTCAGTCCAAGTTGCTAAGGAGGCTTCATACATGGTTCTTGCTGATGATAACTTCAGTACAATATGTATTGCAGTTGACGAAGGGAGATCTATCTATAACAACATGAAGGCCTTCACCAGGTTCTGCTCTTATTAATCATTTTATGCTTTCTTACCTTACTAAAATTCTTTCAACTTATTATGTATAGACTATAGTTTTATGAGAACACTGGATGAGATTGAGTTTGATTATAATCTTTTGCTTTTACATAATTGTCAAGATTGTCAGCTTTGCCCCCTTTCTATAATCTGCTTAGTTGTGTGCTTAGATAAATGTCTAAAGCTTTACTGTGTGGCAAACTCTATTCAGCTGACATAATGTGAATGGTACATTTGAAATTATCACCCCTGTCGAACTTATTAGGAATGGTGAGAAGGTGGGTTCTTGTGAGGCTACCCTTCTTGCAAATCTCGGCATTAGGCCCTTCTCATATGGACTGGTTGTGATGTCAGTTTATGACAGTGGATCTGTATTCAGCCCTGAGGTCCTTGACCTTACTGAAGATGACCTTATTTATAAATTTGGATATGGTGCTATCTTCCCTGATACTATCTTATTGCATGCTAGTGCTGTAAGTTTTTTTGTCTTACATTTGCATGCAAGTGCTCAACTTTTTGCTCACTTCATGGCAGGATCCTAGCAAGTTTGCAGTTTTTGTTGCCCCTGCTGCTACTTCAGGCTATGCAGTTGCACCTGCAGCTTCTGCTGCCAAGGTGGAAGAGAAGAAGGAAGAACCTACTGAGGAATCTGATGACTTTATGGCCGAATTATCATATGGTATCACTGCAGCTGAGAAGAAGGATGAACCTTCATTGTAGTTTAGCTGGTCTAATCCTGCAGAAGCTCACAACTACTTGGAATGCTAGAATGGATTTGTATGTTTTTGTAAGAAAATGAGTTTGTATTCCTTTGGGGGGATCTCCAAGTGCAAATTGAGTTGATATCTAGTTAGTGATCATGTCTAGAATATGTACCATATATAGTCATATGTGATGGTGTTGTATTGAATATAAGGGGCAAGGTAAAATGTCTTCCTCATGTAATTGTCATTTGATTATAAATAAAAAAGTTCAATACTTCTGGAAAAATGTGTTCGGCTTCAATTGGCATTCACTTAGAAAACTTGATAATGAACTACAAATTGACTGAATAAAATCCTTAAAAAATAGTAATGCAGAACTAGTATGTCATTATTGGATTTTTTCATAAGCCACTACATTCAATCAAAACCATTTTATACAACAACATTATACAAAACAGTGGCATTTGTATAAAAGCCAAATGATGGATAGTGGCTTTTCTATAAATGCCAAATGATGGTTTAGTGGCCTTGGTGGCATTTATTTGAAGCCACTAAAGACAAATGTTTAGTGGCATGGAGACAATTCTCGTCCTCTGTAATATGTGATGATAACCACCATAGCCAGTGTCAGGATGTAAAGAAGCTCTGTAAGGGAGGTTGTGTCAGTCACCACTTCATTAAGATGATGTTGGAAAAGGGACCTTGCGAAGGTCAAGAAAGAACCACAATGTGTGTAGATGAAGTTGCATTGATCGTGCAATGGATGAGAGAGAGCCCATGGGTGACATGAGTTGTGAGCTGATGCAAAGCAGACTGACATGTAGTTCACTGTGGGAGAGTATGTGATGTGAAAATCCGACCCCTCTAAGCTACAGCTGAGAAAGCTGAGTCCCTGATATATGGGTCCATTTGAGATGGATTGGTGGAGATGGTTGTGTTTAGTCTTACTCCTCAGGATAACATGATGTATAATGTGTTCCATGAGTCCAATCTAGAGCACTATGTGAGGTACTCAAGCCATGTGCTGAGCCAAGAACCTATTCAGCTTTATGAGAGGCTGAAATGTCATGAGTCGCCTATGAGGGTATGATATACCAAGGTGAGAGAGAATTCAGATGGAAGAATATGAGATGATGAAGGTTCTTGGCAATCACCATGGAAAGGGTGAGGCCACATGGGAGCCATGATGGACATAAGAAAGGCTTATCCTATTTGTTTGTGTGCCCGGTGGAATTTTGAGGGAAAAAATCCTATAAGAGGGGAAGGATAATACAACCCCAAATTTTGGGTTCTTTTGGTGAGAAATGTAATTTCTCCTATTAAAAATATTTGAATAAATAATGATATAATTTGTTTTGAATAAAAGGATTTCGTTTAAAATAGACTTGTTGGTTGTTTTGTGGGCTTTATTGGCTATTGGGCACAATAACAATTAAAAGACAAAGGAAAGTCCATTATTAAATGAGTAAATAAGAAAATGGAGAAAAGAAAGATGTAGAAACCTCTAGAAGGCAAAGGAATGTTATTTAAAATTGGATTTCGTGCCTCTTGGGTTCCTTGGGTTCCAAGGAGTCCAAAGTTGCAAAGATAATGCAACAAGGAAAGAAAAGATCAATCAAATATTTCCTTATTAAGAAAGAAATTGGAGACAATGATAAACTATGGGAAATGGTGGAAAGAGGTAAGATTGAGTCATCCTTGATGGATTTTCTTATCCATAAGGTTTCTAATATTAAAAGGGATTCCAATAAGGAAAATAAAGAGAGAGATAAAGAGAAATCCTCAAAAAGAGATATTTTAATAAATAAATAAAAAGGATAATGAGAAATAATGGATATAGATGCATATAGAAGGATAATGAGTATCCACTAAAAAGGATTTCGAAATAATAGAGTTTCTTGGGGTCCAAGGAGCCCCAATGGAGAAAAAGAAAGACAAAATACCAAAAATACAAAAAAGAGGATAATGTGATACATAATTAATGAATTTTGTCGCATTGTTAAAAAGGAGGTATTTTCTACTAAAAGAAAATATAATTCCGTGCCAATGGATTAAAAGTCAAGCATAAAGAGAATAAGAGAGAGAATTTTCAAATTCCTAAATATCCAATGAACATGGTTTATTAAGAAGATAATAAGGAGAGAGAATTTTGCTTCTTAATGAAGGAACTTGGGTTCCTATTGGGAAAAGAACTTATTAACTCATGGATGAACACCTTAGGGCATGGATACCCTCCCCTATATAAGGGGTAGACCCTCTAGTTCGAGTTCAAGAGAGATCCCACACAACCGTCTCTCTCTTCTTCTTGTTCTTTGCATGAAAACCCTAGGATAGAGGAGTAGCGCATCTATCGATCAATGAAGAACTATTAGATGAGCTTGTATGTTGGATGCCTCCACGTCCCCAGAGAGAGATGTGGCCATTGTCCCTATGCTCTAGCTCTTACGCAACAGCCATAGGATGGCTGCAAGCCGTCCGCGTAGTACAGAACTAGAGAGCTTGAACTGGCCATCATGGCCATGATTCAGTGGCATCCTCGCGTCCACAGAAGCACGGCGGAGTTGGGCGACAAACCCTTGATGGTCGTCGAGGTCCGGGAGGAAATGGTAGGGCCGCACCTACTCCTTGTTGCAGTGGCAGCACTAGGGCATGCGGGAGGAAGGAGACGGGTGGGCGTTGGACCGAAACACACCTCTGGCGTGTGAAGGACCGACCACTTAAGTAAGGGAAAAACCATAATTTGGTTATATTTTCCAAATCGGCTACGTTGCATGTAAGGGATGACGTGGCGCTCAGTGATTGGTCCATGTAAGTGAAATATTGTGAAATTCATATCTTTTTATTGGTAGCTCGGATGGATGTGTATAAAATATGAATCTTGCTAAAAAAATGAGAAGAATCCATTACAAATATAATTAGAAGCTAATTCCTCTTGAAATTCGAAAAGTAGTGGAAATTATCAACTTTAATGCATTAATGATTAAGAAACCCTAATTTGATATCATTAATGTATTAAGAAGGGTTTTATGGATGATTAAAGTTGATATTAACCTATTATTTATAAAAAGATACATTAAGATCTAAAAGGATGAACTTTTCATGTAATTGGATTAATTTAGAGTTCCATGTACATGAACGAGCTTTAATGGGCCTTGAAACCCTAATATTAGTCATTGTAACCCTTAATGGCTTTAATTATTCAAATTCATGAATAAAGCTGAGATATGATGGTTCTAAGATATTTCGAGTATAAGAGTTCCTAATTGTGGATAAATACCCTTAATATGGTAATTAGGGTTTTCTAATGGATAAATGTGGAATTAATGATAAATAGAGGTCATATGTAAATTAGATCATAATGAACTATGAGTTGTTAAGCCGGAAGGAACCTAAGATGATGATTAGGCCTAATGATCTTGTCATTAATTAAAATGATAAAAATGTTAGTTTTAATGTAAAAGAGATTAATGGACTTAATTGATGGTTAGTTGTGCCTTTAATCTAAAATTAAGGTTATATGTTGTTAAAAGGTAACAATAATATCTTTCATGAAGAATAGATGAGATAATTAGGGTTTGTGAGTAATTGTATAAAATTAGGGTTTAAAAGAGTAAAAATGAAGAGGAACCCTAATTGCAATAGAAACCCTAAAAGTGGACTAGAAACCCTAAGAAGCGAGATAGGTTTAATAGATCTTGATGGCATGATCAATGATAGGAAATTGTATGCATATTTTAGGATCACTTTGTGTGCTTGTTTGCCTATTGGATTTCTTGCATTGATTGGATTAATTCTATCTCAAATTAGCCTAATAGGTATGTGGTTAATTATGGTTAATCACGTTAGTTTCCCGAAGAGTTTCTCGGATGATTCATCACATTGAATGCAACTTATCAGTTTGGATGTTCATACTTGCAAAACCTAAAGTCACTATGATTATCACAATAATAATAGAAGGATGTATTCTCACACATACATGCCACCCAGATGGATGATGCCAAAAGGTCAAGCCCAGGAGGGAAGACCCATGGGCACCACGAGTGGTGACCCCAGACACCAAGCTCGGGATTGAGAAGGTGGTCTTTATAGAATGACTAATGGGCACTATGAGAGGTGACCCCAAGCACCAAGCTCGGGATTGAGAAGGTGGCCTTAAGTCATTGGCAAAAGAGAAACCCTAAGGTGGGTATGCCAAGGTTAGGGCAAAAGCGGTGGAGAATTTCACATTGAAAGCGTAAATTGGCTTATTAATTAACTTAATTGTGATATTTAGATTGTTAGCCATATTTGCAAAATTTTGGTTGTCCCCACATACCAGCATATTCATTTATGTTGACCGACATTTTGTTTGTCAGCATTTTAGGTACAAGATTGAAATGGTCAAAGAGTAAAGTGGCATATGTGGAATTAAATAAGAATTAAAGTACAAAGGAGGATTAGTTAGAATAGACTCCATATGTGGATAGAAGTAGATATCCAAGTTTTTGAAAAAGGTATGCAAAGTTTTATTTTATACCAGATTTCAATTTCGTTTGGTAGAATTTCATTATTGTTATTCATTAATTGTTGAACCTTTGATCTTGTTAATTGGGATAATGGCTCGGACTTCTTGGTCTCCCTTAATTGGGGGTTACCGGGAGGTGGGGTCATTACACTTAATTTTGGCCATATTCAACGCTTCTGCTAAAAGCCACGTGCATGCCTAAACTGTCATTCCACCTCCCACATTGCCAAAAACTACAACTAAAGTAACCCACCACCACAATCTTTAAAAAACCACTTTTCCATCCTTGGTAAACACCCACACTCTATAGTACCACAAAAAACCCCCACTTCCACCAATCAATCTGCTTACAGAACATCATTACCGAAGGCTTCTTACACCAAACAAAATCCCCTACAACCCCACCCATCATGCCTGCCGAATGCAAGAATAATTATTCCTACTGATCCTCAACCTTTCCATGCTAAACCCAAGCACTTTTTCAAAAAGCTACCTCTGGTTGCATCCCACCCCATGATACATAGCTTCCCCATGCCATGCAACAAACCTTTTCCCTGGGAAACATTTTCTCAGACGAAAACACAACACGCTGACCTTTCTAGAAGATTTCACTGCTTCTCCAACACCTCCCCTGACCTTATTAAAAACCCTATCTCCAACCCCCTTATAACACAATTGAACCCCCCCTCCTACACTTCAAGCACCTCCATATATTCACACGAATAATACAACATATCCACTCCCACTACAAACATGTTCATCACCAACCCTCGAACATCCATCACCCTTCTAGTTCACCTCCCCGACAACTCCATGTGATCCTGGAAAGTATTCCACTCTAGGAGCATCGTGGCCACTATTATGAACAACATTGACAACAAACACCTTGACATCCTCAACATCACCAAGGCCATTGCTAGTTTTCTACCGGGTGTCACTGTCCTGAAACTTAAAATCCTTTCCCCCTCCAAAATCATCTACACTGTCCCTGAAGGCACCCATATTGAACCCCTTTTCGACCATTCATTCACCCTACCATGTGATGACAGCTTCGTCGCAATACACCTCACCAAATGGTCACCCTTGGCGGGTGCCACCATTGCCAATGATGGTGGATCCACCTAGATTTCCATAGTTGATCTCCCTCCACATCTATGGGAGTGGTTGGAGACACCTTACAATTCATTTACCCTGATACTATCAACCCCACAAACTATATTAAATCCTTCTGTGTCTTTGCCGCAATGGCCCCCACAGAACTCCCTACTACTCTCTACCTCCGTCTGAGAGAGATGCTTCACCCTATTCATCTAAATATTGAATCTCCTGCCACCACACCCATGCCCTTTATAAACTTTGAAAGTCACCCTGCCTCATGGAGAAACCCTACAAACCCCACACAGTACCTAAAACCTCCACCTTCCATCATGGGCCTGCCAGCCCCAGGCGAAACAAACGCATCAAAACCAACACCTATGGACATATTCCCACTTCCATTGCACGCCTTAATCCCATTCATAAGCCTATCAGCCCCCCATCCCTATGGACACCTATTAAATAACAACTTATGAGCACCAAGCACCACCCCACAAGCTCACCCTTAGGGATATCTCAAAGGAAGAAAAATCTCTATTAAAATCAGAGATCATTGTCGCGCTCACAGCAGAGGACATCCCATTGCGTAAGATTCTGCAAACACGCTCCACAGGAAACATGATAGAATCTGCTACATGCTCAAGAGGTAACTCCCCCACACCCCCCTCAACTTCTAACTCACAACATGCACCACATATACAACAGCACACACAACACATACCATGGAGAAACACCCCTTCCACAAGTTCCAATAACTCCGAGTGCTCAAACACATCAACATATCCTCATGTCGACAACCACAACCAAAACAACCCCACCTCCCCTGCGAGAGACAACATAAATGACCTGGCCTCATGGTTTGAGATAAACAAGTTCAAATAGTTCACAAAACATCTTGGACTAGAATTTGAGACCAATCTTAACGCACATCAGACTCTCAGCAAAATTGAACACTTTATGGGATGGAACAACAGGAGACCTGAAAAGTTGAATAGAACACACATTGAGGATTTGCAGATATAACAACCATCTATGATCAGACGTAATATCCCAAACGTTTCTATGTTTATTGCAACTTGGAATGTCAGTTGTGCCTCTTGCGCCAAACACTGTTGGAAGATTAGAAACTTCATCATAGCCAACCATATACATATTATCATCATCAACGAAACCAAAACACACCTTATGGACTTCATGATTCACACCATTGGTGGTCATTACATTAACACTTAGATTCAGAACCCACCCATTGGTTTTAAAGGGAGAATTATCATTGGTATAAACAACCAACTGTTCACAATACGCCACACCAGCTTGCACTCCCACCACATCATGATCCAACTCACTAATGCCTTCGATGACATTGAGTGGTCCCTTACATCCACCTACAGACCCCCATCCTACCCTAAAACAGATTATGTCCACCTGCTCTAACAACTTGCCATCGATCATGCCTTCGACCCATGGCTCATTGGGGGTGATTTTAACCTCATCTCCCTTCCGATGGAGAGGCTCAACACTCTCAATGACGGTCAACACTACACATATTTCGATCATCGCTTCAATGACCTCATTAAACTACAAAATCTCATTGATCTATCACCTAATAATTTTACAGGAAATAGGGATTGCCACTTGGCAAAACTTGACCACTTCATTTGAAATTACCAATGGTGTAACAACCACGCCTCCTAGTAACCCCCAATTAAGGGAGACCAAGAGGTTGGACCCGTTATCCCAATTAACAGGATCAAAGGTTCGACAAATAATCAATAATAATTATAAAATTCTACAAAACTATACTGAAAGCTGGTATAAAATAAAACTTTGCATACCTTTTTCGGAAACTTGGATATCTACTTCTATCCCCAGTTGGAGTCTATTCTAACTAATCCTCCTTGCACTTTTAATTCTTACTTTCACAATATGTCATTTTACTATTTGTTCTTTTCAACTTTTTACCTAAAATGCCGACAAACAAAACATCGATCAGCATATAGGAATATGACAATTGGTGGCGACAACCAAAATGTCACACATACGGCAAACAATCTAAATATCACAATCAAGTTAATTAACAAGCCAATTTAGGCTTTCAATGTGACATTATCCACTGCTTTTGCCCTAAACCTGGCATACCCTCCTTAGGGTTTCTCTTTTGCCAATGACTTAAGGCCACCTTCTCAATCCTGAGCTTGGTGCCTGGGGTCACCTCTCATGGTGCCCATTAGTCATTCAATAAAGACCACCTTCTCAATCTCGAGCTTGGTGTCTGCGGTCACCACTCAGGGTGCCCATGGGTCTTCCCTCATGGGCTTGACCTTTTGGCATCATCCATCAGGGTGGCATGTAGATGTGAGAATACACATTTATATTATAATTGTGATAATCATAGTGACTTTATGACTTGCAATTATGAACATCCAAACTGTTAGGTTGCATTCAATGTGATTAAATCATCCGGAAAACTTTCGGGGAACTAATGCAATTAACCATAATTAACAACATACATGTCAGGATGATTTGAGATAGAATTAATCCAATCAATACAGGAAATCCAATAGGCAAGAAGACATACAAAGAGATCCTCAAATATGCATACAATTTCCTATCATTGATCATTCCATCAAGATCCATTAAACCTAGCTTGCTTCCTAGGGTTTCTAGTCCACTTTTAGGGTTTCCATTGTAATTAGGGTTCCTCTTCATTTTTACTCTTTTAAACCCTAATTTTATACAATTACTCACAAACCCTAATTATCTCATTTTTTTTCACAAAAGATCCTAAGATCATCTTTTGGCAACATGAAACCCTAATTTTAGATCAACTACTCTTTTCTTCCCTTTTTCCCCTATTTAGGGTCTCTAAGGATATTCACCGCCATATTAGGTTTAAAACAAGTTAACAATGCTCGAATTAACTTATTTACAATATTAAATCTATCCTTTGTCATCAATTAGGGTTTCTAACCATAAATTAATACTTTTTTCATCAAAATTATACACTTTTTAAAAAATATACTGATTTGGGTTTCCAAACTATTTTTATCTTATTCCTCATATTTTTCTGATCAATTTTCATGTATAAACTTTCCTCATCCGAGTTTTCTAGCAAAAGATAGGATTTTTGTAAGGAAAATCCTTTTTGTTGATTTATTCGATAATCCTAGAAAATCAGGGACCACTTGATCCATGGTTCGCTGGTCCATGCAGGATCCAACGGCATAGGATCCACGCACCTAAACTTTGATCTAAAGTATGTGAAGGACCAAAATGTCCTTACCTCTTTCACACGCGCTCGAGGGCAGGGATGACTTTTCCTCACTAGTCATCTTCAACCTCTCGCTTCTCTTCTCACGCAAACCGGAGGTCAACTAGGATGTTGACTTTGAGATCCAGAGTGTCTGCGCACAAACCCTGGCCACCGAATGCTCCATCTTGTCACCACGAACTCGAAGGACCCCTTTAATTTCTCATTTGCTATCTCCTGGCATCAGGACGTCTCCGGCCATCTCAGGCGTTATCTGCTTCTTGACAGGGCCTTCGGTCAAGTCATTTCCTTGCGTTGGCAGCATCATGACGATCATCTCCACGCCACGGTTATGAGAGGGTAAACTGTAGGTTTGCTCTGATTTTTTTGCACACTACCCTATATATTGGGTGGCCATCGAGTCCTTGGTGAATTGGGGACTCCCCCGTTTCACGACGAAACCCCACCAACCTAAGGGTGGTTGGGTTCAGAACAAGCTCCTGAAGGAGATGGACTTGTTCACATCTTCGTAGATGGCTTCCAACCCGCGGAAAATCCAAACGAAAAATCATAGCCTCGTCTCTGATATTCTAGATCCTGGTATGGTTGGGATTTTTCCCAGGCCGTGGATCATGGATCCAACGATCGCAGACGAGCGCCCAAAACAAAAATTAGGATTTAATCCCAGATAAATTGTGAAACATGATCATTATGCCATTAATGTCCACACTTTAGGATATTTTGTAAATTGCATAACTTGGAATCCATGCATTGTTTTTCAAACAAATTTTATGAAAATATTTAGATTTGCATTATCTTCCTTTATTTCAATTTTGAGCCTTGAACTCGCAAGGAAATATATAGTTTCTTCACATGTAAGTAAATGTTTAATAAAAGTCATTTAAGCACAATTTCTTTCTCATAATACTTCATTTTCTTAATTTTGATTCCTTTTTCTATTAGAAACCATGTGAACACAAAATCTTTTCCAATATGGATCCATTATCCATATTTTCACATATTTCTTGTAATATTATCATTATCTCACATTTCCTCTAAATAAAGAAATATTTAATTAATCATGTCTCTTTCTTGTTGCATTATCTTTGCAATTTGGACTCCTTGGAACCCAAGGAACCCAAGAGGCATGAAATCCCCCTTTGGGAATATTCCTTTGCCTTCTAGATGCTTCTACCTCTTTCTTTTCTCTATTTCTTAATTATTCATTTACTAATTGAATGTCCTTTTCCTTGCTATTGGGCCTAATAGCCAATAAGGCCCATGAAACAACCATGCAAGGCTATTTACAAATGAAATTCATGCATTCAATTAAATGACATCATTATTTATTCATTTATCTTTATTAAGAGATTGCATTTCTCATCAAAAAACCCAAAATTGGGGTTGTAGCATCCTTCCCCTCTTATAGGAATTTTTCCCTCAAAATTGCATCAAACATACAAACAAGAAGGATAAGACTTCTGTGTGTCCATCATGGCTCCCATGTGGCTTTACCCTCTCCATGGTGCCTCCCAAGAACCTTCATCATCTCATATTTTTACATCTGAGTTCTCTCTCTCCTTGGTATCTTGTACCTTCATAGGTGACTCAAGACATTTCAGCTTCTCTCAAAGAGAAAAGGGTTCATGGCTCAGCACATGGCTTGGGTACCTTACATGGTGATCTAGTTTGGACTCATGGAACACATCACATTATCCTGAGGGGTAAGACTATACACAAGCATCTCCACCAATCCATCTCAAATGGACCCATGTATCGTGGACTCAGCTTTCTCAGCTATAACTCAGAGGGGTCGGATTTCATATCACATATTCTCCCACAGTGAACTTTATGTCAGTCTGCCTTGCATCAGCTCATGACTCATGTCATCCCTGGGCTTTTTCAGCCATCGCATGATCAAGGCGACATCATCTACACACACTGTGGTCTTTTCTGACCTTCATGAGGTCCCTTCAACAACATCATCTTTAATGAAGTGGTGACCAACACAACCTCCCTTATAGAGCCCCTTCACATCCCAATACCGACTATGGTGGTTATCATCACATCTTACAGAGGACAAGAACTGTCTCCATGTATCACTATGAACAAGCACACATGCTCTCATCAGACCCTCTAGTCTGGATCATACTAACCATTAGTTAGGGGTGATAAACTGTAATAGCATCGAGTTCGTCTACTTCCATCTCATGGAAGTGAATCTTTAGGTTATAAATAACTTTTGAACTCGCATCATGGTGTAGTTGAACCATCTCTCTCTCATATGCTTTTCAACTGGATCCGTCCCATGACAACATTCTTTCTTTCTCATGTCATATAGGTAAGGCGATCTACCATAACCCATATTGCATCTTGACCTTCCTTGGTCTAGGGGAGACTTACAACAACAACCATAGTGATGAACTCCCATTCCCTCTTGGGGACTCTTTATGGTCTATATCCATCTTATGGGTTATTGATGTTCGTCCTTCACCTCCTGGCATGCATGGAGACAAGCCACGTGTAATTTCATATTTGGCATCCAAAGTACTACTGAAACTTACCATCTTAGTAGTACCATGGTGTATGGTGACTTAACATCATGATCTATTTTATGTCATGATTCCTCAAGATTGATTCCTCCGAAACCCTAAACCACTCTAGTCGGGTTTCATCACCTTCTTTTCCAAAGAAGTGCATATGAGGTTCTACAACCATCCTTTTATCGCATCAAGGCCTAGGCAGGCTAACCAAACAACCACTAACCTGATCAATAGATCTCGTTACATCTGAGTGTTAGCCAAACATATCTCCTTTTTCAAACTTAGGGTTAACCTAACAACCTCTTCTAGACTCGAACTAAACTAGCAAGCTACATCTCAACCAGAGCATCCATTATCACCTCACATCCTTATGTGTATGGTAATGTTGAAGACATACACCTCCATGTATTCCACTTATCATCTCGTCTCGGACTTTAGGTCTATGTTGAACAAGGAACATAGAACTCATCTTCTTGGTTATCAAACTCAACCTGGTATAACTCACAAATTCCACATAGATCATGATAAAAACATCCTCACAAGATGACCACCTTAGTTCTCTTGATGTTTGTAAACCATACACATATTGTTCACGCCACAAGGGTATGTTATCATCTCTGTCCTCATACCTCATAGCAACATTACAACTCACATCATCTTTATCCTTGGTGTATGGCATGTGTATTGTCCTATCTCTCACTCCCATAACAAGAGGAAATAAGCATTTGGAGGCTGTCTAAATACAGAGTTCTTCTTATTCTAAGAGTAGAGATGGTACATCCCACCTTGCCAGTACATCTTCAAATCTAAGTTGAAACACACAACATATGTCTCTACATCACGATCATCTTGATATCAAAGTTACTTCCATGGAAAACTAGTCTCGAACCTACTTGGGTCACCACACAATCCTTGGTCATCTCCTTTCAGTCTGTAGGGTGCCAGCACTTTTGGGGTTATCCCTCTTCCCTTATGCATCTAGAGAGTGTCTTCCTCATCTGCCCCTTGGGTCCCATGAGTTCATGAAGGAGATCAATCTCCTAACCCATGGCCCTTAGATAATGATAGTTGTTACCTCCCGACTCTATAGTCATGTGCAACTAGGGAATTAGGCAACTCCTACTTTCATCGGGCTTATCCCTACCTAACTTTACGATAGACTTAGGATTCTAATATAGTACATGTCCAACTTAGAACCTTACCCAAGTTTCCATCATCTCTCTCTGCATTCCTGGGCTGACTTTCATCCTTTCATAGGGGTCATGGGGACCTACCTACCTTGGTCAGGCCCCATATCGGTTACCTCCATGGTAACACATCCACATGCACTTAGAGATGGTTATCTATGGGTCTACAGGTTCATTCTCATACTATGTACTTTTCACTTAGCTTCACAAGAACCTATGAGACCCCTTTAGGTTACCTCAAAACCAACAAAACTGGTATACACCCTACAAAAGGGTCCCTCTCCTAGGATGGGAGGAAACTATCTCTTGATAGCAACAAAGGTCATAAATGTCCTTATGTCTAGGGTTTACATCCACCTGAGCATGCTTAACACTAGCATGCTACTAAGGAACAAGTAGACCATCTACTAAACCATGATAGGTCATACTTGTTCTCATTCCTCAACATTGGACCAAGAACATACCTTCCCATGTCACCAACCTAGATGTGAGGGGTTCATCAAACATACCTTAGACTTAAGGGGTTTCCCTTTCCTCTCAACATGAGGAGTGCCATGCTTGAATTTATAGAAACTCAAATCTCATCATGAGCATCAGGTACGCCACTTCCCCTCTTAGTTCTAAGAATCCTAGGTTCACTTTTTGGATGTCCAACTACATACTCAACATTCTAACCATGAACCAAGCATGTATAATGTATGCCATGCACTTCCTATTATCTTTCCACTTGAACAACACCTCAGAGTCGAGTCCTCCTTAAGGACAACCATCTAGGTATAAGGCCTCACAATTCATAACTATACCTTTCCAGGGTCAAAGGAACTCTTCATCCTAACCCTAAAAGGGTAAACACCTATACCATAGGCACATAGGTACTAGAAACCTCATCCTCTTTCTAGGGTTTGGTTCCTATAAAGGCAACCAAGATATCATCAGCCTCTAGGGATCATGTATGAGGCAACTGCAACCATCCACTTAGGTTGCATCATCTTCAACTCCCCATTGTTCCTCATATCTCTGAGTCTAAGCTTCCAACCTTCTTGCTTGGGTCCTACTCTCTCTCTCTCTCTAGATCTAACCCTACAAACAACCTTACTACTAGAGGTCCTCTCTCTATGAAGGATCAAGCTCACAAGTGTACTCCTACATGGGTGAAGCCTATGTTCAAACTTATGTTTTCTCAAGATTATCCATATCCCTTTATGCTTATCTCATAATCTATCCAACATACTCTCCTAGCCAGGGTTTTAGCCTACTGCCCGCACTACTGACATACTTTGGGTGCATGTTATGCCCTACTCGCATAAGCCCATAGGGTTTCTATAGGTTCTTCACTAACCTCATCATTTAAGGAGTTATCCTTCTCTTTAACATGCACGACCCTTTCTAGGGTTGGGTTGCCAAAGGTACTTGGTCATTCAACCTCACATGGCTCATAATGTCATGGGCATCCAAAAGCAAAAGTATGTCAACCCTCACACATGGTCGACCATGACATCCATCTCAACATGCCATCTCTCCCTCTCTCTAGCCTTCACTTAGGGTTAGGGTTAGCATCATCCTCAAACGATGTGCCAGGTCTCTACCTTAACTGGAGATCTCTGCCTCCAAGACCAACTCTCTACTCATCCCCCTGCCCAAAGGGTCTAACCTCAGGTCTCCCCTGAGGGCATGAAAACACATGTCATACGACCTAAGCATGCAACTATTCTTTAGTTTATGCTTAAACTATTAAGCTTATGTCCATGACATCTTATTTACATGCTTTTTATTAATTTGGTGGAGGATTCCTTAACCTTATCATGCATACCCTATCCTTAAGAGGGTGAGGAAGAGAGAGAAAACCCTAAACCTTATAATCCTAATAGAATTAGGGTTGAGAAGGGATGAAAAAAGGTGAGAGAGTCCTAAAGGTATCTTATTTCGAGTCGGATCGTAAGACATTGGCCAGGAAGTCACACAAATTCGGTAGTCCTCGTATTCTGACTAGCGGTGCAAAGGAAAATATTGCCATCCCCTGGATGTGATCCTTTTCTAGACACCTCAGTCTTTTAGAAAATCCTCTAATAACTCCCTTGGGTTCTACAGAGTGTATAAAATTTAATAATTATCAAAGATTAAATGAGGAACCGATGCTCTGATACCAAATGCAATGACCACGCCTACCAGTAACCCCCAATTAAGGGAGACCAAGAGGTCAGAGTCGTTATCCTAATTAATAGGATCAAAGGTTTGATAAATAATCAATAATAATTATAAATTCTACAAAACTATATTGAAAGCTGGTATAAAATAAAACTTTGCATACCTTTTTCAAAAACTTGGATATCTTCTTCTATCCCCAGTTGGAGTCTATTCTAACTAATCCTCCTTGCACTTTTAATTCTTACTTTCACAATATGTCATTTTACTATTTGTCCTTTTCAACTTTGTACCTAAAACGCTGACAAACAAAATGTCAGTTATCATATAGGAATATGTTGGTATGTGGGGACAACCAAAATTTCACACATATGGCTAACAATCTAAATATCACAATCAAGTTAATTAACAAGCCAATTTATGCTTTCAATGTGACATTCTCCACCACTTTTTCCCTACCCCTGGCATACCCTCCTTAGGGTTTCTCTTCTGCTAATGACTTAAGGCCACCTTCTCAATCCCAAGCTTGGTGCCTGGGGTCACCTCTCATGGTGCCCATTAGTCATTCAATACAGACTACCTTCTCAATCCCGAGCTTGGTGTCTGGGGTCACCACTCAGGGTGCCCATGGGTCTTCCCTCTTGGGCTTGACCTTTTGGCATCATCCATCAGGGTGGCATATAGGTGCAAGAATACACATTTCTATTATAATAGTGATAATCATAGTGACTTTATAATTTGCAATCATGAACATCCAAACTGTTAGGTTGCATTCAATGCAATCAAATCATCCATAAAACCTTCAGGAAACTAATGTGATTAACCATAATTAACCACATACCTGTCAGGATGATTTGAGATAAAATTAATCCAATCAATGCAAGAAATCCAATAGGCAAGCAAGCACACAAAAAGATCCTGAAATATGCATACGATTTCCTATCATTGATCATTCCATCAAGATCTATTAAACCTAGCTTGCTTCCTAGGGTTTCTAGTCCACTTTTAGGGTTTCCATTGCAATTAGGGTTCCTCTTCATTTTTACTCTTTTAAACCCTAATTTTATACAATTACTCACAAACCCTAATTATCTCATCTTTCTTTCACAAAATATCCTAAGATCATCTTTTGGCAACATGAAACCCTAATTTCGGATCAACTAATCTTTTCTTCCCTTTTCCCCCTATTTAGGGTCTCTAAGGATATTAACCACCATATTAGGTTTAAAACCCTAAATCTTGCAATTTCATCTTCAAAACAGGTTAAGATGCATCTTTATCATTAAACAAGTTAACAATGCTCGAATTAACTTATTTGCAATATTAAATCTATCCTTTGTCATCAATTAGGGTTTCAAACCACAAATTAATACTTTTTTTCATCAAAATTATACTCTTTTGCAAAAAGATACTGATCTAGGTTTCCAAACTATTTTTTATTTATTCCTCATATTTTTTGATCAATTTTCATGTATAAACTTTCATCATCCAAGTTTTCTAGCAAAAGATATGATTTTTGCAAGAACAATCATTTTTACTGATTTATTCGATAATCCTAGAAAATTGGGGACCGCTTGATCCATGGTCCGCTGGTCCACGCATGATCCAACGGCATATGATCCACACACCTAAACTTTGATCTAAAGTATGCAAAGGACCAAAATGTCCTTACCTCTTTCACATGTGCTCGAGAGCAGGGATGACTTTTCCTCACTAGTCATCTTCAACCTCTCGCTTTTCTTCTCACGTGAACCAACGGTCAACTTGGATGTTGACTTCGAGCTCCAAAGCGTCTGTGTGCGAACCCCGGCCACACAAACTCAAAGGACCCCTTTAATTGCTCGTTTTCTGTGTCATGACATCGGGACGTCTCAAGCCATCTCCAGCATTATCTGCTTCATGACAGGGTCTTAGATCAAGTAAATTCCTTGAATTGGCAGCTTCATGATGACCGCCTCTGCGTCGCGGTTATGAGAGGGTAAACTATAGGTTTGTTCGCATTGTTGTGTGCATTACCGTATATATAGGGTGGCCATTGAGTCCTCGGTGAACTGGGGACTCCCCCGTTTCACAACAACACCCCACCAACCTTAGGGTGGTTGGGTTCGGAACAAGCTCCTGAAGGAGATGGACTCCTTCACATCTTCGCAGATGGCTTCCAACCCGCGGAAAATCTGATCAAAAAATCATAGCATGGTCACTAATATTCTAGATCCTGGTATGATCGGATTTGTGCCAAGTCGTGGATCATGGATCCAACGATCGCAGACGAGCGCCCAAAATCGAAAATTTGGATTTAATCCCAGATTAGTCGTGACACATGATCATTATGCCATTAATGTCCACACTTTAGGATATTTTGTAAAATGCATAACTTGGAATTCGTGCATTTTTTTTCAACCAAATTTTAGGGAAATCTTTAGATTTGCATTATCTTCCTTTATTTCAATTTTGAGCCTTAAGCTCACAAGGAAATATATGGTTTCTTTACATGCAAGAAAATGTTTAATAAAAGTCATTTAAGCACAATTTCTTTCTCATAATACTTCATTTTCTTAATTGTGATTCCTTTTTCTATTAGAAACCATGTGAACGTGAAATATTTTCCAAGATGGATGCATTATCCATATTTTCACATATTTCTTGTAATATTATCATTATCTCACATTTCCTCTAAATAAATCAATATTTAATTAATCCTTTCTCTTTCTTGTGGCATTATCTTTGCAATTTGGACTCCTTGGAACCCAAGGAACCCAAGAGGCACGAAATCCCCCTTTGGGAATATTCCTTTGCCTTCTAGAGGCTTCTACCTCTTTATTTTCTCTATTTCTTAATTATTCATTTACTAATTGAATTTCTTTTTCCTTGTTATTGGGCCCAATAGCCAATAAGGCCCATGAAACAACCATGCAAGGCTATTTACAAATGAAATTCATGCTTTCAATCAAATGACATCATTATTTGTTCATTTATCTTTATTAAGAGAAATTGCATTTCGCATCAAAAGAACCCAAAATAGGGGTTGTAACAAATGGCATCATCTATACCAAAACACCATCACACACATCGCACACAGACCCATATCTAACCACTTCCCTATCATCCTTAACACTTGCCCCCATCCTTCAAACAGTAGCATAAATGCATCAAAAACTATTGGCTAAAAGACCCCGATTTCCTCCCCTGGTTCTCCTCTCACTGGTGCCTCATTCCAGAAATCCAAAACCCGGGCTTACACCTCTCTGTCTCCCTCAAGAGCATGTGGAAGGCCACCTGTATATGGGCAAAAACAAAATTTGGCAACATCAAAGACTCCATTTCCGCCAAAGAGATAGAACTTACAAAACTAGACTTTGATCCACTGGCGGACCCTACACTCATCCAAACCCTTTGTGTAGATCTTGACACTCTTTCCAATCATTGGGAACAAATCTGGGCTCAAAGAACAAAGATAAGATGTCTTAAATTAGGCAACAAGAACACCAAATACTTTCATCAATGGTGCAACCAAAAGAAAAAGAAAAACCACATACACTCCCTCACCATTAGGGCTGTAAATGGGTACGGGTAGACCTGTGGACCCACAAATCCGGACCCTTAAAAGCTATCATGGGTCTAATATTTTATACCTGCATACCCTTGGACCCGTATACCCTTGGACCCGCATATAAGCGGGTCCAATAATGGGTATGCTTGGAACCAGACCCGCTAGACCCGTGTACCCTCTATACATAAGTAACTACTTAAATAATATGTATATATATTATACTTTAGTAGTCTAACTAATATAATTCTTGAGATTATATCCTACTCTAACCACAATAAGGTTGAGACTAGTCATACAATTAATAATTAACTATTCCAGTTACAATAATGAACATCATATGTGAACTTAAAATCAAAATGTCTACTAATTTACATATACTTTATACAAAGGTTAAATGTTATGATGATGACTACAAATATGTAAATATTTAACTCAATTAATGTTAATGTATAAAACATAGCATTATCTAATATAACTACTGCATGTTAATATAATATATAATAACAATATTGTTACATTAAAGTATGTAGAACATAATAATTTCTTTTACATAAAGAATATGATGTTTTATAGAAATGCTTACCCTGCATACCCGCACCGCATACCCACTATAGTTGTGGGTACGGGTATGGTGCGGGTCCAGGTTTTGCATTATGCGGGTCTAGAACCAGAATCGGACCCGCTAAATTAGATGGGTATGGGAATGGGTATGGCCAGACCCGCACTGTACCCGCACTGTTTACACCCCTACTCACCATAAATGGTTCTTGTACCACCAACCACAACACTATTGTATCACACATTATCTTGCACTTTCACAAAATCTTCAATTCTAAACATCAACCACACCAGGACCGCCTCTTTCGATGGAGGAACATTTTTCTCTTACAGCAAATAAACTATGACAGCCTCACTGCCCCTTTTTCTATGGATGAAATCAAATAGGCCGCTTTTATGTTGGGTAAGGATAAAGCCCCTGGACCTGACGGATACAATGTCGCCGCCATCCACACTATATGGCTCTATATTGAAGGCAACATAAACAAATTTTTTGAACACCTATCGGTAGCATACAACCCTTTGACTATCATTGGACCTTTAAATCAAACCAACATCGCCCTCATTCCCAAAACCATCCTCCCCTCCTCGATCCACCAATATCGACCCATCAGTCTAATCCATACCCGATACAAGATCATTGCTAAGACCCTTAGCAACAGACTCAAACCACATCTACAACATATTATCCCTCAAAACCTATGTGCCTTCCTCCCCAACCACACCATTCAGGATGCATGCATTGCGGTCACCCTAGCCCTCAAACTCGATTTTACTAAGGCCTTGACCATGGAAATTGGGATAGTATAAGGTACTGCCTCAAACATCACAACTTCCCCCACAAATGGAATGATTAGATCATGTCCTATAGTTCTACTTGCAAATTTTCCACACTCATAAATGGGTCCCCCCACGGGTATTTTGGTAGCACAAATGGCCTCAGACAAGGAGATCCCCTCTCGCCTTATCTATTGATTCTGTGCACTACAATCCTCACCAGAATGATGACCATAGCAGCTGAAAATCACCTCATCGACACCCCAGATATCTGCAACTTCAACAACACTCAATATGCAGATGACACTATGATCTTCATTGCCCCCTCTGATCATAACATCATTAACACCATCAGACTCCTTGGCATCTTTTCATATCTCACTGGACTTAAAATAAACCTTCAAAAATCCACTATCATCGGAGTCCAAATATCTGACGATGATATGATCAAGTATTAGAATCTTCTCAGCTACAAAAGAGAACACTTCCCATTTATATACCTGGGTCTCCCCATCTCCCCAAAATGCATTCCCACATCTGCATGGAATCCCATTATCAACCATCTTGAAGCAAGACTTTTCAACTAGAAATGAAACTTCCTGAGTTTAGCGAGAAGACTCACCCTCCTTAACAACTCCTTAACCCCAATTCTCACTTACTAATGCATCCCACTACCTACCAAAACTACAAATCACATAGACGAGATCCATAGAACCTTTTTATGGGACCATAAGGGCCAATGCATACATCTTACAAACTGGAGATCCATCACTGCTCCTATTGATCAGGGCGGTTGGGGCATCATCGACATCAAGATGCACAATACATGCCTCCTGCTCAAGATCATCGCTCAACTATGTCACCACAGAAAATCGGCTTGGTCAGAACATATCAGCATAAAATACTACACACACAACCCTCCTTGGCACCCAATTAAGAGAAAATCTACCTCCCCGCTATGGAAACACCTCAACAGTCTTCTCCATCTCATCCAAGCAACCATTTTCACACCACCCCACTGCCATCTTAACATCCTTTTTTGGTTTGACCCATGGTTTCAACAGCAACCCATCACCAATTTCTCCACCTCTCAAAACATGCCACGGACACTTCTAGATATCACCATCCACAAGGCCATGCACCTCATCAGCAATAACAGAAAAAACAATCTCAAACATACACTTACATAAAATTATCCTTCCCTTCCCATCACCAACATCATTCAGGTCTTAGAACATAATACTTTACTGCACGTCACCTGGCATTGGGGTCCCACATTCTCCACCAGACAAGCATACAAACACTTCTCTTATAGAGGTTTTACAAATCCCGTATGTCACATATAGGAATCCAACATCCCACTCAAATACAAACTTTTCACATGAATTCTATGGAACAACAAGCTACTTATGGATCTCAACCTCTGCCACAGAGGATTTCACAGACCATCTAGTTTCTATCTTTGTTGCAAGGCTTGTGAAGTCACCAATCACATATTCTTCCTCTGCCCCATCACAAGAAACATCACTCAACAATATATACATCCCTCACACCACACCCAATGCTTTTTTCAAGAGGTCATTGATAACACCCAATTTTATGCGTATATGATAGGTTTCAAGTCATTGTAGCCATAATTCACCCTAAATAAACCATGTTTCTTATCTCCTTGTAATTTATGCCCTTTTCTAAATAAAGACCACTCAACTAGCCAATTTTGGGACTTGCAGGCTCTGGACCTGAGAAGACATCTTTGCTCCATGATTTCTCCCCAATTCCACATGTTTTTGCAGCAGCAAAGTATACACCATGACTATGGCCCACATGGTCCCAACCGTGACCGCGGTCCTCACCATCGCCATAGCTGCGACCGCGGCCCATATGGTCCCGACAGCAACTGTGGCCAGGACACACACCACGACCACAACTGAACTAACTGTGATAGAGGTTTACACCTCGGCTGTGGTGCCCAGCCACAACCAAGGTGATCATTCGGCCTCAACCACGAACGTGGAAGGTACCTCGAACACATACCCGCGACCATAGGTCCTCGCTGTGATTGTGGTAGTTGAAGCCGAAATCTAGTTCAGAGTTGTGATCACACTGCCTATAAGTACTCGTCCCTCTCCACCTGAAGAGGGGTTCGGATATAGGGTGTTTTCTAGCAATTGGTCTCAACCCAGTGAAGTTCCTGGAGTGTCGTGGGGGAGTCCGGAGGTCCGAAGGGGCCAAAGTACTCATTCTACGCCCACCTCTTCAGCATGCTTTCATCTTCCACTGCTTTTCCACCTCCATCCACTGATTGAGTTGCTGTTTGGAGAGGATCTAGAGAGGAAGGAGGCCACCGTGTCCAGATGACCAAGGAGGAGGGCCTAAAAGACGAGACCCGACCTATACGGAGGCTAAGGAGAGAGAGACACCTCTCCTCTACAGGCTTAATCTCCTCTTCTTCCTCCTTGTTTCTTCTGTTCCCCATGGTGTCTTGTACAACAATGTTCTTCCATCTTTGTTCGGGGCCAACTATGCTTGTCCATGGATAGTTGGGCTCCTTCTTGGCTTTGTAGCTCGTTTTGGGCATGTTTATGTTCTTTTACCTAAGGAAAATAGTTTTATTCCATTTTTATAGTACATTGCTTATTTTATCTTCTCTCTTTGGTTATAATTGCTAGATTGGTTGATCTCTTTCTAGTTTGAACTACTATTTCTACCTGTGTTGAGAGATCCGTTGTAGGAATAGAAGAGAGTTGGTTGTTTGGATCGGAACCCGAGAGGAGGACGGTTCAAGGTCCTTTGTTCCTAACATTCCAGAATACTCTAAAACCCGAGAGGGAATCTAGAGTATTCTGGGGTGCTGATTTGTCATCCTCGAGAGAGGACTTGGTGACATATTGTTGATGGTTTTAGTCACGCATTGCGAGAATGAGTGGGATGACTCCACAGGAACATATGCCACAATGCGTACTATGGTTGGTTTTAAGATGTTTCCTTAGGTGTTCGAGGGTTGTCTACGCCTGAGAATGGGTGCATAGACTGCCTAGGTTGCGGTTACATAGCCAAGAACTCCTTCTCTCTTGATTAGTAGAATCCTGCGAGCTTCGTTTTGTTTTATTTTCCTTTGTTTTCTGTTCGTTGTTTTTTTTTTTAATTCGTGACAACCTGCTAGACTAGTTCTAGCACATATTTTCCTCAACCATCGCTTTTGGCTTATATGACCCAAGAACAAAAATCTCTGATGTCCTTAACATCACTACGTCCCTGTGTTCGACCCCATATATCTACTTTGACCCCGTAATAAAAGTTGTGGGCGCCTTAGAAGATTTCGAGTTTATGAATGTAAAAGCTTGATTCCTTCCCTTGGCCCACATTCGTATTTGGACATGAGAAAAAGGAGGCGATAAAATTTTTGGCGTCGTTGCCAGGGACGTGGTTTTCCACGTTTACACGCCTAAAACATTTTGTTCTGTCACTATAAGTCTGTATATATATGCATAGTTTTCCTCTTGCTTTAAACATACTTGTCCATATACGCTGAATAGTTTTCCTTTTTCTTATACTTTTTTTCCTTCTCTTACGGCTTCGCTCTCGATCTTCTTCCTTTGGGGTTTAGCTAGAACCGCAACTGCAGTTTATGAGAGGACCACGACCATGGCATGGTGGTGGGACTATGACTGTAGTCTAGTTTCCTAGAACTGCGACCATAGTCTTGCATGAGTGAGGCCACGATCGTGGTTACATAAGCCTGGGGGAATCTTTTTAGGCCAGGTCTGTATAACATGTCGGGTTGTATACACATTTTTGACTGACTACTGCCCTTTTGACCGAGCTTTTTCTGCCTTTTTCGGTTTTTTCAGCATTTTGTCCATTGTTCCTAGCATTCCACATGAGAAAGAGGCCTAATTCTGGGGTATAAATACCCCTATGATCATGGTATTAACCCCCTTCCACCCTTGCCACTGAGTTCCCATATCTGCTTTGCTTTCCACCTGTTTTTCCTCCTCCTTGCTCTAGCCATAGGGCAATAGGGAAGGAGTGCGTGTGTCAACACAACGGTGGAAATCACGACTAGACTTCCCCCACGGTCATTAGTCAGCGGCCCAACAACTCCCCAGCTGAGCGCCCCAGGAAATGCCTAGATCCGAGGGTTAGAGAAGAATCCCAGTCTTTGAGGTCACAGTTCATCATATCGCGGACGCCTACACAACTATGATCTTGATGATACGGATGTTGAGGTTGCAGTATCCCTAAATACACCGCTACCGCAGTTCCACAAACTGTGGGCACCTAAGTCATGGTGCCTTAACCTTGGACGGTGTTCGCGGTCTTTTATACCGCGATCAACGTCTCTAGCTGGGTCGCGGCCCAATTTGCAGACTAATTCGGTGTGTTTTTTAGGATCTCCTTCGCCGTCAGCCACAGTCAAGGTTACCAAGTCTACATCTAAACTATCGATATCATGGACACCATGAAGAGTGGAATCTAAAAGCTCAAGAAGTCCATCACCAAGGAGAAAGGGGAGGGGAGCTCAGCTTCACCATCAAATTATGAGATCCCCTACCTACAACACGCCTCCCAAACTATGAACCCGATATATGAAGATGAAGTTAAGCTTTTCACATCGGGGTTCGGTTCGTAAGATTTCAATTCTGGTTTCCACAGTCTCATTGGCACACCTATGGATACCCACAACGGAGGCTCGGTACAAGAGGAATTACGAGAAAGGATAGATATAGGGCGACGTGACGCTGAACTCCAAACCTCGACTGGGTATCAAGATGGTCTGACAGTTCTTCATAGAGCTTCATCCATGGGATATCAACACTGAGAGTCCACAGAGCATTCAATTTTCTTACGATGGTCAACCTCCTCGAGAGATTCTTTCCAGGGGAACAGACACCAAGCAGCTGATATTGGTGTCAATCATAGCTCAATCCCCTCGTCGTTCTTTTTGAGAACAAAGCCAAAGCTAATTTTTGACTCTCTTCCTGGAGACAAACGTAGACTTACGGGCCTGAGGTACGCCGATCTAGGAATGCTGATTAGACTCAGGATCTAGGAGCAAGTCGAAAGATACCTTGTAGGTGTTGGCCTTGATGTGATTGCATACACACAGTTCAATTCTTACCATAGACTCACTTGTAAGTTTTATTCCACGCTAGATCCATGCAAGGATCACCAGTACACAATACTATGTTTCTGTCTCCTTAACCAATCCCACAAGGTTACAATGGAAAGACTAAATAGTTGGTTATCAAGATCCGCTAAAAATTGTGCTGAAATGACTAGGGGGCGACTGGAGACAATGGAACACAACTTCAACACTATCGAAGCATGGAAAATGATCACGGGGGAAGGCAAGTACTCTGCGAAAAGCTCCAAAAGCTCACACATTCACAACCTGACAATCTGTTATCTACACCGGGTGCTAACCAATTGCATCTTGGAGAAATAAGACAATTAGGGGGTGCTCAGTGCAGCTGACATCTACATTCTATGGTGTGAAGTAATGGGAAAGAAAGTGAATGTGGGGAACTTCATAATTCATCACATTCACAACTCCTTCAAGAAACAAGTCCAATTCATGCCAATGGCAGTTATCATAATGTTTATAGAGCGCCATTTGGGAATTGGGGATGAACAGTTAGCACTCATGCAAGATACTATTGAGTGGTCAAGATTATACTTAAACCACTTGATCTGTTCAGGGATAATCAGAGAGTGCAGCAATGGTTATCTTTACATCTTTGGTCACTACAAACACAAAATTTTATTTCTGGAAAACACAGAGTTCACATGTCGAACGCCATTTATGGACGTCTCTCTTTTAGATGCCCATGGTAACATCATACGAGCGGAGCTGGAGGAGCTTCTTCTTCTGTGCCACCTGTGCCAAGGATTCATGAGGGGGAACAGCAGACGGGGTCGACCTTCTACAACATACCTTATCAGGAAGGACCCTATGGGGGGTACCTACTACTGAATATTCACAAAACCCCCAGCAGTCGTACGTGCCATATGATAATCAAGAGAACTTCTACGATGTCATGATAGGTTTCAGAGCTGACTCTGGAAGGCGGTTCAACACTTTAGAGCAAGACGTGCATTATCTTAGAGAAAGATTTGATATGGTCTTTTACCCAGAGCTTCAATAGTTTTATCAGCAACCGTTTCAACAACCCCCCAGGTCTTATTATCAACCTAGACCCAATGTCTATCAGCCACCCCAAAGCTTTGACCAGGAAGTTCAATTTCAACAAGACCCAAATCAAAACTTCAAAAATGCACCGAGCAGTCTAGACAACTTGGATCAATATCTGAATAGCGAATACCAATAATCAGCTTCTCGCCTCATTCACCCAACATGACAAGAAGAACTGCTCGAGCATGAGCAAGGATTTTAGCCTTGGGGTGGCGGTCAGGGTGTACCCCCCCTTCTTCTTTTCCCTATTATATTATTGTTTTATTTATTATTATATTCCTTATATACATGCATCATTTAGAACTTTAATAAATTTCCCACCCTATCATACATGCATTCCCACCCTGCTATTCTAAGTTTAGATCTTTCTCAAGGATGAGCAAAGTTTTAAGCCTGGGGTGGTAGGCTTCGCCCTTCTATCTCTTCATCCTTCTAGCATGCATGTTTACTTCCTGCATTTAAGTTTTAAATTTTCAAAAAATTTCATCTTTTAAGATTTGCAATTATGGCTACATGGTGCAAATCTAATAGATAAATGCTTGACTTTATGCCTAGATGCAAGTTTTCACCTTAAAAATTACTTGACCTTTTGCTCGGCTTGCTCTTTGACTCTTTCCTTGAGTTTGGTGATAAATCTAAGGTTATGTCCCTTTTTCATAGCTTAAAGCTAAATCACCTTGATCCATGTCTTGAATGGCAAATCCATGGTAAAGGATCGTTGGAATGAACTAAAACACGATCAAAGAATCCTAGTTGTGGTTTCATAAGCTTGTCTCTATTCTAAGGATTCTTGAATCATAATTGCTACTTCTCACACAGGTATCAAGCAGATTATGATGGGCTTTGAACTATGATCAAGATGAAGTGTTTTTCCTTGATGGACTACATGCCTTCTCACATTAGATTGAGTCAAAAAGATGAAAAATATAAAAATGTGCAAAAGAGGCTTGGCCACCCACAAAAATCCCAAAAATATCTATATAGTTCTCACCCAAGCCTACAAATAGAATGAAGATGATAAAATCCTAAGTGTGAACAATAAATGAGCGTTGTTTTCTCTTTTAGGAGAGTTGAGGATGGTACCCAGTCGGTGTATGACTGCGCTCATGAATGCGGGTATGTCATGCCTGGTTGTATCACTCCAAATACTCATTAGAGAGTCATTAGGAACCCCTAGGAGATCTATGAGATCATCCCAGTAGTAGGGTTTGTTCGGGTGCACTATGAGGAGTTCATCTCACTACTTTGGGCCAACTGGCTTGGACTACAGGGACTGTTGCTCGCTACATGGACCAACCTGACGCAGATCAGGATCCTCATAAGTCATTAGAGTCTTTTTTGTTTTGTTTCTTAGGACATGAATAAGTGAGAGGCGTGGTATTCCTGATTGGTATGCATGGAATCATGGTGATGGCTAAATGGTCATCACCTGCATGATAATCTATGTGACAATTCTTTTATGTTTAATAATTATGATTCAAACCCTCATGAGTATCAACAGGTTGTAGTGAATTCGCTTAATATTGCCTGGAAATTCTTTGATCTTGCTTTGGAGGACTGTGGTTGATTGGTGGGGGTTTGTTCTGAAACAACATAGATAAGGGGAATAGATGCTTTAAACTATTTTTCTTAGCCTTAACATCTATTACCAAGCTTAATTTGGATGTTATCTTTTTGTTCTTTGAGCACAGTCTTGCTTGGGGACAAGCAAGTTTTAAGCTTGGGGTAGTTGATAACATCCAATTTTACGCGTATACGATAAGCATTTATTTATGGTTTCAAGTCGTTGTTGCCTTAATTCGCCCTAAATAAACCATGTTTCTTATCTCCTTGTAATTTATGCCCTTTTCTAAATAAAGACCGCTCAACTAGCCAATTCTGGGACTTATAGGCACCGAACCTGAGAAGACATCTTTACTCCATGATTTCTCTCCTATTCCACACGTTGTTGCAGCAGCGATGTCTACATCACGACCGCGGCCCACATGGTCTCGACTGCGACCGTGGCCAGGATGCACACCGCGGACGTGGTCCTCACCATCGCCACAGCCATGACCGTGGCCCATATGGTCCCGACCGTGACCGCGGCCAGGATGCACACCGCGACCGTGACTGAACTAACCATGACTGAGGTTTACACCTCGACCGTGGTGCCCAACCATAGCCATGGTGATCATCCGGCCTCAACTGCGATCGCAGAATGCACCTCAGATGCATAACCTTACTAAAGGTCCTCGCCGCGACTGCGGTAGTTGAAGCTATGATCACACCGCCTATAAATACCCGTCCCTCTCCACCTGAAGAGGGGTTCAGATCTGGGGTGTTTTTCCAGCAATTGGTCTCGACCCAGTGAGGTTCTCGGAGCACCGTGGGGGAGTCTAGACGTCCGGTGGGGTTGAAGTGCTCGTTCTACTCCCACCTCTTCAGCATGCTTTCATATTCCATTGATTTTCCACCTCCATCCATCGGCCAAGCTGCTGTTTGGAGAGGATCTAGAGAGGAAGGAGGCCAAGGTGTCCAGATGACCAAGGAGGAGGGCCTAAAAGACGAGATCTGGCCTATACAGAAGCTAAGGAGCGAGAGCCACCTCTCCTCTATGGGTTTAATCTCCTCTTCTCTCTCCTTGTTTCTTTTGTTCCCCTTGGTGTCTTGTACAATGATGTTCTTCCATCTTTGTTCGGGGCCAACTATGCTTGTCCATGGCTAGTTGGGCTCCTTCTTGGCTTTGTAGCCCGTTTCGAGCATGTTTATGTTCTTTTACCTAAGGAAAGTAGTTTTATTCCATTTTTATAGTATGTTACTTGTTTTATCTTCTCTCTTTGGTTATGATTGCTAGATTGTTTGATCTCTTTCTAGTTTGAACTGCTACTTCTTCCTGTATCGAGAGATCCATTATAGGAATGGAAGAGAGTTGGTAGTTCGGATCGGAACCTGAGAGGACGGCTCAAGGTCATCTATTCCTAACATTCCAGAATACTCTAAAACCTAAGAGGGAATCTAGAGTAGTCTGGGGTGTTGATTTGTCATCCTCGAGAGAGGACTCGATGACATACCGTTGATGGTTTTAGTCACACATCACGAGAGTGACTGGGATGACTCCACAGGAACAGACATGACAGTGAGCTCTGTTTTGTTTTGTTTTCCTTTGTTTTCTTTTCTTTGTTTTCTTTTAATTTGTGACAACCCACTACACTAGTTCTATCACATATTTTCCTCAACTATCACTTTTAGCTTATCTGACCCAAGAACAAAAATCTCTGACGTCCTAAACATCACCACGTCCATGTGTCCGACCTCGTATATCTACTCCGACCCCATAATAAAAGTTGTGGGTGCCTTAGAAGGTTTCAGGTTTATAAATGTAAAAGCTTGATTCCTTCCCTTGGCCCGCGTTTTTGTCCATACATGAGAAATAGGAGGCGATCAGTCATCATATCCACCTTTGCAAAAACAATCTCAACCAGATACAACATTAATTTTGCCTCCATCATCACCATCATTGCATGGCATATATGGCAGGAAAGGAATCACCGCAGGCACAATTCTTCACACCATGCAGAGTTTACAACATCTATCATCACTACAACTCTGCTTCATGTTTGCATTGCTTAGGAGACACCAGTAGAATGACTGAGACAATACCCTCACCGATGAAGGACCTGAGATTCCACACTCCCATCCGCACCTACAAATTGGAGGATATTGAGGAGGACAAAGACAAAGATGGATTTTGATGATGCTCCCTACTTACCCATTTTTCGAGTACCTTGTGATGATGTTGTTGGGATATTGATAACACCAATTTTGGTGATGTTTTTGCCCTTTATTTTGTTGTCAAAACTGCCCTTTTCTGCTATTTTCCTCTCTTTTATTAGTACTTTCACAATAATTGGCCAAGCAAAGCTCTTAATCCAATACTTCCATCTTTTGCAGAATTTTCCTCCCATTTTGACCCAATAAGGTCGTCCCGGCCCACAAGTAATAAGTCCAACCTGCATCGGCCTCCCAACGGCCCCATACAAGCACTGCCCGACAGGGCGGCGCGACGCAACGACACGTGACAAGGGCATGTCGCGCAAGAAGAAGCTGACGGATAACACGCCTCTTACCCGACAGGGAGCCGAGCTCGCCATGAAAACCCAAGCTTGTCGCGTCACACAGGCCACCCACCGGCAGGCGCCGCCTGTCACGTGACCGACAGCCAACATCCATGCGCCGGGCGATATGTGTATCGGTCGTCCATCAAACTCGCGAATACGGAGGACACGTGGCGCTTCGAGCACCATAACTTTTCCCAACCGCTGCCTATAAATAACAGCTACAGGAAGCCGAAAAGACAGTTTGGATGGTTCAAAATTCGGACAGTTGGGAGCTTTGAGTGATCCTCAGAGGAAACCATTAGAGTAAGAGTATCGCACCCCAGTGCTCGTGTCGGGCAACTCTAGGTGAGCTCTTCCTCATCCCGAGAGGGAGGGGATGGTTCACTTAGGACTATCCCGGGCGACACTGAGGGCCGATATCGGCCAATGATGATGAGAGACACAAGTGCCCGACAATAGAATGTGTCACTCCATGCCCGACACGATATCGAACCCAATATGCTTCGCCCGTCATAGTGTGCCGCCCGAGAGGGTGAGCCGCCCGACATGAGCGTATCGGCCAGGGTCCTTGAGCGATACAGTCGGTCGTCACTGTGTGCCGCCCGACACTGCTATATCGGGCTAGGCTCCTGACCAATATCGGGTTGGGGAGCCGCAGTAACCTGTCGCCCTTCTACATCAAGAAGGTGACATCTATCTTTAATGATGTTATTTAATTCCTTACTTACGCAATGTATTAAGATATTTAATGTTTATGGGAATGGAAAATCTTAATTACTTGCTGCTCTATGCTTGGTGCAATATGTTGGATGACTGCTATGTTTGATATCTGAACTCTAGCTTGCATGTTTGGATCGCGTTTCGCTTAGCTACCGAATCATGTTTTCCTATCAAAACAGCTTCGAGAGTTGTGTTGTGGCTCTAGTGTGTGGTCCGATTCTGGAGCGAGAGAGTGCCTGGAACGGAGTTGCTCCAGTAACATTCCACTCTAACTCAAGTCCAGCAACCTTGAGAAGGGTGTTGATGCTTGGTTAGAGGTACCCGCTCTAAGAGGAGGGGTGCAGGATGTTACTGTTGCCGCTTGTTTTACTGAAGTCTTATCCTTCGTACCTTGCTCTAGCTCTGGTTTTATCTTTCTGTTTCTGTTGCATGAAAACCCCTAAAAAACGGCTAAATGACTAAAACCTTAAATCTTTCTTGTAGCTCCAGTTGGAGATAGTTTTCTTTGTTTTGTTTGTGACATCTTGCCATTTCCCTTTCGGGAATTTATTATATATCTATACCTGCCGGAGTGTAGCGTGTCGATTATGGGTTCTCAACACTACCACCCTTGTCCCTGTGTTCGACCCCGTATATCTACTTCGACCCCGTAAACAAAGTTGTGGGGGCCTAGAAGGATTCGGGTTATAAATACGAAAGCTCGATTACCTAAGACTCGCCTCCTAATTTAGGATGTGCGATTTAGGCCGGTCAACTTTCTGGCGCCGTTGCCGGGGTCAAGGAAAAAGACGGCACTGTTGACGAATCTGAATCCACTAACTACACTCCCGTGCCTCAAGCTTAGAAATGAGCTTGACAACACTCTTTTTCTTTTTCTTTTTCTTATTGTTATCCTTTGCCTAAAAAGTAAAAATTCAACTTTCTAAACTTGAATTTTCGTGCCATTTCAGGGAATCTGAAGAACTAGGACCTGTTCTGCCGAGCTTTGATACAATGTCTCGTTGTGAGAAGTCTCTTTCTAAGGGTGAATGTCAGGGCCAAGGCGAGAGGTCAATCCAGCCTAACTTGGTTGGTCAGCTTTCCGCCTACATAAAAAGACAAGATACCATCATCAGCCAACTGGTGTAGGGCACGCTTCCTAGCCCTGGAGCTCTGAATTCAATACAATGCCAGATGACAAGCTTGGAGATGCGCCAGTGTGAGGTCGACCAGTGACTGACCCGGATGTCTGCTCTGATGAAGGATCATGCAATAAAAGAACTCCCACACCCTGAAACTGCCAAAATGGCAGTACTGAGGTCTGGAAGAACGCTGGAGCGCCCTGATGAAGTTAGGCCTGAGCCCGAGCTGAGGCCAGAGGGTGCAACTCCAGCAGAGGAGGAAGAGAGATAGGTAGACGTTCGAGTGTTTGCGCAAAGGTCCCCTGAGGAGCTACCTGGCGGAATGAATGCTTACGCTCCTAGGATTCCGTTCCCATACAAGCTAATAAAGGCGAATCTGAAAAAGCGTCATGAGAAGTTCATGGAGTCGATCCGGAAGTTGCATATCGAAGTGCCCTTCCTTGACGCACTGGAGGAGATGTCGACATACGCCAAGTTCCTCAAGGACCTTATCACAAAGAAAAGAAGGGGAGGAAGGGTTGAGACAGTGCAACTAGCTTCTGCTTCCTCTGCCTTCGTGAAGCCCGACTTGCCAAATAAGAGAAAGGACCCCATAGCTTTCACAATCTCGTTCGCCATTGGGGACAATGTCGAGTGAAAGGGTCTAGCAGACTTGGGGGCAAGCATCAGCCTCATGCCCCTAAGTTTCACGCAAAGGGTGGGTTTAACTGACATGGTTCGAACCAACATGAGGATTGAACTGGCAGACCACACCTTAAAGAAACCCATCGGCATTGTCGAAGATGTGTCGATCAGGGTTGGAAATTTCTTTATTCCCAGCGACATAGTCGTCATCGACATAGCTGAAGACCCCCGCTGCCCGATCATCTTTGGATGCCCTTTCTTGGAAACAGGGAGAGCATTGATTGATGTCTCCGAGGGGATGATCACTTTGAGGGTCAGAAGTGACCATATAGAATTCTAGCTGAAGGGGATCATGAGAAGTCCGTCCTTATCTGAATCAACGTGTTTCGCAGATAGCTGCAATAAATTCTGCGAGGAAATAGATGAGGATATCCAGACAGTAGACTTCCTCACGAGGGCCATAAGCAGTCAGGATCCCGACCTCGAAGATCCTGAAGTCGCGAGGTATCTCGACCTTTTTGACCTTTCTGACGAAGACTCGCACGAAGAGGATAAGGTTGTGGAGTCTACGAAGTATGCATCTCTCGAGGGGGAGCCTCAAGAGGAGGCACCCAGACCAAAGCTTGAGTTAAAAGCATTGCCGGAAGGCCTGAAGTATGAGTTCTTGGATGAAGAGCAGAGAAACCCTGTCATCGTAAATGCCAATCTTTCAAGCAATCAGCTAGACCGACTCCTTGAGGAGTTAAGGCTCCATAGGGGGCTATAGGATATTCAGTTGATGATATCAAAGGCCTTAGCCCCGCCTTGTGCACACATCACATCAACTTAGATGAATCTACCAAGCCTCTGGCTCAACCCCAGAGGAAGCTGAACCAGATGCTCAAGGAGGTCGTCAAGAAAGAGGTAATAAAGCTTAGGGATGCTAGGATCATTTACCCAATCAGCAATAGCGATTGGGTGAGTCCGATCCACGTAGTACCCAAAAAGGGAGGGATGATAGTGGTTCAGGGTGAGAAGGGCAACAAGGTGGCGGTTAGGACCGTCATCGGATGGAGGATGTGCATCGATTACCGAAAGCTAAATCAGGCTACAAGAAAAGATCATTTTCCGCTACCTTTTATTAACCAAGTTCTCGAAAGATTAGCACATCATGATTTCTTTTGTTTCCTCGATGGCTTTTCAGGATTTTACCAGGTACCCATCTTGTCCGATGATCAGGAGGAAACAACATTCACCTGTCACTACGACACTTATGCCTTCAGAAGGATGCCCTTCGGACTCTGCAACGCCCCCGCCACCTTTCAAAGATGCATGATATCAATGTTCTCAGATTTTCTAGAAGATATCGTAGAAGTTTTCATGGTCGACTTTTCAGTCTATGGGAAGGACTTTGATAGATATCTGAAGAATCTATCATTGGTCCTTCAAAGGTGCAAGGAGAACAGCCTGGTTCTGAATTGGGAAAAGTGCCATTTCATAGTGCGGGAGGGCATCGTTCTAGGGCATAAGATCTCAAGGCGAGGGATCGAGGTGGACGTAAGAAAAGTTGAAGCAATATACAAGCTTCCCCCACCGAGATCTGTGACGGGAGTGAGAAGCTTCCTCGGGCACACCGGATATTACTGAAGATTCATCAAGGACTTCTCAAAGATTTCCAAACCACTGTCCAATCTTCTGGTAAAATATGCTGAATTTGTTTTCTCTAACGATTATCTCTGTGCTTTTTAGGCTCTGAAAAATGCTTTAATATCACCACCTATCCTTCAAGCGCCAGAATGGGGTTTAACTTTTGAGATGTTGTGTGACGCTAGCGACTACATGGTTGGAGCAGTCCTGGGGCAAAAGAAAGATAAAAGGCACCATGTGATTTTCCATGCTAGTCGCACGTTGGACGAGGCTCAGGTAAACTACACAACAACTGAAAAGGAGATGCTCACGATCATCTTCGTGTTTGATAAGTTCAGGTCTTATCTCGTCGGAGCTAAGGTCAAGGTATACACAGATCACGGGGCCATAAAATATTTAATGCAAAAGAAAGACACAAAGCCCAGACTATTGAGGTGGGCCTTATTGCTCTAAGAGTTCGACCACAAAATTATCGACAAGAAGGGGGCAAAAAATGTGGTCGCCGACCACCTATCAAGGATCGTGGCTGAGGAACAGGGAGGGCCACCCATCAACGACGACTATGCCGGTGAGGCTCTTATGTTGGCTGAAGCTCAAGAAGAAAGCTTACCCTGGTTTGTAGACATATGCAATTATCTTGCTTGCGGAGAACTGCCTCCTGACATCACGTACAATCAGAAAAAGAAGCTATTCGCAGATGATAAAAACTACTACTGGGATGATCCTCTCATGTTCAGAAGATGCGCTGACAACTTATACAAGAGGTGCATCCTGGAGGAAGAAACTACGGACATCCTGAAAGAATGCCACGCCTCCCCCTACGGTGGACACTTGGGTAGCGAGAGAATAGTTGCAAAAGTTCTACAATCAGGATTCTACTGGCCCTCCTTATTTAAAGACACTTCACAATTCATAAAAGTTTGCAAGGAGTGCCAGTTTACAGGGAACATAGGGCGGAGGAATGAAATGCCAATGGCGAGCTGGATCGAAGTAGAAATATTTGACGTGTGGGGGATCGAATACATGGGACCGTTTCCCCCATCCCGGGGGTATCAATACACACTCATGGCAGTAGACTATGTATCGAAGTGGGTAGAAGAGGTAGCCACCCCAACATGCGACGCCAAGTCGGTTATCAAGCTATTCGAGAAGACCATCTTTCCTCATTTCGGTGTACCACGCACTGTCATAAGCGATGGAGGGTCGCACTTTGGAGAGAGACCGTTTGAAGCACTCCTGCGCAAGTACGGAGTGAAGCACAAGATAGCTACACCCTACCACCCACAGACGTCAGGGCAGGTAGAGGTTTCCAACAGACAAATCAAGCAGATCTTGGAAAAAACTGTCAGCCAAACAAAGAAGGGCTGGTCCATGAAGCTTGACGATGCGCTTTGGGCCTACCGTACTGCTTACAAAATTCCCATTGGAAACACCCCCTACCGTCTTATGTACAGAAAGTCCTGCCATCTGCCTTTGGAATTGGAACACAAGGCCCTTTGGGCAATAAGTTCCTAAACATGGACCTTGACAAAGCAGGAGAAAAGAGGTTTTTGCAGGTTCAAGAGCTCAAAGAGCTGAGAATGAATGCCTACGAAAATGAAAAAATCTACAAACAGAGGACAAAATTGTGGCACGTTTCTCACCTCAGGAGAAAAGATGTAAGCGAAGGGGATAAAGTCTTGTTATTCAAGTCCTCTATTCGTCTTTTCCCTGGGAAGTTACAAACGAGATGGTCAGGACCGTTCACTGTGTCAAATATATACCCATCAGGAATGATGGAGCTCTACGACAAGGACGATCCGACCAAATTCTTTCAAGTAAATGGGCACAGGGTGAAAAGGTTCTATGAGGATGAAGCATTTGTCAGGAGAGCAGAGATCAACCTGTAAGATATGGGTACAGTCGAGGGCTGAACAAGATGATCCTACAACGGTCGAGCTGGCAATGAAAACTTCAGTGCTTCTCGGGAGGCAGCTCGAGATTTTCTTTCTTTCCTAGAATAGGATGCATTTTTCTTATTACTTGTAAAAACAAACTCTATGGACTGTAATAAGGCCCGAGTCAGCGCATGCGCCGAGCGTACCGACTCTTCTATTTTATGGGTCATCGCTACATTTTACGAATGATGTTTTGCTCGTCAGGGACTCTACCCTAAACCAATGATGTTTTTCCCGTCAATTACTTTATCTCTGTCTTGCTTTTGTTTCAGCCGCCTTCTTTTATGCCGTGTCGAGCAGTAGCTCAGCTGGCGCGCAGTCACGCTATATCGGGCCGAAGTTTCTTGGGCACCGCAAGAGCCGTAACGGATGGTATTCCCAAGCAACAACCGTATCGTGCATGAGAATAAATGCCCTTAATTAGACTGACGGGACCGTCGTCTCGGGAACGGCATGTCCCAAACGGCCGATACGCGCCCCAGAACTGCCCAATTTACCCCCAGCTGAGTTTGCTATATATAGTAAGGTTGATTTACCGTGTCAGGCAATCACACTTACTCCTTTTAGCCACATGTATTATTGAGTAAGCTGCTTTCGCTCCCGTATCGGCCAGCTTGCCTTAACCCCAATATCGGGCGATGGCTCCAATGAGCAAAGGTATAGCCCGACAGGCTTATCGCCCGACACGAGTTTTCATAACGCGCGCTGCTTATTTGGTTTACAAGCATAGTCGATTTTTGAGTATCGCCCGATGAAGTTAAGCACAAAGTTTAAGCACGACTTAACGACCGATAGTGTTTGCCCGATACGCCATATCGGGCGACACAGTTTTCTCCTGAGATATCCTATCGGGCGGGTGCCTTTTGGTGACCTTATTGCCCGACATACCCATGTCGGGCAGTGTGTTGTGCCGCACAGCTCTCATTGTATCGTCCAATCATGTATCGTCTCGAGTTCTCTTTTGATGGACGATACCCGGATTTTGAAATAAGTCAAGTTTTACCGAGTTTCTTTTGCTTTTCCTACCTAACATTTAAATGGGTAATGAACTTGATAACATGTATGGATCATACAAGGCAAACCTCCGGCCGAGCTGACAGACGAGGCACAAGAATCAGAATTGCAGTCGCAGCTGAAGCAACAACTGTCAGACAGAAACGTCAGAACCCCGAAGAGGAGCACTTCCTTATCATAGTCTATCTTCTGTGGTGGTTTAGGACCATCTCCAGAGACAGCACAAGTCTTGCCCCGATGGCCTCCGGATTCCGTCTGGGCATTCCGGTTCATCCTCTTAAAGAGGGGGGAAGCATCCACAAGTGTTTTCAAGAGCTCTCTTTCTACCATGTACAAGCTTCGAGCTTCCTTCTTGAGAGCTTTGCACTTGTTCCGGCTACTTCCAACTGGGAAAATAAAAGGGCTGCAGCAAAAAAGCATATTGTAGCTTCGCCAAGGCACAAGCGAGCCTGCTAGATAACCTTCACTAGGCTAACATGACCTCACCATGTATTCTTCACTACTCTGGGACAGAGTGCGAAGTAAGTTTGGGGGGGTACCCATATACCAGTGAAGGAGGTATAAAAATTTTCTTCGCCTCCACCCCTTGTGCCATTTTGTTCTTACTCTTTATCATGTGTATGTACCCATGCTCGTATAAAATGTCATGATCATACAACAATTTTTGAAAAATTTTGGTTTTATCTCCATGCATATGTAGAAAGTTGCTATATTAGTGAAAGCCTGTTGCGACTTCTTGCAACGTTTGTTTTCTATGTGCTTAACGAGATACAAGTTCTGTTATATCTTTCTGATAATGTTGCTTCAAACAAACGAGAAGATTACATTTTTCCATGCCAAAAATTTTGAAAAATATAATAATCTCGCAAACAGCTAAGAGATGAGTATGGAGAAGGAAAAAGCTGCCCAAACAGGAAGAATATTTTTGTTTCCCCTTACCCAACAAAAATTCCAAAAAGAGAGAGAAGTGTTATGAGAGTGAATAAAAGCATGAGAGTTGTGCCCAATAAAAGAAAAAGAGAAAAATATATATATATACACACTTGTCTTCCAAAAGTACCCATCTTTAGGCATGGAAGATCTGGGGCAGTGGTACGTAGGATGTGAAATCACTACTCTAAAGCCAACTGGCTTGGACTGCAGGGACCACTTGCCCGCTAACGGACCCTTACCTGGAAGGACTGATGGAAACAAGAAAAATCCCAAAAAGCCTTAGCCTACCCTATGCACAACGTGCTGCCCCAAAAATAAAGTTGTTTGGTGTGTAAGCTAACTTCGGAATCATACAACAAAGTCTCGCCGAAACTGTAGAGAAACATCTTACTTAAACAATAAGGAAGGAAAAACTAAGTCTTTTGTTCGTAGTGAGACATCATTATCTCTAAGGCATTGCGAATCTTGTTTCACCTCTTGGCCTGAAAGCTACTCCGAGCAGAAGAAGCATCACTAAACAAAGTTTAAATATTGATTGAGGACAATCAAAAGGCTAAGTTTGGGGGAGTTGATAACACCAATTTTTGTGATGTTTTTGCCCTTTATTCTGTTGTCAAAACTGCCCTTTTCTGCTATTTTCCTCTCTTTTATTAGTACTTTCGCAATAATTGGCCAAGCAACGCTCTTAATCCAATACTTCCATCTTTTGTAGAATTTTCCTCCCATTTTGACCCAATAAGGCCGTCCCGACCCACAAGCAATAAGTCCAACCTGCATCGGCCTCCCAACGGCCCGATACAAGCACTGCCTGATAGGGCGGCGCGATGCAATGACGCACGACAAGGGCATGCCGCGCAAGAAGAAGCTGACGGACGACACGCCTCTTACCTGACAGGGAGCCGAGCTCGCCACGACAACCCAAGCTTGTCGCGCGACACTGACCACCCACTGGCAGGCGCCGCCCGTCACGTGACCGACAACCAACATCCCTGCGTCGGGCGATATGTGTATCGACCGTCCATCAAACTCGCGAATACGGAGCAAGCACCATAACTTCCCCCAACCGCTGCCTATAAATAACAGCTACAGGAAGCCGAAAAGACAGTTTAGATGGTTCGGAATTCGGACAGTTGGAAACTTTAAGTGATGCTCGGAGGAAACCGTTAGAGCAAGAGTATCGCGCCCCAGTGCTCGTGCTGGGCAACTCTAGGTGAGATCTTCCTCATCCCGAGATGGAGGGGATGGTTCACTTAGGACTGTCCCGGGCGACACTGCGGGCCGATATCGGCCAACGATGATGAGCGACACAAGTGCCCGACAGTAGAACGCGTCGCTCCATGCCCGACATGATATCGAACCCGATACGCTTCGCCCGTCATAGCGTGCCGCCCGAGAGGGTGCGCCGCCCGACATGAGCATATTGGCCAGGGTCCTTGAGCGATACAGTCGGCTGTCACTGTGTGCCGCCCGAGAGGGTGTGCCGCCCGACACTGCTGTATCGGGCTAGGCTCCTGACCAGTATTGGGCTGGGGAGCCGCAGTAGCCTGTCTCCCTTCTACATCAAGAAGGCGACATCTATCTTTAATGTTGTTATTTAATTCCTTACTTACGCAATGTATTAAGATCTTTAATGTTTATGGGAATGGAAAAGCTTAATTACTTGCTGCTCTATGCTTGGTGCAATATGTTGGATGACTGCTATGTTTGATATCTGAACTCTAGCTTGCATGTTTGGATCGCGTTTCGCTTAGCTACTGAATCGTGTTTTCCCGTTGCAACAGCTTCGAGAGTTGTGTTGTGGCTCTAGTGTTTGGTCCGATTCTGGAGCACGAGAGTTCCTGGAACGGAGCTGCTCGAGTAACATTCCACTCTAACTCAAGTCCAGCAACCTCGAGAGGGGTGTTGATGCTTGGTTAGAGGTACCCACTCTGAGAGGAGGGGTGTAGGATGTTACTGCTGCCGCTTGTTTTACTGAAGTCTTATCCTTCGTACCTTGCTCTAGCTCTGGTTTTATCTTTCTATTTCTATTACATGAAAACCCTTAAAAAATTGATAAATGACTAAAACCTTAAATCTTTCTTGTAGCTCCAATTGGAGATAGTTTTCTTTATTTTGTTTGTGACATCTTGCTATTTCCTTTTCGGGAATTTGTTATATCTCTATATGTGCCGGAGTGTAGCGTGTCAATTCTGGGTTCTCAACACTACCACCCTTGTCCCTGTGTTCGACCCCGTATATCTACTTCGACCCTGTAAACAAAGTTGTGGGGGCCTAGAAGGATTCGGGTTATAAATGCGAAAGCCCAATTACCTCAGACCCGCCTCCTAATTTAGGACGCGCGATTTGGGCCGGTCAGATATCACATTAGTTTTTTACTTTATCTCGTCAGGGTTATGTTTTCTAGGGTGCCCCCCCATCTTTTATCTGCTAGCTCAAACACCCCGGGTGTCATGAGCTTTATATATTATGTTAGTCTTATGTAATGCACTTTTTCCCCCACATGTGGTCATAACATGTAGGGGCACTCTATCTTCAATATAATTCAACCTTTTGATAAAAAAAATAAGAACTAATTTGAGACGTAGCTGGAAAACTAGGCAAGGTGATAGCTCGAAGAGAAGGCATGCTACTTTACATTATTATAACAAAAATCAATAGTAGCATGTGACGCAAGAGAAAACATGCATGGATTTAGCAGGCACGTGAACTGCTCTTATTCTTAGATATAATAAGATATATATAGTATCAGACCATCAAGTTGTTATCGGTTTTATTATTAGCACTCCTTTGAATGTTATACTAGGCACAAAAAAGGAAGATTGTATAAATTCTAAATAAATACTCCGAAGTGTGAATTTTCAAAAATGAACCACCTTAAAAAGAAAAGGATGCTGCCAACTTAACACCCAATTTTGAGTTTCCCATTGCTCTTTGTCTAACTTTCGAGGAGAGATTTAAAAATTAATTTTAGATCGAACAACTTCCGGGTTGATGCAAATAAATCAACCCAGAACCGGATTTGATTTTGTAACATGTAACTCAAAAGCAAATCTGGACTGTATAATTTTGTTATATAATAACTTATCATATGTAGGTAAGGTATGCTCATAGTGTCAATCATATGATGATTGACATGACATATATCATAAAGGATTTGATTAATACTCATAAAGGCAATCTTTTAATTCATGTTGTTTCATTTAGTTAGGAGATAATAAGAAACATTATGTGTGACAGAGTGAGTTTTTGTATATATATTATTTAGTTCTTCTCTCTTACAATTTTAATTATTCCAATTATGCCCTCAATCATCTCTCTCACTAAATTGATTAAATGGATTATCAATTTCACTTCAGATCATCCATAATAATAATGTCAATAATACAAGTATTATGACATTTAGTCAATTGACATAGTCAATAATCGAATTTTGACTCCAATATTGCACCATAGCTACATCATATCATAATAAAAATATGTCTAAAATCTCATTACAATCGGATTTACCAATTGAGAGTGGTTTACATTTAAAAATCATGTGTATATTACCATCTAGTAGCTCTAGGACCTAGGTTTTGGGATTAATTGGTCAAATTTTGTCACGCGACCCATCTTTTCTTTTCTTTGATGCGGTCCCCTCGCTGGGACTTGATCCCAACCATCTGATCAGGTGGATAGTGATCCGCTCAGGATCCAAGGGACCAAGACCTCATCTCCTACCTTCCGCCATCTTCGGTCTGGACTCCAACAGTGCGTCGACCCCAAAGCTACCTCGCGCGCCCAGCTCCCACAACGATCATGCGAGATCTTTGGAGGACAACTCCCTCTCACCCGGGCGATCTCAACAGTGGTGACCACATCACCTAACTCCCTCAGATCAGGGAGAACGATCCCCCACATTTCCGCACCTCTCACCGGTGGCGGCGCACAGATTAAGGGCTTAGCCCTCTACACCACCTCACGTCTATTTAAGACCCCCAAAAGCTTCCCCGACCTTCCTTTAATCTCTTAGCACTACCAATTTCCACCGAGACTTGCCCTGTTTCCCCGACCTCAAGCGAGCTCTGCCTCACCTGTCTCAATTTCCCCCTTGCTCCAGGAGCTCCCTCCTTCCAATTGTGTGCGGCTACACCATCTAGGGACCCCGACGAGTCGAGGAGTGCCTTCAGTGGGTGTCGTGGAGGCCCAGATCCTCGGGTCGACAAGATGTGCAACCAAGCTCCAAGAGCTTCACCGCTGGCGAGGTTGGATCCTGCTAGGAACCGAAGGAGGATCGCGAGCAGCTCAGGAGACCTCCGTGGAGCTTTTGACTCCCTCAATCCAGCCCAAGGGAAGGTAAGAAGCCGATTAACTTTTCTGTTAATTGTACCTGCGGAAAATCGTTCTCGACCTCTACAACTTCTCCGATCGAGCTGCTGAGCTCACCGGACTCGGGGGAACCCCACGAAGAGGATCCGCCCATCCTCACACTCCCTGACACCCCCTAGCCAGCCCAAGCTGCTTCCACTTTCGTCTGTGTAGTTGCCCGACCATCGTTGTTGACAAGTGCGTGAGGAAGACAATCGAGGAGGCAGAGTTACTAATCTTCCCCTGATCGTCACGATGCTATGGAAACCACCCCGAAGGGCATCCACGTCTTTTACCCCAGCCTGACCCTCTTTGGACGAGCGCTTGCTCGCGGGTCAGTGAGAGGGTCTGCTTGGTCGGATCCCTCACATAATCCGTGAGGCAGATCTTGCAAATCCTTTTTTTATTTTCGTTTAATTCTTTGAAATTTCTTGATTGGCTAGAGCTTATGATAACCCTAGAAAATGGTACGATTATCAAAAAATATCGAATAAATATACCATTTTCATTAGAAAAATCTAATTTATTTAAATAAAATGATTCCATGACATAGATCCGATTCCTTCTCTGAAAATATGACCTACATACCTAATGACCCCTTTATATTTATATATTATCTAATAATGTTCATTACTAATTTCCAATCTGCTTTGAGAACAGTTTAAACCCTAATTATGATCTTGGTCATCATGTTACTCGAAAACCTATCTAGGGAAGATAGTTGATTCAATAATTGAGAAGAACCCTAATTTCTAGTTTTTCTCACCTTATCATGAATACTGTGAACAATTTATGAAAACCCCTAATAACTAAAATGTCCTTGAATAACCTGGATGAGCCTAATCTCAGACCCCAACTTTGAATCCTATGTATCCCAAAGTGACATCCCAAATGACCTAAACCCTAATTATAATAGTAATTAATGTCGATTGATGAGAAACCATGGTGACTTTAGGGTTTTACTATATTTCAGGGTGATCTTCTATGTTTCTCAAAACCTAGGACTTGTGGAATTCAGATCTGAGAATTAAAGGTACGTGGATATAATTATATGATTAGATTTTGCTGGATGCTAAATATATGTAATTGTTTGCATGAAATTGACATACATTGATGGATGTGTATATTTATGAATAACTGATGATTTACCGCCTTGAACATAAAAGAACATAATTGAATATAAGTGAAATGTAGTTACTAGTGGTGCTCATTAAACTCCCTATTAGAAAGGGAAAGCTTTAATGTTGACTAACACCTCCCTAGAGTACATGGTATACGGGGAGATCCCTAGAGTACAAGGTACATGGGGAAGGGCCCACTATTTATGTGATTATGTGCTAAGTCCACCACAGTAATGCATATTCATTCTAAATGAGGCTAATAACTTGGGATTACCTGATTTTCCGCCTTTAAATAATGTTTTCTTCTCTCTCTCTCCAATTTTGAATATTTTATATACCAACATAGTATACCTTTTAATTCCACGTACCAACTTTGTTGATGTTTTTATTTCTCATATTTTCTAGGTACAAGGAACAATTGATAATAAATGAAGCACTCTAAAGTACCTGAAGCCACTAAATAAAGATCATGGAGGATATGAGATAGATTTCCACTTCTTATCATATTCATTTCAGTTAGATAGTTTTTATTCTTCTAGATGGTGTAATAGGATGTTATAGATCATGTGTAATAAATGTATTTTCTTTCCATAGACTTAATATGCTTCCTTTTTCACTTATTAGAATGTATGACTTTATCTTTGATCAATGAATGAAGTGTGTGTGGCTATCATTTGATGATGTGAATATGATCTTGGCTTATCTCTAAATTTTAGTTGACTATCTTGATTTCTTATATTTTCCCTTGTGACATTCATAGATATGAGTGCACGCATATCTGTGCATGTCACTAACGAACGTATATGGAAATTGGGTTTGTCACAGTTGGTATCAGAGCCATTGTTCACACATCATAGTCACATGACTTTCATTCACCCTATTATGAGTCTAGGGTAGTCCTTGAGTTAGGGATGTGAAGGGTTGAGGTGACTAGGATAGCATCTTCCTAAGGTCTGGCTAAAGTCTCCGAGCCACTTTGTTTGGCAATCACGAGGCTACCTATAAGGCAGTGTGAGTCTACCTGGCCGATATCCTAATTGTCCCGTACTTCTTGGGCATACCTTAAATTAGGATCCTTCTCATCTATAGAAATTCCCTCTCATCTTTTCTATAGGAATATTTTTTTTTCTCTTATCTCAATTTTTTTTAAAATTGTTCTTCCCTTCATCTTTATGATATAAGATTAGGAAAGAGTCTCTCTATTTAGAAAGTCTTAAGGACCAACTAATAAGGACTTTTAAGGTATCCTCCATAAATTGTAACATTAAGAACATTAATAAATGATATAAGAGAATAATGAAATGACATAATGATAATGACAAATATAATTGTTGAGTAATAAATCTAATGTATCCCAATTAATTTTAGGATGCCTCCTAAGACTCGTAGCTCGAAGGCCTCAGGGGAATCGTCCTCTAAGAAAAGAAAAGAGCATGAAACCTCTGAAGTACCTGATCCCGATGCTGCGGCCAAGGAAAGGTGGGAGGAACAGAAGAAAATCCTTCTAGATTTTATGGAAACCCTCGCCACAAATGGAACCGTTGAACCTAGATCATCTAGGAAGAAAGAAATGACGGTGATAGATTTTATTAAACTAAACCTTGATTCCTTTTGGGGGGAAGATCAGCCTGAGGTCATGGACAAGGCTGAAGCCTAGATTTTATCCATAGAGAATGGTTTTCATACCCTAGAAGTACCCAATGAGAAGAAGGTCAAGTTCGCCACCCATATGCTTAAGGGAGGGGCAAAAATCTGGTGGGAGAACTATGGTGGGAATAGGGGTGAGGAAATAGACAACATGGAGTGGGAAGCCTTCAAAAACCTCTTCACAGATCATTTTATGCCCATAGCTGAGAGGAGGAGGAAGGAGAAGATGTACATGGAGTTAAGGCAGGGTAGTCTTTCAGTAGTTGATTACACCCAGAAGTTTAGGCTTCTGGATTTTATGCCCAGTAATCGTTTTATGCACCCATCAGGAGTGAAGACCGTCTTACTAAATACTATGTTGACTGCCTTTCCGCCCACCTAAAAACCCTAGTCATAGCCTCTCGTCCTAGAAGCATAGATGAAGCCCTAGATATGGCCCTCAAGCAGGAGAGAGAGCAGGGCATGAAAAAACCTTCTAGCATGGGATACTTAGGGTTAACCATTACTGAAGAGGATAAGTTTAGGAAGTTCAACCCAGGCCATAACAACAAGGGATCAGGGAAAGGAGGAGATTCAGGAAAGGAGGACAGAAGCACAATCGAAGTCAACAGAAGATTTTCCACCCGAAGTGCAAGACTTGCAGACGAAACCATGGAGGAGTATGCCGCCACACCAAGCCAGTCTACTATAACTGCAAAAAAGAGGGTCATTTCGTCGCCAAGTGCCCCACTCCCTCCATCTTTGGAAATCCTGTGGGTGGTGCTCCGCAGCCTCAGGGACACCGCAATGGTAGGGTATTTGCAGTAAATGCAGAAGAGGCCAAGGCAAATCCAAACCAGCTCTGTGAAGGTAACCTAATTTCTTTATAATTCAATATCTTATTCAAGCCTGCAATTATTCATAATTTGATTACCTTATGTAGGCATTGTATTATTAAATGGTCATCCTGTTAAGGCTTTATTTGACTCTGGGTCTACAAATACATTTATTTCTCGAACTCTGGCATCCATATTAAATCTTCACATAAGGGATTTGGGATATATTCTGGACGTGTCTACTCTGAGTGGCAAAATACTCACAACTCTGCAGAAAACCAATGAACTTTCTCTTAAATACGAAAATCATGATATGCCCTTCGAATTCATTCTCTTAACTATGGAAGACTTTGATGTCATACTTGGTATGGACTGGCTTTACACAGACCATGCTCACATTGATTGTAGAAACAAGATGGTGGTCCTCTCTCAACCTCATTCTTATCCTGTGAAAATCCCTAGGGGAATCGGATTCTGTAATAATATTATAATCTCCTCTCTTAAAGCTAAAAAGCTCATTTTTAAAGGATGTAAAGTCTTCCTCACATTAGTCTCAGAGACCCATCCTAGTAGAAAGCCTGTAGAAAGTCTGGAGGTGGTACGTGACTTCCCTGACATTTTTTCGGAGGAGCTTCCTGGGCTGCCTCCAAATAGAGACATTGAGTTCTCCATAGATCTTCTTCCTGGAACCACTCTGATTTCTAGGGCACCGTATAGGATGTCTCCTACTGAGCTTATGGAGTTGAAGAAATAGTTGCAAGAACTTCTAGATAAAGGTTTCATTCGTCCTAGTGTTTCCCCCTGGGGAGCTCTTGTTCTCTTTGTTAAAAAGAAAGATGGTTCTATGTGTATGTGTATTGACTATCGCATGTTGAACCAAGCCACTATTAAAAACAAGTATCCTCTTCCTCGTAATGATGACCACTTTGATCAGTTTCGTATTGCTAAAGTTTTCTCAAAGATTGATCTCCGTTCTGGATACCATCAACTTAAAATCAAGGATTCTGATATTTCTAAAACTGCTTTTCGAACTCGTTATGGGCATTACAAATTTCTAGTGATGCCATTCGGGTTGACCAATGCACCAGGTGTAATTATGAATCTGATGAACAAAGTCTTCCAACCTTATCTTGATGAGTTTGTGGTTGTCTTCATTGATGATATCTTGATCTATTCTAATTCTATTGAAAAACATCAAGAACACTTGCGAGCATTCCTTGACACTCTTCGAACCCAGAAGTTTTATGGCAAACTTTCAAAATGTGAATTCACGATTGATAAGGTCATGTTTCTTGGACATGTCATTTCTGGAGGTAGTATATTTGTTGATCCCGCCAAAGTCTCTACTGTACTTGATTGGCAACCTCCTCATAATCCTTCTGAAATTCGGAGTTTCCTGGGTCTGGCCGGATACTATCGTCATTTTATTCCAAATTTCTCCAAAGTTGCACTTCCTCTAACCAAGCTTACTCGGAAGGATGAGCACTTCATCTGGTCAGCCACTTGTGAGTCCAGTTTCCAGCAGTTAAAGCAGAAGTTGATGTCGGCTCTTGTTCTTGTTCTACCCTCTGGTAATGAAGGGTTTGTGATATTCACTGATGCTTCGAGGAATGGATTAGGGTGTGTTCTACAGAAGAATGGTAAGGTAGTAGCTTTTGCGTTTAGAAAGCTAAAACCCAATGAAATTAATTATCCCACCCATGATTTGGAATTAGTTGCAATCAATCATGCCCTCAAAATCTGGAGGCACTACCTGTACGGGGCAACATTCGACATCTTCACCGATCACAAAAGCCTGAAGTACATCCTGACTCAGAAGGACTTGAATCTGCGCCAACGTCGATGGATTGAATACGTAAAGGACTACGATTTCACTATTTCCTATCATCCGGGTAAGGAAAATGTAGTCACTGATGCCCTTAGCAGGAAAAGGGCAATGTGTGCATCTCTTTCTCTCCCTGAATGGAGGAACATGGAGGATCTAGTGGGTTGGAAACCGCAGTTTCTGTCTAATCGTGTGCATGTTAATAACATTTCCATCACGTCCAACTTGCATTTCGAACTTCTTAAGGCACAAAAGGCTAGTCCCGGTCTTGCAGAGCTCTCTTCTCTCCTGTCGAAGCCACAAACACATCTGTCCGTGGGTCTTGATGGTGGTACCGTTACAAGAATCATATTTGGGTTCCTGAGTAGTCAACTGTAAAGACATCAATCCTAAATGAGGCACATGGATCCAAGTACATAGTTCATCCAGGCACAACAAAGATGTACAAAGACCTACAATGTCAGTTTTGGTGGATAGGCATGAAACGTGATATTTTTGATTTTGTGTCCAGGTGTATGACATGCCAAAAGATCAAGGCTGAACATCAGAGACCAGGCGGTCTACTACAACCACTTGAGATTCTGGAATGGAAATGGGAACACATCACCATGTATTTTGTGGTGGGGTTACCCAGGACCAGGAAGGGATACGACGTTGCATGGGTCATAGTGGATCGTCTCACCAAGTCAGCTCATTTTCTTCCTGTGAAGACTACGACAAAGGTTTCTGAGTTGGCTGACCTCTACATACGGGAGATAGTACGTCTACATGGAGTCCCAGCATGTATTGTCTCAGACAGGGACCCCCAAGTTCCAAACAAAGCTGTGGAAGCAGGTCCAAGGGGAATTGGGCACCAAGTTGAACTTCAGTACAACCTACCATCCGCAAACAGACGGGCAGTCAGAGCATACAGTACAAATTCTAGAGGATCTTCTGTGAGCTTGTGTTCTCGATTGGGAAGGCTCGTGGGACTATTGATTGCCTTTAGCTGAGTTTTCCTATAATAATAGCTGTCAGGCAAGCATTGAGATGCCTCCCTATGAAGCGCTTTATGGCCGACCATGCAGATCACCTTTACACTGGGACGATGTCGGAGAGCATACCCTGATGAAGTCTGAGGAGATGCAGTTGTATACTGATAAGGTTTCTCTAATTCGGCAGAGGATGAAGCGGGAACAGGATAGACAGAAGTCTTATACAGATGCTCACCATCAAGAACGTCAGTTCAAGGAAGGTGACCATGTATTTCTGAAGATCCGACCTATTCGAGCTTTGGCCAAGAACAAAGGAAAGCTCAGTCCTCTTTATGTTGGACCCTTTGAGATTCTAGAAAGGGTTGGTGAATGTGCCTATCGTCTTGCTTTGCCACCTCAGTATAGTGCCATGCATAATGTGTTTCATGTATCTAATCTGAAGCACTATGTCAAAGATTCCAGTCATATCTTGAATCATGAGCCTCTCGATTTGAAGGATTGTCTGTGATATGATGAATCCCCAGTCAGAATCCTCACTTCAAGTCAAAGGAGCTTCACAGTAATCATCATATTGATATGGTGAAGGTTCTCTGGAGCCACCATGATGAAACAGATGCCACCTGGGAACTAAAGATCGAGGTCGAGAAGATGTATCCATATCTTTTTTAGGCTGCTTGAGTTTTGGGGACAAAATTATTAAAAAGGAGGGGAGAATGTGACAGAGTGAGTTTTTGTATATATATTATTTAGTTCTACTCTCTTACAATTTTAATTATTCCAATTATGCCCTCAATCATCTCTCTCAGTAAATTGATTAAATGGATTATCAATTTCACTTAAGATCGTCCATAATAATAATAAGTCAATAATACAAGTATTATGACATTTAGTCAATTGACATAGTCAATAATCGAATTTTGACTCCAATATTGCACCATAGGTACATCATAGCATAATAAAAATATGTCTAAAATATCATTACAATCAGATTTACCAATTGAGAGTGGTTTACATTTAAAAATCATGTGTATATTACCATCTAGTAGCTCTAGGACCTAGGTTTTGGGTTTAATTGGTCAAATTTTGTCACGTGGCCCATCTTTTCTTTGCTTTGACGTGGTCCCCTCACTGGGACTTGATCCCAACCGTCCGATCATGTGGATAGTGATCCGCTCAGGATCCAAGGGACCAAGACCTCAACTCCTACCTTCCGCCATCTTCGGTCTGGACTCCAACAGTGCGCCGACCCCAAAGCTACCTCGCGCGCCCAACTCCCACAACGATCATGCGAGATCTTTGGAGGACAACTCCCTCTCACCCGGGTGAGCTCAACAGTGGTGACCACATCACCTAACTCCCTCGGATTAGGGAGAACGATCCCCCGCATTTCCACACATCTCACTGGTGGCGGCGCACAAATTAGGGCTTAGCCCTCTACACCACCTCGCGTCTATTTAAGACCCCCAAAAGCTTCCCCGACCTTCCTTTAATCTTTTAGCACTACCAATTTCCACCGAGACTTGCCCTTTTTCCCCGACCTCAAGCGAGCTCCACCTCACCTGTCTCGACTTCCCCCTCACTCTAGAAGCTCCCTCCATCCAATTGAGTGTGGCTACACCATCTATTGACCCCGGCGAGTCGAGGAGCACCTTCAGTGGGTGTCGCGGAGGCCCAGAGCCTCGGGTCGACAAGCTGTGCAACCAAGCTCCAAGAGCTTCACCGCCGGCGAGGTTGGAGCCTGCTAGGAACCTAAGGAGGATCGCGAGCACCTCAGCAGACCTCTGTGGCATTTTAACTCCCTCAATCCTGCCCGAGGGAAGGTAAGAAGTCGATCCACTTTTCTGTTAATTATACCTGCAGAAAATCGTTCTCGACCTCTACATCGCCTCCGATCGAGCTAGTGAGCTCACCGGACTCGGGCGAACCCCACAAAGAGGATCCACCCATCCTCACACTCCCTGAAACCCCCTAGCCATCCCGAGCTGCTTCCACTTTTGTCTGTGTAGTTGCGCGACCATCGCTGTTGCCAAGCCCGTGAGGAAGACAATCGAGGAGGCAGGGTTACTAATCTACCCCTGATCGTCACGATGCTTTGCAAACCCCCCCAAAGGGCATCCATGTCTTTTACCCCAGCCTGACCCTCTTTGGACGAGCGCTTTCTCGCGGGTTAATGAGAGGGTCCGGTTGGTCGGATCCCTCGCATAATCCATGAGGCAGAGCTCGCAAATCCTTTTTTTATTTTCGTTTAATTCTTTGAAATTTCCTGATTGATCAGAGCTTATGAAAACCCTAGAAAATCGTAGGATTATCAGAAAATATCGAATAAATATACCATTTTCATCAAAAAAATCTAATCTACTTAAATAAAATTATTCCATGACCTAGATCCGATTCCTTCTCTAAAAATATGACCTACATACCTAATGACCCCTTTATATTTATATATTATGTAATAATGGTCATTAGTGATTTCCAATCTGCTTTGAGAATAGTTTAAACCCTAATTATGATCTTGGTCATCATGTTACTCGAAAACCTATCTAGGGAAGATAGTTGATTCAATAATTGAGAAGAACCCTAAGTTCTAGTTTTTCTCACCTTATCATGAATACTGTGAACAATTTATGAAAAACCCTAATAACTAAAATGTCCTTGAATAACATGGACGACCCTAATCTAAGACCCCAACTCTGAATCCTATGTATCCTAAAGTGACATCCCAAGTGACCGAAACCCTAATTATAATAGTAATTAATGTCGATTGATGAGAAACCATGGTGACTTTAGGGTTTTACTATATTTCAAGGTGATCTTCTATCTTTCTCAAAACCTAGGACTTGTGGAATTCAGATCTGAGAATTAAAGGTATGTGGATATAATTATATGATTAGATTTTGCTGGATGCTAAATATATGTAATTGTTTGCATGAAATTGACATACATTGATGGATGTGTATATTTATGAATAACTGATGATTTACCGCCTTGAACATAAAAGAACATAATTGAATATAAGTGACATGTAGTTACTAGTGGTGCTCATTAAACTCCCTATTAGAGAGGGAAAGTTTTAATGTTGACTAGCACCTCCCTAGAATCATGGTATACAGGGAGATCCCTAGAGTACAAGGTACACGGGGAAGGGCCCACTATTTATGTGACTATGTGCTAAGTCCCCCATAGTAATGCATGTTCATTCTAAATGAGGCTAATAACTTGGGATTACCTGATTTTCTGCATTTAAATAATGTTTTCTTCTCTTTCTCCAATTTTGAATATTTTATATACCAGCATAGTATAGCTTTTAATTCCACGTACCAACTTTGTTGATGTTTTTGTTTCTCGTATTTTCTAGGTACAAGGAACCATTGATAATAGATGAAGCACTCTAAAGTACCTGAAGCCACTAAATAAAGATCATGGAGGATATGAGATAGATTTCCACTTCTTATCATATTCATTTCAGTTAGATAGTTTTTATTCTTCTAAATGATGTAATAGGATGTTATAGATCTTGTGTAATAAACGTATTTTCTTTCCATAGAGTTAATCTTCTTCCTTTTTCACTTATTAGAATTTATGACTTTATCTTTGATCAATGAATGAAGTGTTGTGTGTCTATCATTTGATGATGTGAATATGATCTTGGCTTATCATTGAATTTCAGTTGACTATCTTGATTTCTTATATTTTCCCTTTTGACATTCATAGATATGAGTGCACGCATATCTGTGCATGTCACTAAGGAACGTATATGGAAATTGGGGTCGTCACATTATGAATGTCTAAAGAAAGACAATACTCAATGACATATGTCGTTAAGTATGTGACTTGGAGAATGAGATTGTACAAATGTTAAGAGTATGTATATTCTTGTTATGTCCCTAGTCAGGTTTTACTGTGGAATGTTGATAGACATCAGTAATACATAAGACTGGAGTGTGAGTCGGTTGATGACTGAATCTCATTAGTCATGATATGGCAACATCAAACCAAGAACATCGATACATGTTAGAGTCAATGTATCAGACAAACCCACCTTGAGAGTGACACATAGAAAATATCGTTGGTAGTCATAGTCATCTCTCATAGTGAAGGTGGTGATTGTGATTCTTAACCTAAAATCACTGCACTCATCACATGTCGTTGGGTACGCTTTGACATCATCAAACGCAATCCTAAAACATGGGTTGTCATAAATGTGATGATTGGGTGACTTTGACACATCGTGATAGATTGTGAGTGATAGAGATTGGATTTATCCCTCCTACTGGAGTATGATATCCAAGCCACTTGATAAGAGAGACTCAGAAACACATGTCCATGCAGGTGTGAATCAATAAATGATATTGAGGTCACATTTTCTCAAACAGTCTGCTCTTCGTTCAAGGAACATGAGATGAATGTTGAGAGGATGACGATTCCATACCTTTTCATTCTAGATATTAGAGACAAAGGAATTATACAATCACTACAACACCTTACATAGACTTTAGGTTGGAATTGTTCTCTAACTTTCCATTCACTTGGGTAGAACTGATGACAACTAGACACTACTATGTGCTTGTGATGTCATAAGTTAGTTATGAATATTTGCTGCCAATGTGATATGGGACCTATAGGGTCACACAAAAAGGAACTCATCTAGAAGAGGAGTTTAATTTTGAATGAAGATTAGATTGATTACTAAAGTGGTTTGGTATTCAATTCATACAACATATCAGTTGATTGCACCCCAATCGATCATCTCATAGGATGAAATGGTTGTTTGGTTCACTAGTTAATCATCTCAGTTGTTGAGATGGACGGTTGGATTTTCAGGCTAATTAGAAATTGAATTGGCCAAGGTCTGCCCAAAATGAGGTGTGAACTGACCAATTCAATCTGTTGAACCAACCGGTTAAAATTGAGTGGCCAGATGACCGTCTAGGTGAGCGAGACGACCTTTTTGCATGTGTGAGATTGCTCAATTAGGCCACAAGAAGGTTTTAGATACTTTTAAATTTTTATTTTGATTTCACAATTCTTGTGGTGCAAGGAATTAATGTTTAGCATTAATGGGAAACGAATTGCCAATTTCATATGCGATTGGAAAATTTCAAAATGACCATCTTGCAGTACGAGACAATTGTCTTATAATTCTAGAAAACTATATGGGTCACCAGAGGACCACCTCATGGTTCGTAGTTTGTGAAAATTCAAGATTTTCCGATCCCTTCCACTCCCACACAGATCCCAAATAGACTGGGAATCTTGGCCCTAATTCTATTTATAATTAGAGGGGTACTGGAGGCTTCCCAAAGTACAACAACAACACAAGCAATTGAGAATCATTAACTCTAACAATGGTTGTCCTATCTAGTTGTGGTAACCCAGAGATCCCAAGTAAGTCCTACCTGACTAGGAGGATAGCTATGGGAGAGAACAATTGAGGATCATTGTTATGGGAGAGCAAGTTGGTGACTAGTATTCCAATGGAAGGGACAACTTCTTTCTATCTATTCTAGCAGGATGACAGGAATTCTAATTGGTCCATGTAGACTACTCTAGAGGAAGGAGTTATTTGGCTGCTGCTAGGAGAGCAACATCGAACTATAGTTTGTGGTAAGACCATAGGAGTCATTGCAGAAGTTGTCCTATTTGTTTTTCATGGTGAAGACCAGGAGTTGCACAACCACCATCCAAGAGAAACTTGAAGACAGTTCCAACTGCAATGAGTTGCAGTCGCTGGACTTGTTGCACGACCAGGTATAAACTTGTTAAACCATATTTCCTACTTCATAGTAGTTGATGTGATCTTGTTGTTATCAGAATACAGATAGATAATTTTTTTTTGTTTCCGCTACCTTACTCTATGCCTATTTTTCCCAACAGTTGTATCACAGCCACGTCAATTTACTATGTTATAGGATAATTGATATGATCAATTTTTTGGTTTTATCATTTATTTATTGCATAAGATATGAAGATTTAAACTGTCTCATATGCATACCCAATTGAAGGCCACTTAATGCCAAACTTATATATATATATATATATATATATATATATATATGCAATTTGCAAGCATCGCCCTAAAAGCGGTTTTGATAGTGGATGTGTAGCATGGTTATGGCCAAAACCCAATATTGGTGTGTTGTTGGATGGTTTGATTTTATTCCTATTGTATCTCGATCTACGTATTGAACCTCTACCCCTTATTCTTAATATAAATTTAATTCTTTCCTGCCTTTGCTCCCCTTGAATGTAACTCGAGGTCTCTCACAACAATGTAATAAGGTAGCAATAGGACCGTTTCCTTGCTTGCAATGATGAAGAAGATGATCATCGCTATATGAGATGACCAGTTCGTGAGATGAGCTGACCATTTGAAGAACCATTGAGGACAGGATGATGGAACCAGACAACCTCCTGATGGACCCAACTGTCTGTTTGGAAGGAGTCTAAAGATCAGTTGGATAGGAGGTCAGAGGCCCGTCCCAGAAGGCCCAACCGACCATCTGGAAGGAGTCCATATATCGGTTGAATAGGAGGACCCACTGACTGGCCAAGAGGTGAGACGTTCAAGGATTGAACTAATCTACCATATTAGCAAGTAAATATCTACACCGACAATAGGTTCATACATGTGATGTGATGGGATAAAAAGAGGCATTCTCTCTCCCTCTCCCATGCCCATGACGGAGGCGAACGTTCGGGAGGGTGGTAAATCAAGGCATACATGTGATGTGATGATTGAACTAGGTGGTAGTAATTCCTTAGGGCTCCTAGTAAATGCCCTGACCATCACATTTTGTTTTATATTATATGTTTACATTGAGGGATATAGAATGTATACTATACGTACTATATATGTGGTGATTGCATACAATATATGTATATATAAATCTCTCAATCAAACATATTAAGTCTAAGATGATTTTCAATATCAATACACATGAAAAGCTTATCCGACTATGCTTAGGTTATGCCTTCGCGTGGTGCACTGTCTACCTCGTAATAGTGTGATGATAGTAATGTAGGTTTTGCCTTCGTGGGGTGCATTATTATCATATTGGCTATTGGGTCAGGCTTAGTTGGTGATTCTTAGAGTGTCTAAGCCTAGAACCATACAAATGATTATGACAAAGAGTTGTGCATATTTTATATCAAGAATTTCATATGATGCAATTGGCAAAACTTATCTACCTTGGTAATTACCTATGTTTTGCAGCGTTGGTCGGGCCATAGTTGAATTATTTTGGATTTTGCTCATTTGGAAAATTGATTCACTATAATTTGTTGGGTTGATACTTGAGGGTTGTCAATTTGAACAAAATAATGAGAATGATAATTAATTAAAGACCTAATTATTAATGCCCAAATTTCAATCGAATCAAATCATATCAAAAATGAGTTTTTGGAAAAATTGTAAATTTTTTTTGGAGTCAAATGGCAAGAAACAACAATCTCTTTTCTCTATGATTGGTCCTTGAGAAGAACAAACTTAATGGGAATAACTTCCACGACTGGTTGAGGACACTAAGAATTGTTATCACACAAGAGTGTCAGCTCTATGTCGTGAAGATGCCAGAACAAGATGAACCACTTCCAACTGCACCGAAGGCGGACACAGATGCTTACAAGAAGCATACTGAAGATGTCATGGATGTCAAGTGTATGATGCTATGATCCATGAACTATGAGTTACAAAGGTAGTATGAGAACATAGATGTGATTGGGATGGTCAAACATCTTCAAATATGTTTCAAGATCAGGCAAGACAAGAGAGATACGATGTCTCCAAGGCACTGTTCAAATGTAACATGGAAGAAGGAGACCTAGTAGGTCCTCATGTTCTCAAGATCAATGGATATGTGGAGAACCTAGCTAGACTAGGATTCCCCTGGGTCAAGAGTTGGCCACTGATATAATTATACAGTCTCTTGCAGAATCATACAGTCAATTTGTCATGAACTACAACATGAACGACTTTGATAAGTCATTGATAGTGGTGGGCATGTTGAGAACCGTTGATGGATAGATGAAGAAACACAAGCCCAATTCTGTGATGGTGATAAACAAGAAAAAGGAGAAGTCTAAAAGCAAAGGAAAAGTTAAGAAAAGTTCTAAAGATGGCCCAAAGTCCAAGCCTTCAGATCTCAAAGCAAATGGAGCAGTGAAGAAAAGAGGCAAATGTCACCATTGTCACCAGCCTGGACATTGGATAAGAAATTTCCCACTCTAATTAGAGGAACCAAAAAAGAAGAAGAAAGGCATTAAGGCCTCCACTTCAAGTATAAATGTTATAATATAAATTTGATTACTTCTTCTTGGTATATTATACCAAACAGAGATCTGACATACTTGATGTGCATGATATAATAAGAACTAAAAGACCTCATGGAAGGACAAAGAACGAAAAAGGTGGAACAAGTGTTGGGGAAGCTTTGATCTACATTTAAACATATCTTAGCCCAATGGGCATGTTATGGAGTTAGTTGAAGGCTATTTTATTATGCCATAAAGTAGAAGCATTTACTTTAAGCATCTTGTATGACAAGAATGATAAATCGATAAAGTAAGATATTAATGCTTCTATTTCAAAAGATATGATCTTGTATGGCTATGACCAAATATCTAATGATCTTTAAAATCTTAAGATGAATGTTTACAATGTTAATACTAAAGGATTATAATTCATAAAATCAATACTATCATTAGGAGTAGTCACCTTGGATGTATATATAAGAAATGCATGTCTATAATACATATTGATGTTAATTTAGATTTCCTTGGTTATTGAACCTAAGGAAACATTCCAGACTTATTTATACACAATGTGACATGACATCCTTCACTAGATATAGTGGGAGGATAAGCCTTCCATCAGACCTCATACATATGATGTAGGAAGATCTTATGGAATGAATGCCATTGATAATTACTTATACTTCATTTCTATTACTGGTAATATGATGATATGTACTCAATAAAATAGAAACATAAATATCACTTGAAGTGTTCAATGAGATTATAAATGAAGTATAGCTTTGATAAAAGTATTAAGAAACTGTGATGAGATCAAATGTTGAAATACTTTAAATCAATTCCTTGAGAACCTTCAAGAAAGAACTGTAATAATGTATCACAAGCCAATCTGAACATGATGATGTGTCAAAATGAAGGAATTCTACCATGACAAGTCATGATATGTTCATCAATTGAATCTAATCTTCTTATATCCTCATAAATATATACCTATCACTAAATCATGTTCCATCTGAAATATTTATAAGACATCATATATGATATGGTAAGGGAATGTCCAAACATGTGTAAAGGATTGAAACCCACATTAAGAAAGTAGTTTCTTGAAGAAGGTTTATCCATAAACCATAATTATTGAATGTTACTATTAATACCAATCTAATAGCAAAAGTGTCTTGTTACTAGGATGATTGAGTTAGTAAAGAATCAATGGGAGTAAAAGTAGTACTTGAAATATTTGAGGTCAACGAAGAGGTACAATGAAAACTAAGAGAATTACAAGATGATGTGGAACATCAGGTTCTTCATGTAATACATAACAAAATAATTCTAGTAGAATACATCTGAAATTGGAGGATTGTGAATCCAATGACTCAAACAAGTTGGTCATAACATGATGAGCCAACTAATCAACAAGAAGCTATCAAGAGCCAAATTTGAGAAGTGGCTTAAGGCCGTTATGTAATCCATGTAAGCTAGCAAGGTATGATCTTGATAGTACTACCTAAAAGGGTAAGACCCAAAAGGTGAAGTTGGGGTCTTGATTTAAAAGACCTACATGGATAACATAAAAGGAAAATTGATTGAATAGTTTTTCAAATCAGTTCAAGTTGTTGAACACGACATAAATTCATTTACCAATTGCCACGCTTGTTGTTGTAGTTAAAATAGACTATGAGATTTTTTATATGAAGAAAAAAATCAGATTCCTTAAAGGAAATACATCAAAGGATGTGTACTTTACACAACCTAAAGGGTTTCATAACTTCAAGAATGCAAATAAAGTCTATGAACTACAAAGTTCAATCAGGGATTGAAACAAGCATCTACGAAATGGGATCTTTTGACTTGACTAGAAAGTCAAAGAATTTGACTTGAATGGTGATAAAAGATAAAATATGTGATTACAAAAGATTTGGTGGGAGCATATATGAATATTCCACATTTGATGAGGAATAACATCTCAATATTGTGAACATTTAGAACTGGCATGGAAAACACCATAAGTAGTGAAGGATTAGATAAAACATCCTATGAGATAGGATCAAGACCTATAGAGATAGTTCTTGAATGTTTCACAATGTAAGTTTGAGAACATATAATAGCAAGATGTTGAAAGAGTTCAACACCAAAATGATTCATTGAGAGAGAATCCAAATTAGTCTCTCATGAACCAAATGTTTCAATTATAGTGAAGAAAGGAAATGCAAAGATTAAGATGACATAGACTGCAGCAATGGATCTATCATGAATGCTATGAATGTGCTTATCCCATATAATCTTGTATGTATTAGACATGGCAAGATGATATTAAATTCCAATAAGGGTTATTGGAAAGTCATTAAAATATCTATTAGTACTTGAGAAGTACTTGAGGATATGTTGTTAGTAACGAGGAAGAGTTGAGGGTAAAGGGTTTCATTGATGCAAGCTTCCAAAATGTGAGGTGACCACAATAAAATATATGTTTTTAAAGGAGAAATGTTGTTAGTTGGAAGGTGTTACACCCCGATCTCACAATTACCATTAATCATGAGATTAGGGCATAAATTGTTGATTTAACTTTTTCTCCTTTTTCAAACTCTTTGTTTTCTCGCATTGAACCAAATAAACTAACTTTACAAGGGAATCTAAACATGGATTTCTCTAATCTGATTTCAACAGTAAAAATGCATGTATGAACATTCATTATGTTTCTCATACTTTTAAGAAAATAAGACTTGCTGATTTTGCATATATTGCTAAAAGAGGAATAATGTTATACATCATCATTTACAACTCTGTCTTATTTCTTTATAAGGGCCTAGAGTGACAAGGACTGACTAAACTTAACTATACTCAGACTTAACTCTTGTGGCAGATCTACTTTGATGCAATGATATCTTCAATCCCCATGGTTTCCCTAAAAATTTAGAGTAGAGGGGTGATCCTACTCGCTCAGTGAATGAGTAAAATAATAATGCAAGCTAAAGTACTGAATTAGACATTTATCATTCTTGGATAATTGAAATTAAACAAGATAGTAATTTCAAATTAAAAGACTAGATATTCAAAAACTTACTAATAACATTGAAGCCTACATCATTAGAAATGAACAAGTATGGATATATAATCCTCACTATATTCAATATTTACATTTTAAGAACAACTGCTATGAAATTGTACTTGAATCTTTCTTAGACTTTATTACTTATAAGAAACTCTTTAAACCTAAATGAACATATTTTAGCTTATGCCCTGATCATATGCAGTGTACTCTACATATGAAAACTCATACCAAACTACGATCTCACCGGACAAGACTTAGATGACACACCCTGGAATGCTAAGCCTGACTATGTCACCGGTCTGCAACAAGAAAATGGCTCTCTAGCCTCGGCACACCTATTATGCTGTAAAAAAATTGGACTCCTCTAACCTGAGCACACAGCCAGAGAGTCAAGCTACCTATTGGCTTTACTGTACTCTAGTGCCACCAGGATCTCTGGTTGATGTTGGACACTACATTTTGTTTTTTAAGGAGACTTCCACTAGGGCTTCGTCCCTCGTACCACCTGTTAGTACATTCCGACCTCCGTATACTAGACATTGCCAGGGTTAGGTCATTTGATCCCTACGGCGTAGACCTCTCATATGGAATCTCCTGTATTTAGGGCCCCTAAGTCTATTATTACTATAACTTTAATTATATCTTTCTCTTACACTGATCTCTTTTAACTATGTATATTAATGGCTACTCGGACTATTGAATTGAAATTACTGATGATACTGAGTTGAATGTTTAACATATTGTTTACCCCTTTCTTAGGGTTTCTCCTTACTCATGCACATATAGCACTTCTCATGTATTCAAACATGTATCATGTCTACTAATATAAATATTCTCATTTAACATTTCTTACATTTATGCATGGCATCGATAGCATACCTATCTAGGGGATGTCATATCGCTCCACTTGCAATAGCATAACAACATATGAGTTTCATGACAAGTATTTGAGTTATAAAATCTGAATATCATAAAGAAAGAATGTATGCATATAAGATAATATTCAGATAAAATCCCATAATCACATGAATCATTTCAATCAGCCATTTACTACTAAATTAGATATGTATAATTGTAAAAGCATACTAGATTGGGTTTCCAGCCTTGATTACTCACTATTCATAGGATATGTATTGTGAAAATGAGAAACTCTATTTGTCCATATATCAAATCAATAGATCAAACATGTAGAATTATATGCACTAGGAACATGAGTAAGATCTTATAAGCATAAATCCGAATTTCAGCTATAATGTTGTTCAAGTACCCGAATAACTTGAAAATTTAGATCTTCAGGAGATTTTCAATAAACTTCTTAATTTTGTAGTATTCAAGATACATGGTTATCGATATCCATGTCATCATATAAATGTTTTCATATCATAGTTGGAACATGAATTGAAGTATTCTATAAACTGAATTCAAGAATAGTTCTTTTCATTTATTGTCATCTAGAGAGAAATCGAGAATATAAATTAAAACCATCTAATTGAGTACAATTGAATGAAATATTCTTTTACCCACTCACCCTAAGCTATAAAACAGCTTAAAAATGAAGCTCATCCCTGAAAATCTCGATCTCATATCAAACCCCTAGTAATTCACCCGATTCTTCTTCCTTTCAACTCGGAAACCCTAAAAATGAGGGATTATGAAGAAAGAGTGAGAAAAAGGGGAAGTTTTGATACCATTTTGGATCAAACCAGAGGAGGAATGGAATCTTTACATGTGAGAGAAGATTGACCATTAAAGTCTATGCAAAGAAGCTAAACTTACATGATTTCATCATTCCTCAGACCGCAAAATCCTAGGTCAGCATCTCCATCACTTTCTCCTCTCAAACCCTAACTCTCCCTCTCTCTCTAGGATTTAAATTCTCTAGATTGAATCACTAATTATGAGAGCTCCTTGTGTGTTAGGTTGACCATATAGAGCAATTGAGTTGCTTGGGTCAATTGCACATTGACCCCTCACTATACTTTCTCTTATTTCAGCTGAATTTTCTGTCATAAAAATATTATTGTAATTGGTCTACCGATAAGATCTAAGAACGTCCAAAAATTATGAAAATTTTGAATGTTGTTTATGATTGAGTTTCAGATCCCCAATTAAAATTTCAAATCATTTGGAGTTACCAATGAATAAATAAAAATAAAACACTACACTGCTAAAAATCACTCTATCAGCATTTTGGTCGAAGTATAGTTCGACCGATAACCACATTCAAAGAACACTCAAATATTCTGAAATTTTTCTCCAATATGAATGATTGAGTTATCCATATCATATCCAAAATTCAATTAAATAAAAATGTGTAGAAAATATGAAAAATCATTTACCACACTGCTATCCTGAACAAATTCCATATTCATGTACTATCAAAACCCTAATTTTTGCTGATTAGGGTTTACATTTCTCAAAACCTATTTCTTCAAACTAAAATCATAGTTAGAGTTTCTTCTTAGGTTTGAAACATCACAATTGATCTACTACCATTAATCAAGTCTAAACGATGTTCAATCTAATCAAGCATGTAATCATTCAGGTAAACCCTAGTTTACCAATTAAGCACAAATGTGGTCATTACAATTCCCACCCCCTTAAAAAGGTTTGTCCCTAAAACATAAATATGCAAACAAAGTATATTCAACATTTATTTTAAGCTTCTGAAATCTTACATGTTATTACATTCTTGGATTTTATACTTGAATGTAGTTTTCAACGTTAAGTCCTTTATTTCCTTTCTAATCACAACATGTTAAAATAGTTCTCAATGATAACAAACAAATTCTCTATGCCACAATCAATCATAGAGTATATAGAGAAGCAACCATTTCCATATTTTCATACTCTTGAGGTGTTACCTCAACCTTGATAATCTGATCCAACCATCTCAATTCATATAGCTCAATATGTACTATTGTTTTATATTACCTCTTAGTCACAAAAGAGAGTTCACTATGTTGTTTTGAATATTACTATTGTGCTACTCAATAGCAAAGCAGTCATGAGTTGGAAGACTAGATTCAACATCAATTGTATAATACTACTCACGACATCCCCATTTCATCATGGATGCATAAGGTGAAGCATTACCATCACATTCCATATTATTATCAAGTATGAACCCACACATAATTCAAGGTGTAACCATCGGGTTATAGCATACTAGGGTTTCAACATCAGTAACAAAGTACTCCATGATTGTATTAGTCATTCAAGGACTATTCATACCCAATTACCATCACATATTTATATTAAAGCTAGGTATAACAAGCAATACCTCATTAGGGTTACATATCAATACAATATGGTTATCGTCCCTTCTATTCATATGAGTGAATAGGTAAGACTACCTTATTCAGGGTAACCCTTCATTTGTTCCATCATTATTCAACCCATATCACCATACCACAATTGTACAATACTAAGATGGATTACTGGTATAAATGACTACGACTATCAGACACCTTTAATTAACATATTGCTTGCACATGTACACTGAAATCATACGTAGAACCGATTTACATCCCTTAATATACCTTCAACAAATTATACTTCTAAAAATAAATTTACATATTACTAAAAGCCATTGTTTTCTCTTATCTCTCTCCTCATTCACTACTACTAACTTTTTTCTACTTATCCTTCTCATTTTAATCATGTAGATTAAACATTCCTAAAATTGAAACATACAAGGTACAAATAGATTATTCATCATTCTTGCTATCACTACAAGAATTTATCTCATATCACACTTCACTCATATTGTATTTCTCCTTTTGTTCAAAACACACTTGTTATTTATATCTTACGCTTTATTCGGAATCATTTCCATATTGTTTATCAACCTTTCAGATTAACTATCTTTAAATCTTGGATTACTATCAGTGCTAGTTTACTTCTCATAGTGCAAATCTCATGATCTTGTTTTATAGAGAAGCTAGTATTCAAGGTCAAATCACTAGTGACATCCCGTGAACTACTACAACTCTAAACATTTTAGGGTTTGTTCATTATCATTGCATGACGTTATTGTGATGTGACTTTGCTCCCTTAATTTGAAATTCAAACTTTGGATCTCACAAGTTTTACTAAAGTATTCTTTATCTTATCGATTGAATTTCCTTTCTCTTATTTGGCCATTCAGATAGATTACATTCTCAATTACCTTGCTAGGGTTTCATCATCGTATTATGTGTCATTATTACATTCACTAGATGTCTCTACCACGGTGGTTATGCATCATATATGATTCATTTTCTTATCACTTCATTCCCACATTGCTCTCATTAAGGAAGATATGAAAGAGAAGATGATTTTGAGACTTAGAATTCTTATCTTCAAACATTCAATAATACATTTCTCGTATGTAGGTTTAATTAATTATCAAGAAGGATACTTGACTAATTAGCACTTTCTTGAATCTCACAACCTCTTTCTTTTATAATCTAAATTACTCCATTATGTTTCAAACCCTTCTTTACTTTCCATAATCCCCTTACCATATACTACTATTCCACATGTCATCTTTAACTTCTAGTATTCTCTTATGATCATGTTGCTTCTTTTATATGTATGATCAAGTATACCATGTTGCATATATTTCCTTTTATCCTTATACTAATGTGAAGTTGAAATTCTAAATCAATAATCTCTCTACTTGTATCACCTCATGTGTAATACATTACATATCCTTCATTTTAAATCAAATGGCTCATGCATGGGTGAAACATAGTTTCTCTTTCAATCAAGTTTTTCCTTCCTGAATATAGTCTACCTTTGTATGACTTGTTCATTTATTTAGCTACACTTTTGTTCTTCTTTTAGAAACTAGTTTGTTGTTCTATAGAGACTTAGAATCCAAAGGCAGTAAGGATGAATGTATTAACTTCACAATAAAGGTATACATTCCATGCTCTCAATTATATCATAACCCTCATTCCTTAATCAAGCTAATCATTTCCAACATTTATCTTTGTTCTAACTTAGTTTGTTATCCTAGTCTTATGATTTACATGTTCATCTAATTCTCTTTACTTTAACTCTTCTGAAGACTCTTCACTTATATTTACTTATTGTCTACTTAACTCTTTTCTTCTATTCTCCTTTTGCTTTGGAGTACATAAAAACATTATACTCGATTATATAGTCCATTCCTCATGATTGATTCTTACTATCTTGGTCCTTACATACTTTTCTCATATCTTTTCCACATTTCATATTTAGAGTTCATATAATACTAATAATTAAACTTAATCTGAACCTTATGTTGTTTTCCTTTATTCCCAATTAAGGGTTTCTCATATGAGGCCCCAAAGTTGGATCTCAGATATCAGTTCCAACTGATTCTTAGTTATCCCAGTCTTTCCCGTATACTTCAAAATCTTAGAGTATATACATTCATACTAGAATTTGGATCTAATCTATCCAGAATTTACTCTTGTTATGTTACTAATAGGAGTCATTAGATCCCAGTAATGCATCTTGCCAGCCAGACCAGGCCGAACCTACAGTCCTGAAGCCAAGAGCTACTCAAGATTACTCAACTCCTATTAATCTCAAATGTGTGGAAGAAAACTTATTCACTTAGGAAAGCTCATTCAAAGATCATTTCTAGTCTACTTGATACAAAGAATGTAATCAATAAATTCTACAACTACATAGTGTACAACAAATCTTAAAGACCCATATATTTCAAAATATTGAATATCTGAATTCAAACATATAATAGATTTTCTATTCATCTCCAATAAAACAAAAATATGAAATGAAAGTTCTATCTCATTTTATATTTATTCTCTTAATTCATGTTAGTTATCTTGTTTCTAACCCTAATATTTCTAGGGTTCCTCTCTAGACCATCCTTCCACTATATACCTGGCTAGGGTAAACATGAAAAAATAGACAGAGTAGTTTGATACGGGTTGATCTAAGTACTCAGATACCGGGCCAGGATATCCAAATACTCAAATCCCTAGATCTAACATCATAACATCTCATATCTGCCACACTTATGACTCTAACTTACTAACTTAATGGTCCCTGATTACTCACCCTAAGATCTGATACCAAGTTGTTACACCTCCATCTCACAATTACCATTAATCATGAGATTAGGGCATAAATTGAGGATTTAACGTAATACAAAGATCACCCTTAACTTTTTCTTCTTTTTCAAACTCTTTGTTTTCTCGCATTGAATCACATAAACTAACTTTACAAGGGAATCTAAACATTGATTTGTCTAATCTGATTTCAACAGTAAAAATGCATGTATGAACATTCATTATGTTTCTCATACTTTTAAGCACATAAGACTTGCTGATTCACATATATTGCTAAAAGAAGAATAATGTTATACATTATCATTTACAACTCTTTCTTATTTATTTACAAGGACCTAGAGTGATAAGGACCGACTATACTTAACTATACTCAAACTTAACTCTTGTGGAAGATCTACTCTGATGCAATGATATCTTAAATCCCCACAGCTTCCCTAAAAATTTTGAGTAGAGAGGTGAGCCTACTCGCTCAGTGAATGAGTAAAATAAGAATGCAGTCTAAAGTACTGAATCAGACATTTATCATTCTTAGATAATTGAAATTAAACAAGATAGTAATTTCAAATTAAAAGACTAGATATTCGAAACTTACTAATAACATTGAAACCTACATCATTAGAAATGAACAAGTATGGAAATATAATCCTCACTATATTCAAAATTACATTTTAAGAACAACTGTTGTGAAACTATACTTGAATCTTTCTTAGCCTTTCTTACTTATAAGAAACTCTTTAAACCTAAATGAACATATTTTAGCTTATGCCCTAATCATATGCAGTGTACTCTACATATGAAGACTCGTAGCAAACTACGATCTCACCATAGAAGACTTAGCTGATACACCTGGGAATACTAAGCCTGACTACATCGCTGGTCTGCAACAGGAAAATGGCTCTCTGGCCTCGGCACACCTGTTATGCCATAAAAAAATTGGACTCCTCGTCTAACATGAGCACACAGGTAGAGAGTCAAGCAACCTATTGGCTTTATTGTACTCTAGTGCCACCAGGATATCTGGTTGATGTTGGACATGACATTCTATATTTTAAGGAGACTTCCACTAGGGCTTCGTCCCCCATACCACCTGTTAGTACGTTCCAACCCCCGTATACTAGACACTGCCAGGGTTAGGTCATTTCATCCCTACGGTGTAGACCTCTCATATGGAATCTACGATGTTCAGGGCTCCTAAGTCTATTATTACTGCAACTTTGATTATATCTTTCTCTTAGAATGATATCTTTTAACTCTATATATTAATGACTACTCAGACTATTGAATTGAAATTACTGATGATACTGAATTGAATGCTTAACATATTGTTTACCCCTTTCTTAGGGTTTCTCCTTACTCATGCACATATAGCACTTCTCATGTATTCAAACATGTATCATGTCTACTAATATAAATATTCTCATTCAACATTTCTCACATTTATTCATGGCATCGATAACATACCTATCTAGGGTATGTAACAACATGTGCATTTCATGACAAGTATTTGAGTTAGAAAATTTGAATCTCATAAACAAAGCAAGTATGCATATAAGACAATATTTAGGTAAAATCTCACAATATCCCATGAATCATTTCAATCAGCCATTTAATACTAAATTAGATATGTATACTTGTAAAAGCATACTAGATTGGGTTTCCATCCTTGATTACTTGCTATTCACAGGATATGTATTGTGAAAATCAGAAACTCTATTTGTCCATATATCAAATCAAGAGATCCAACATGTAGAATTATATGCACTAGGAACATGAGAAAGATCATATAAGCATTAATCTGAAATTCAGTTATAATGTTGTTCAAGCACCCAAATAACTTAAAAATTTAGATCTTCAGGAGATTCTCAATAAACTTCTTAATTCTATAGTATTCAAGATACATGGATATCTATATCCATTTCATCATATAAACATTTTCATATCATAATTGGAACATGAATTGAAGTATTCTATAAACTGAATTCAAGAACAGTTCTTTTCATTTATTGTCATCTAGGGAAAAATCAAGAATATAAATTAAAACCATCTAATTGAGTACAATTTACTGAAATATTCTTTTACCCACTCACCCTTAGCTATAAAACAACTTAACAATGCAAATCATCCTTGAAAATCTCGATCTCATATCAAATCCCTAGCAATTCACCCTATTCTTCTTCCTTTCAACTCATAAACCCTAAAAATGAGGGATTATGAAGGAAGAGTGAGAAAAGGGGAAGTTTTGATACCATTTTGGATCAAATCAGAGGAGGGATGGAATCTTTAATGTGAGATAAGATTCAACATTAAAGTCTATGCAAAACCCTAAACTTACATGATTTCATCATTCCTTGGACCGCAAAATCCTAGGTCAGCATCTCCATCACTTTCTCTTCTCAAACCCTAACTCTCCCTCTATCTCTAGGATTTCATTTCTATGGATTGAATAACAAATTATGAGAGCTCCTTGTGTGTTAGGTTGACCATATAGAGCAATTGAGCTACTTGGGTCAATTGCACATTGACCCCTCACTATACTTTCTCTTATTTCAGCTGAATTTTTTGTCATAAAAATATTACTATAATTCATCTACTGATAAGGCCTAAACACATCCAAAAATTATGAAAATTTTACATGTTGTTTATGATGGAGTATTAGATCACCAGTTAAAATTTCAGATGATTTCGATTTACCAATAAAAAATAAAAATGAAACACTACACTGCTAAAAAGCACTATGTTAGCATTTTGGTCGAAGTATATTTTGACTGAGAACTACATTCAAAGAACACCCAAATATTCTAAAATTTTTCTCCAATATGCATGATTGCATTATCCATATTATATCCAAAATTCAATTAAATACAAAATTTGTAGAAAATATGAAAAATCATTGACCACATTGCTATCCTGAATAAATTCCATATTCATGTACTATCAAAACCCTAATTTTTTCCGATTAGGGTTTACATTTCTCAAACCCTAATTCTTCAAACTAAAATCATAGTTAGAGTTTCTTCTTAGGTTTGAAACATCACAATTGATCTTCTATCATTAATCAAGTCTAAACGATGTTCAATCTAATTAAGCATGTAATCATTCAGGTAAACCCTAGTTTACCAATTAAGTACAAATGTGGTCATTACAGAAGGGTTCCCAACTAATAACCATTAATTATATTCTGTAATAGAAGTTGAGTGTACTTGTGTTATTAATATAGGGTGATATTATACAAATCTAGAAGTTCATATGATGAACTTATAGATGTTCCAACCATTGATGACTCAATGGTAATACTGTGACAACAATGGAGCTACTTGTTAGGCAAGGAATATCAGATACCATATTACGGCAGTTCCATCTCATATGAGAAAATACAACGAAGAAATAAGGAAACATACAATATACCGACTGTAGAAAAATGTTTCTAACCCGCTAGAATTAGAACTTGCACAACAAAATCATGGTGGACATGTTTAGATCACTAAGAATATGATTCATGGGTGTTAGGCTCTAAGTACATGTGGGAGTATGTTGGTAAGATATACTCATAAAGCTAATCATGTGATGATTGACATGGAATATATCATAAAGGATTTGATTAATACTCATAAAGGCAATCTTCTAATTCATCCTCTTTCATTCAATTATGAGATAATGAGGAAACATTGTGAATGTATAAAGAATGACAATACTCAATGACGTATGTCTTCAAGTACATGACTTGGAGAATGAGATCATATGAATGCTAAGAGTATGTACATTCTTGTTATTTCCCTAGTCAGTTGTTACTGTGGAAGGTTGATAGAAATCAGTAACACATAAGACTAGAATGTGGGTTGGTTGACGAATGAATTTCATTAACCATGACATGGAAATATCAAACCAAGCACCCAGATACATGTTAGGGAACAATGTATCAGACAGACCCACCTTGAGAGTAACATAGGGAAACTATCATTGGTAGTCATAGTCATCTCCTATAGTGAAGGTGGTGATTGTAATTCTTAGACCTAAATTCATAACACTCATCACATGTTGTTGGGTATACTTTGACATCATCAAATGCAGTCCTAAAACATGGATTAACATAAAAGTGATGATTGGATGCATTGACCCATAGGGATAGACTGTGATTGATAGAGATAGGATTTGTCCCTCCTACTAGAGTATGATATCCTGGCCACTTATTAAGAGAGACTGAGAAATGCATGCGCATGCACATGTGAATCACTATATGATATTAAGGTCACATTATCTCAGACAGTCTGCTCTTGGTTTGAGGAACATGAGATGAACATTGAGAGGATGACGAGTCCATGCCTCAAGTTCACTCCGGATATCAGAGACAAATAAATTATACAATTACTATAACATCTTACACAGTTTGTAGGTTTAAGTTGTTCTCCAACTTTGCATTCACTTGGGTAGCACTGATGTGTGACTAGGAACTACTTTGTTCTAGTGATATCATAAGTTAGTTATGAACATTCACTGCCAACGTGATATGAGACCTATAGGGTCATACACAAAGAAACTCGTCTAGAAGAGGAGTTTTATCTTGAATGATGATTGGATTCATTATTGAAGTGTTTTAAGTATTCAATTCACACAATAGATAGTTGATTGCACCCTTGTCGATCATCTTATAGGGTGAGATGGCCTTTTGGTGCACCACAACCATTTGGGTTGTCAAACTGATTAGAAATTGAATTGGCTAAGATCTATCCAAACTGAGGTGTCAATCGACCGGTTCGGCCCAGATCACCTGATGACCGTCTGGGTGAGTGAGACGACTGTATCACATGTATGAGATTGCTTAGTTAGGACAGAGGAAGGTTTTAGATACTTTTTCAAATTCATTTCAATTGCACAATTCTTGTGGTGCAAGGAATTAATGTTTAATATTAATTAGAAACAAACTTCTAATTTCATATGCGATTGGGATACTGTGAAATGACCATCTCACAATACGAGACAACTGTCTCTAAGTTCCAGACGACCGTCTGGGTCACTAAAAGACTGTTTCGTGGTTCGCAAGTTGCGACAATTCAAGATATTTCGGTCCCTTCTACTCCCACACAGATCCCAAGCATACTGGAAACGTTGGCCCTAATCTTGTCAATAAATAGAGGGATATTGGGGGCTTCCTAGAGTATACCAACAACATAAACAATTGAGAATCAATTGCTCTAACAATTGTTGTCCTCTCTTGTTGCGGTAACCAAGAGAACCCAAGCAAGTCATAGCCGACTAGAGAGGGATAGCTACGGGAGAGAACAAGTGATGATCATTGTTGTGGGAGAGCAAGTTGGTGACTAGTACACCAACAGGAGAGACAACTCGTTCATGTCTGTTCTAACAAGACGAAAGGAGTTCTAGTTGGTCTGTGTAAACTACTCTAGAGGTAGGAGTCCTTTGGCTGCTGCTAGGAGAATAGCGTCAGACTGCAGTTCGTGACGAGACCACAGGAGTCGCTGCAGAAGTTGTCATGTTCGTTGTTCGTGGTGAAGATCATGAGCTGTAGAACAACCGTCCAAGAGCAACTTGAAAATAGTTGCAACTGCAACGAGTTGTAGTCGCTAGACTTTCTCTACGACCATATATAAACTCGTAAAGCCATTCTTCCCATTTCATAGTAGTTGGCGTGACCTTGTTGTTATGAGAATACATTTTTCCACTGTCTTACTTTGTCTCTATTTTTTCCAACATTATATATATGATAATTTATTCATGATTAGAACTTGCATTGTCTATTGTCAACCCAAATTCGACCAGGATTGAAAATCGCCACTTAAAACAGATCCAATTTCAATTTGGTCATCATTGTCAAAATCCTAGAGCAGCCCGACTGACAAAATTAAATTATGAAGCCGATTTTTCTGGAATCAGATGAAATTGAATTCACTGATTTAAATAAAATTTTACAGAAAGCGGTGTTTTTAGTTATAGTATTTAACGTAACTAAAAAAATGATTGATGCTATTAAATGCGTGCTTTTTTTGGCCACCAAATGACAGTGTTGAGATATTCATTAGGATAATAGCTTATATATCATCACCACCGCAAGGTTTCTGTATAGTTCAAATCTAAGAAAAAAATGACAATAGCTCATTGCAATGGCGCTGTACGATTGCTTTATAGTTATTCAATTCATCTGTCCACTTCTATTGTTAATTTATTCCGTAGCTTGCAAAGAAAATACTGACATGTTTGTGTGTCCCATCGGTCAAGTGGAAAATTGATTGGCGAGGATTTTCACCTCTTACTTATGTATCACTATAATCCAACATTACGGAAAATGCGTCTGACCGTCGTGCCGATTAATAATATTTGCGGCGCGCCAATTTTGTTGCAAAACGATTGCGAATATGACTTCTCTCTTGCCTGACGTCAATTTGTGAGGTAGAATTTTTGTCAAACTTTGCTGACAACGCGAATCTCACAGTTGTAATGGACCCACCTTCTGTTCAAAGTGGTTTTCAGTGGATTGTGCCACATACATAACATTTACGTCAATAGTCATGAATCATGCCAAAGTATATTGGAAAATCATTTGCTAATATCACGAACTATTAGATGTCTGCTACTAATGTTTACAAGCTTAGGACCAAGAAAAAAGCGAGGATACAATAAATTCAGATTTTTGTGTTTTAGTGGTGTATGAAGTCTCAACGTGGATGATTAATGTTCTTTGCATTTGGTGTGACACTCTAAATAAGTGTCAAGTCAAATCCAAAAGCATGGATCCTACCATCCCTAGGAACCATAGCTCTTGAGGTAAACATTGCTAGGTTTAGGAGAGTCGGGTAGTGTAAGATACTAAGGGCCTGTTTGGTTGGGTGTAATAGGGCTGCAAATGGTGATTATGAAAGTAAAAGGTTAATAAACGATGAGTTCTAACTATTGTTAAAATGTTTGGTTAGATGTGGTATAAATTCCTGGAATATGTTTTCTTTTGTTTGGTTAGTTGTATCATTTATTAACAGCTACAATAGATAAATAGAGTAGAAGAACCATAAAAATTGTAAAAGCATGAGCTCATGTGTTAGCCTTTTTGCGGATACCGTTGTTAACAGCTCCATAAAGGCATGTGACGTTCTGTTTTTTGCAGACCCAACTGGTACACGTACAGGCTACTGGCTACATATGTACTTCTACATGCATAAAAGTTGTAGCAGCTAGCAACTGCACCCGACCCCCCCTAAATCGGGCGCGGTACAAACTCTGGGAATTTCGGGCAACTGGAGCACTTGGGTACAGTTGAGGATCGCTCGTTTACCTCCTCTCACATCGTACCAAACGAAATCTGTCTGTGAAAAGTGAACAATTGTATGCTAAACAAACTGTTTACATCCTACCAAACGTGCCCTAATAATTAACTGCCTAAAACCTAAGGAGCTAGGGGCACCTCAACACCTATTGCGTAGTAAAGGGTACCTTCATAGCCATATTACCTATTCTAAATTACAAATGCACACAAACGTACAAAAGCACATCAGTTTACAAATCACAAGGCACGTTAAAATCCCGAACTCATAGCTCTGCACGGTGGCATACCTTTGCCTCTGCCCTTGTTAGGAGACCGCTGCAATTGACTCTGGCTCCTCTATTCTAAAGTTGTTTATGATTTCTGATATTGTTGTTGCTGCTGCAATACTGAATGCCTCGACCGTGTAAAATTGCTCGACTTTCTTATGTGAGGTTGAGTAGACCACTTCCTAAAGTTGAACTCATGATGGACCATTATTGCCCTGTCAATCCTTCTCACTCCTCCATGAGATACAAGAACATCTGACGAGTCTTCGCATAGAAGCAAGCTGCTGCATATTTGTTAGATATAGAATCTATAAGTCTAATAGTTGCAACTTTTTGTAATATGTATAAGTGGTGTATAGTGCGAGTGGAGAATGGACTCTTTAGTACCACATTGGCTGCATTTAAGCGGAAACCAGGCCTTCCGTATGGGAAGGTTTGCGTTCAAAAAACTAGACTGAGAGAATGGTGGATCACTTACGCACGCCAGGTTGTGCCGGGGCCAGCACTGGCACCAGGCTTCGGGTTCGAGAAAATGATGTCTGACTTCTTTTTATACTTTATTGAATTTTATGTTAGAGCTCTAAACATATTTGACCTGTATTCGAGTGAATCTCTAGTGGCATATTCAAGCAAATAAACCTACTAGAGTACTTGTATCTGAGCAGTGCAAATTGCTCTCTAGTACTTGTATTCGACCATTTGAACTGTATTCGAGTTGTATTTGACCAGTTAAATTGTATTCAAATAGTTACTAAATGTTGGAATGCGAACAATCCTTGGTCAATTATAATTGTAATAAATGTGAAATTAATTCATTTGACACTTCTGTCAGAAATGTGTGATTGAGTGTGTGTCAAAGAGAGGCATTTTGATCCAAAATTCTTCAATAGGCCTCCACAATTAGACATGTCAAAATGGGTCATTGACCCGCGGGAACTCGCGGGTCGACCCAGTTAATACGGATTTGGGTAGGGGTTTTGACCATTCATTTAATAATAGATCAAATTCAACCCAACTTGTTTATCAAGTGAGGTCTCATGGGTTGACCCATTCAAAAAGGACATTATTTGAAAATTAAATTTGATAGATGAGTGTGTATGATAATTTCTAGATATAATTATATACCATGTAGCATTTGAATATATTGTGTTTTGCACTTACATGTAATATACATTTTACATACTTGAACTTACATGTGTGTGTGTATGTGTATATATATATAGAGAGAGAGTCAAACTAGAATATACTCGAGTGTACAGATCGCACGAATACATTCAAGTGTGTTTACATATTAAGACTATTTTTTGCAAAATGTAAGTCATTGATCTTCACCGTCATACTATAACTAGGCTACATAAAAATTTTGAGCTCATTTGGATGAGTGTAACTCACTTATCCAAGGGCAACAAAATCGACGCACGAAATTAATTGAAATGCATAATTTTTACGATCTTTATAACATGACCTAAAAATGTCCAAATGTGCTCAAATTTTACGTATGAGCTATTCACAAGATGTTTAAGAAGATCAACGGATTAGATTTTTGAAGAAAAAAATATTGCATCATGAAAAACTACTTGAGTGTATTCTGCTCCGAATACACTCGACTGTATTCTAGCCTGACAATATATATATATATATATATATATATATATATATATATATATATATATATATTCAAAAATCTAATATGTTGATCTTCTTAAACATCTTGTGAATAGCTCGTACACAAAATTTGAGCACATTTGGACATTTTTAGGTCATGTTATAAAGACCGTAAAAATTATGCATTTCAAATTAGTTTCGCACGTCGATTTTGTTGCCCTTGGATGAGTGACTTACACTCATCCAAATGTACTCAAAATTTGTATGTAGCCTTGTTATAGTAAGCGGTGAAGATCAACGGTTTACATTTTGCAAAAAATAGTCTTGATATGCAAACACACTTGAGTGTATTCATGTGATTTGTATACTCGAGTGTATTCTAGCCTGACTCTGTCTCTCTCTCTGTATATATATATATATATATATATATATATATATATATATATATATATATATATATATATATATATATATATATATAGAGAGAGAGAGAGAGAGAGAGAGAGAGTCAGGCTAGAATACACTCAAGTAGTTTTCATGATGCAATATTTTTTTTTCAAAAATTTAATCCATTGATATTCTTAAACATCTTGTTAATAGCTCATACGCAAAATTTGAGCACATTTGGACATTTATAGGTCATGTTATAAAGATCACAAAAATTATGCATTACAAATTAGTTTTGTGCGTCGATTTTGTTGCCCTTGGATGAGTGACTTACACTCATCCAAATGGGCTCAAAAATTGTATGTAGCCTAGTTATAGTATGAAGGTAAAGATCAATAGTTTACATTTTGCAAAAAATAATCTTGACATGCAAACACGCTTGATTGCATTCGTGGGATCTGTACACTCGAGTGTATTCTAGCCTGATTCTCTCTCTCTCTCTCTCTATATATATATATATATATATATATATGTTTTACTTTGTACTTATCTTGCCAATATTTATGTATGTGTAATAGCAAATATTTTTACTTTATACCGACTACATGCACCGACAAATTGTTCCTCTTTTATATTTGACATAAAACACAACAAGTGAGTATTTTTTGTATTTTTAAAACTAATTTACACAAATGTAGTTTGCTATTATGGTTGAGGTCATATGTAATAAACTACATATTGTTGTTTGTGTTACACATAAAAAAGAGTTGCATTTAGAAAATAATATAGAAAGTTATATTTATATTATTATTAGCAACATTTTTGAGTTTTACTACAAGTTATATGGGTACCAGCGGTTCGACCCATGACCTGTCAGGTTGGGTTTGGGTAGACTTTTGTATGACACATTTAGATGTGGGTTTTTTTACCTGCATCCGTAGTGACCTGAATCAAACACAACCCGACCCACTCATATGATAGGTCTATCCATGGTTCCTGAGTCATGTATCTGATTCGGCCTGCATTAAGGGCATGAGCCTCATGACCTACACTAAGGTGCACGTGTCACATTACTTACACTCTGGACCTGGGTTATGTATCTGAATCGTCCTGCACTATGGGCCTGGACCTCATAACTTGCACAAGGAGTCTACGTCATGTCTAGGGCTGTCAAAACCTGACCCGACCCGCTCGACCCGACCCGACTAAACCGGGTCCGGGTCGTGCATTTTTTGACCCGACCCGAAAAAGACCCGAACCCGAAAAACCCGAAATTAATTACGGGTCGGGTCCGAGTTTAACATTGTCGACCCGAAAAACCCGATAGACCCGATATTCAACAACAGCTGTTGACTTTGGGGACCTGTAGTGTGCAGCCGCTGAGCCGCGGACCAGAGAAAACCGGACCAAAGGCCCAAAACCGGCAGCAAATTAGACTAAACCAGTAAACCTAATGTGAACCCGTTGCCACTTGCCCGTTGTTTGTATCGCCTTGCGGCCTTACCCTTGCGCACACACAGACCGACAGAGGACAGACGACACAATCGTCTCCGACTCTCCACTCCAGGTCCCGATCCGGACACAATCATCTCCGACTCTCCACTCCAGGTCCCGATCCGGCGGTCCCGCTTTGTGCTGCGGCTGCTGAGTGCTGCCATTGTTTGGCTTGCGGCGCCTTGCCCCCCACCCCCCGAATCCCCGACCCCGACCGCTAGTCTGCTACGCTTAGCCGGTCCCGGTCGCCGCCGCCAGAGGTCAGCTCCGCCGTCCGCGCCGTCGCCAGAGGTCACCTCCGCCGTCCGCGCCGTCGCCAGATATAGGTCCGCGTCGTCGCCAAGCTGCTGGCAGACCAAGCTCTTATCTTAATTCCGAGAAGAAGTTGGATCCTTGGACATTGTGAACTCCGAAATGCAGGTCAGAGGTCACCTTTTATTCTTCATCTCATTTAAGTTAAGCTTCTGCAATTCTTCCTTCCGTTCCAGCCCAACCCAAGCATCATATCTGTAATATATGCCCTTCTTCCTCTTCAGCTTTCAATGTTTGTTTGGTCTTCTTCTTGAATACATTGCGGCAAAGGAGTCATTTTTGTCTTCGTGGCTGTCGTGCCAGTAGGGCTGGCAAAACCTGATTGTTGAGGACCGGTGCTAGGCTGGCTACTATTAATTATTAAATATCTCTACAAAACAGGAAGCCCCAACTTCTTTATCTCCACTATAAGGTTTCTTTCTTCCTTTTAATTTTTTTATCATGAATGCCAATACGAATCTAGAACAAAAATTTCTAATATAAACTGCACTTGTATGAGACTCAACTGTATATCTCTTACACATGTTTTAAAATTGTTTTCTAGATACAAAAATGGCTGGAAGGGGGAAAGCACGTAATATTACCCCACTTGATAATGAAGATTCACATACTCAATATTTAAATGATGGTGAAAACCCAATAGAAGTTGACAATCAATATGAGAATGAGGGTGTGGTTTTAAAAAAGAAGCGTGGACGTCAACGTAGTTCTTCTGTTTGGTCTCAATTTGTACCAACTTCTCCTGACCCCAAAACTGGTGATGAAAGGGCAAAGTGCCTCCAATGTAGCACAAAAATTATATCTAATAGTAGGCATGGGACTTCTAATTTCAAAAGGCATATGCTATTTTGTAGGGCTGTTGGAAATAAGGATGTAGGGCAAATGTTGTTAGGAAAGTCACAAGCATCTGGGTCTTTGACTACAAAATGCGCTAAGCTTGATCAAACAACATTTCGTGGGCTACTTACAGTTGCTGTTATCAAACATGAGTTGCCTTTTTGCTTTATAGAATATGAAGCTATTAGAGAGCTATTTTCTTATCTTTCTGAGGATGCTAAGATGATCACAAGAAATACACTAAGAAGTGATGTTTTGTCAAGATATCATAAGGAAAAAATAAAATTGAAATCTGAATTGAAATCTCAATTTGGGAGGATTAGCTTGACATATGATTTGTGGACATCTATCACCACTGATGGCTATATTTGTTTAACTGCTCACTATATTGATGATGCTTGGGTGATGCATAAACGAGTGTTAAATTTCTCTTTCTTTGCTCCACCACATAGCGGATATGCAATTGCTGAGAAGATTTTTTCTATGTTGGCTGATTGGAATATTGAACATAAATTATTCTCATGCACATTAGATAATGCATCTGCCAACAAAGTCTTCATTGATAACTTGAAAGATCATCTAAAGTTGACTAATTCCTTATTGTGTGATGGAGAGTTTTTCCACATTCGTTGTTGTGCTCACATTTTGAACTTGATAGTAATGGATGGTTTGAAGTGTCTTGATGATCCAGTAGGGAAAATACGAGAATCTGTGAAATATGTTAGAGGTTCACAAGCTAGAAAGATGAAATTTTTAGATTGTGTCAAAATTGTGTCTCTTGAGAATACTAGGGGGGTAACTCAAGATGTCCCTACAAGATGGAATTCCACATATCTTATGCTTGATAGTGCACTATATTACCAAAAGGCTTTTATGAACCTTATGTTAACTGATAGTCACTTCACTTCTTGTCCATCTCAAGATGAGTGGATTCGGTTGGAGAAGTTATGCAAGTTCTTAAAAATTTTCTATGATGCTACTTGTGTATTTTCTGGTTCTGACTTTGCAACTGCAAATTTGTATTTCCCTCAAGTTTTCATTGTTCATTTAACTTTGATCCAAGCTAAAGAGGGAACAGATGAGTTCATGAAAAAAATGGCTAATGATATGTTGGAAAAATTTAAGAAATATTGGAATGATTATAGCCATATTCTTGCTATTGCTGTGATTTTGGATCCAATATATAAATTGCAATTTGTGGAGTATTGCTATAACCGGATCTATGGGAAGAATTCTAAACAAATGGAAGTTGTCAAACAAAAATTAGATGCTCTTTTTGAGTCTTACCAACCAGCGGAATCAAGAAATGACAATTCAAGATCCTCCAAAGAAAATGAAGTGGATGTGTTACCTAATTCCTTTGATATGATCCAGGTTACTATAATTTTTTAGTTTGGTATGCTTTGTAAATTTTTAATACATAATTGACATATTATTATTTTTGTTTTACATATAGGACTTTGATGACTTTGAAAGCGAGTTGTCTCTCCCATCTGAAAAAAATTCACAACTTGATGCATATTTGGATGAGCCTAAATATGATAGAAAGACAAAACTTGACATTCTGAACTATTGGAATACTAATAAGTTTCGTTATCCTGAGCTTGCTAGCATGGCTAGAGATGTGCTAGCTATCCCTATCTCTACTGTTGCTTCTGAGTCCACATTCAACACAGGTGGACGTGTTCTTGATAAGCATCGGAGTTCTCTAAAACCTAATGTAGTAGAAGCCATTATTTGCACTCGTGATTGGCTCTATGACAAAGGTATATGGGACAACCTATGTTGACATTATGATTCCATTAACTTTTGCTATATGCTAACAGTTAGCAACTAACTTGTTGGGTTTATGCGCCCTCTATGTGTGTTCTACTTTTGCAATGCAGGTGTTGATGAATTTAGCTTAGATGATGTTTTGCAAAATCATGATGAGGAAAAAACAGTAGAGAGTTCAACAAAATCAAACGTTGCTTCAACTTCAAATGTTTTTTCCTATTTGAATAGAATTTATTCTTTGAAACATGTTAATTGAAATAATAGCATTGTTACATACATATGGTTTCTACTTTCTAATGTAGGTTGATAGTTGAAGACAAGAAGATTGACTTGGAGTATCTTGTGAGCGTGTTTGATAGTTGATAGTTGAAGACATGAAGATCTTCATTGATTTGTGTTGTGTGGTTAGAGAATTTAATATTAGTAGGTTTGGAAGTTTGTTATGTTCTTCGATTTGAACGTTTGTTATGTACTTGAAGAATTGATGTTATTCATTATGCTTTGAAATATTGGGCATGTCATGACTTGTGATTGGGATTGTAAACGAGAGTAAAGACTTGTTGCATGTTTATATATCTTGCTTTTTTAAGTTTGTGGCTGTATTCTTATTTGTTTTCTGGAGTTTGGTCTACATCACAGCTGTTCTTGTTGTCATCTTCTCTGCTTGGTCCTGTTTTCCTTGTTCTAGTTGGAGAAGCTTTGGGCTGTTCGAAAGGAAGAGCTTGTTATCTTGCTTGGGGAGCTTATGTTTGTTGCTTTTGCAGACTTGGAATTTCTGGTTGAATCTGCTGTTGTGTTTCTTTTTGTTCGTGTCCTTTGTGGCTGTATGAAACTAAGGCAATGCTTTTTCAAGAACGCAAGTGCTTATTTTTTATATAAGTGTTGAGATTCAGGAACGGAAGTGCATGTTTTGCATTTATTTTATAAGTGTTGAGATTCAAGAACGGAAGTGCATGTTCTGTAGTTTGTACATATACTTTTATAAGTATACGATGTCCATTTTGATAGTTCGTACAATCTCACACATCAATGCTATCATATATAGTGTTTATTTACCAAATGGTGGCTAATAGAACATAATTTCCAGCAAGTTCTGTATTTTTGCAGCAATTTCGGGTTGATTTTCGGGTTTTCGGGTTAGACCCGCAAATCTTATTTTCGGGTTCGGGTCAGCTAAGGTGGACCCGAAATTAATTTCGGGTCGGGTTCGGGTCTTCTATTTTTAACCTGACCCGAAATGACCCGAATTAGAACCCGCTCAACCCGGACTCGATTGCCAGCCCTAGTCATGTCTTTCTTACATTGGCCTACACTAGGGTGTCTGGGCCACATGACTTACACAAAATGCTTGGGTCATATCTTTCTTACATTGGCCTACACTAGGGTGCATGGGCAACATGACTTGAACAAAGGGCCTGGGTCATGTCTTTCTTGAGTTGACCTGCACTAGAGACTAAGTCTAACTTCATAATTTGATGTCATGTTATTAAATATGATTTTAACATGAATACATTCTGACTTCAGGGTCTTATCATGAGCTTAAATCTTAAAACACAAATCTTATAAAATCTTATCTTACAAAAATAATCACAACTTAATTCATTCTACTCTTATACTCTTACAAAGTACCCAATTTTTAGGTCTTAATCATCTAAGAAATCTTAATAACATATCTCTACTTGAAATCTTGAATACAATCTCATTCCACATTATCAAGTATGACTACCTTGCTTGCATAATTTAATTTGTAATTATATTCATTAGTATGAATCATTACTAAGAAATCTTATATGAACATGATCCTTTAATTTTCTCATGAACACTCAGTTCACGAATTCCAATCATTCTAAGGAATTTTAGTAGCATATCTCTACTTGAGATATTGGGTATGTGTCAAAACACAATCATGAAGATATGAAAACTTCAACTACATATCTTACTTAAAATATAGAACATTAGAACACATAGATAATAATGTCCTATTTGAGAAAAATTTAAATAATCTGAGCTTAATAAATATAAATACTCATGAATGGGAACCACTTACTTTGCTTTGTAAAATCCCGCACTAAAGTCATTCAAACTCCCTTATCCTCTAATCATTTATTACACTTTTAGGTCCAAATGACCTTTCTAAGGGGTACAAATCTCAGAGTCTTTTTTATCTTCTTGGATGATAAGATCCATTCACCATCTTGTTATGGATTACCAACCCTCAAAACACTATGGTCAAGGTTGTAGTTTATTGTTCCTCTTAAGGAACCAAACTAGGGCTTTAAGACTATACATGATAAAGCATTCAATGTTGTTTCATGGTTATTGATCATCACTATGATCTTCTACTTGAAATTAATGACTCATATATGGTGATTTCTTCACCAAACCTTAAATCATAGTGCCTATTACATCAATATGTCCATTTTACCAAAGCATTCACTTATCTTGGGGAGTTAAATGAATTTTCATTACTTTTGTTTTTAATATCATTCTTAATTATTTTCTTCATTTGATCATGGTTCTTTAGCATGACTGAACCCAAAGTAATAGCAGTCACTACTCTCTCATGAAACCATTCTTGTCCCCAGAAATACTGCATCAAATCTTAGTCAAGCAACTTCTCTAGGCTTTATCTCATGTGAAAATCATCTAAATCCAATATTATAGTGATCCTAGATTATTGATTCATACTATCACATATCTTGTATCACCATATGCTTAAAGCTTCCTCATGTATAACCTTAATTGTTTTTAGTTACGTCTAGAAATCATCATACCTTAAGATTAAACTTGGTTCATAACATCGGTTCTATTATCCTAAAGTATTTTCTTTAACAAAACATCATGATCAGACTTGTATTTGTAATCCCTCCTTGGGATGAAGGTCCTAAACACATCTAAAGTTCTATAAATCTCATCAAGTATACTAGGAAAAAGGATCTCATCTCCCTCTAATCATTATTCCACTTTACAACCAAGTTATGCATCTATTTCAAATATATCTACCTTTAGCATGCGTTCTAGGTTCTAATAGGTATGCAATTAGGTTTAGGTGACCATCTACCTCAAACTTTTCATGTCAACTTTACTTTTTTTGTCACCTTTGGATTGCATGTTGGTCGATCATACAACAGAAGGAGTCATGCCTTATCATATTTATCTCACTTAATAGTACACATGTCCCATACCATATGCACTAGAAAGAGTGAGACACACATAATCCATATATAATTATGCATATAACATCCCCTCTATAAAACCTTGTTAGCTTGTGTCCCATACCACAAACATGTGGGAGAAAGAGAGGACATGATATACACAGATCTAAAGTTAACATAAACAGTTCAAAGTATCTAGACATGAACCCTAATACATATCTCAACTTCTATTTCCTGACTAAACCTTTAAACTAGATTCTACTATCTTTTACTCACTTCTTTTGTAACCATGGACACTAACTATCTTTCTAAATCTATCTAGTTTCACTTGGCTTATAATGGGGAAATCTAAATATGAGAATTTTCCTGGTGGCCATCTACATTATTGCTCTGATACCATATTGTAACACCCCAATTTTCTTATCATAAGAGTGAAAGCTAAATTTTTTTCCAACTGAAGAGCATTACTAACATGATATGCATTAAAATAATGATTAATAAGAATCATTACAAATAGTGTATGAAATAAATTCTCAGGAAAAGAATCATGGATACTTCAAACTTTATAAAAAGCATATATTTCACAAGATGCTAAATCCTGTACTCTATCTTAATATCTCAAATCGTATAGATGGCACCATACCAAGGAAACCTCTTAAATCTGTGGTCGAATCCTTTATCTTGACCTCTTTCCCTAAAGATTCGTACTTGTGGACATCTCATCCCCAGTCATGTATAAAGGGAAACTTAGATTAGAGTAAGTGGCATTGACTTTCCAATAAGATAAATATGAATATATTATAACTGAAAGTTGAACTAATATCTAAAAGTTATAAAGTTATAATGAATTGATGTGCCTTTCATTTATCTCTTTCATCTGTTGTGGCCGCCAATATATGACAAGTCCTCCTCTGTGACACCGATGCATTTCTATGGTGCAATACACTCTCTGTTGGCACAATGTGCCCTCTGTTGAAACTGAAGTGTCCTCTATGGTTCAAAGCACCCTATGTTGGCACAACATGCCCTATGTTGTCACTTAAGTGTACTTTATGATGCAACACACCCTTTGTTGGCACAACACGTCCTCTATGACACCCGTAGTGTCTGGCACAGTGCATCCCCTGAATCGTCCTGGGACTCTCTGGTGAAGACTTATCCTATAATGTATACAGTTGACGTTTTGATGTGATTTTCTATTTCTATTCTTAATTTCTTATATTTGAATCTTAATCTCTTATCTCTAATTATGTTCTTAATTTCTTATCTCTGAATCTTGATCTATTATCATCGAAATTTTTTTTGTTCTTTAATTGTAAACTGAATCTAAATCTAAATCTAAAATTTGGTATTCTTATTGTCTAGATAAATCCTAATATGAAACTTTAATTTGAAAGAATGACTTAATTAACTTCTGATATCAAATATATGATATCTTAGTATAAAGCTTGAGAAAATAAACTGAGCTGAATATAGAAATATTAAGGATCTGAAAGTTATATAAATATTAAATACCTAAAATCTAATAATATGACAACATGACTCAAACTGAACAAAATCTGATTACTCAAAGTATGACAGGATATGAAATACTAAAGTTTGAAAGTAACTTAATCTCTAAGTTACTTTGTAGGAATGTGTAGGCTGAAGCATATAACTATAAAATTCAATGTACATGGCCCACTTACCTTGTTTGAGGAGATCCTTAACATTGTTTGGATTCTTTGATTCATTGCATATTTACCTGGACATTAACAACATTCTATAAATCCATGTGTATGGTCCCTCTTTTTATTTCCACATATCAACCCCCATCGCTCTAACCGCCTAGCCTATTGGGATTCTTGTTTAGACTAAACACATATCTGATCTAAACACACAATAAAATCTTATCTTTGAATATGTATCCAAACTCATATTATATAATCACTACAAACTTCATACTCAAATAAGTCATAATAATCAAATAAAGTACTAATATGTGAACATATTGATCCATGACCAAGGTAAAACTTCCAAATATAGTTATATATCTCTAGTTACTGTGATTTAGTTGAAATTAGGTACAAATATCACAAAAACTCTATTTTGTAGTAATTAAGCATATATGTAATGTAATATCTCATACATATCCATAAAACATATCATATAATATCTTATTAGGTCTAAAAATCAAATATTGATTCATGAAGGCATGGAGAATCACCAAAATTTTGAAAATTGTAAGAACATTGTGCATTAAGGTTTGGGTAAAAAAACTCATGTCATTTCAATGTAAAACAATGCATGAAATATCCAAAATACCCTTATTAGGGTTTACATCAAAACACAGCTAAAGAATCTAATCAACAAGATTAGGTCATGGAATCATGTTAAACATATCTAAATACACTTACTATAAACAGTTCATAAATTTCTAAAAGTGTTTGCTATTTTTAGTGTTCAAATCATTAAAATATCACATGAGCCTTAATACACAAAATATATACAGGCATAAACGTCAAAACCACTCATTGAAGCAATTTTTAGTATATAGTACATTCAATATCCTTTTATTGATACCTACTACACCCTATACAGACAAAAAAAGCCCAAGATATGATTTTTCTAAGATTATTACCTCTTCAACGATTTGTGGTCATTCACATTTGATCTAGTGGTCCTTATTGGCCCTCACTATGCGCCCAATATCCCTACACCTTGGTGCCTCACTGACCCCCACTCGAGATCTGACCCCTCTTCACCCGTTTACTTGGGATACTACCTTCTTTCAAAAACCATGAGCCCGACGTCCCATTTGTTGTGAGATGAACTTCCAAAGAGCAACGCTTGCCCACCTGGTCACTTGGACCATGACCGGAGCCCAAGCCATGTCCGGCCTGGCCTCTTCGACATGACTGACTGCTTGTTTGTGCCTCACTCCCATAAGGTTGAGAAACCCCAAAGAGGTCCTCCATTGTACTGCCACTCCTCCTTTCTTTCTCATCTTCACTTTCCCCTCTCTCCTTTGCACTAAATAAATGCATGGGAACCCTAATTTGTAAGGATCTGAGACCTTTTAAGACCTTGAATTTCTTGATAATTAGGAGAGTCTCTCCACACCAGGTGAAGGTTCTCCCCAGTCCGCGATGGACTGAAATACACCTTCCCCTATTTCTTTTATTTTAGTGTTTTGATAAAAGTCCAATTCTAATCAGTATTTATTTAGGCCACATACTAACCTCATTTTATCCCAACTTTTGGAGTTAGCATTATTTTTCCTTATAAAAGAGATTAAGTCAAAACTAATCTGACATTACTCTAAACTTGTATTTTAAGTAAATATTAGATAATTACTAAACTAATCACCAAGGCCACTATATAAATCAAAATCATCTAAAATTTCTCCCATGATCATACATTCTAATTATCTACCAATTACAAATATTTTAAGAATTTACTATGAGCACGAAATCCTCCATTCCCAATTTTGTACTCCAAGGACCCATTTGTAAACTATGTTTGGCCCAAAATGGGCCAATAATGGGTTCTAGGGAATATGACCCATTCCTTGGTCTTCCAAAAGGTCCATAAGTTCAACTGCAGTATCAATTAAAAAAACTCAAACTTGAACTAACCTAATTTCTCAATCGAATCCTCCTTATTACACATTTGATCATTATCACTTTACTTACTTTATATGAATACCCAAACTACATCTAGGGCTCAAATATATTGAATAGAATCATCATATTCCCTTCATTATTCTTCCTTAGTTACATGCTTTTCCCTTATATCCAAATATCATGAAATTTTTTTGGAAACTTATTCTAACCATAAATCAATTCTATATTGATTTCACCAATAATCTAATCATTTATTCACTAGGATCTAAAAATAAGGATATGATACAAATTGTGTCAGTTGAAATTTATCGTAGGTTCAATCTTACACTATGAAAGAAGTGTAGTCAACATCATAAAGAAAATAGATTGATGAGAAACAAAAAGGTATGATCCAAAAGAAGACAAAACCAAATTGTGTTGGATTTGTAGTCAGGGTGCTCATTGGGCTCATGAAGTCCAAGAAACTTGTTGTCTCTGATGGAAATATGGTCAACAAGATGACCAATACTCTTGCCAACAATGATGTGTACATAATTCTTAAACCTAAAATTCTTTGACATATTTGAAACACTATATTGGATTGTTGGTTATTTGGACAAATGTGCATGTATATGCTGAGAAAGCCATTTTTGCATCTTACCAAGGCAACAACAATTGGTCTTCAATGACTTTAGGAGATAACTCCAATGCTTCATTCAAAGGAAATTTTTATGTGTCTTTTCAAGATCAAGGGCTAACTAGAATTTTGTCATGAAACTGTTAATTACCGAATCCAAACTCTAGTGACTAGAAAGTCAACTACAAAGGACCCAAAAGTATATCCCTAGCAAGATAATGTATCAAAGCATGAATGCAAAGGTGTAAAATCTTAGAATAAATAAACAATTAACCACATGCATACACCAAAATCTATAATTGTCAACATATAAAAAGTATATTATTACAACATTGTTCATGACATAGTTTCAGTTACACATTTAAGAGTACATTATACAAGTCCAGTCATTTACAGTAAACTAGGATCTTAAGACAGAAGGTACTACCTAAACACCTGATCACAAAATCATATCCTCCCAAGCTATCCTTGTAACATAAAACATACAAAAACAAGTGTATCAACACACATATATCTAATGTTTTTATAATTTTAAAAGATTTAAAGAAGCAAACAAACAAGTGTAGTTAGATTTAATTAATTATAAAAACAAAAACCCATATTTGAATCATTTTACTCTAGTATATGAAGCAAATCATGTATCATAAGGTCTTCGACCAACTTCTCATGAAATTTCATCTATGAGGATGCTTAAGGCTCAAATCCCTTACCTAACCATGTTCCTACATGAGGGACTTCAAATGATGAAATCCTTTAAGTAAACCCTATTTTGAAGTTTGTATAGTGGAATTTCATATTATGTGTCGAAGTACAAAATCAACAAGATGAAACATCACATACAATACAACAATACTACATGTCAATCTGGGGCATGTATGAATGCCTACATAATATTCAAGATTTATGCAAGAAAATCATAAACATACAATAACTAAAGCCCATATACCTGATTCTGTAGGTTCTTTACCTATCCTTGACCAATTAGATTATAAGAAACCATCTGATTAAGAACATAACCATCATTAAGAAAGGGTCAACATGTTTAATTATTTATTAGGTCCATGATAGAATCTTGGTGAATTTATGTTCAAGGTTTGTTATTAGCATATTTGTTTATCTTTTACTGATACAAGGTCCATCATGAAGGTGTGTTTCAAGTTTTAGTCATTCCTAGATTTCATTCACTTTCTATGATTCTGACAAGGTTTATTCCACTTATGTAGATTTTGAACGTTTACATCTTGATTAGAGTATGGCCCATAATAGAGCTAATTCGAAAATAAGGATCCATGTATCGGACACCAACATGGAAGGGATTGAGGTTTAGATGATGATGTACATTATAAGGTCAAATGACTCAAAATAGGGAAATCAAGATAAAGGTACATCAAGTCATGAGATCGAATCATGTAAGGTGATTAAGATTAGCAAGACTAAGACAATATTAGCATATATCAAATATGGGTGTATGGTCACCTAAGTCTAGTTTCATTAGATTCAACATCATCAACATGCATTCAAATTTCTAATGTATAAGACTTATGTCATTAGGGCTCAACATACGATCTAGGTGAGCATCCACATCAAACGAGGCCACAAGGATTAGGAAAATCCATGATTTGAAAAAGGATGACATGATATTTGAATCTCCATTAGAACTAAGGCACAAGAAATACATTTAAATTCATTAAGGTCACATCGGCCATTAGGGTTGGGTTTTGTTGACACAAACATCACCATAACACAAGAGGGGTAGACTTTATCCATCTAGGTTACAATACATCATGAGGTTACTAATTTCAAGATCTAATAGGGACTGATGCACAAAAAGGGGTCAAGCCATCATTTGATTATATAATCATCATTCAAGTCATACAGAGGTCATAATAATGGATATCATGAAATTTGAAACAAACAGAAGTATAGGTATTTCATTGGTGATAAGTCTCATGGAGGGCACATATTATAAACTTTCAAGGTTAGAAATAGGTTGGATGATGTATAGAAGTAAGATGCCTATATAGAGCAAGATTCATCAACAATATCCACCATGAGTCACATTGAAGAAATCAGAGTCATCCATGCAGCAAAAGGTGTGATTAGGGCCTCCACTTAGTCTAAAAATTCACAAAGGTTATTGATTTGATGATTAGGTGCATCTCGATGCATTCATGGTTCATGATTAACCACATACATGCACTAATGTGTTGGTATGTATGCCCATAGAGCTAATCATATGATGATTATATCGGTGCATCATGTAATTGATTTGATAATAAAAAGGTAATTTCATCTATTATGTTTGTCTCAGTCATGAGATGTTGATATAAACATAATAGATGTCTAAGTAATGATGTTACTCAATGACATATGCCTTCTGGTTAAGGACCAAAACAATGAGATCATATGTATGATAAGATTACATGCATTCTTGTAATGTCCCCAATCAGATATTATTGTGGAAGAAAAATAGACCAAAATAACATATAAGATTAGAATTTGTGTTGACTGATGACAAAGTCCTATTAGTCATAATATTGGATACCAAGTCAAGAACATAGGTACTTGTTATAGAAAAATGTACCAGACAAACCCACTTTGAGAGTGATACATGGAAACCACGGAATGGTTGTCAGAATCAACTCTCAAACTAATAGTGATGATTTTGGTTCTTAGACCTAAAGTCACTACACTCATCACATGTCGTTTGATGGACTTTGGCACAATCCAACGTGACCTTGAATAAGGGTTTCCATAATGGCAGTGCTCGAGTACATTATGACACATGCGAATTAGATGTGAATGATATAGATGGGATTTGTATCTCCTATAGGATTTGATATCCTGGCCACTTGATAAGAAAGACTAAGAAATGTATGGTCATACTCATGTGAGTAAATATGTAATATGTGAGCTCACATGCATCTCATCCATTCTGTTTTACTTTAAGGAACATGGATTGAATGTTGAGAGGATGATGATTCCATGCCTCATGATCAATCTAGATATCAAAGACAAAGGAACTATGCAATCTTGATAAAACTGATCATGGATTGTAGGTTAAAGTTGTTCTCCAACTTTCTGATTACTTGGGTAGCAATGAAGTGTTTCTAGGTAACACAGATTTCTTATGGTCTCATAATCTAGTTATGGACATTCATTGGCAAAATTATATGGGACCTATAGGGTCATATACAAAGGATACACTTGGAATAGGAGTTTACTCATGGATAACAATTAACTGGTTACTAAAAGTATTTAGGTAATCAACTTAAGAAAAATTGGATGTGAGTCGACTGACTAGTGTGTGGATTGATCGAATGGAAAGTCCAGTTGACTATCTAAACACCATTTGACACTAGAGAATGGAACCAGCCAGCCAACTAATTGGAGTGTCCAACCGACTAACTGGACATTGTTCCTAGAGCATAGTCAAAATACTCAGTCGATTGACTAGAGTGTATGAATCGACTGATTAGATGCCAATGAACAAATTGACTTGGTCAAATGATCAATGACATGTGTAACAATGCGCATTATCATTGCATTAAAAGCCAAAGTTATTGTGTTGTTTATCACATGCCAATCGATCGAGTAGCCACATGTAGCATTTGTCAAACCATGAGATATGTCATTTTGTATCCCCTAGGTTTTAGAAACCCTAGAATATAAGGAGTGGGTGGCCAGGGATATATATACACACATTTTCTCAACATTATGGTAACATGAAAGCCTGAGTAGTCTTTCTCAAGAAAGGGAGAGATCAAGGGGAAAGAAAATTGATTCTATCATGTTGACAACAAAACAAGAACTCCTTCCCATTGGCTCTGGAAGCGTTACATGGAGTTCTCGGTGGTATGTGTGGACTACGTAGATGTAAGGCCCCTAAACTTGCTTAATGATTTGAATGAGATTAATTACCATAATTTAATACTTATAACCCTAATCCAAACTTTTTATATTCTTTGAAATCATAATACAAGCTTAAGTTTCAAATTTGGCAATTTGGACACTGTTTGAGCAAGTTATGCAATTTTATGCACATTTAGGAATTTTCTGCAATTTACCCAATTGAGAGGTTTTCTTTGCAATTTATCACTTGAATTATGTTCCTTGGATATTCTATCATCATTCTTGATCTTTTTGAGCCACGGGGCGCCTATTTAAACCTTGGTTTGAAGGTGTTTGCTCCAAGGGTATTTTAGGGTTTTCCCCTTCACGGATGAGCTACCTTTAGTAGTTATCAACTAATGAGTTATTTGATTGGCTGGGAAATTCAACAAAGGAAACCTAATAAGGTTTATACACATGGTGGGGGAGCTTCTTGTATGTGTGCTTGTATATTCTTAATAAATTAAGGCCATGGACACTTGGATAGATACTAGAACTTCAACTTTTTCCTTTTCTTTATCTTAAAATATCATATACATATCTCCAAGCACCAAAACGAGACATTTTCTCTCCAGCACCTCCCTCCTTCTCCCAACCTCGTTCTCCCTCTATTTAGCTACGAATTTTTCTGCCCAAGGAAGAAGAAAGTGGGGATCGTCTTGGAGAAAGGATCTAAGGTTGAAATTGACTTCATTTTAGGGTTGAAAAAGCTTCCTTCTAGTGATCTTGACCTAAAAGTGTAATAATTCCATTATTTCCTCTGTCTATTTCTTTTTTATCCTTCCCCCTAGCTTTCTCCAGGTCGGAACCTTACTTTTCCATGGTAGAATTTTGTTATGACCACATCTGAGCTTAATTGGTAAACTAGGGTTTACCTAGATGATTATATGCTTAATTGGATTGATAATTTCTTAAATCTAATTAGTGATGATAATTAAATTATTATGTTATAAGCCTAATATGAACATTAAGTGTTCTATTGTTTGAGAAATTAGGATTTGAGAAATATAAACCCTAGTTGGCTGAAATTAGGATTTTGATGGTACATGAGTATGGAATTTGATCAGGATAACAGTGTGGTAAATGATTTTTCATATTTTATACAAATTTTGTATTTAATTTAATTTTGGATATGATATGGATAACTCAGTCATTCATATTGGAGAAAAATTTCAGTATATTTGAGTGTTCTTTGAATGTGGTTCTCGGTCGAACTATACTTCAACCAAAATGCTGATAGAGTGCTTTTTAGTAGTGTGATATTTTATTTTTATTTAATATATTGGTAATTCCAAATGATCTAAAATTTTTACTGGGTATCTGAAACTCAATCATAAACAAAATTTAAAATTTTCATAATTTTTACATGCCTTTAGACCTTATCAGTAGATGAATTATAGTAACTAACATTTCTACAGAATTCTGGATAGCAGTGCTTACTCGATTTTTAATTATTTAATGGAAGCTTGAAATGATCTCAAGTTTTAACTAATTATTTTTAGCTCAATAATACACGACATGATAAATTTTCATAATATTTGGAGAAGGTTTGATCTTTGAAATACACGAATTCATAGAAACCTTTTTATGACAGAAAAATCTACTGAAATAAGAAAAAGTTTAGTGAGGAGTCAATGTGCAATTAACCCAAGCAGCTCAATTTCTCTGTATGGTCAACCTAACACACAAGGAGCTCTCATAATTCATTATTCAATCTAGAGAAATGAAATCTTGGAGAGAGAGAGAGAGAGTTATAGTTTGAGAGGAGAAATTGATGGAGATGCTGACCAAGGGTTTTGCAGTCTGAGGAATGATGAAATCATGTAAGTTTAGCTTCTTTGGATATAGTTTCATGGTGAATCTTCTCTCACATGTTAAAATTCCGTCCCACCTCTGATTTGATCCAAAATTGTATCAAAACTTCCTCTTTTCTCAATCTTTCTTCATAATCCCTCATTTTTAGGGTTTCCGAGTTGAAAGGAAGAAGAATTGGGTGAATTGCTAGGGATTTGATATGGATTCGATATTTTCAGATATGGGACACGTTTTTAAGGTGTTTTCACACCTTAGGGTGAGTGGAAACTTCCTTTAAACAGTATATTGAACGAAAATTGGTTAAATCAACAATAATCTTTAATTGCTTAGTATGCGACTACAAACCCTGAATTGTCTATTTGTTCTAAGTTGTTGCAAAATGATATGAAATGGATTCTTCATTTGTTTGAATGAATTTCAGATGATAAATTCATACTAGAAATGTATACAATGCATTCTAATGAGAATTTCCTAAGTATTCACATAAGTTATAAGAGTAAACTAAAATATAGGGAATTTGTCTATGACTGAAATTTGCTATATAAGTAAATAGAGAATGTTGCTTATCCAGATCCCCTTGGTTTTGAATGATTATTTATCTAAATTCACAGTACATATATGTCAGATACTATCTTGGATTTGATTTGAAAGTGAGTAGTGTTTGTTTGGTATCTCAATGAAGAGGGTGAAACCCTAGATGCGAGGAAAGTTGGATATTTGCGAATAGATATCTTGAAATCCATTTGAAGGGATTTTCTTGACTGATAGAATTTATTTATTCAATGTTAATATTGATGCATGATATCCCAGTGAATGGCATGGAAACCAAAATTCAGCTCAGTTCCAAGGTTTCATACATATATTGATTTTATATGATTTGTTGATAGTAGTCTTTATTCAGTGAATGTTTATGTCGTGTAAAATCTTTATGGGAGCCATGAGAATAAGTTGTTGCCTAGTGAGAGGTGACAAGATGTGTGATGGCCTTATGAGCCATGAGAATACTTGTACAACCAGTGAAATGAATACCTTGGTCTAAGGACCTAGAGGTAATGGTTACTTGTTATAGAGGTAACAATGCTATGTGATGATCTAAGGGTTTGAATACCCATATCCAGTAATTATGATAATAATGTGAAGGGATGAGAATTCCTAGTAATGTGATAAGGGATTAAGATCCCATGTATCATGTGTTGTAAAGATTTGAAAAGTACGTGATAGTACACCTTTCTTTGTTGCATTTGTTGTGATTAAATGAATCCCTAAGGGTAGGGTGTTCAATGAATCAAGTATTGTGATATCAATGTTCTCAATTATTATTAATAATTCTTGTCATGATACGTAATTAACTCTTAATTGAGTTATTAGATGCACAACTCAAGCTTTGGGTTGATATCCACATTCTTTGAGAAATTATAGATAAGTTGCAGGTGCTATTGACGCTTACTCATATGTCAATTAGTTAACTCTTATCAGTGTAATAAGATGATAAATTGCATGATTCTAGTGTGTATGTGCCAAGTGGACATGTAATCTATTTATTTAAAAAATTTAGTCTGCCTACATGTATAGTATGTTGATTACTCAGTATATTACAGTATTTTGAATATACTGTTCTGCCAAGTTTAGAATGATATACATGTTGTATTATAACTTCAAATAAGTAGACGTGACACCCTAGAGATACCAGAGTCAAGTATAAGTAAGAGAAGGGTACAATGTATAAAAGAGATTTCTAGGAATAATAAAATAATAGACTTAGGAGCCCTGAACACTTTAGAACCACTATGTGAGGTCTGCGCCTTAGGGGTGAAATGACCTAACCCTAGAAGCGTCCAGTATACAGGGGTCAAAACGTGCTATCAGGTGGAACGAGGGACGAAGCCCTAGTGGAAGTCTCCATAAATTATATTTTGCAGTGTCAAACTTCAACCAGAAGTCCTGGTGGCACTAGAGTACAGAAAAGCCAAGAGGTGGCTTGACTCTCCGCCTGTGTGCTCAGGTTAGAGGAGGAGTCTAGTTTAGGCCAGAGATCCATTTCCGTGTTGCATACCAGAAGAGTAGTCAGACTTAGCATTTCCCGAGTGTGTTTGCTAAGTCTTGTACGGTGTGATCGTAGTGCACTACAAGTCTTCATATGTAGAGTACACTACATATGAACAGGGCATAATAAAATGAATGAGAGGTCAGACATGTGTGTACAGTTATTCAATTATTCTTTGTATGTTTCTGAATTATTAGTTCTCTTTATGATCAATAAAACATTTCATATATTGATTCACTCTTATATATATTTAAAGTATCTTGCCATATTTATGATTGTATTAGACTCTTTAAAGCTTACTTTTGTTATAATTGATATCAATTTCTCAAAAGTATATATGTAATTATATCTGTGCTTTAGATTGTTTCTTTGAAGTACTCATTCACTGAGCGAGTAGGCTCACCCCTCTACTCACAATTTTTAGGGAAATCACATTCACTTGAAGAAGATATCATTGCATCAGAGTAGATCTTCCACAAGAGTTGACTCTGAGTATAGTTAAGTTCATTCGGTCCTTGTCACTCTATGTCCTTGTAAAGAAATAAGAGAGTTGTAAATGATGATGTATAACATTATTCCTCTTTTAGCAATATGCGTGAATCAGCAAGTCTTATGTGCTTAAAGGTATGAAGAACATAATGAATGTTCATACATGCATTTTTACTGTTGAAATCGTATTAGAGAAATCAATGTTTAGATTCCCTTGTAAAGTTGGTGTATGTGGTTCAATGCGAGAAAACAAAGAGTTTTGAAAGAGAAGAAAAAGTTAAGGGTGATCTTTGTATTACGTTAAATCCTCAATTTATTCCCTAATCTCATGATTAATGGAAATTGTGAGATCAGGGTGTAACAACTTGGTATCAGATCTTAGGCTGAGTTGTCAGGGAATATTAAGTTAGTAAGTTAGAGTCATAATTGTGGCAGATAGGAGATGTTATGATGTAAGATCTGGGGATTTGAGTATTTGTATAACCTGGCCCAGTATCTGAGTACTTGGATCAACCAGTATCAAGCTACTTTGTCTATTATTTCATATATACCCTGGCCAGGTATATAGTGAAAGGATGGGATAGAGAGGAAACCTAGAAATATTAGGGTTAGAAATAAGATAAGTAACATGAATTAAGAGCATAAATATAAAATGAGATATAACTTTCATTTCATATTGTTGTTTTATTGGAGATGAATAGAAATGCTTTTATATGTTTGAATTTAGATATTCAGTATTTTGAAATATATATGGGTCTTTAAGATTTGTTGTACACTATGTAGTTGTAGCTTTTATTGATTACATTCTTTGTATCAAGTAGACTAGAAATGATCTTTGAATGAATTTTCCTAAGTGGATATTCTTTCCACATGTTTTAGATTAATAGGAGTTGGTTAATCTTAAGTAGCTCTTGGCTTTAGGATTGTAGGTTCGGCATGGTCCGGCTGACAGGATGCACTACGGGGATCTAATGACTCCTATTAACAATATGATAAGAGTAGACTCTGGATAAATTAGACCCACATCATAGTGGGAATGTACATACACTAAGATGATGAAACATATGGGAAAGATTAGAATAGGTAAGAATCAGTTGGAACTGATATCTGAGACCCAACTTTGGGGCCTCATATGATAAATCCTTAATTGGGAATAAAGGAACACGATGTAAGGTTCAGATTAAGTTTAATGATTAATATTATATGAACTCTGAATATGAAATATGGAAAAGATATGAGAAAATTATGTAAGAGCCAAGGTATTAAGAATCGATCATGAGGAATGGATTATATAACCGAGTACAATGTTTTTATGTACTCCAAAGAAAAGGAAAAATAGAAGAAAGAAGTTAAGTATATGATAAGTAAATATAAGTGAAGAGTCTTCAGAAGAGTTAAAGTAAAGAGAATTAGATAAATATGTAAATCATAAGACTTGGATAAGAAACAAAGTTAAAACAAAGACAAATTGTTGGAAATGATGATCTTGATTACGGAATGAGGGTTATGATATAATTGAGAGCATGGAATGTATACCTTTATTAATAAGTTTAAAACATTCATCCTAACTACCTTTGGATTCCAAGTCTCTATAGAACAACAAACTAGTTTCTAAAAAAAAGGATAAAAGTGTAGCTTAACAAAATGAACAAGTTATACAAAGGTAGACTATACTCAAGATAGAAAAACTTGATATAAGAGAAACTATGTTTCACCCATGCATGAGCCATTTGATTTAAAATGAAGGATATGTAATGTATTAAACATGAGTTGAAACTAGTAGAGAGATTATTGATTTAGAATTTCTACTTCACATTAGTAGAAGGATAAAACGAAATATGTGCAACATGGTATACATGATCATACACATGAATAAGCAACATGATCATAAGAGAAAAGTAGAAGTTAAAGATAACAGGTAGAAGAGTAGTATATGGTAAGAGGATTATGGAAAGTAAGAAAGGGTTTGAAACATGGTGGAGTAATATAGATTATAAAAGAAAGAGGTAAGGAGATTCAGTCGAGTGCTAGTTAGTCAAGTATCCTTGTTGATAACTAATTAAACCTATATACGAAAAATGTATTAATGGGATGTTTGAAGATAAGAATTCTAACTTTCAGAACCATCTTCTCTTCCATATATTACTTAATGAGAGAAATGTGGGAATGTAGTGATAAGAAAATGAATCATATCTGATGCATAACCATCATGGTAGAGACATCTAGTGAATGTAATAATGACACAGAATATGATGATGAAACCCTAGAAGGGTAAATTGAGAATGTAATCTATCTAAATGGCCAATTAAGATGAAGGAAATTCAATTGATAAGATAAGGAAGACTTTAGTAAAAACTTGTGAGATCCAAAGTTTGAATTTCTAATTAAGGGAGCGAAGTCACACCATAATAACGTCTTGCTACTGATAAATGCCAAACCCTAGAATGTTTAGAGTTGTAGTAGTTCAAGGGTTGTCACTAGCATTGTTCTGAAAAGCGGTAATCGGTGTACGGGCGGAGAGGGTACCGAATAGAGTATATATGGTATGCAGGAGTATAAGCGGGAGAATATTCGATTTTAATCGGTTTTGATTTTTTTTTATATTAACCATAAAGATATGTAAATTATATATTGACCATATAATAATGACAATGATAAGTAACTAGAAACATTTATAAGTAATAGACTAATATTGCATTCATAAGTAGTTAGAAACATTGATGAAATTAGAGAAAAAAACTTTGATAAGTAATTACAAACATTGATAAGTCATAGAATAATATCACATTAATAAGTAATTAGAAACATTGATAAGTAATAGACTAATATTGCATTAATAAGTAATTAGAAACATTGATAAGTCATAGACTAATATTGCATTAATAAGTAATTAGAAACATTGATAAGTGATAAGACTAATATTGCATTAATAAGTAACTTGAAACATTGATGAAATTAGGGAAAAATACATTGATAAGTAATTAGAAACATTGATAAGTCATAGACTAATATTGCATTAAGAAGCAATTAGAAACATTGATGAAATTAAAGAAGAAAACATCATCAGTAAGGATCAATTCAATAAACACTAACTATAAACTTATAGAGAAAACATGAGGAGAAGACCAAATATGTAAATTGGAAGAAGAGAATGTAATTGTAATGACCAATAGTAGTATTAGAAAAAATTAATGTAAAAAAAAATATTACTAGCATTTGATTTTGAAAATCCCCAATTAATCGGCCGATTATTCCCCCGATCGGCCGATTAATCGGTACTGGACCGATTAGAGGCCAATTATTCATAATCAGAGCGGTAGACCCCCAAAAAGGAATATTCGGCCGATTATTCGGCCTAAGCGGCCGATTTTCTGAACAGTGGTCACTAGTGATTTGACCTTAAATACTAGCATCTCTATAAAACAAGATCACGAAATTTGCACTATGAGAAGTAAACTAGCACTGATAGTAATCCTAGCTAATCTGAAAGGTAGATAAACAATATGGAAATGATTTAGAGCAAAGGATAAGAAATATATTTGAAATATAAGAGGTGTGTTTTGAACAAAAGGAGAAATATAGTATGAATGAAGTGTGATATGAGAAAAATTCTTGCAGTAATAGCAAGAATGATGAATAATCTATTCATACCTTGTATCTTTCAATTTTAGGGATGTTTAATCTACATGATTAAAATGAGAAGGATAAGTATCAAAAAGTAAGTAGTAATGAATGAGGAGAGAGATAAGAGAAAACAATGACTTTTAGTAATATGTGAATTTGTTCTACGTATGATTTCAGTGTAAATGTACAAGCAATATGTTAATTAAAGGTGTCTGATAGTTTAAGTCATTCATACTGGTAATTCATCTTAGTATTGTACAATTGTGGTATGGTGAAATAGGTTGAATGATGATGGAACAAATGTAGGGTTACCCTGACTAAGGTAGTCTTACCTATTCACTCATATGAATAGAAGGGATGATAACTATATTGTATTAATATGTAACCCTAATGAGGTGTAGTTTGTTATACCTAGCTTTAATATAACTAAGTGATGGTAATTGGGTATGAATAGTCCTTGAATGACTAATAAAATTATGGAGTACTCTGTTACCGTTGTTGAAACCCTAGTATGCTATAACCCGATGGCTACACCTTGAATTATGTGTGGGTTCATACTTGAGAATAGTATGGAATGTGATGGTAATGCTTCACTTTATGCATCCATGATCCAACGGGGATGTCGTGAGTATTAATGTACAATTGTTGTTGAATCTAGTCTTTTAACTCAAGACTATTTTGCTATTTGAGTAGCATAATAGTAAAATTCAAAAGAACATGGTGGACTCTCTTTCATGATTTAGAGGTAATACATAACAATAGTACATATTTAGAAGTATGAATTGTGATAGTTGGATTAGATTATCGGTGTTGAGGTAACACCTCAAGAGTATGAAAATATTGAAATGGTTGTTTCTCTCTCTATCCTTCGATTAATTGTGGCATAGAGAATTTGTTTGTTATCATTGAGAACTATTTCAAACATGTTGTGATTTAGTAAAGGAATAAAGGACTTAATGTTGAAAACTACATTCAAGTATGAAATATAAGAATATAATGCCATGTAGGATTTTAGAAGCTTAAAATAAACCTTAAATGTACTTTACTTTCATATTTATGTTTTGGAGATGAAACCTTTTTAAGGGGGGGAATTGTTATGACTGCATCTGATCTTAATTGGTAAACTAGGGTTTATCTGGATGATTATATGCTTAATTGGATTGATAATTGCTTAAATATAATTAATGATGATAATTCAATTATGATGTTTTAAATCTAATAAGAACGTTAAGTGTTCTATTGAGTTTGAGAAATATAAAGCCTAGTTGACTGAAATTAGGGTTTTGATGGTACATGAGTATGGAATTTGATTAGGATAGCAGTGTGGTAAATGATTTTTCATATTTTCTTAAAAATTGTATTTAATTAAAATTTTGGATATGATATGTTAACTCAATCATGCATATTTTAGAAAAATTTCATAATATTTGAGTGTTCTTTGAATGTGGTTCTCGATCAAACTATACTTCGACCAAAATGCTGACAGAGTGCTTTTTAGTAGTGTAGTGTTTTATTTTTTTTTATTTATTGGTAACTCAAAATGATCTGAAATTTTAAATGGTGATCTCAAATTCAATGATAAACAACACGTAAAATTTTCATAATTTGTGGATGTGTTTAGACCTTATCAGTAGATGAATTATAGTAATTGATATTTCTAAAGAATTTTGGATAGCAATGCACTATTTGATTTTTAATTATTTAATGGAAGCTTGGAATGATCTCAATTTTAACTGAAGCTTTATATCTCAATTATACACAACATGCTAAATTCTCATAATTTTTGGAGAAGGTTTGATCTCTAAAATACACGAATTCACATAAACCTTTTTATGACAGAAAAATCTACTGAAATAAGAAAAAGTTTAGTGAGGGGTCAATGTGCAATTAACCCAAGAAGATCAATTACTCTATATGGTCAACCTAACACAAAAGGAGCTCTCATAATTCGTGATTAAATCCAAAGAAATGAAATCCTAGAGAGAGAGAGTTAGGGTTTGAGAGGAGAAATTGATGGAGATGCTGACCTAGGGTTTTGCTGTCCGAGGAATGATGAAAACACATAAGTTTAGCTTCTTTGGATATAGTTTCATAGTGAATCGTCTCTCACATGTCAAAATTCCGTTTCTCCTCTGATTTGATCCAACATGGTATCAAAACTTCCCCTTTTCTCACTCTTTCTTCATAATCCCTCATTTTTAGGGCTCTCGAGTTGAAAGGAAGAAGATTTGAATGAATTGCTAGGGATTTGATATGGATTCGAGATTTTTAGATATGGGATACGTTTTTAAGATGTTTTCACACCTTAGGGTGAGTGGGAACTTCCTTTAAACAGTATATTGCACAAAAATTGGTTAAATCAACCATAATCTTTAATTTTTTAGTATACGACTACAAACCCTTAATTGTCTATTTGTTCTAAGTTGTTGCAAAATGATTTGAAATGGATTCTTCCTTTGTTTAAATGAATTTTAGATGATAAAATCATATTAGAAATGTATACAATGCATTCTAATGAGAATTCCCAAAGTATTCACAGAGGTTATAAGAGTAAACTGAAATATAGGGAATTTGTCTATGACTGAAATTTGCTGTATAAGTAAATAGAGAAAGTTGCTTATCTTGATCCCCTTGGTTTTGAATGATTGTTTATCTAAATTCATAGTACATATATGTCAGATACTATCTTGGATTTCATTTAAAGTGAGTAGTGTTTGTTTGGTATCTCAGTGAAGAGGGTGAAACCCTAGATGCGAGGAAAGTTGGATATTTGTGAATAGATATCGTGAAATCCATTTGAAGGGATTTTCTTGACATGATAGACTTTATTTATTCAATGTTATTATTGATGCATGATATCCCAATGAATGGCATGGAAACCCAAATTCAGCTCAGTTCTAAGGTTTCATACATATATTGATTTTATATGATTTGTTGATAGTAGTCTTTATTCAGTGAATGTTTATGTTGCATGAAATCTTTATGGGAGCCATGGGAATAAGTTGTTGCCTAGTTAGAGGTGACAAGATGTGTGATGGCCTTGAGAGCCATGAGAATAGTTGTACAACCAGTGAAATGAATACCTTGGTCTAAGGACCTAGAGGTAATGGTTATGAGTTACAGAGGTAAAAATGCTATGTGATGATCTAATGGTTTGAATACCTAGATCCAGTAATTATGATAATGATGTGAAGGGATGAGAATTCCTAATAATGTGATAAGGGATTAAGATCCCATGTATCATGTGTTGTAAAGATTTGAAAAGTACATGATAGATGTATTACACCTTTCTTTGTAGCATTTGTTGTGATTAAATGAAACCTTAAGGGTAGGGTGTTCAATGAATCAAGTGTTGTGATATAAATGTTCTCAATTATTATTAATAATTCTTATCATGATAAGTAATTAACTATTAATTGAGTTATGAGATGCACAACTCAAGATTGGGTTGATATGCACGTTCTTTGAGAAATTACAGATAAGTTGCAGGTGTTATTGACGATTACTCATATGTCAAGTAATTACTCAGTATAGTATTTATTTAAGAATTTTAGCCTGCCTACATGTATAGTATGTTGATTACTCAGTATATTACAGTGTTTTGAATATACTGCTCTACCAAGTTTAGAATGATATACATGTTGTATTATAACTTCAAATAAGTAGACATGACACCATAGAGATACCAGAGTCAAGTATAAGTAAGAGAAGGGAACAATGTAGAAAAGAGCTTTCTACAAATAATAAAATAATAGGCATAGGAGCCCTGGACATCGTAGAACCCTTATGTGAGGTATGTGCCTTAGGGGTGAAACAACCTAACCCTGGCATCGTCTAGTATATGGGGATCGAAACATGCTATTAGGTGGCACGGGGGACGAAGCCCTAGTGGAAGTCTCCTTAAATTATAGTCTGTAGTGTCCAACATCAACTAGAAGTCCTGGTGGCACTAGAGTAGAGAAAAGCTAAGAGGTGGCTTGACTCTCCGCCTGTGTGCTTAGGTTAGAGGAGGAGTCCAGTTTAGGCCAGAGATCCATTTCCCTATTGCAGACCAGGAGAATAGTCAGACTTAGCATTTCCCGGGTGTGTCCGCTAAGTCTTGTACGGTGTGATCGTAGTGCACTACAAGTCTTCATATGTAGAGTACTCTGCATATGATCAGGGCATAATAAAAGAAGTGAGAGGTCAAACAAGTGTGTACAATTATTCAATTATTCTTTGTATGTTTCTGAATTATTAGTTCTCTTTATGATCAATCAAGCATTTCATATATTTATTCACTCTTATACATATTTTGAGTATCTTGTCATATTTATGATTGTCAATGATTAGACTCCTAAAAGCTTACTGTTGTTATAATTGATATCAATTGCTCAAAAGTATATCTATAATTATATCAGTGCTTTAGACTATTTCTTTGAAGTACTCATTCACTGAGCGAGTAGGCTCACCCCTCTACTCACAATTTTTAGGGAAATCACATGGACTTGAAAAAGATATCGTTGTATCAAAGTAGATCTGCCACAAGAGTTAAGTCTGAGTATATTTAAGTTCAGTCGGTTCTTGTCACTCTAGGTCCTTGTAAAGAAATAAGAGAGAGAGCTATAAATGATGATGTATAACATTATTCCTCTTTTAGAAATATGTGTGAATAAGCAAGTCTTATGTGCTTAAAGGTATGAGGAACATAATGAATGTTTGTACATGCATTTTTACTGTTGAAATCAGATTAGAGAAATCAATGTTTAGATTCCCTTATAAAGTTGGTTTATGTGACTCAATGTGAGAAAAAAAGAGTTTTGAAAGAGAAGAAAAAGTTAAGGGTGATCTTTGTATTATGTTAAATCCCCAATTTATGCCCTAATATCATGATTGGTGGAAATTATGAGATCAGGGTGTAACAAATTTTCTCTAAAGCTCAAAACCCTACCTTTCTTGCTCCTTATGCTTAGGGTTTTCTCCTTTGATGAAGAAAGGTGCTAGACGGACGAATTCATAGCTTACTCTTGGATTTTCTACCCTACCATCTCGAGATTTCTTCTGTGTGGGGTTTTATCTTCTCATTAGAGGCAAGTTTTATAACTTTCTCTAAGATTATTGCTTACCATAATCTTTCTAGATCATGTTCTTGCTTGAAAATGATGATTCATGCACTAATAAGATATGCTTGACTTGGATTTCAATTTTTATAATGTTCCCTATTCTTATTTCAATTCTAGATGAACCTGTGATCATGTGTACATTAATAATAAGGTATAATTTGACTTGGATCAAGTTGGTTTGACAATCTATGGTGCTAATCACCTATCAAATAATGGTCAATTTTAGGGTTTAAATCTGATTTCTTCTATAAACCATGACCCGATGATGGTACCTGACATGTGCTTTTTACATGCGTAGCAATGCAAGTGTACACGTCAATGTAATATAGGCCTTTGTGAGGCCCGAGTTGAACTCAGGGACACGTGAATTATCGGAGACTACTGCTAACTACTCACAATCAGCTAGACCGATTAAAAAGTTGGAAGTTGATGTAAAATTAAAAGAAAATGAAATAAAACAAAACAATCGATTAAAGGTTTAGTTTTAATCAATTCAAGTAGGAATCTTTAGGATTGCAGTTTCACTGCGGGTTCTCATTGTATTAAATTCTATGTAGTCATTCAGATTTATCTCTCTATCTGGGTAGTGGCCTAAAATCAGAATTGCCCACTTTTGTGGTACAATTCACTACCTATGTCTAGGTCGGTTCCACCGTCGTAGTAACCTATACCCTAAACTAGGTGCATTAAAAACAATCTCTCGGTATCCACCATTAACCTTACACCACCTTGTTCAAGGGATTTGTCAATTAACATAAATTTCGTCTCTTTTCAACCATTAATTCTTCTTTCAAAGTATTTAAGGGCATTAGATTATTATTATGGTGATCAAGCATAACAATATAATTGAGAAAACGAAATTATACAACGAATTTAAGAGAAAAATGATGAATTACTATGATAAAATTGTCATACAACGATTTCTTGGGCTACTCCCGGTCCTAAAGACAAAGGGGATTAGCCCTGCATGTTCATCTCAAAGCAAAACGTGGTAGAGAAAAAGGGAAACATGAGAAAAACGTGATTGAATGATGAAACCCCTAAACAAAGAAGATCCAAGTGCTCCTTGGCATAGAATACGCGTTCTCCCGCCTTTTGGTGGTGGAAATCGTCTTCTTCGACATCCGGATCGCCTGGGGCATGCTTCTCGACTCCGTTCTTCTCTCCACACCTTCTCGAGACGTGTGCAGCGGATAATGACGTGATGGATTGTTCTTGGCCGTCGTCCTTAGGTATAATCTCTGAATTAGGTCGCCAAATTACCACAGCCATCGGATTTAGATCAATCTGAAGCAAACATGTATCTGACGGTGTTGATACCATTGACGTGAGTCGATGGTATCGACTGGTCTTCTTTTCTTTTCTTTGTCGCGACTGATGCCACCTCGATACCATTGACACGGGTCGATGGTATCGACATTCATAGGCATCGGTTTTGTCATTTTACGTCACTGTAGCTCCAGTCGTCGATGGTATCGACTTTTGTGTCGATAGTATCGACTCTCTTTTCTGAAGCAACCTGATGGTATCTCGATACCATCGACACTTGCGTCGATAGTATCGAGATTTTGCTGCTCCTTGCGACTGGCTGCCTGTGATTGTGTCGATGGTATCGACCACTGTCGATGGTATCGATAGCAGCAGATACTTGTTTTTCCTGAAATTGCAACACAAGACCACATAAGCCGAAACAAAACATATTCTTGTAATAATTTATGCTCAAAATACAGAAATAAGGGAGATTTGACATAGAGAAGGATCACAGACCAAAGCAGATGAATTATGGAATATTAACCACCAAAATGACTAATAAATGCATAAAACACATATAAAAAAGTCTATAAATGCGACTCAAAATCATCGCATCAAACTCCCCTAAGCTTGAACATTGCTCACCCTCGAGCAACTAAACCTTAGAATAGAATTTCCAGAGTCAACTAAAGAACAAAACATCACAACAAACATCCCATATGATCCCCACCGGACATTCACATTCCGACCCTCACTAAGCACAGAATGATAATTACCCTAAAGGCGACAGTAATCATCCATAAAAGATATGTACCTCAAAACTGATGAACACTATCATATAAGGTAGTTAACATAATAAAATTCGCCGGTCCAGACTCGGTGCATCTTGTGATCTCCTATACTACGTTGCTCGCCCTAACTACCATCTAAATGGAAGCAGCTCTCCTGATATTCACAAGTGAGGAGAAAATCATGGTGGCCTACCAATTCGAGCAACGAGTGGATGGAATGGGTGGCTAATGGAAGAAATGGAAGCATTATACGGTTTCAACATGCATAAAACAAAAATGCCCTAAATGATGCATTTGCACATGAAAATTGCCCTAATGCCTAAGATTGGGTGGAATGATGCATGCACTAACATCCCGTCTCAAAATGAGATGGATATCTAACTGAGCTACATCATGTACTTACTCATCTTAAAATGCAGGTGAGATTATGTTCCTTTCTCCCTCTTATTCTACTGCTTCTTAATAACTTTCTTTTTCTTTTTCATTTTTTCATTTTTTTCTTTCTCTTATTTTTTCTCTCAGGCCCTTATATCCACAAATGACAATGAATAATTTTTTGGGCTCACTTTTTCTACATAGCTCAAATATTTGAATTATTTAGAAGGTATGGAACAATTTAATCACCTTTAAAGAAGAAATAAGATACATGATGTACTCTATGCATAAAAATTATGAATGCAGCTAAATGACACGGACCTAAGGATAATGTGCATGTATCACTATTCTATTTTTTTTGTTGTTTATGCAAAACATGTGAAAGTGGTTGCAATGCAAGATGTATCTACATGAGATGCAATCAATGAAATTAAAATAGTAATGTACTTCCAATTCTAATGGTGGATTGTGAAAAACAATGAAGTGGAAAGATCACAAGACTAATTAACTGAACCTTTGAAAAGTATTATGTGTCCCTCCTTACTGACCTATGTAGTAGTTAAGAGGCTTCTCTCTCTTACTTCAAATTAGAGTCTCATTATCATTTGGTCAGTTTAGGCTCCCACAACCAAATCCGTCCACTTTTCATGAATCATGAGGAATGTACAGTTGCGATTTTCTATTTTAAAGTTGAAAAAACCAATCATTTTCTTAAGTTATGTGCTCAAGGTTGAGCAACACAAGCTTGTGAACACTCAAAAATATTTAATTTTCCCTTAATTCCCATGTACAGGCAAATGAGATGACACATGACTTAAGACATCCACAATTACACTAGATAGAATGTGGATCCTACAAACAAACTAAGATTGCAAGAAATAAATGACAAGAAACAATAAAATAAAACAAAAAACTGAGAAAATAAAAGATAGAGTTGTTCCAACTCCCCCCCTAAGCTTGAATTGGACTATGGCCTCATAGTCAAAAACAATCTTAAAGGTTGGAACAGAGATACCGATTACTCTTCTGGAGGAGGCGGGTACTGTGGTGCCGTGGGGTCCCAGGATGGGTACTGCCCTTGAAAGCTAGGATCATACTGGGGCATAGGTGGAGGTTGTGGATACCCCCCAAAGTAGTTCTGGATCTAGTAGTGATCATAAAAGGGCTACTACTACATCTCCATCATATGCAACCTGTCATGAATCTGTTGTTGGTTGCCAAGGAGGAGGCGCTCATTCTCGAAGATCGCCCTCTGATTGTCAAGTAACCGGTTCGTAGTCTCCTGAATACCGGTATACATCACAGTGTGATGCTGCTGCGTCTGCTGTATATCCTGCAGCATAGCATACATTCCTTGCATCAAATAGACATCCTCGCTTGGCTGCGAGGGCGGTGGTGGTGGCGGAGGCCGCATAGATGAATACGCACCCGGATGCATGTGAGGACGCTTCCTAGGTGCCACTCGTGCCCGAAGAGGAGTGTAGGCCTCCTCTTCCTCTTTAGCCTCATTGTCATTATTGTTGTCTCCGCCGTCGTCTTCATCGGAGTCAGCAATGGCTATGATTGGACATCAGAAATGTTGAGCCCCTTCGATGTGGAAGACAGGATCGAGAAGCAAACATTCTTGGTATGCATGGTTTACATGGCAATGAGCATAAGGTAAACCATCCCGAAGCAAGATAAGGTTTGATCGGTGAAGATGTTGCACATTGACCTTACTTCTATTGGAGAGAGGAGTCAAAGTTGAGAATTTCAGCCCAAGGTAGTGTGCCAGCAGAGTGATGAGTCCTCCAAAGTGAATTGGAGCCTTCCGTGTACTCCACTTTACTGCCAACACTCGCTGCAGAAAGAAAGCTCCCCAGTTGCATTCTTGGCACTTGAGTAGTTTGTACAAGAAGAACATGTCCGTCTCCTAGAATTTGCTAAGAGACAGATCACCCCTAGCAAATAGGGTGGAACACAGCATCCTATGAAGAATCCACATGAACGGATGCTCGAAGTCTGCTACCGCTGCGTTGTGGTAGCTCACTGATTTTCCTGGCGACACCGTCACAAGCTCGGCAAAGATGGCGTCGTAGTCAGTACGGTTGTCTGGCCACCGGTAGTCAGTCCGCCCATGATTCCAGTTGTAGATCTCATTGAACTAGTGGAGTGTGAGATTGTAATCATTGTTGTACAGCCAGAAAGACACACGACCCTTGATCCACTCGCGGTCCGTGGCGATGATGTCGTTTGGTACGACATAGATGTCCAGCGACGCCATGAATTCCGCCACCAGCTCCTTGTAAGTGGGCCATTCATTGAATAATGGCTGGCCATCAGCATGGTATTCCAGCTCATCGGGCGTCCTGCTGGTGTGTCTCGCCTGCCCTTTTAGAACGTAGGTCAGATTTGCATCGAACCCCAAGTTGCGGATCATCTCCCACTCAACATAGCGGGTCGGGTCGATTTTCCTCTTCATGATCTCCTCATAGATCTTCTTGACCTCTGTGGACAAATGAACAATCCGCGGGCGTGGAATCGATGCACTCGATGGAGGCACGAACTCTGGGATGTCCATTGGATTCGTGCATGAAGAAGACGCACCGGCAACATGCACCATGGTTGCAGAAGAAGGAGAAGTAGAGAAAGAGCTCGGTGAAGATCAGAGAAGGAAATATCTGCTCGATGAAGAACGTACTCCTGGATGCTCGTCGTCGGGCTCGGATTGCTCTGGAATACGCTCGACACAGGTGGAGAAGAATTGCTCTGGAGTTGTGACGTCATATGATGACAATCCTTCTCATATATAGCCGTGGTCGGCGCTGCTGTATGCCCGTCGATACCATCGACGTGGGTAGATGGTATCGACACGCATAGCACAATCCGTACTGCCGCTGGTATCGACGGTTGTCGATGGATAGATTTGTGGGGTTCAGATCACTGACGTGTCAATACTATCGACATGTATCGATGGTATCGACCCGTCCCCCAGATCGACTATCTGGTTGCGGCAATCGTCATCGATCTCCTCTTGCGGATCGGTGACGTGTCGCGTCAATACTATCGACGCAAGTCGATAGTATCGACTTCTGATTAGGTCAACACCCTCGCGAGGCTGGCCGCCGCCTTATTTTTAAAACTGGGTCGATACCATCGATAGGCCCGTTGTTGGTATCGAATTTATTGAGACGATTTTTTCTGAATATCTCCATAGATCTCGCGAGTATCGACACCCATGTCGATAATATTGACCTATGCTTGTGATCAGCCTGTTGGTATGTCGATACCATCGACGAGGCCGTTGATGGTATCCACGCAGTGCGATTTCTGCAGTCGCCAACCTGTACCCCAGTCGATACGATCGACACAAGGGTTGATGGTATCGACTTTGCCTCAGTCCTGCACAATGAGTAAACAATCACGGTATCTTTTTTACACTAAAAACAAAGTCAAAACAAATCAAACTATGAATGTGAAAGAAACTAAACCAAAGTACCAATGGCTGGGTTTCCTCCCAACAAGTGCCCTTATTTAACATCTTAGGCTGGACGACATGAAGTTCCTCAAGCATCTGGAAGTGAAATGAGTTTGACCTCATTCACTTTCCTTGTGTAATCTTCACCAAAATACAATTTCAACCGTTGTCCATTGACCAGGAATGTAGTCTCTCCATCACGCACTAGGATCGCGCCATGTGGTCTGACCTCCTCTACTGTGAATGGTCCACTCCATCGGGATTTCAACTTCACGGGATGCATCTTCAGCCTGGAGTTGAACAATAGGACACGATCTCCTTTCTTGAAAATGCGCATTTGAATATGGCAATCGTGAATCAACTTTGTGTGCTCCTTGTATATCTGCGAGCTTTCATATGCATTCATTCGCAGCTCGTCAAGTTCATTGAGTTCAAGTAACCTCTTCTTTCCCGCTTCATCATAACTCAGATTTAGCTTCCTCAGCACCCAATGCACTTTATGCTCTAATTCCACCGGTAAGTGACAGGCCCGATCATAAGCCAACCTAAAAGGCGTAGTGCCTATAGGTGTCTTATAAGCCATCATGTATGCCCACAATGCATCTGGTAATAGGGTACTCCAATTCTTCCTCGTGGAAGCCACAATACGCTCCAAGATCTTCTTAATCTCCCGATTGGAGACCTCCACTTGTCCTTGAGTTTGCGGGTGGTACGGGGTACCAATGTTATGTTTGACCTCGTACTTTCTCAACAGTGCCGCAAACTTTTGATTCCGGAAGTGTGTACCCCCATCACTAATGATCATTCTGGGCACACCGAACTTGCAGAAAATATATTCCTTAACAAACCTGCACACTACAGCGGAAACGTTAGTCCTTGTGGGTATTGCCTCTACCCACTTTGACACATAATCAATAGCCAAAAGAATATACAAATTAGAATTTGAGGACACAAAGGGTCCCATAAAATCTATACCCCATAAGTCAAATACCTTAACCTCCTGGAATACATTAAGGGGTATCTCTTGTCTTTTCGAAATGTTACCCACCCTTTGGCAGGAATCACATTGCCGCACAAACTCATAAGCATCCCTAAACAAGGTAGGCCAGTATAGGCCACTTTCCAGTACTTTGACTGCAGTGCAAGAGCTTGCATGGTGTCCGCCCATCGGTAGTGTGTGGCAATGATGAAGAACACTCTCGTATTCCACCTCAGGTACACACTTGTGTAAAACACCATCCCTGCATTGCTTCAAGAGAATAGGGTCATCCCAGAAATAATATCGTAAAGAATGGAAAAATTTCTTCTTCTCTTGATACGTCCAATCATCCGGGATGATTTTGCAGGCAACATAGTTCACAATATAAGAAAACCACGGGTCTTTTGATTTCACTTTCAAAAGTTTTTCGTCCAGAAATGTCTCGGTAATGGGTATGTGTAAATCCTTTTCATCTACCCTCTCTAACCTAGACAAATGGTCCGCGACCACATTTTAAATCTCCGCCTTATCCTTGATTTCGATATCAAATTCCTGTAAAATCAAGATCCACATAATCAATCTAGGTTTGGCATCCTTTTTCTCCATCAAATACTTAATGGCGGCGTGGTCCGTCCATACCATGACTTTCGATCCAACTAGATATTGCCGAAATTTTTCAAAAGCAAAAACAACGGCAAGCAATTCTTTCTCAATAATCATGTAATTGAGTTGGGCGTCATTCAAAGTTTTAGATGCATAAAAAATCACAGCGGGTTTATTGTCCACCCGTTGTCCCAAGACAACCCCAACTGCGAAATCGGATGCATCACACATTAGTTCAAACGGCTTGGTCCAATCCGGTGTTTGCACAATTGGTGCGGAAATCAATTTTTCCTTAAGCACGTTGAACGCATGTAAACATTTTTCATTAAAGTCAAATACAACATCTTTTTCTAAAAGCTCAGATAAAGGTTTGGCAATTTTAGAAAAATCTTTTATAAAACGACGATAGAAACCAACGTGACCTAAGAAACTCTTTACCCCTTTTACCGAATTTGGTGGGGGCAATTTGGAAATCACTTCGATTTTTACCGGGTCTACCTCCAAACCTTTGCTAGACACTTTATGTCCTAGCACTATTCCTTCACTCACCATCATGTGGAATTTCTCCCAATTGAGGACCAAATGTGTATCCTCACAATGTTGCAAGACCTTATCCAGATTGTAAAGGCACTCATCAAAGGATGCACCATAAACAGAGAAATCATCCATAAAAACCTCTAGACAGTGTTCTACCATATCAGAAAAAATGGTGAGCATACAACGCTGAAAGGTCGTCGGTGCATTACATAACCCAAAAGGCATACGGCGGTACGCAAACGTTCCATAAGGACAAGTGAAGGTGGACTTCTCTTGGTCCTTAGGATCAATCAAAATCTGATTGTACCCCGAATAACCATACAGAAAATAAAAATGTGATCGGTCGGCTAAGCGCTCTAAAATTTGATCAATAAACGGAAGAGGAAAGTGATCCTTTAGTGTAGCGGCATTCAATCGATGGTAATCTATGCAAACATGCCACCCGGTTACCAAGCGGGTGGTGACAGGTTCATTTAGAAGATTATGGGTAACTGTGATTCCCCCCTTTTTAGGGACTACCTACGTAGGACTCACCCACGTCGAGTCAGAAATAGCATAGATGATCCCTGTAGAAATAAGTTTAATCACCTCCTTCTTAACAACCTCCATCATGCTCGGATTTAGTCGACGTTGTGGCTGAATCACCGGCTTGGCTCCCTCCTCGAGCCGAATCTTGTGCTGGCACAAAGTAGGGGAGATCCCCTTGATGTCTGCAACTGACCACCCAAATGCTCCTCGGTTGTTCTTCAACACAATAAGCAGCTGGTCCTCCTCCTCGGCACTCAGATAAGCCGATATAATCACAGGTAGCTTTTCTTCCTCAGCCAGAAATGCGTACTTCAGGTGCGGTGGCAACGGCTTCAACTCCAATTCTAGCGGGCTGATTAAGGATGATTGAAGCGGTGGTGGGAGTTCGCCTAAGTCTTCATAGTACCTCGCATAGAAGCACGACAACATCTGAAGCATCTTGGCACACTCATGCAGTGACTTTCTTCTCATCCAATCATGTGTGATATTGACTAAGAAGGCTTCAAGTGGTAATTCTGGATGTGTGTCAAAAACCGAACTTGCTATAGCCTCATCCTCAGTAGAGGGAGGAATGTCCTCCTCCTCATCATTCGAAAAACCTAAAGCCTTGCTAAGGGATACCACCTTGGTCTGCTCCATGATGTCCACAGCCAATGTCCCTTTTTCCACCTTGGTCATTACATGATCCATATTTAAAAATGGCTTCCCTAGACAATGTGAGATATTGTGATCAAAATGCTTTACCATGTGGCACTGCTCCTTGGCTTTAAGTGACGTGGTGCTAGAAGGCATGAGCATCTCGAAGCGATCATCGGATATACACAAGGTCAAACAACCTCTCCCCATCGCAAGTATCATGTCAGCTATAGCTTGGAAGGGTCGTCTGAGTAGTAACTCATTGCCTTGTTCATCTTGCATCTCCATGACGACAAAATCTGTTGGAAATACAAATCGATCTACTTTCACTCGCACATCTTCACAAATACCGTATGGCTTCACCACAAAATTGTCTGCCAATTGGATTGTCATGTTGCTCGGCCTTGACTCTTTTAATCCTAGTTTCTTGAATGTATAAAGGGGCATCAAGTTTATGCTTGCCCCGGAGTCACATAGCGCATCACCAAACTTCACTTTCCCAATGTAACATGAGATGTTGAAGCAGCCCGGATCCTGCCTCTTTGGTGGCAATGTGCCCATGATGAAGGCACTCACCTGCTCCTTAAGCACTACAACCTCAGTGTCTGGGATTTTCCTTTTCTTGGTAATGATGTCTTTCAAAAATTTACCGTAAGAAGGGATTTTCTCAATTTCTTCCAATAATGGGATGTTGACTGAAAGCTTTCTGAAACTGTCTAGAAACTTTTTAAACTGGGCATCCACTTTCCTTGCCTTTGCACTGTTCGGATATGGGACCGCGACAACCTGTGCCCTTTGATGCGGTGGCACATAAGGTGTCCTTTTCTACGTCTCCTCCTCATCTGCAATAGGATCTTCAGTAGCATCCACTGCTATATCCACAACTGGTTCTGTGACCGGTATGGGCAGCTCCTGAGTGGCCTCACCTTCGATTTCTGCTTGGGGTTTGCTTGGTTCATCGGCTCTGGGGTTTAAAAGCTTCTTGCCACTCCTTAGCAAGATGGCCTTCGCCTGTTGGTTTCCTCCTGGAATATTAGTGTTACCCAGAATACCTTGGTGCGTCGGCTTTTTCAGATTGGCTATCTTGGCTGCCATTTGCGCCATGGACGTCTCTATTGTCCTCATCTGAGCCTCATGACTCTGTAGTGTCTGCCCGAACTGGTTCATAAATTCCCCTTGTTGCTTTATCTGTTGGCCAAAAGTAGTCATTAATTCTTGATTTTGCTTTATCACTTGGTTGAGCAACTCCATGCTCTTGTCCTCCGCTACTGGATGGGGTTTTGCATCTGGGTCCTGCAAAAAGTTGTTTGGATCCTTCCAAGAGAACTTCTTGTCCTTCCTCCATGAGTAATCATTATTTCTGTAACCTTGCTGCTGCCTCATGAATTTGACTTGTGCCTCGTCCTCAGATTTAGTATCCTCCTTTGCAAGCAGTTTCTTCGTGAGAAGGTCCATCTTCTCATTCAGCTCCTTGATTGCTTTTGACTCCCCTGCTACTCGAACATGCTCAACAACGTCCCTATCACCCCACGATTGCTTCTTGGACATGTTCTTAAGGATTTCCCAACACCTCGTGTCTGTGTTGTTCAAGAAGAATCCTGAGCCTGCGGAATCAAGGTTACTTCTATCATGCTCGGAGAGAGCAAAATAGAAGATTTTGACTTGTGTCTCCTTGTCAAGCCCGTGATGCGGGCACCGCCTAAGCATGATATGAAACCTTTCCCAGGTCTCAAAGTAGGTCTCTCCTGCTTTCTGAGTGAAGTTGTGGATCTTCCTGATCATGTCATTGGTCTTCTCGGGCGGGAAGAACCTTTCAAAGAAAACCTCCACAATGTGGTTCCATGATTCCACATATTCATTGTCACGACACCCGCCATCATTTAAGATAACAAGTGTCATTAACAATAATAAAACATGCGGAAGCAAATCAGTTGCAGCGGATTAGCAAAAATCAGTGAAAATTAAAACCATTTACAAAGAGATCCATTCACAGGAAAACTCTTTCATTCAGAACCAAAGTAAAACCTTACATCCTGGTTCATATATACATCTCATGTACTATTACTTCTCGAGGAATACAAACATCAACTACTCTGTCTTTACTGTACACAGGTAGTATAAAACCCTCGAGGCTTAAAGCCAAAATCTCAGATAGATCCATCAAAACATTACTCCTAGGACCCGAGAGTACAGAGACGACTCATAGGACTTTCTATATACAACTTGACAGCTCATATCCCCACCTGGGATTTATTGATGTCCCTGCTACTGCTGCTGCTGCTCTTCCTCTGTAATAGGTTCCTTGCCTTTTCGTCGGCGGTTACCTAAAAATTTAATCACACGGGGGTGAGACAATTATAAAAATTGTCCCGGCGAGAGATATAACTCTCCGCCAAAAACATTGTTATTGCTGATAATAGAATAAAACTGAGCAGTAGAATTATATTTACTCAACAGTAGGTAAATCATTGAATAAGATATGCAGAGCAGTATTCTCTATGCAATCATTTCAATTATAACTTGATTAAGAAGCAAGTCATTCATTTAAGAAGGAATATGAAGAACATGTATATCATTTATCCAACTATGATATAATAGACCATGTATCATCAACCATTGATTCTCGCAATTCAACCCTAAGCAAATATGCTACACGGCTGATTACGTTTTACAATCATACTTATGTCCTGAGGAGATGAGGTATACCGCTCATACTCCAACCGACCACGGTTAAGTAAAGCATCGGTACCACACATAGGTCAATGGAAGAGCCGGATTCCCATGACCTCAACTATCTCGGTCAGTACGAGATAACATGCAGGACATCTTGTGTCTCTGCTAGATAGCTTTCCAGGGTATACTGGAAACATCGCTATTAGAGTTATAGCCCATAGCATATACTCTCTTCAGGATATGGCCCGTAGCCAATGCCCGATATTATTTTGTGGAGTCATGGCCCGTAGCCATGCTCTTATTGGGGTATGGTCTGTAACCAATCCCGTTCATAGGACATAGCCCGTAGCAATGCCTATGGGGCATAAGGATATAATTGCCCAATTACCCCCACATATTCAAAAATATGCGTTCCGAGTAAACTCGTTTCACCATTCAGCTAATTCTGACGCTGATGGATCTGTGATCAGGGCAACTACATTATATGGTATCACTTGATTAATTAAGTACATTATAATATTCTTTTAGCATCAGCCAAGTTTCCAAACATAACTTAATAAGACAAATGCTATAAAGAAAACATATACTATTTCCATTAATCACTTCTCAGTCTTTATAAGACATGGGGATCTCAGTCCCTCATTTCAATACTGGGGATTTTCATTCCTTTGCAACTCAATGCCATAATCATATGGTTCTGGGTATTCAAACCCTTAGCTCATCATTGAGCATTATTACCACTTTTTCAGGTAATTATCACCTTCAGGTCACCTGACCAAGGTAAATATGATGCTTATTACATAAACATCTTCTCATGGCACTTAAGGCCCATTACTTCTCTTATTACCTCATACTAGGCAATAAGGTATAGAATGGAACATAAGGCCCAATAAACAATGTCAATACATAAAATGTCATAGCTCATACCTGGCTATGTTCATCATCACATCATACCTGCATGGTTAGTACAGATGATAATACATCAATTTCATATCAGCACCATGCAAAACAATATATAACATCATTATTCAAGGGTAACACCACTATTCCCTTACCAGGGTTAGGGTTTCCCATTTCTCATTAATTCAGACCCTCTTGAGTTAACCAACTTTATCTTGTATTAAGGTATTTCCCCTCTTAATACATTCCATCACAGAATACTCACCCTTAGCATATAATGCATAGGCCACACATTAGAATTGTCCAGCTATCTCACATGATATGGACTTATCTTAGTTTAAGGCATAACTTTATTATAAAGTTGCCTATAAACAATCGCAATGATACACCCTCAACTAGGGTTTCACAAGGATACACCCTCAACCAGGGTTCACAATGATACACCCTCCACTAGGGTTTCACAAGGTTACACCCTCAACCAGGGTTCACAATGATACACCCTCTACTAGGGTTTCACAAGGTTACACCCTCAACCAGGGTTCACAATGATACACCCTCCACTAGGGTTTCACAAGGTTAAACCCTCAACCAGGGTTCACAATGATACACCCTCCACTAGGGTTTCACAAGGATACACCCTCAACTAGGGTTTACTAACATCCTAATTAGTGATTTCACATGTAGACAACCTCTTATTAAGGTTATACATTGAATCAGCCTCAATTAGGGTTTACATCATGTATTGGGTCCATGCATTTGTTATGCATTAATGACTAGTACCATTAAAGGTATCTCCCACCTAATCACATTAGGTTTTCAAAAAGGTTTGATGAATTAGACCTTCAATAACATGAGTTATCCAATTGAATTAACCAAATTGAACCACACTCAATTCTAATCAATGGAACTTCAACCAATAGAATTAACCAAATTGAACCACACTCAATTCTAATCAATGGAACTTCAACCAATTGGATCATCAACTCAATCATCATTTGAATCATGGCTCACCCCTCAATTGGGACTTCAATTATGGTCTGATCTCAATGGGATTAGGGTTTATAAACACCAATTAGAGCTTTGAAGTTGATCATCAATCATGCTACTAATTGTGTTTCAATTGATTGCATTGGAACTTCAACCATTGAATTCATGGAACCAATCATCAATTGGACCTATTCTCATACTTCAATTGAGTTTAATAGGTCAACCTTCAACTAATTTGACCCTCAATTGGTCATCAATTAGGGCTTGATTCAATTGAATTAGGGTTTGGAATCGAAGATCCAACAACACTCATCAATGCAAGATTGGTTACTTTGAAACTATTGAACCATTATCTAAATTGGGTATGACCTGACCCCAAACAGTCTTGAGGTCGTTTGGATGACCTCCAAACGGTCTTGAGACCGTTTTCCCATCATATCACTCAAATCCAAGCCATCCAATTAAGGTTTGGATCATTGGATTGATCACCAAATCAGAATTGCATTGTATAACAGCTTGGTACCTTTAGACCTTCAAAAACCTAACCATACTCAACCCTAGACCTCCAAACGGTCTTGGGTGACCACCAAACGTTCTTGAGACCGTTTGGATGAGCTCCAAACGTCATTGAGACCATTTCGCCCATCCAACCTTTGGATTCTAGTGAACAATCATCATGGATTGGTCTATCGAGTTGATCAACAGATCAGCACTACATTGCAATATGATTAGTACCTTTGGACCTTCAATTGGTCAACTATACTTGAACCCAGACCTCCAAACGGTCTTGGGGTGATCCCCAAATGGTCTGGAGACCGTTTGGGTGATCCCCAAACGGTCTTGAAACCGTTTGGGCTAATCAACCCAAAATCTCAACTTAACTCATTGGAATTTCAGCACTGTTTTCAATTAGGGTTTGCCTAATCGAATAGCCTTCAACTCATGATTCCTTGGGCGTTAATCCCTCAAATTCTGTGAGTCATTAGATCACATCATTAGGAACAGTAATCCCAAACGTTCAATGCTTGGTCAACGCACTCAAACGGTCTTGAGACCGTTTGCCCAAAAAGTTCAATTAAATCAGATTGAAAATCAGCACTTAATCCAATTAGGTTTCCCTAATTGATTAGGCTTCAACTCACGATTCCTTTGGAGTTAATCCCTCAAATTTGGAGGGTTATTAATAAACATAATTATGAACAGGAATCCTAAACGGTCAACGCTTGGTCAACCATCGCAAACGGTTTTGAAACCGTTTGCTCAACCAGGTCAAGTTAATCAGGTTGAAAATCAGCACATAACTCAATCTGATTGCCTAATTGATTGGCCTTCAACTCTCGATTCCTTTGGAGTTAATCCCTAAAATTTGGAGGGTTATCATCCTACATAATTAGGAACAAAATTCCCAAACGGTCAACGCTTGGTCAACCATCTTAAACGGTCTTGAAACCGTTTTCTCCCAAACGGTTTCAAACCGTTTGCCCTTAAACGGTTTGCTGAAACCACATAGCCAATCAAATTAAAACGATTTGGAGTAGCTGTCAAAACGGTTTTGCTTGGTAATTTTCTTTGGATAAGCATCTAGGATGATGTAATCATCCCATTCCTTCGAACAACCAAGAACAGAAACCGTTCTTGATGGAAATTGCAGCAAGAAACAAGAGTACATCAAATTGAAGAAATCAATCAACAAAGCATAGAGAATTGATGCAATAGCAATGTTTAAGGGTTTGAGTTATAAAACCCGCCTCCAATTGAGCTCCAAAGCTCCAAGATCACGCCATTAATGGTGTATGAAGCTCTTGCAACTCCCCCTAGGCTCGTCCTCAAGCTTTTGATTGCAAAAGTTGGCTAGGGTTGAAGAGGAGATCGAAATAAGAAGGAATCCATAATTTATTTTCGATTTCCACCATGAAATCAAGGAGAACGAAGGTCAAGAGATTACCCACAGGTTGGGGTTCTTCCTCCTGGTCCTCCCTAGCTTCCTTGGTCGGTTTCCAAGCTAAGAGAAGAATTGGGGTCGAAATAGCCTTTCATTTGGCTAGGAAAAGGCCTTTTTATAAAATTCAATGAAAGAGAAAATGCATTATTAAAATACATTTAATTCCAAAATTGGTGCCGCCTCTTCCCCCTCAAATTCTCCTCAAAATCCTTAAGGACGAGGCTATCTTCATTGCCTCTTATTCCTCTCCATTATCCATGATTTAAAGAAAATCAAATTAAGCACCTTAATGCTTATTATATTAATATCCATATGTGAGTGGGTTTTCTTTTCCTTATAATAATGGTGAGTGGAATTTCACCTACTTAGGATATTTTCGTTCCTTATCTTGGCAAAGGAACGTCCATCGTTATTCAAAATCAACCCAAAACATTTTGGTTAAAAGCCCTTCAATTATTTTTATTCATTTTTGCCCTAAATCGAATTAGGGTTTCAATTAGGCATTAATCTTGATTATTTTAATATCAAGATTCTCTCTCCTCCAACTTAATTCAAATGAAGCACCCCTCTCACTTTATTTGCTCTACATGAAGCCAAGAAACATTAGGGACCTTGTTGAAGTGGTAATTTTCATATTGAACCCTAGATTTTGGGTAAATTGCACTTTACTCCAAAACTAGGTTTTAATGCACAACATTGTCCAACAAGCTCTATCTTGGTGTCCAGGCTTGTGGAAACCATACTACTACATCATATTCATCCTTATGATGTCTCAACATCAGAGGAACATCTTATCATATGCAATTTGCATGTTAACCCCTCAACTTGGGTAATTTGCACTTTAGTCCAAAACAAGCAATCATTGCTTTAACATTGTTCAAACAGGACCAAAATTAAAACATAAGTTCCTCATGAGCCCTAATTACTTTTCACAGGATAAGTACAAGCATATAATCAACTTTGTTAAGCAAAACTCCTAGGGTTAGAACATAACCCAGGTCAGGGATGTTACAAATTATCCACCCCTTGTAAGGATTTCGTCCCCGAAATCATCAGCAAAACATTAAGAGAAAAGAGTAGGATATTTCCTCCTCAACTCCCAGATCTATTAATAAAAATACGAAGCAGGATAAAGACATATCAGAATTAAAGTAATTCCATCTGACCTGTCACAACCCGAGGGTTGACTACTGCTTCAGACTGGTTCATAGCATAGAGCCTAGCTGTTGCCTACTGTTAGCCCTGTGCTCTATTACTGGACGCAGAAGATCCCGCCTGGGATGCTTGTCCACATCCTCAGGTACCACTAGAAAATTGCTTTCTCTGAGAACCTTGCTGACTTTGTCTTGGGGGTTGATTCACCACAACATTCCCCGTTGGGAAATCCCTTGCCAGATGACCTACTAGTCCACATCGATGACAAGTTCTATTCTCTAGGTGTGGTCTAGGGGGTCCAGTTACTGACATAGAAGCTGAACTGTGAGCTTCCTTTGGTAGTGTAGGCACAGAATACCTTGGTTTCTTCAAACTCCCAGCACTATGCCCTTGAAACTGTGGGTATTCCTTCTTACCCTTAGTTTGTCGCTTCTCAACTATAGATCTCTCTATGCGTCTTACAGACTCCAACAAAGTTGCAAACCTCTCCCGGTTCTCCAGAGCAGACACCTGAGTGGTTAATTCAGCGTTCAACCCCTTCTCGAATTGCCGAATTCTTTCCTCATCATTGGATGCCATGTGCGGACAAAACCGCAACAACTCCATGAACCTAGCCTCATACTCACTAATGTTCATAGGTCCTTGTTTAATTCTCTCAAACTGGGATATCTTCTCATCTAGAAATGTCTTAGGAAAGTATCTAGTGACAAATTCACGCTTGAATTCATCCCATCCAATCACAACTCCAGGTCTTTTGCCCTCCTCAATGGTCCACCGGTGTCCAGCACTCCCTTTCAGGAGATATACAGCATGCCTAACCCTCTCATCATCAGGTATCATGAGGATTCTGAAGGCTTTCTCTAATTCAGTCAACCATAGGTCAGCATCTGCTGGATCAGCTGTACCATCATACTCTAATGCTCCTACCCTCTTCAGCCTTTCAAAGGTCTTGCCGACACCATGTCTTTCATCATGGGCTGGTGCCCTGGGTGAAGGTACTAGCATTCTATCCGTCATGTGGGTCATAGCTGCCATAAACTGCCCGAACATAGTCTGACAGGCTGGGTTCCCCATATCAGCTGGGTTGAACTGGGGTTGATCAGGTACAGGTTCCTCCCTATCCTGGTCTCTTGCACCTCTTCCCGGTGCAGCCACACTGCTCTCAGCAGTGTGTTCATCGTGTGATCCAGACATCTTTAGTTCTTCTTCTCCTATATGAGCAGAAGACACTATCAGATAAACTGGAAGACACTTAGAACAGACTCAACTACCTTAATCCTATGTCTCTGTAGACTCAGCGAACCTAGAGCTCTGATACCACTAAATTGTCACGACACCCGCCATCATTTAAGATAACAAGTGTCATTAACAATAATAAAACATGCGGAAGCAAATCAGTTGCAGCGGATTAGCAAAAATCAGTGAAAATTAAAACCATTTACAAAGAGATCCATTCACAGGAAAACTCTTTCATTCAGAACCAAAGTAAAACCTTACATCCTGGTTCATATATACATCTCATGTACTATTACTTCTCGAGGAATACAAACATCAACTACTCTGTCTTTACTGTACACAGGTAGTATAAAACCCTCGAGGCTTAAAGCCAAAATCTCAGATAGATCCATCAAAACATTACTCCTAGGACCCGAGAGTACAGAGACGACTCATAGGACTTTCTATATACAACTTGACAGCTCATATCCCCACCTGGGATTTACTGTTGTCCCTACTATTGCTGCTGCTGCTCTTCCTCTGTAATAAGTTCCTTGCCTTTTCGTCAGCGGTTACCTAAAAATTTAATCCCACAGGGGTGAGACAATTATAAAAATTGTCCCAGCAAGAGATATAACTCTCCGCCAGAAACATTATTATTGCCGATATTAGAATAACACTGAGCAGTAGAATTATATTTACTCAACAGTAGGTAAATCATTGAATAATATATGCAGAGCAGTATTCTCTATGCAATCATTTAAATTATAACTTGATTAAGCAGCAAGTCATTCATTTAAGAAGGAATATGAAGAACATGTATATCATTTATCCAACTATGATATAATAGACCATGTATCATCAACCATTGATTCTCGCAATTCAACCCTAAGCAAAAATGCTACATGGCTGATTACGTTTTACAATCATACTTATGCCTTAAGGAGATGAGGTATACCGCTCATACTCCAACCGACCACGGTTACATAAAGCATCGGTACCACACATAGGTCAATGGAAGAGTCGGATTCCCATGACCTCAACTATCTCGGTCAGTACGAGATAACATACATGACATCTTGTGTCTCTGCTAGATAGCTTTCCAGGGTATACTGGAAACATCGCTATTAGAGTTATAGCCCATAGCATATACTCTCTTCAGGATATGGCCCGTAGCCAATGCCCGGTATTATTTTGTGGAGTCATGGCCCGTAGCTATGCTCTTATTGGGGTATGGTCTGTAACCAATCTCGTTCATAGGACATAGCCCGTAGCAATGCCTATGGGGCATAAGGATATAATTGCCCAATTACCCCCACATATTCAAAAATATGCGTTCCGAGTAAACTCGTTTCACCATTCAGCTAATTCTGACGCTGATGGATCTGTGATTAGGGCAACTACATTATATGGTATCACTTGATTAATTAAGTACATTATAATATTCTTTTAGCATCAGCCAAGTTTCCAAACATAACTTAATAAGACAAATGCTATAAAGAAAACATGTACTATTTCCATTAATCACTTCTCAGTCTTTATAAGACATAGGGATCTCAGTCCCTCATTTCAATACTGGGAATTTTCATTCCTTTGCAACTCAATGCCATAATCATATGGTTCTGGGTATTCAAACCCTTAGCTCATCATTGAGCATTATTACCACTTTTTCAGGTAATTATCACCTTCAGGTCACCTGACCAAGGTAAATATGATGCTTATTACATAAACATCTTCTCATGGCACTTAAGGCCCATTACTTCTCTTATTACCTCATACTAGGCAATAAGGTATAACATGGCACATAAGGCCCAATAAACAATGTCAATACATAAAATGTCATAGCTCATACCTGGCTATGTTCATCATCACATCATACCTGCATGGTTAGTACAGATGATAATACATCAATTTCATATCAGCACCATGCAAAACAATATATAACATCATTATTCAAGGGTAACACCACTATTCCCTTACCAGGGTTAGGGTTTCCCATTTATCATTAATTCAGACCCTCTTGAGTTAACCAACTTTATCTTGTATTAAGGTATTTCCCCTCTTAATACATTCCATCACAGAATACTCACCCTTAGCATATAATGCATAGGCTACACATTAGAATTGTCCATCTATCTCACATGATATTGACTTATCTTAGTTTAAGGCATAACTTTATTATAAAGTTGCCTATAAACAATCTCAATGATACACCCTCAACTAGGGTTTCACAAGGATACACCCTCAACCAGGGTTCACAATGATACACCCTCCACTAGGGTTTCACAAGGTTACACCCTCAACCAGGGTTCACAATGATACACCCTCTACTAGGGTTTCACAAGGTTACACCCTCAACCAGGGTTCACAATGATACACCCTCCACTAGGGTTTCACAAGGTTAAACCCTCAACTAGGGTTCACAATGATACACCCTCCACTAGGATTTTACAAGGATACACCCTCAACTAGGGTTTACTAACATCCTAATTAGTGATTTCACATGTAGACAACCTCTTATTAAGGTTATACATTGAATCAGCCTCAATTAGGGTTTACATCATGTATTGGGTCCATGCATTTGTTATGCATTAATGACTAGTACCATTAAAGGTATCTCCCACCTAATCACATTAGGTTTTCAAAAAGGTTTGATCAATTAGACCTTCAATAACATGAGGTATCCAATTGAATTAACCAAATTGAACCACACTCCATTCTAATCAATGGAACTTCAACCAATTGGATCATCAACTCAATCATCATTTGAATCATGGCTCACCCCTCAATTGGGACTTCAATTATGGTCTGATCTCAATGGGATTAGGGTTTATAAACACCAATTAGAGCTTTGAAGTTGATCATCAATCATGCTACTAATTGTGTTTCAATTGATTGCATTGGACCTTCAACCATTGAATTCATGGAACCAATCATCAATTGGACCTATGCTCATACTTCAATTGAGTTTAATAGGTCAACCTTCAACTAATTTGACCCTCAATTGACCCGCAATTGGTCATCAATTAGGGCTTGATTCAATTGAATTAGGGTTTGGAATCGAAGATCCAACAACACTCATCAATGCAAGATTGGTTACTTTGAAGCTATTGAACCATTATCCAAATTGGGTATGACCTGACCCCAAACGGTCTTGAGGTCGTTTGGATGACCTCCAAACGGTCTTGAGACCGTTTTCCCATCATATCACTCAAATCCAAGCCATCCAATTAAGGTTTTGATCATTGGATTGATCACCAAATCAGCATTGCATTGTATAACAGCTTGGTACCTTTAGACCTTCAAACACCTAACCATACTCAACCCTAGACCTCCAAACGGTCTTGGGTGACCACCAAACGGTCTTGACACCGTTTGGATGAGATCCAAACGGTCTTGAGACCGTTTGGCCCATCCAACCTTTGGATTCTAGTGAAAAATCATCATGGATTGGTCTATCGAGTTGATCAACAGATCAGCACTACATTGCAATATGATTAGTCCCTTTGGACCTTCAATTGGTCAACTATACTTGACCCCAGACCTCCAAACGGTCTTGGGGTGATCCCCAAACGGTCTTGAGACCGTTTGGGTGATCCCCTAACGGTCTTGAAACCGTTTGGGCTAATCAACCCAAAATCTCAACTTAACTCATTGGAATTTCAGCACTGTTTTCAATTAGGGTTTGCCTAATTGAATAGCCTTCAACTCATGATTCCTTGGGAGTTAATCCCTAAAAGTAGGTGAGTCATTATATCACATCATTAGGAACAGTAATCCCAAACGGTCAAAGCTTGGTCAACGCACTCAAACGGTCTTGAGACCGTTTTCCCAAAAAGTTCAATTAAATAAGATTGAAAATCAGCACTTAATCCAATTAGGTTTCCCTAATTGATTAGGCTTCAACTCACGATTCCTTTGGAGTTAATCCCTCATATTTGGAGGGTTATTAATAAACATAATTATGAACAGGAATCCTAAACGGTCAACGCTTGGTCAACCATCTCAAATGGTCTTGAAACCGTTTGCTCAACTAGGTCAAGTTAATCAGGTTGAAAATCAGCACATAATTCAATCCGATTGCCTAATTGATTGGCCTTCAACTCTCGATTCCTTTGGAGTTAATACCTCAAATTTCGAGGGTTATCATCCTACATAATTAGGAACAAAATTCCCAAACGGTCAACGCTTGGTCAACCATCTCAAACGGTGTTGAAACCGTTTGCTTCCAAACGGTTTCAAACCGTTTGCCCTTAAACGGTTTGCTGAAACCGCATAGCCAATCAAATTAAAACGATTTGGAGTAGCTATCAAAACGGTTTTGCTTGGTAATTTTCTTTGGATAAGCATCTAGGATGATGTCATCATCCCCTTCCTTCGAAAAACCAAGAACAGCAACCGTTCTTGATGGAAATTGCAGCAAGAAACAAGAGTACATCAAATTGAAGAAATCAATCAACAAAGCATAGAGAATTGATGCAATAGCAATGTTTAAGGGTTTGAGTTATAAAACCCGCCTCCAATTGAGCTCCAAAGCTCCAATCTCACGCCATTAATGGTGGATGAAGCTCTTTCAACTCCCCCTAGGCTCGTCCTCAAGCTTTTGATTGCAAAAGTTGGCTAGGGTTGAAGAGGAGATCGAAATAAGAAGGAATCCATAATTTATTTTCGATTTCCACCATGAAATCAAGGAGAACGAAGGTCAAGAGCTTACCCACAGGTTGGGGTTCTTCCTCCTGGTCCTCCCTAGATTCCTTGGTCGGTTTCCAAGCTAAGAGAAGAAGTGAGATCGAAATAGCCTTTCATTTGGCTAGGAAAAGGCCTTTTTATAAAAATTCAATGAAAGAGAAAATGCATTATTAAAATACATTTAATTCCAAAATTGGTGCCGCCTCTTCCCCCTCAAATTCTCCTCAAAATCCTTAAGGACTAGGCTATCTTCATTGCCTCTTATTCCTCTCCATTATCCATGATTTAAAGAAAATCAAATTAAGCACCTTAATGCTTATTATATTAATATCCATATGTGAGTGGGTTTTCTTTTCCTTATAATAATGGTGAGTGGAATTTCACCTACTTAGGATATTTTCGTTCCTTATCTTGGCAAATGAACGTCCATCCTTATTCAAAATCAACCCAAAACATTTTGGTTAAAAGCCCTTCAATTATTTTTATTCATTTTTGCCCTAAATCGAATTAGGGTTTCAATTAGGCATTAATCTTGATTATTTTAATATCAAGATTCTCTCTCCTCCAACTTAATTCAAATGAAGCACCCCTCTCACTTTATTTGCTCTACATGATGCCAAGAAACATTAGGGACCTTGTTGAAGTGGTAATTTGCATATTGAACCCTAGATTTTAGGTAAATTGCACTTTACTCCAAAACTAGGTTTTAATGCACAACATTGTCCAACAAGCTCTATCTTGGTGTCCAGGCTTGTGGAAACCATACTACTACATCATATTAATCCTTATGATGTCTCAACATCAGAGGAACATCTTATCATATGCAATTTTCAAGTTAACCCCTCAACTTGGGTAATTTGCACTTTAGTCCAAAACAAGCAATCATTGCTTTAACATTGTTCAAACAGGACCAAAATTAAAACATAAGTTCCTCATGAGCCCTAATTACTTTTCACAGGATAAGTACAAGCATATAATCAACTTTGTTAAGCAAAACTCCTGGGGTTAGAACATAACCCAGGTCAGGGATGTTACATTCATCGTCCAGGTAGTGCAACAACTCTCGTGCATTCCCTGCTAGAGAACTCGGGAACAGCTTCAAGTAAAGCGTCTTTTGTGGAAATCTATCAATTTTTATCATGTCACAATTCTCCAAAAATTGACTTATATGCGTGATTGGATCTTCATTCTTGAGCCCATGGAATGCGTTTGACTTGAGCCCATGGAATGCATTTGACTTGACCAAATTAATTAATGCAAGATCAATCTTGTAAGTTGGAATGTTAATAGCCTACTTCTTGATTGGCCCCTTCGACGCAGATGAAGAAGAAGCCTTGATCTTCTCCCATATTGTCTGTGGCTCTGCCATCTCTTCTTGTTCGGATTCTGAGTTTATTTCTTCCAAATGGTCTTGATTGTAGTCCTCCTCGTCTTCCGGTCCCGGCAATGGAACCTCTGGTGCCCTTTGCGTGTAGTCTGTGCTACACATCTGCACCATGCACAGTACCTACAAAGTGAAAATTTAAGTTCAGTACAGTGCTTGACGATTACAAAAATTTGAAAATAGACTATGAATTTTTGAAATGATTTCAAAATAATAATAAAAAAGAATTGGCCTAAAGTGGCTGCTTGCAACATTTGTAGTGCCGACAATTGCCGTGTCCCCGAAAACAGCGCCAAAAACTTGACATGTGCTTTTTACGTGCGTAGAAACGCAAGTGTACGCGTCAATGTAATATAGGCCTTTGTGAGGCCCGAGTCAAACTCAGGGACACGTGAATTATCAGAGACTACTACTAATTACTCGCAATCAGCTAGACCGATTAAAAAGTTGGAAGTTGTTGTAAAATTAAAAGAAAATGAAATAAAACAAAACAATCGATTAAAGGTTTAGTTTTAATCAATTCAAGTAGGAATCTTTAGGATTGCGGTTTCACCGCGGGTTCTCATTGTATTAAATTCTATGTAGTCATTTGGATTTATCTCTCTATCCGGGTAGTAGCCTGAAATTAGAATTGCCCACTGTCATGGTACAATTCACTACCTATGTCTAGGTCGGTTCCACCGTCGTAGTAACCTATACCCTAAACTAGGTGCATTAAAAACGATCTCTCGGTATCCACCATTAACCTTACACCACCTTGTTCAAAGGATTTGTCAATTAACGTAAATTTCGTCTCTTTTCAACCATTAATTCTTCTTTCAAAGTAATTAAGGGCATTATATTATTATTATGGTGATCAAGCATAATAATATAATTGAGAAAATGAAATTATACCACGGATTTAAGACATAAATGATGAATTACTATGATGAAATTATCATACAACGATTTCCCGGGCTACTCTCGGTCCTAAAGACAAAGGGGATTAGCCTCGCATGTTCATCTCAAAGAAAAACGTGGTAGAGAAAAAGGGAAACATGAGAAAAATGTGATTAAATGATGAAACCCCTGAACAAAGAAGATCCAAGCGCTCCTTGGCATAGAATACGCGTTCTCCCGCCATTCGGTGGTGGAAATCATCTTCTTCGACATCCGGATCGCCTGGGGCATGCTTCTCGACTCCGTTCTTCTCTTCACACCTTCTCGGGATGTGTGCAGCGGATAATGACGTGATATATTGTTCTTGGCCGCCGTCCTTAGGTATAATCTCCGAATTAGGTCGCCAAATTACCACAGCCATCGAATTTAGATCAATCTGAAGCAAACATGTATCTGACGGTGTTGATACCATCGACGCGAGTCGATGGTATCGACTGGTCTTCTTTTCTTTTCTTTGTCGCGACTGATGCCACCTCGATACCATCGACACGGGTCGATGGTATCAGCATTCATAGGCGTCGGTTTTGTCATTTTACGTCACTGTAGCTCCACTCATCGATGGTATCGACTTTTGTGTGATAGTATCGACTCTCTTTTCTAAAGCAACCTGATGGTATCTCGATACCATCGACACTTGCGTCGATAGTATCGAGATTTTGCTGCTCCTTGCGGCTGGCTGCCTGTGATTGTGTCGATGGTATCGACCACTGTCGATGGTATCGATAGAAGCAGATACTTGTTTTTCCTGAAATTGCAACACAAGACCACATAAGCCGAAACAAAACATATTCTTGTAATAATTTATGCTCAAAATACTAAAATAAGAGAGATTTGACATAGAGAAGGATCACAGACCAAAGCAAATGAATTATGCAATATTAACCACCAAAATGACTAATAAATGCATAAAACACATAAAAAAGTCTATAAATGTGACTTAAAATCATCGCATCAGTACCATTGCAAAAACCCTATGGTGTTGTCTTCATAACAACTGATCGTCACGATAAAGGGTGTCAAATGATGGTGAAAACCTATGGTACCCCCTTAGGTCAGGTTTTGGATCAATTAGAAGTATAATGATTAATATTAAGTACCCTAATGATGATATCAATCAATGATGACATCAACTTAATATTTGATCTTGATTAATGAACATAGTGTTGATCTAACAACCTATAGTGATTTAATAATCACTAATGATGGTGGATCAGGTCTCTAAAATCTATGGTGAGTTCATCATATAGTTTTAGCATCAATTAAGCCTTAGACCAATGGTTTCTTGGGTAACTTGATGCAATGGTCGAACCTATACTGTAATTGATGGTTTTAATATATGAACTTGACCCAATGATCAAGATCTAATGTTTATTCCTACAAAAAATTGTAATGATGGATATGTAATATGTTGGTCCTAAAAATGGGATTGAGATGGTTTCCTTTATATGATCAACTTAAGGAGCTAACTTGTTGAGAATGGATGGCTTGTTTTAACTAAACAGTCGATTGTGGGTTTTACCGTACTCTCAATGGAACCTTTTGTGTTGTTAATCAAGGGATGTCTAGGGTTAGAAGGTGACTCTTTCTAGAGCACAAATCAAGGACTTCATACGTGCTTTATCTAAGGTGTTTACTTATGTAAACAACCAATGGTCTTACCTTTTAAACATCCAATGGTTTTGGTTAAAATATGGTATGGTGATATGGGTTTAATGATGATGGAACAAATGGAGGGTTATTCTTAATAAGGTAGTCTTACCTATTCACTCATATGAATAGAAGGGATGATAACCATATTGTTTTGATATGTAACCCTGATGAGGTATAGCTTGTTATACCTAGATATAATATAACTAAGTGATGGTAATTGGGTATGAATAGATCTTGAATGACTAATACAATCATGGAGTATTATTTTACTATTGTTTAAACCCTAGTATGCTATAACCCAATGGTTACACCTTGATTTATCTGTGGGTTCAAGCTTGAGAATAGTATGGAATGTGATGGTGATGCTTCACCTTATGCATCCATGATCTAAAGGGGATGTCGTGAATTAGGGTTTGGGTATGAGTGTTGATTAGTAACATTAATATAATTTATCTTGTGAACCTAACTCTAATGCAAATAGATAAAGATGAGTATTCATTTTTAACATTCTTATATGATGGAATGATGGTGGAATAACCTACTTACTATGATCGTAACCTTGATATGTTAATTGGTGGTTATCATAGCCACATGGTTGATACTTTCTTATGCTAAACATGTGCATAATGAATATGATGAGCGTTAATCATATCTAGATTCCCTACATGTTGATGTAATAAAGGAATGTTCTTAATGTTAATATAACCCTGCTATGATTTTTTATGAATATCTCTGTGACGTCCCTGGATTTTCTAAAACTTAATCTGATGTGTGACGTCCAAATTGAAACCCTCACCTCAGTGAGAATCCCAATTTAAACATCACACAGTAGGCTAAGAAAGATAAAATCAAGGGAGTCAAAAGGAAACAATCAGCAGCACATGTACATGAACAATAATAAAACCATACACACATGCTCACCATTCAACATATAATTACAACATGAATTGTTACAACATTTGATATTACATATTGAACAGTAAACTTATACATATACATGTACTACAACTAAACAATAGGATCTTAAGAGAACAGGTCCACCTGTACATCAGCTCGCCACACAACTCTCAACTATCCTGGATCTTCAAGATCATATGTCCACAACCTAAACAAAAGATTACATGTGGTACACGTCAGCACAATATTCAAGAATATTATACTGAGTACGCCTACGTGTCTTTTATATACCTCTCATCATATCTTGGCAATAAGATAAAACTAATACTTGGAAGAATTAAACAAAATATAAGGAAAAGCGTATATTGGCAAAAAGATATTCATTAACAAAAGAGAACACATATGTTTTAAGCACATTTCCATCATATATCTCGTGCATCTGCCACCAAGTGGCTTTGACATCTTCATGCCTTATGATCTACCACCGAGTGGTTTGTGATCATTATACAAACATCATATGATCTACCACGAAGTGGTTTGTGATCATTATGCATGCGCTCTACCACCGAGTGGTTTATGAGCTATCTTATGATGGAACATTTATATTATGTTTGCAGGTGTTCATAGACATAAGTATGGAAATTCAAGCAACATATCATACAAGTCAATAATTTCAATCAATATCATATGCCAAGTCTTTACTACCATACAACACAAGCATAAAGTATAATAAGCCTAGCAAGAGGTAATGGTGTACCTTGACTGAGAGATAGATCATTCTAAACACATATTCCTCATGTCATCTTTAACTTTGTTAAACCTGATCAAGACAAGATCATATACTATCATCAGGTTCTCATCATCTCACATCTCATCTTAACCCTAATCGTGTTCATATTAGGATTTGCTTACTCATTAGGATATGAGCATCATTACTTACATTCTTATCTTAGATTTATCTTACAAATGTCATTTTCTAGATTATGGTTCATTATCTGATCATTAGGCTCCATATCCTCTTTGTGCACATATTAACCCTAGGTTACATCATTAACCTAAATTAGGATTTCATAACATGTATTAAGGGTCATCTTCATATAACATGGATTTTATGCATAAGACTGATATAAAAGTATCATATTAACTTCCAGTTACAAATATGTAAGTGTTCTGTAAATTTCATCATTTATTGAGCATGTATGCATTAATTGCATTATCTTTAATGTTATTAGCCCTAATTAGACATATTAATCAAATTATATTCTTTGGTGTATCAACATGACCATATCTGACATCATATGCATTATAAACATGAATATAGATGTACTGACATTTTTACATAATTTTATACCATCATTTAATATTTATTACTCATGAAACAAGAATAATACATCTTACATGATATCACTAATATCAAAGCATTAAAAGGCTGATATTATGCTTCCATATTGTTCTACGCATTTTTCTGAACATTTTGGTATATTGTTTGTATTTTTCTGATGCTCGAGCGAATTTCTATGATATACCACCTGTGATGTCCCCGAATTTTCTAAAACTTAATCTGAGGTGTGACGTCCAAATTGAAACCCTCACCTCAGTGAGAATCCCAATTTAAACATCCCACACTAGGATAAGAAAGAGAAAATCATAGGAAGTCAGAAGAAAACAATCAGTAACACATGTACATGAACAATAATAAAACCATACACACATGTTCACCATTCAACATATAATGATAACATGAATTGTTACAACATTTGATATTACATATTGAACAACAAACTTATACATATACATGTACTACCACTAAATTACAAGATCGTAAGACAACAGGTCCACCTATACATCAGCTAGCCACACAACTCTCAACTATCTTGGATCTTCAAGAGCATAACCACAACCTAAACAAAAGATTACATGCGGTACACGTCATAACAATATTCAAGAATATTGTACTGAGTACACCTACGTGTCTTTTATATACCTCTCATCATATCTTGGCAATAAGATAAAACTAGTACTTGGCAGTTATAAAGAAATATAAGAAAAATCATATACTTGCACAAAGATATTCATTAGCAAAAGAGAACACATATATTTTAAGCACATTTCCATCATATATCTTGTACGTCTACCACCAAGTGTCTTTGACGTCTTCAGGTCTTATGATCTACCACCAAGTGGTTTGTGATCATTATACAAACATCATATGATCTACCACCAAGTGGTTTGTGATCATTATGCATGCGCTCTACCACCAAGTGGTTTATGAGTTATATTATGATGGAACATCTATATTATGTTTGTAGGTGTTCATAGCCACAAATATGGAAATTCCAGCAACATATCATAGAAGACAATCATTTCAATCAATACCATATGCCAAGTCTTTACTACCATATAACACAAGCATACTGTATAATAAGCCAAATAAGAGGTAATGGCGTACCTTGATCAAGAACAAACCTAATCATCATATCCTCATATCATCTACATCTTGGTCAACCCTGATTAAGACAAGATCACATATATCACCATCAGGTTCTCATCATCTCAACCCTAGACGTGTTCATTAGGGTTTCCCTTAGATCATTATGTTGTATACATTATTACTTGTCTTATCTTCATCCTTATGTGGGATTTATGTGACCGACGTTATATTCCAGATTAAGATACATAATCTGAATATCAGGTTCCGTATCATTATTTATACATATTAACTTTAAGTTACATATATTACTCAAATTAGGGTTTCATCTTCATATAACATGGATTTTGTGTATAAAACTAATCTCAGATTTACATATTATCTTCTAGTTACTGATATGAGGGTTTTCTGTAAATTTTAACATTTATTGATCATAAATGTATTTATTGCATATTAATTAGGGTTATTATCCCTAATTATCTATATTAATCAAATTACATGATTTCATTCATTAACATGACCATATCTGACATCATATGAATTATAAACATAATTATGGATTTACTAACATGATCTCATAATTTTAGGCCATCATTTGGTATTTATCATCCATCATATGAGCAATTCACCACTTACATGATATCTCTATTATTAGTGCATCAAAAGCATGATATTAACATTCTACTATAATCTACTCATTTTTTTTAGAATTTTGGTATATTATATGTATTTTTTTTATCATCGAGCTAATTGCTATGAATTATACAAGAACTGAACATTATTTGGATTACTGACGTTTCAGGCGAATGGGAGACTGACATGTGGCCTTAGGCTATCGCAACTCTCTTGCTTGAGCCGGATGGGTTCATTGCTGAACTGGGTCAAAGATTGGTCTAGCGGTCTAGTCTGGGATTTGACCGTCCACTCTCCTTCCTCTTCTATCGCAACTCATGCGATCTTCCAGTTCTCACCAGCCGTCGCCGCAACGCCACCAGTTCGATGTCGCTCTCTCTGGCGAGCAAGGAACCACATCTTGGTGCATATCGCCATCATGTAAGGCCATCGCTAGATCATTCTCTGAGTCACCAGCTTCAAGCACTGCGGCTGGGGGATTTCCTTGTCTTGGCGCCACAGCGGCTAGAGGAACGGCAAGGAAGACTGCTGCCGACTATTCTCCTCTCTCACGTGTGATTGATGGCATCTGATTCCTACATCGCCAGGTTCTTCCACAACCAAATGCCTCGACTCAGCTTGATGGCTCTCCTCCGCTTCCTAGGATGCCACTCTAGGCTCTGGAGTTCACGAACGGCGGAGCTTCTTTGTTTCACGAGCCGTCGCCACACTGGTCTCCTCCAAGACATCTGTGCAGCTGCCTCCGCACTCGACAACGATGAGAATGTCATCTCCTCTTTCAGATCCATCATGACTAAGAGCTTCGGTCTTTCTCCCTCTACAACGTCGCTCTCTCGTTTCCAGATCTCCCACAGCGCCTGGGCACAGCCGAGGAACAGGGCACCGATGAGGGATAGGCATCCCTCTCCTCCTCAGTTCACTGCTGCCGCTGGGAGACTCTGGCACATGAGACCACTACCGTCGTAGCTAGGTCTCCGACGTGCGGTTTTCCATGAGCACCTCTGCACCCTCCAATCATAGTTGTGCACACCCACTCCCAGCCCCCGAGCTCCACCTTCTTCTCCAGCTCGTTGGGGTTCGTTGAGCAGCAAACCATCCACGGAAGCCCACTTTTAGTCTAACGTTGAAGTCGCCTAGATTGGAACTCTCTTCCAATCCTATTATCTCCCTTCGACCTTTGCTCTAGCTTGATTTCTTTCCTCCTCGCAGTGCCTGCGAATGACAATGGAGAAGTGCAAGAAATCGGAAGTTGGTTCTCCTTATTCACTTGGCCACTTGCCTCGCTCAGGGTATCATTCATTCTGTAATGTGGAGAGGAGTCCAACTCTTGGGTTACCTCACTCCCCCATCGCCCCATGACCAATCGGATCATGGCATCGTGGATGGCCAACTTTGCTCCTACGCTCTAACTGCAAGGTGGGAGACAAAATAACGACCCTGGATCTCAAATCCTATGGCCTGAGTTAGTCCTTCAAAAGAGTTTATCTGTATTTCACTCAACACCAAGCTTACTACCATTAGATTAGATCTCTAGGGTTAGGATCTGGCTGTGCAACCCATCCAAAAACCAAAGAGGGCATGGAACAAGACTGATATCCAAACTTATCCTAAATAATCCACTACATAGGTCTACAATCATCAATAATGCACATCATTTTACAACATTCAAACCTACATAACTTCTTATAGGAATATCCAATTGTTACCAAAATTTAACCATATCTCTATCATCACTCAAGCTACATCAACTCAAAATTTGGTGACCATAACTCAACTATTTGATTTACCAACTAAATTCCTCAAAGGATGTTATATATATGGATTTTAATCATGATATAAACACCGATCACCATCCAAACCTTACCAAAGCACGTGTAACTCTTTAGATAACTCAACATGCATAGATTCACTCATGTCACTGGACAGTTAAGGATTCTAAAAGTCCACTTTACCACATCCTACACACCTTAAAAGATATTTCGTCCTCGAAATTAAGTTGGAATCCAGTCTTTCACATAATTGCATATGTTTTATAAGTACCTTCTACTTATGATGCTCATGATGAAAGGAAGATGATGTCACTACTCTATATGCTGGCTCAAAAATATCAGATCTCTTATGGGGATGCTAAAGCTAAATGGGACTCTTAGATTATGTTCTTTTCTTCTGGAATTAGTTTCTCATGTATTAAGTTTCTTCTGTAGAACTCCTATGCCTTCGGGCCCCTATGTTATGAACAATTTGGTTTATGTATGGAAGCTCTTTATTCAGTGCATTTATATATTCATGTGTTTGATCCACTCATGGATGGGCAACTTTATCTCTATTGTACACCTTATGTTGGCGCCTGAGGTGTAGAGTGGAGTTAGGTTGTTAACCCGTGACAGATATGGTTGGTGAATCTAGTGATGAATTCACTAATAAATTTGTTACTTAATAGGAAAGTGAAATGAGATCATCTTAATGATACATGCCAAATAGTGATAATGATAGTGCTTAATAAATATGATAAATATGATCTGAAATTTTGCACTATGTAATGATGTTAGCAAAAAAAAATGTTATGTCAGAATTTTGATGCTTGGCTATAATGAGGATGAAAATCCTAAAATATGAAATATTTCATAAGATGATCAAAGGTCCTAAACCCGGAGTTTAACCTTGAATGGAGTGTTTGTTCACCAAGATGGTTGTAAAACCCCCCTTATAGTGCTTTAGATACATAGTTCTAGGTAACCTTTGTGGATATGTTACACATAGAATAGTGCCTACTTGTGGATGAAGACATGGTAGTTTTCCTTGGAGTACAAGTATGGTTGACTTTCGAGGATGAAAGTTCTTTTAAGATGTATATGATGTGAAAGACTGGATTTTTGGGCTTAATTTCGAGGACAGAATTTCTTTTAAGGTGTGTAGGATGTGATGGAGTGGACTTTTGGAATCCCTAGATTTCCAATGACATAAGTGATTTCATACATGTTGAGCTGTTTTGAGAGTTCCATGTGTTTTTGGTAAAGTTGAGTGTTGATGATGTTAATATAATGATTTGGATCTATAAGTTTAGACCTACTTGAGGAATTTTATTGAATGGTCTAATAGTTGTTTTTGTCACCAAATTTGAATAGAAGGTAGCTCGAGAGGTAAGGAAGCTATGGTTAAAACTTGGTGGCAGACGCATGAGATATATGATGGAAATGTGACTAACATATATGTGTTCTCTTTTGCTAATGAATATCTTTATGCAAGTATACATTTTTCTTATATTCTTCTGTTACTGCCAAGTATTAGTTTTATCTTATTGCCAAGATATGATGAGAGGTATATAAAAGACACATAGGTGTACCTAGTACAATATTCTTGAATATTTTGCTGACGTGTACCACATGTAATCTTTTGTTTAGGTTGTGGTTATGCTCTTGAAGATCCAGGATAGTTGTGAGTTGTATAGCGAGCTGGTGTACAGGTGGACCTGTTGTCTTAAGATCCTGTAGTTTGGTGGTAGTACATGTATATGTATAAGTTTGTTGTTCAATATGTAATATCAAATGTTGTAACAATTCATGTTGTAATTATATGTTGAATGGTGAACATGTGTATATGATTTTATTATTGTTCATGTGCATGTGCTACTAATTGTTTCCTTCTGACTCCCTTGATTTTCTTCTTCTTAGCCTAGTGTGGGATGTTTAAATTGGGATTCTTGCTGAGGTGAGGGTTTCAATTTGGATGTCACACATCAGATTAAGTTTTAGAAAATCTGGGGATGTCACAATCTCCGAGCTCATTCATGCAATATTGTGTTGATCTAGTGTATTATATGTAAGTAATGTTGTTGAACCTTGTTCTAAGGCATGCAAAGATAGTGATGATCTTGTAAGAATAGTATGATGGTCTTAATGACCTTTGGGCATGGTTGAGCCCTGAATGAGGTGTAATCCTCTTTTGTTGATAAGGGTTGATACCATGTGATATTGTGAAAAGGATTTATATCTTGTGATAGTACGATGACTAGTGTAGCCTCATGAATGGCAAGTAAATAGTACCATGTGACGATGAGATGAGAAATTATGTTTCACACATTTTATATCTTTTGAAGTTGTGATATTTATATTCTTGTTATAAGTGAATTAGGGTTTGTATGTCCACTTGTTTGATGCATCCTTAACTCACCCGATTGGCATAACTAATCACGTGAAACTCTAATCAAGTAGTGCCATGTGCCACAGATCCATCTGAGTGTCAGAACTTGCCAGATTGTGAAATGAGTATTCCTAAGGGAAAGTCGGAGCACATATTGATGAGTATGCAGGGTGCTTGTCATCCTAAATTCAATTTTTTAGGGAGGATGACTGCGTTCATACCTAGCCCTTAGTTTGAGAACGACTGCGGTCGTGTCTCGGTGATTATATATGTGATGAGATTGGAGGACAACTGTAGTTGTACCTCGGATGGTAGGGTATGCGTACCCACCTCCTTTCACTAGTGTTGTAAGTTGTACCAAGGACGAACTAGGCTGTTAGCAACTTGACCTTATATGTCGCTATGGCAGACCCGTACTGAACGAGGGCAGAGAAGATCTTAGGAGTCCGACTCTTCCTAGATCTTGTATGGCACTGATTTCGGCTTAGTAGTGGTCAGTTGGATTTTGAGTGGTATCCTCAAATTCCTCAGGGCATAATAAAATATGTAATACAACCGTATAACATATCTATTTAGGGTTATACATGACACTTCACATTGGATGATAACCCTTGTTTGATATCTTTACATAAAGATGATGCTTAGCGCAATTTAGAGATAGTAGATATACTAATGTTGTGGATATTCATAAGATTGTTGATGTGTACATATAGTAGCCATGTTTATGTTGATAACTATACTGCTACTACTAATTATAATCATGATGTTGGATATCTCATGTTGTTAGTTACGTTTAGCATGCAAGCCATGCCTTTGTAACTAGAGATGCATATGTTGCTAATCATACTTATCCAGATAGTTGTGCTTATGTTGTTAGCTCTTCTTCTGATATTGATATGTTCAACCAATTAGACATGCTCATGTTGTTAGCTATGCTATGTTACTATACCTGCTCATGATGCTAGATATGCATATGTTGCTGAATTGCTTATATTGTCAAAAAGATAAAGAATGATAGTATGGCTAATGATGATAGTTATTATCTGCTCCTTTATGTACTTTGTTAATCATCAGTACAGCTGATCTTATTTGTTATATCTGATTAAACTTCTTCAATGTTTAATTATCTAGAAATGGTGTACTCAATAAATGTTGTTGGAGGTTATATCTCTTGCTAGGACATGGGTTTCACCCATGTGGTTTGCCACATTTTTTTAGGTAATCGGAAGTGATGAAACCAAATCTGTGGTAGTAAAGAGGAGCTATAGTAATGAATCTGTGAGAAAATTGATTAGATGTCTAGTGTGTCCTAGAGTTGTCTCTTTACTCTTAGGTCCGGGTGAGAAAAAGTTTCTATATGTGTTTCAAACAAATCAGACTTTTGTTAGCATATTAATGCTTGTTTGTGTGGTATATATGTGGTGGCTAAGATGATAGAACAATTTGTATCAAATTATTGGCATAGTATGGATACAAGAAAGATGTTGGGCTCTTATGCAAATGTTTTTGAGTGGGTGTTAATGTTGAAATCGATTTTAATTTACCCATATTTTTGGGTATGTGATTAATTAGTGATTGATTGTGTTTTATATTTTGAGTAGTCTCATTTAGTGTAACAAGTTTGTAGAAGTTGGTATCAGAGCTTTAGGTTCACTAAGTCTATAGGGACACTAGGACTTAAGACTAGAATGATGCCTAAGTTAGGAACGTGACACAAAAACATGGTGTATACTGCCTAATCTTAGTACTTGGATGCTCTAGCCAGGTATTCAATTATTAAATAAAAGGTAAGTATGGAACTCTTAGACTGTTATATTTCTAATTACTCTGATCAAGTAGTCATTTCAAGACAATCTAAAGAGCATAATGAATAAGAAATCATGGTGTGAATATCTCAATCCTACCTTAAAGAAGATGAGAATTGCATCATTATCAATCAAAACTTGAATGTTTGGTAACTATAAGAGAAAGATACAACACCATGAAATCTAAATCTGAATACAAATAAGGAAAAGAGGAGTTCTTGAAGATGTGATTCAAGAAGATAATAAAGTAAAAGACAAACAAATCTATGCTTATAAAGTGAACCAAGGTATGAAATCGACATAAGATAGAGAGAACTCCTATAACAAGTACAAAATGAGAAGATGAATGGGAACAATGACAAAGAAATAAGGTGGAACCTGAGTTAATCTCAGACCAACCTATGTATGTAAGAAAGTGTTAATGAAAAATCAACATGGCATGTGAAAGAAATTAAGGGAGATGAACCCAATTTAATGAAGAAAATGTGGAATATGTTGATTTACCTGTCGATAAGTGGTTGAAAAACCTAATAAAATAAGAGAACATACCCAGTGTGATAAATAGTCATCCATGAAGGAGTAATGAGATATGTTAATCATGATTATTCCTATGCTAATGGCAAGGAATTTGAAATGAAAAAGGTAAAATGATACATAAGAAGCTGTAACTTGCATAATAAAAATAGAATTGGTTACCTTTTTGCTAGTAACCTTGAACAATGTTGCTATGAGGTGGGAAGTGTGTTTCCCTTTGTATCTTTCCTTTCTAGGGCACAACTTTCAAGTGGATCATTGTCACTTGGTACGTGTGGAGTCGCTACAAACATGAGGGTGGATAGCTCATTATATCATAAGGTTGCTTGGACTATGGTTCTAAGATCATAAAGTTTGTGATGATTTTTCCTTTGAGCCTTCCAATAATTAGGAAGACTCCTCTTATATGTCTTGATATTTGTTATGTTGGTAAAAGTAGATGATATAAGGATGTGAGTTGCTTATAGAACATGAGGTGGATACCAAGGTAATGAATCCTAGTATCCAAGATGTATTAATAATATGAGAAATATTTGAAGTTTGGAGATGTTTATTAAATGAACATTCCAAGTATTCCTCTTCCATAGAGAGAGAGGGAGAGAGAGTTGATGATGACCCTCTAAATGTTGTTTGGAAGGAAAAAAAAAAGTGATTTTATAATGTTGTGTATGGTTCAGTGATAGCTGGGCAAGACCACTATCAAGGATAGATGGTTTGTTGGATAATAGATATGTGATACTGTGTTCCTTTAAGATAAACCTACGATCAAATATCAATTCATAAGAGTTAGATTGGATGAAATAATTCACATGACCATGATGAGTTTACAGTTATGTCCTTTATACTAACCAATATACAAATGGAATTTATGAATAGGAGGAATAGAGTGTTCCAGTCATGTCATACAAGTTATATCAAGCTTTGAATGATGACTTGTCAAAGTATTTCAAATATGGTCAAAAATATGATCAATATTTCTTCAAAAACCTTAGGGTTGCCGAAGCAGTAATAGCTATGAGATAGGTTGAACAAGAGTGAGATGGGGTTGATTAAATTTCTTTATGGGATCACGATATGTCTTTTAAGTAGGTTGCGTAAATCCTAGTAAGGTGAAGATAGTGTTGTTGTTTCACCCCTAACAAGGTTAACTAAGAATGATGTTTCCTTGTATGGAATGACAGGTGCCATCGTCAGCATTTGTTTTGATGTTGAAAAAGAACTGACAAGTGTTCCAATGTCAGTGTATCTAAAGAAAAAGGATGGATACATCACCTTTTTATATGCTTCAAGGAATGGTATGGGACACATGCCATGATTGGTAAAAATCTAACAAGAATGAATTTTGAGTAATGTGTTGATACAATAGATATAATTTCTAAATGATAGCTAGAATTTAAAGCTGATGGTTATTATTAGAGTTGTATAGATGACACAACAAGTTTCTACATTCCATATTGAGAATGTCTTCTTAGGTCGGGGTTTTGGTGATGACCCAAGTGGATATATGTATGAATGATGTAAAATCACCATGATATACAAGTAACCATGTGAAGGTAATAAGATGAGGTACAAAGGAAGTACCCATCTTTGTTTACCTTGGATTTCGGGGGCGAAATCCCTGTTAGGGGTTTATAGTTGTAAAGCGCCTAAACTTGATTAATGAGTTGAATGAGCTTAATTACCATAATTTAATGCTCATAACCCTAATATAACCTTTTGATATGCTTTTAAATCATAATACATACTTATGTTTCAAATTTGGTCCATTTTGGACACTGTTTGAGCAAGTTATGCAATTTTATGCACATTTTGGATTTTTTTGCAATTTACCCAATTGAGAGGTTTTCTTTGCAATTTATCACTTTCATTATGTTCCTTGGATATTCTATCATCATTCTTGAGCTGTTTGAGCCATGGGGCTCCTATTTAAACCTTGGTTTGAAGGTGTTTGTTCCGAGGGTATTTTAGGGTTTTCCCCTTCACGGATGAGCTACCTTTAGTAGCTATCAACTAATGAATTATTTTATTGGCTGGGAAATTCGACAAAGGAAAGCTAAGCAGGTCTATACACATGGTGGGGGATCTGCTTGTGTGTGTGCTTGTATATTCTTAATAAATTAAGGCCATGGACACTTGGATAGATACTAGAACTTCAACTTTTTCCTTTTCTTTATCTTAAAGTGTCATATACTTATTCCCAAGCACCAAAACGAGCCATTTTATCTCCACCAACTCCCTCATTCTCCCATCCTCATTCTCCCTCTGTTCAGCTGAGAATATTTCTGCCCAAGGAAGAAGAAAGTGGGGATCTTCTTGGATAAAGGCTCTAAGGTTGAAATTGACTTCATTTTAGGGTTGAAAAAGCTTCCTTCTAGTGATCTTGACCTAAAAGTGTAAGAATTCCCTTCCTTCCTCCGTCTATTTCTTTGTTATCCTTCCTCCTAGCTTTCTCCAGGTCGGAACCTTTCTGTTCCATGGTAGAATTTGCTCTAAATCTCTAAAACCCTACATTTCTTGCTCCTTATGCTTAGGGTTTGCTCATATGATTAACAAAGGTGCAGATGGATGAATTCATAGCTTACTCTTGGATTTTCTACCCTACCTGCTCGATATTTCTTTTATGTGGCGTTTTATCTTCTCATTATTGGCAATTTTTATAACTTGCTCGACGTTTATTGCTTACCATAAGCTTTCTAGGTCATGTTCTTGCTTGAAAATGAGGATTCATACACTAAAAAGCTATGCTTGACTTAGATTTTGATTTTTATAATGTTCCCTGTTCTAATTTCAGTTCTAGATGAACCTATGATCATGTGTACATTATTAATAAGTTATAATTTGACTTGGATCAGGTTGGTTTGACAACCTATGGTGCTAAGCACCTATCAAACAATGGTCAATTTTAGGGTTTAAAGCTGATTTCTTCTATAAACCATGTCCCGATGATGGTACCATTGCAACAACCCTATGGTGTTGTCTTCATAACAACTGATGGTCATGATCAAGGGTTTCAAATGATGTTGACAACCTATGGTCACTCCCTTAGTTCAGGTTTTGGATCAATTAGAATTATAATGATCAACCATTAAGTACCCTACTGATGATATCAATCAATGATGACATCAACTTAACATTTGATGTTGATTAATGAATATAGTGTTGATCTAACAACCTATAGTGATTTAATGATCACTAATGATGGTGGATCAGGTATCTACAATCTATGGTGAGTTCATCATATAGTTTTAGCATCAATTAAGCCTTAGACCAATGGTTTCTTGGGTCACTTGATGCAATGGTCGAACCTATACTGTAATTGATGGTTTTAATATATGAACTTGACCCAATGGTCAAGATCTAATGTTTATTCCTCCAAGAAAGTGTAATGATGGATAAACAGTAATGGACTTTCTTTCATTCTTTCTATGGATACAAAAGACCCACGCTTTAGCACCTGGTGCAACAACAAGCACCAGTTTGACTTTCCGTCTTCAGAACCAGCTATTGCTTTCCTCACAACAAAGGACTTGGCTTTCACAATAGATGCTACGCATTTCACCTCAAATTCCCCCACCCCAGAAAGACAAGGCCAAAGAAAAGAGTTCATACTCCTCCGTTGTAGCCCTGACTCCCAGGTTTGGCATTCGTGCTCAATCTCATATCTGGATTGGGACTGGCAAATGACACGATGAGTCCCCTTACTTTGTCCGTGTCAACAAACAATTCAAAATACCTCGACTTTTTTAGAATAGGTCCGAGTCAAATAGCAATGATTTGAAGCACTTGTTTTTACATTACACTATTTGGGGTAATATGTTGGTCCTAATAATGGGATTTAGATGGTTTCCTTTATATGATCAACTTAAGGAGCTTACTTGTTGACAATGGATGGCTTGTTTTAACTGAACAATCAATTGTGGGTTTTACCCTACTCACAATGGAACATTTTGTGTTGTTAATCAAGGGATTTATAGGGTTAGATGGTGACTCTTTCTAGAGCACAAATCAAGGATTTCATAGGTTTATCTAAGGTGTTTACTTATGTAAACAACCAATGGTCTTACCTTTTAAGCATCCAATGGTTCTGGGTGACATTGTGGTATGGTGATATGGGTTGAATGATGATGGAACAAATGGAGGGTTATTCTTAATAAGGTAGTCTTACCTATTCACTCATATGAATAGAAGGGATGATAACCATATTGTTTTGATATGTAACCCTAATGAGGTATAACTTGTTATATATAGCTTTAATATAACTAATGATGGTAATTGGGTATGAATAGTCCTTGAATGACTAATACAATCATGGAGTATTCTATTACTGATGTTGTAACCCTAGTATGCTATAACCCAATGGTTACACCTTGATTTATGTGTGGGTTCATACTTGAGAATGGTATGGAATTTGATGGTGATGCTTCACCTTATGCATCCATGATCTGATGGGGATTCCATGAGTTAGGATTTGGGTATGAGTGTTGATTAGTAACATTAATATAATTTATCTTGTGAACCTAACTCTAATGCATATAGATAAAGATGAGTATTCATGTTTAACATTCTTATATGATGGAATGATGGTGGAATAACCTCCTTACTATGATCATAACCTTGATATGTTAATTGGTGGTTATCATAGCAACATGGTTGATGCTTTCTTATGCTAAACATGTACATAATGAATATGATGAGATTTAATCATATCTAGATTCCTTGCATGTTGATGTAATAAAGGAATGTTCTTAATGTTAATATAACCCTGCTATGATTGTTTATGAATATCTCCTAGCTCATTAATGCAATATTGTGTTGATCTTGTGTATTATATGTAAGTAATGTTGTTGAGCCTTGTTTTAAGGCATGCAAAGATAGTGATGATCTTGCTGGGATAGTATGATGCTCTTAATGAGCTTTGGGCATGGTTGAGCCCTGAATGAGGTATAATCCTCTTTTGTTGATAAGGGTTGATACCTTATGATATTGTGAAAAGGATTTATATCTTGTGATAGTATGATGGCTAGTGTAGCCTCATGAATGGCAAGTAAATAGTACCATGTGATGATGAGATGAGAAATTATGTTTCACATATTTTATATCTTTTAAAGTTGTGATATTTATAAACTTGTTAGAAGTGAATTAGGGTTTGTTTGTCCACTTGTTTGATGCAACCTTAACTCACCCAATTGGCATAATTAATCAAGTGAAACTCTAATCATGTAGTGGATTGTGCCATAGATCCATCTGAGTGTCAGAACTTGCCAGATGGTGAAACTAGTATTCATAAGGGAAACTCAGAGCACATACTGATGAGTATGCGGGGTGCTTCTCATCCTGAATTCAAGTGTTTAGGGAGGATGACTATGGTCATACCTAGCCCTTAGTTTGAGAATGACTGTGGTCGTGTCTCGGTGATTATATATGTGAGGAGATTAGAGGACAACTTTGGTTGTACCTAGGATGGAACAGTATGTGTACCCACCTCCTTTCACTAGTGCCATGACCTATACCAAGGACGGACTAGGATGTTAGAAGCTTGACCTTATGTGTCGCTATGGTGGAACCGCACTGACCGGTGGCGGAGAAGATCTTAGGAGTCCAACTCATCCTAGATCTTGTATGGCACTAATTTCGACTTAGCAGTGGTTAGTTGGATTTGGAGTGGTATCCTCGAACTCCTCAGGGCACAATAAAATATGTAATACAGTCGTATAACATATCTATTTAGGGTTAGGGTTATACATGACACTTCACATTGGATGATAACCCTTGTTTGATATCTTTACATAAAGATGATTCTTAGTGTAATTAAGAGATAGTGTAAATACTAATGTTGTGGTTATGCTTAAGATTGTTGATGTGTACATACAGTATCCATGTTTTTGTTGATAACTATACTGCTACTACTAATTATAATCATGATGTTGGATATCTCGTGTTGTTATTTATGTTCAGCATGCTAGCCATGCCTTTGTAACTAGAGATGCATATACTGCTAATCATACTTATCCAGATTGTTGTGCTTATGTTGTTAGCTCTTCTTCTGATACTGATATGTTCAACCAATTAAACATGCTCATGTTGTTAGCTATGGTATGTTACTATACTTGCTCATGATTCTAGATATGCATATGCTACTGAATTGCTTATATTGTCAACAAGATAAAGAATGATAGTCTGGCTAATGATGATAGTTATTATCTGTTCCTTTATGTAATTTGTTAATCATCAGTACTGCTGGTCTTATTTGTTATATCTGATTAAACTTCTTAACTATTTAATTATTTTAAAATGTTGTACTCAATAAACATTGTTGGAGGTTATATCTCTTGCTGGGACATGGGTCTCACCCTTGTGGTTTGCCACATTTTTTTAGGTAATTAGAAATGATGAAACCAAACCTGTGGCAGCAAAGAGGAGCTATAGTAATGAATTTGTGAGAAAATTGATTATATGTCTAGTGTGTCCTGGAGTCGTCCTTGTACTCTGAGGTCATGGTGAGAAAAAGTTTGTACATGTGTTTCAAATAAATCAGACTTTTGTTAGTATATTAATGCTTGTTTGTGTGGTATATATGAATATTGTTCGGATGTGTATATATGTGGTGGCTAAGATGATAGAACAATTTGTATCAAATTCTTGGCATAGTATGTATACAAGAAAGATGTTGGGCTCTTATGCAAATGTTTTTGTGTGGGTGTTGATGTTGAAATCGGTTCTAATTTACCCATATTTTTGGGTATGTGATTAATTAGTGATTGATTGTGTTTTATGTTTTGAGTAATCTTGTTTAGTGTAATAGGTTCTCACAGTAGAGGTGTAGAGGCTTATGTTCTCAAGCTAGGAAGACACTGTCAACCATTGTCCATGGTCATTACACCAAGAGGACATTGTCGACAACCATCCATGTGCCAGTCGAGAAGGAAGCACACCTCTACAAGGGTTGTTGTGAGACTTTCTCGAAGACCCAGTATATGGCTTGTACTATCATTTTCATTTCATTGTTACTGAAGGGATCCACTAGTTTTTGGGATCACTAGTACAGAACCGACCTTTATTGTCAGTTTTTTAAGGCCGTTGGCGTCAGTTTCAAAGTGACACCCAAGTGGGCGCCACTAAAAGTTGAAACCTTCAGCATTAGTTTTAACACTGACACCATAACCCTTCCCGCCACCAAAAATGTGCCAGTAATGGCACTATACGCGTCGATTATTTAGTAAAACTGACACTATATCAAGGTCGAAGACGTCGGCGTTTTCACAAAAACTGATGTCACAACCATTCCTGCCACCAATAAAACACGCCAGCAAGGGCACCATCAACATCGGTTTGTATATATAACCGATACTATATCCATATAGACGTCAGTTTTTTGCTAATAACTGACAATGTATGTCTTTGTTGTCAGTTTTATACTAATAATCGACGCCTATGTTCTGATATTTTTTTTTCTTATCAGTTTGCAGGCCTTTTGTATGGCTAGTCAGCAGGATGTAGAAACTACAGTTCAGTTCTGAACTGTAGGTTTACAACATCTATTGATATCAGCCAACAACAGGCCACAAACCTGCAAAATTAACAAGATGGACAATATTATATATGGATCATGTGATTCACACACATGCATAAGCACATTTAATTCGTATTATTTTTCACCACACACATGTAGAAACCAATAGTTCCATTTCAAATTTCCTCCATTTTCACACACATTTAGCAACCTACAGTTCCATTCATTTCATCTCTTTTCACATTCAGACACATGTAGAAACATTCATGTATTGATCATAATACCTACATTCACCCATATGTCAATTCAGAAAAATTCATTCACATTCACACAAAAATAATTATGAGAACAAAGTTTAGAAATGTCATTCTTTATTCATCATCATCATTATCGCCATCAGTATCCCTATCATATTTAAAAATTCCTACTACTTGTAGGGCTTTTTTCCATTGTTCTCTTACATCATTTAAGTCTTTCATCGTATAGGGAGTATGTACATATAATAACTTTCCACCTATAGTGAAGTCAGTTTTAAACACCTGCAAAGAGAATGGCATATATATATAATTAATAATATATAATAAGTTTGATTTATTTCATATTATCGAATGAGACTATATATAATACCTTATGTATGGTATCGATTTCCATTACAGCATGTTTGATAATTAGGTCCATAAATTGCATCGCATTGTATGCACATGCCCAACCGTTGTCTTGTGTAGCACACTATAAATTGAAACATACAAAATATTCAAAAATACAAATAAGCATACTTCACATAAATAATATATACATTGGAATCGGGAAATTACTTTCACATTCTCCCAAATTAGTGGTTGGTTCTTTTTCTTAGGGACCTTTCCTCCAACTCTTTTGAACTCATGTAAAGCCCTACATGTTAATGTAACACATTAAAGTGCATAATTAAATAGTAATGTAATAATAGATGTTAATGAATATAAAAATATGAAATATTTCTCACGGGAATAATGGCTTTTTCATTGTGTATCCATATAATGTATTCAATTCATTCCCCGCAGGATCTAGATAATAGACAGTGAATGACTTAGGGACAATAACTAGTAACTCCCAATGCCTACCCCTATAGGTAAGAAAGTTAAACATTAATAACTCAAAATCCACAATAAAAATGTAATTTTTTTAAGTCCAAATTATAAGCAAAGTAAACTTACTCGACATTGAATGGAGCTATTATCACCGTCTTATTTTTTTATCAAAATATTTAAAAGCAGCAAAGTAGTATGAAGTAGCTGAAGAAGGGTCTTTATCTACAAGACTAATCAAAGATGGAACCAAAAATCCCACATGGGAAATGAAAAATCTGTACATATCGTGTGTAAGTGGCTACAAAACATGTATTACGTATGCATTAATATATAAGAAACTAGATCATCATATATAAGAACAAGGTATATGTATGTATAAACAAGATCTCACCATATCCATAGCTCTATCATAGATGTATTTAGCCAATCATAACGAAACAACTCCAAAATATATTATATAAATAGCTTGTTATTGTATGATTGACGTGTAGCATCCTCCGGAATAGAAACATTTATAGGGAAATTTGGATCATGTTCGCCTATCCATACTTCCATACCCCTACAATTAGGACCTAACGAGGCCTGTAGGTCCCTTAGAAGACAACTTGGTACTTCAGGAGGTGGAGGTGGAGGCTGAGATGTAGCAGGTGTCTTCCTTTTGACATGTATATATAATTTCAGATCTATTGACTCATATATAAACACTAACAAATTAATGTAATGTAAATTTACCATACAATATTAGTATAGACAACATCCACTTTGGGCCACATTATCACTCTGCCTTCTGCCTCACCAAGCGTTTCAGAATCTGGGTGGGCATATGGCAATGGAAGATCCCTCCAATTAGGGAGTACATGTATCAGGCTCACACAAACCGCACCAGCTGGTACTAGAGTCCCACAAAACATGTCTCCTGGAAGGGCTGGGTAAGCGTGTGCCTCTACAATGATATATTCTTGACATTTTAGATGGCATGGCTTCAACCCCTACAAATTTACGTAAAGAATGTTATATACATATATACATAAAGATATCCTCTTGAAAAGACTAGATACTATGTCATAAAAATAATTACAGCGGATGTGCTAGGTGGGTCTATAGGATTACTCACAACCTATGAAGTAGGAGAGGAGCGGCACGCTACATGTACTGTCTGAGTGGCAGCCTGAGACTCATGTCACTTCACCATTGCTTCTTGGATTTTCTTATTAATTAACTCATATATTTATACATCGACAAAAGAAACACTAGCTTTTGGTTATTGAATTCCATTTTGTAATAACATTCTAAAAAAAGAATAGGTTACCTCAACATTTGATAATCCCACTTTTGGGACAGGTTTGCGCTGTGATGGTCCAAAGAACGCTTTTATGCCCACACCAGTACGTGCACCCCTAACATGTCCAGAATGCCCTGGGTTACCAAGAGAAACTTTCCATTCATCCATTGCGCCCTCAGGGATGAACTTGCCTTCCTTCCTCTTCTCGTGAAGCTCTCACTAATCGCCATCAATAGTAATTGGTAAGTAAACATAACAATAATCAATATCGATTGCTCTAAGAGTTGAATTTTACCATTTTTGCAGCTGCCTCAACAGTTGTGGGCTTGGTTATATCTGCTTTCTTGTTTTGCCTCCTAGCTATCCACATATCATGGCGAGGCAGAGGTGCGGGACCAATAGTAGAGGACTCTGTAGTCTCTTGAGTAGTAGCAGAAAGTACCAGTAAAGAAATAAAAATAACTAATCAAACCATAGAAAGAACTGGGGTCTGGGGGATCATGACCAATATCCAAGCTTTTACTCAACAAATCAACTCCTAAGATTAGTGATCAATTCAGGACCATGTGGAATTTTATCCTTTCAGAGAACAATCTCACAAGGGTCGGACTTCCTACAAACCCATTGATATTGATGTTTATGGGTCATAATCCAACCATCCAACATGTCCATTGAATTTAAGCACATTGGGAGTATCATACATTAGGTCAATTAATCCTGAGTATATGCAAAATCAAGAATTCTTTCAAGTTAATCTATAACTCTAGATAGGGAAGCATTATTTTTTAATCCTATTAGTCCTCTACGACTTGCCATCCTTTTTAAGGGATGGTGTGAATTAAGATCTTACGTAACATGATAATTTCTATCAATCCCATGGGTCCCTATACCCTTCACGGATTTCCTATGGAGTCTATGATGAGAAGCACACAAACCAATTTTTGTGTTCGCATGGGAAAGGGGCAAAGAAAGGAGAAGAGGCTCTAGGCATTGGATTCTAGGGCATCTTCCCAGCAGTAGTCTAGATCGGGCATGTTGGGTCACCCCCTTTCTCCTCTACCTTAGGTGGATGAGTCAAAGGAGATAGCTGACCCCATCTGTGAAAGCACATCCACATGACACCCTAGCCCTCTTTCCCACCAAATCTCTCTTACTTGGATCCCATGCATGCACATGGGATGATGATGTTGGATCAACATCAAAGTGCCAAGATCACCCCCCAAAATGATTGGTAGTTCCCCTCATCTTTTCTCTACTATTCTGATACAATTATTTGAGAAACAATAACTTCTATATCCATAATCCAAATATGGTGAACCAATATATCAAATAAATCAACTCAAAAAATCTACATAATGGACTAAGTTTTGAAACCTAATTCCATCATACTTTCTGAGTTTCCTAAAAACTGGTAACTTTGATCGCTTTGGGTACATTAATGCATGTATGTGGTTAATATTAAACCAAGAATTCACCTTTACACACCTAATCATCTGATCAACAACTTTTATGCATTATTGCACTAAATGAATGTCCTAATCACCTATTTTGCTCAATGAATGACTCTAATTTCTTAAATGTGAGTGGTGGATACTAATGATGAATCTTGCTCTATTTTGCTATCAACCTTCTATAAGTCATCCAACCTCTTCCTAACCTTGAATATTAGCAACACGTACCCTTCATGACACCATTATAACCCATGAACCCAATATGCTCTTGTTTGATTAATATATCATGATATCCATAATTATGACCTATGTATGTCATGAATGATGATAATAAAGGTTGGACTCCTTTTTGATCAGTTAACCCTATTAGATCCCTAAAAATAATAACATTTTGATGTTTTGTAACCTAGATGCATAAAGTCTACCCCCATTGTGTTATGATGATGTTTGTATTACAAAAACCAACCCTTAATGGCCTATGTGACCTGTGATGACTTGAATTGTATTTCTCATGCCTAAATGTTTATAGAGATACAACACTCATGCCATCCCCTTTCAAATCAGTATTTCCCTAATCCTTATTATCCCCTTTGATGTGGATGTTCATCTGGGTGGTCATATGTTGAACCCTAATGGCATAAGTATTAAATAAATTTGAATTCATGTTGATGATGTTGAATCTTATCAAACTAGACTTAGATGACTAACCCCCATCTTTGAGGAGTTCTAATCTTCTTGAACTTAATCAATTTCCATGATTGGATCTCATGACTTGACGAACCTTTTTCTTGTTTGGCCTATTGTAAGTCATTTGGCCTTGAAATGTACATAACTGTCATAAACCTCGAAATAATAAAAAAAATGAATGGAACCTGGGAATGACTTAAATTTGAACCACACCTTAATGGTGGACCCTAAATTAGTAAACTATCATCAAAGATGTTAGTAAGAAATCTTGAACCTAATTTGGCCAAAACTCTAATCATGGACCTAATAAATAATGGAACATGTTAAACCATGTTTAATGATGGGTTATGTTCTTAATTTGATGGTTTCCTGTGATATAGTTGGTCTAGGATGGATTAAGAACATCAAAAATCTGGTATGTGTGCTTTAATCATTTTTTAATAATGGTTTTCTTGCTTGAATCTTGATATGTTTGTATGCTTTCATGCTTATATAATATTGGTATGCAATACTATTTTCTTGTACTTGACGTTTTATCACATTGATTTTAGAACTTTAACACATAATATAGATTTCCACCATATAAACTTTGAAACATAGTTTTCTCAATGGATTTAGTCATCTTAGGTCCCCACGTAGAAATAGGTCTAGATAATGGCTTTCATCCTTAAGAAATTTAATAGACCCCCTGGAACAAGAAGTTGGTCAAAGGCCTTATGATACATGATTTGCTTGGGATAGTGAAGTAAATGGATAAAATATGGGTAGATATTTTTATAAGTAATTAACTCTTAGTTCTCTTATTCTTTACTGTGAAAGTTTCTACAAATTATGAAAACCTTAGATATATATGTTGATGATAATGTTGTTCCTCATGACGATGTGTGATACATGAATGAAATCTCACTTGAGATAAAACTTGATATGTGCATTATAAGTCAGTCCTACAAGATTGACCTAATCTGAAACCATACCATACATGAATGATATAAGTTTGAATATCATGATCTTAACATGGTGATGCCCATGGGAATTTAGTATTAATAAACATGATGTACACATGCTAAATTTCAGATCAAAATGTAATAATTAAACATACTTTGTGATAATTTCTAGAGCTTTTGGGGAAACTAAACCATGTAAGTGATCTAGCTTAATGATGAAATAGAAGTGTGATGATAGATGTAATTGAAAGTTATGATACCAAATGTGTGTTTAGAGTCATTAATGACATGGAATGCAATAACTCACCTTGCATTTGTGTATGTATATGAACAAAACTCCTAATTGCTATGGGGATAAGTCAAGTGAAATCCTAATGTTCAATCAAAGTCATACCATGATGAAAATACCAAGTAATGATAAAATCTATGAATTAGATGGGTACACCCTAAATGCTTTCATATTGTATAAATAAGTATGCACCTCATGGTGGTACGTTATGACCTTTGACATGATGGTTTATGGTTATGAACTTTGACTATGATCTTAGAATAATGTAGAGGATAATGTTTTTTAAGGATGGAAGGATGTTACAATCTAACTTTATATATCTTCTCATATGTTCCCTATATTGCTACCTTGGCCTAATTTCAATCAATATTGTTCAGTTTCATGCTTTAATGGCTTTTTATGCTTAACAATGGTAACATTGCATTTATGATTCCAAGATGTGACATTAATGTTAATGTAGCGCTATGTTCCATGATTTAATGCATCACCCTCTTGCATGTGGATTTCAACCTTATTAATGTGAACCTCTTGATCTTTAAGTATATACCTATGTACAAGATGCAATAATGAATCCAACGATACAAAATCACCTCAATCAGAGTTATAAATCCCAAGTTATGGCCTTCTGAACATCCCTAGTTAATTTTTGATTTAAATGATTCATTTTGCTCCTATTTGGGTCCTTGGGCCAACCTTTTGGGGCCCAATTCGGAATGTGTCCGAGACAAGATTCACACGCCATTAGGAAAATTTAGTAATCCACTATCTTTTTTTAGCCAATCACAAGACTTGGATCAATGAGCCATGGATTTGTCCAAATCCAATTGTTTAACTCTTGTATTCTACCTCTGTACGTCTCCAGTGAATGTTTTGTTGCAACTTACCACTTAATCTCCATGGAGATACTAAGGTACCCTTTATAGTCACCTTTTCCATGTTTAACCCTAACATTCACTTTGTTTCATTTTTCCCCTTCATTTCCTCTTTGTTTCGTGTCCTTTCATGCCCTTGAGTACCTTGTTCTTCCCCTTCTTCCTTCTTAAGCTCCATGGCACTGTCTCCATGAAAATCCTTGGGTGAAGCTCTACCACACACCCCTCAAATCCCATTAAGGCCAGGAATAAGTTTGTTCAACCCAAAATAGCTTGCTTGGTGCCCTAGTGGGTCCCTTTGACCCTATTTGGGATTTCATGTGCCGACTCCAATGAGCAAAACATAGAATAGTTGTTGTTCTCCTGTGGGAAAAGGGCTAAGGAAGGAGAATCCTTTCTAGATGTTGAATGTAGGGAATCTTCCTGAAGATGACCTGGATTGGGTGTGTTGTGTCTCTTCCTATCCCTCATATGGACAAGCCAAAGGAAATGGCTGATTGAAGTTGCAAATAGTGCACATTCATGTAGGTGCCCTGGACCGCCTTCCCCTAGGTGCCTCTCTTGCTCTATGATTATGACTATGCACACAGCTAAGAAGTTCGATCGACATCAAAGGTTTGCGATATACCCAAAAATGATTAGTGACACCCCTCATCATTTCTCTATAGTTCTAAAATAAAACTTTGAAAATTGATCACTCCTAGTTATCTTATCCAAATATGGCAAACCAATATACCAAATCAGACAACTCAAAATATTCTACACAATGGACTAAGTTACATAACCTAAATCTATCATATCTTTTCCTATTTCCCTTAAAGTTGGTAACTTCAATCATTTTGGGCACATTATGTAGGGAAATATGGCGACAGAGATGGGAGAAAAAACAAAAAAATTCTTGCTTTGTTCCTTGTAACCAATAGACCACGTCAATAACTATGAAATGTGAAGGATGTTTCAAGGCATATACCTAGTCCTAGAGAAAGTCCAATGACAATCCTTACAGAGGTGTGCTTCATTCTCAAGCGGCACATGGACGGTTGCCGATGGTGTCTCCTAGTGTAACAACCACAAATGGTAGTTGACAACATCCTCCTACTGTAACGACCACATACAAACCATCAAGAACTCCAAGTCAATCTTGTAAAGCTGACAAGAAGGAGTTGTCATTCTATCGTCAATGTGCAACTGTGAAATTCCTTTCCCCTTGCTAACTCTCCCTTTCTTGAGAAATATTGATCAGTCTCTCACGCTACCACAATTTTTAGAAAAGGTGTGTTTAGATCCTTGGCCACCCCTCCTTATATAGGAGTGTATGGATAGGGTTTATAAAACCCAAGAGATACAAAAGGACATATATCATGGATTAACAGCTACTATACACAGAGAATCGGTTGACTAGACTATCCAAGCGGTCGATTGGCATGTGGTCAGTAGTGCAATATCTTTGGCTTTTAATGTGATGATCAATGCACATAATTATGCATGCCATTGATCATTTGACCTTGTCAAACTAGTTGTTTTTCATCCAGTCAGTCGATTTAGACACTCCAATCCGTTGACAAAGTATTTTGACCATCCGCTAAGAACAATTTCCTATCAGTCAGTTGGACACTCCAATTGGTCGACTGGCTGGTTCCATCGGCTAGTGTCAAATAATGTTCAATTGATCATTTGGAGATTCCAGTCAATCGACTCACACACTAGTCGATCGATTGGACATCTCAGTCGGTTGACTCATATCAAAGTTTTCTCAAGTTGATTACCTAAACACTTTTAATGGCCAAGTTAAATGTTATCCATGAGTAAACTCCTATTCCAAGTCCATCCTATGTGTGTGACCTTATAGGTTCCATATTACATTGGCAGTGAATGTCCATAACTAGATTGTGGCATCACAAGCAATGAGTTGTATCTAGAAACACTTCATTAGTACCAAAGTAATTGAAAAGTTGGAGAACAACTTTAACCTACAATTTGTGATTAGTGTTATCATGATTGTATAGTTCCTTTATCTCTGATATCAAGATTGAACATGAGGCATTGAATTGTCATCCTATTAACATTCAATCTATCTTTCTTGAACTAGAGAAGATTATATGAGATGCATATGAGCTCACATATCACATACTAACTCACATGAGTATGGAAATACATTTCTCAGTTTTTATTATCAAGTGGATAGGATATCAACTACTATAGGAAGGACAAATCCCATCTACATCACTCACAGATGATCCTCATGTACCACAACGTACCCGATCACCACTTCTACAGAAAACCTTACTAAAGGTCAAGTTGGTTGGTGTCAAAGTTCATTGAAAAACATGTGATGAGTGAAGTGACTTTAGGTCCAAGAACTACAATCACCACTATCACTTTGAGCTTTGATTTTGACTAACATCCCATGGTTCCATGTATCACTCTCAAGGTGGGTCTTCCTGGTACACTATTTTATAACAAGTATTTATGTCCTTGACTTGATATCCAATATCATGACTAATGAGACTCTATCATCAATCAAAAAATTCTATTCTTATGAATTATTGCCATCTATTATTCTTCTACAATAGTATCATATTAGATAACAAGTATGTATGTACTCTTATCATACACACGATTTCATTGTTCAGGTCTGAAATTTGAAGACATATGTCATTGAGTAACAACATTATTTAGACATATATTATGTTTGTGTCGTCATCTCTTGACTAATACAAACATAATAGACAAAATTACCTTTGTTATAACGATATTAACTACATGATGCCCCAATACAATCATCATATAATTAGCACTATGGGCATACATACCAACAGACTCCCACTTGCACTTAGAGACAATCACCCATGAATCTTATTCTAAGTGATATGAACATGACCATCATGTTTCTGCTGGGCAGGTGCTTTTGTCAGCATGTACGCAACATTTTCTTTCAGTTGGTACTTTGCAAATCTTAACATCCCCTTGATGTATGATCTCTCATATGAGATGGAAATGTCACAGTATGTTATCTAGTTTTCTTTTACCTATTCAATATCTTCATTGTTGTCATGGTATTTTCACTGCACATAAATGGTTGGAACCATCACAAGTTCATCAAGTGAACTTCTTGATCAATACAATATCATCTGTTGTGGTCAAAACAACAAGGTACTTGGCTTCTATTATAGAATCAGTAACTGTCTCTTGCTTAGAACTTTCAAAATTATAGTTCTATTTTTTTAGGGAAAATACAAATTTGGATTACAATCATCGTTAGTCATATTTTTCAGTTGGAAGATTGCATTGGTTTACTCTTTACACCCAAATCTTCCTTATCGCCATAAACCAGGAACTGATCATTAGTGCTTCTCAAGTACTTAGATGTTCTTTATGGAAATCTAGTGACCTTCAGCTAGATCTGAATGATATATGCATATCATGTTTAAGACATACGAGACAACAAGACGATAGAATAACATTGCATACATGATAGATCCCGTTGCAAATGCATGTGGCATCTTACTCATGTGTTCCCATTCTTCACAAGAACTAGGAAATTGGGCTCTAGTGAAAATAATTCCATAGGACATGGGCAATTTTCCTCTTTTTGAGTCATGCATGTTGAACATCTTCATCACGATGTTAATGTATGTACTCTTTCTTAGGCCAAGAAGCCTTCTAGATCTATCTCTATAGATCCTTTTTCCTAAGACATAGGATGCTTTGCCTAAATCCTTCATAGAGAATGTATTTCCAGCCATGTTTTACTATTTGTAGAGTATGGTTGTCATTCCTATATTTCCAGCCATGTTTTACTATTTGTAGAGTATGGTTGTCATTCCTACATACAATATGAGGAATACAATTACACTCCCATTAACCTTCTTGTAAACACAAGTTTTATCTTCATCTTGATTAAAATCAAACTCTTTGACTTCCTCTTTAAAATGAAGATTTTAACTCTGAGATGCTTGATTTAATCCATATATTAACCTTTGTAGTCAAGTTGCAATGGCAAGCATGATCCTAATGGGTTTAATCATGGCAACTAGAAAAAAGATTTCATGATGTTCAACACGTTGAGCTTGTTTGAAATTGTCTGCGACCAATCGACCTTCCATTTTGGTATTATTCTTGAATACCTACTGGCACCCTTTGGTTTTTATCCCTTTAGATGGAACCATCAAGGTATGTACCTTGTTGGTTGCATGGAGTCCATTAGATTTCATGGCCTCAAGCCATTTTTGAAATTCTAGTCTCTCTATATCTTGTAGGTAGGTGTTGGCTCACATCTATGACTAACTTATTGCCTTCTTGATTCACAAGATATCCACATCTCTTAGGCTCAAGGAGTTTCCTACTAGACCTAAGAGCTTCATGTTTTACATGAGAAACTTAAGATTCCACAACAATTGGTGATTCTCCTTGTTCCTATTGGACCTCTACATGTTTAATGTTTTGTTGTTGGTGTCAAAACTTTTTGAGATCTACTTTTCTTCCACTGTTTCATTTGGAATTAATTCCTACTCTGAGAATACAATCATCCTGGTAGCAAACATTTTATTTTTAAATGGAGTGTATACAAGTTATATCAATAAAATAGCATGTATTTGATTAAGAATCAAGGTTTTCAAGAAAATGTTTTCTCAGATAAGTATTACATTCCCAAATCTTCATAAAGGACTCATTGGGACTTTCCCATGTCATATATCATACAATATCTTTGAGCCCATTTAGATGGAACACAGTCTAATGTAAACGTGATGATTTGTAAAGTTAAAATATAAGCTAGACTTATCAATGATCGCACTATGCCCAATAGGGTATGATTCCTTAATCTTGATACATCATTATGTTTTAGATGCAGTTCATTGTGAAACAATATCAAGGTCTCATAGACGATCCTCAAACACTAAGTATTCTTCACATCGATGATATCAAAGTGATTTAATACTAGTAACCAACTTTAGCAATTTTTCTAAAAGGTGCAAATGCATCAAAATTTATGAGTCCCAATAGATCATTTACTCTTCCACTATTTGCAGGGGAAGGTGTTTTTGTCTTTTGTCCAATAAGAAAGACTCACATGTCTCTATTCATTCAAAACCAAAAGAGTCTAGATAACCATCTTTTTGGAATCTTAGAGACGTCTTTCTCATTTATGTGCATTAGACGTAAATGCTATAGGTATGTTGTGTCATCAAGCCATTAAGTATTTCGTTATATATACTTACCTCTAGAACTATCAAGTATACACTATGAGACATTCAGACCACTACCATAAAATATTTTATCTTTGAAGTGAAACATCAACCTTTTAGTATATGAAATTAAAATCCAATATTATCCAAGAAAGATACAGAGATGATGTTTTATGGTATATACTTAATAGAAATTCAGTAATTCTATTACAAGCCCACTGGGTTGAGATAACTGACAGGTTTCAACTATAGTGGTAACAACTCTTTCTCATAATAGTTCCACCTTGTCTTTCTTCTTCTCAAATCCTACACATCATAGTATGTCTAGATCATCATCCGGTATCATATACCAAAATGATAAAGTGAACATATTTATCTCAATAACATATATACTTGAAGTGGTGATCTCTATCCCCTGCTTATTCTTCCTGAGCTCCTCTACATAAAGAGGGTAGTTCCTCTTCCAATGTCTAGGCAAGTTACAGTGGTGCCACTTCCCTTCCTTACTCACTTCTCCCATTGCTTCAAATATATAAGACTTGTGTTTTTAGCTGGCTTTAGAACTCTTCTTTGCCTTACCTTTACCCTTAGACTTTCATTTTCCTCTACTGATCATAATCACAAATCCATAATTGTCCTTCTCCATTTGTGCTTTTGCAGCTCTCAACATGCCAAGAAACTCAGACAATAGTTTATCAAAATTATTCATGTTGTACATATTTATTATATGATTTAAGAAACGATTGCAAAATCACATCCGTGGACAACACTTGGCCTAAAGAAATCTCAGTCTATCAAGGTTCTCCACATACTCAATCAACTTGAAGACATGGGGCCCCACGAGATCTCTCTCTACCATATTGCACTTGAACAATGCCTTTGAGACATCATATCTCTCTAGTCTTTCCTGATCCTGAAACATGTTCTAGAGATGTGTTACCATCTCAATGACTTCCATGTTTTCATGTTGTCTTTGGAACTCATAGTTCATTGAGCATAGCATTCAACATTTGACTTCTGCGACATCCTCAGAATGCTTCTTATAAGCATCCCTTTCAACCTTAGGTTCAGTGGAAGTAGGTTCATTTGGCTCTGGTATCTCCAGGACCCAGAGCTTGTGCTCTTGAGTGAGAATGATTCTCAATATCTTGAACCAGTCATGGAAGTTATTCCCACTCAAATTGTCCTTCTCAAGGATTAATTGGAACTGAAAGTTGTTGGTCTTTGCCATTTGTTTCTACAGTAGAAAAAATTCTTTTTTTCAAAACACTTTTGATTTAATTTGAAATATTGGTGATATTAATTAGGCCTTTAATTTATTATCTCTCCCACTATTTGTTCAAATAAGTAACCCTCTTTATTGATTTGCAAACATTGCAGTGTACAACTTTGTAGCGGGCATGGTCCAAAATTCATTGAGTCATAACCCTACCAATGTCAGCGTCCATAACCAATTATTTAGGTAGCCAACATTTTCCAATTGTATGTAGTACAATTCTTGGATAGATGGTATGCACAACACTTTGTCATAATCCATTTGTATGTGTCTAGACATGTAATCCTATTAAGGTCACCTAGTTAAGACTGACCCAAAAGGAAACATGATAGAAATGCGCCCTACTATGGAAGACCCACATAACTACCATCACACTTCCATGAGACAGATGGCGCACCATGTTAGGCCATGCCCACGCTTGGTCAATCAAGCTTTTGATGTGTGTTGCTTATATATAGTATGTAAGACTTAATATTGATTAATGGATTTAAATTTATAAATACATATACATATCCAATTACCACATACTTATAATATGTATCACATACATACAATAACTTCAAACAAAACATCCAATCACAATTACATGACTGATGGTTATGGCCACATTAATGCAATTCTTTAGAGCCACAAAGAATTGTTGTCCACCTAAGGTCATACATTATATTCATGCAACCTACACTGAGAAAAAATATCGTGGGAACAGGCCGGTCAGTTGATTGGACCTTCTAGTCAATCAATTCATCCTCTTTTTAGTCAGACGGTCTCCATCGGTAGATTGACTACTTCTTGGCTCAAGAGGTTGTCTAGACTCCTCTAGTTGGTCGATTGGGCCTCTATTTGATCTATTAGCTCCTCCTATCAACTAAATTGACTTCCAATCAGTCAACTCGCCTTCTGAGAATGCCTTCTTCTTAATAAAGTAAAACTAATGCTAATCCTATCTATATATTATATTATGAAAGGATAATAACTCAAGTTACATTTTATGGGAATATAGAGAGAAAATAATTAATTTACATATGGAGAAATAAGAGGAAGGCTTGGCATGCAAAACAAATTTAGAAGGCAGGAAATAATCCATTCAACCATGAACAAATACCCAAGTGATTTTTGGCCATAACCACTCATACATCCACCATCTAAATAATTTTAAGGTGACATATATATATATATATATATATATATATATATATATATATATATATATTGGATCTATGGGACACTCCCCAGTGTATGTGGGATTTAATCATATATGCACATGAATCATTTAAACATTCACATTGTATGCAACAAAATAAATGATAAAACTAAATCTGATCATATCCCAAGCGACAGAGATGACATCAAAAATCATTTTCTCTTTTCATATTCACTACTATAGAAATGACGTATAACGACACATTTAGAGGCATCGGTTGTATTCCAAAAACCAACACCTAAACCCTACAACGTCGGCTGAAAACACAAACCGACATCTATATGTGGAGACTGGTTGATTTTAATAAGACACAGGTAAAAATTTTTATTTAGTGTCAGTTGTGTAATAAGAAATCGACATCAAAAATCATGCGCCAAATCCAATTTTTCAAGTGGAAAAAAATTACCTCCAAAAATTTCATTAACGATGTCGGGTGTTGACCAAATAATTGACGACTAAAGGTTTTTTGTGAGATAGAAAACAACCCCATTTTTGTCGTCAGTTTTATTACAATAATCGACGTAGATGTATGTTCACGCACTGTCCCTGTGAAAATTTTTACCCCTCCCTTTGGCATCGATTTTTTATGGCAACCGACGATTGTTGTCGTAATTAAAGAAATTTTTTTTGTCGGCATATGTAGATAGACATCAGTTTTTCTAGTTGAAACTGATGAATATGATTGAACATAGGTGTTGATTTTTTGTGGTGACCAACGCTTTTGGAACTTAGGTGTCAGTTTCTGAAACAACCGATGACGATGGTAAACTTAATAGCACCTGCAAAACAGACTCTTCCCCATTCTCTGTTTCATCATGATTCACCCTCTAGGTCTGGCGATCGTTGCCGCTCGTCATTGCTCCCCCACCGTCGTTGCTCCCTCGCTATCATTGCTCCCTTTGCTCACTTGAGAGGCAACGTCAGAGCTTGGGAATATGCCAGAGACGCCACTGCCGCCTAGCTCCAGCTGCTGCTCATTTGGCCACTGGTGCCGCTCTGCCTTCTCGTCTACCATTGTGCTCTATCCATCGCCTCTAGCCACTCTACCTCTTCCATTGTTGGTCCTCTTTCTCCTTCTTTTCCTCCAGCTACCAGCTACCGCTAGTCATGAACAGCCAGCCCCGCCAACTAGATCTCCTCAGTTAGATCTCTAAAGCCCTAATATGATGTTTGTTCATATGTTTGTTCTCTGATTTAGTAGTGATGTATCACCCTATCCTCTAAATGAGGTGGAGGTTGTTGTATGTGAAATCACAGGTTGGCACGGCCATGCTGGGAAGCACGACCATGGTGACAGCATGGCCGTGCTGGGTAGCACGGCCGTGGTGGTTGATTTTGTGATGTGAATCCATATATTATATGATGTAGATTGATGATGATAATGTTTTCTTTCTGTCTTGATTAACTAATCCAAATGAAATGTGACCTAATGTGCATGTTGCTATATTTGAGACCTAATCTTGTACACATTTCACCCTAATCTTGTATTAATTATATTGCTCAATTATGAATGATAGGATACCTACATTTGTGTGTAATGATTATCTTGATGATGAACATGCATGTACATTGGATATGTTGAAATCAATTATAGAATATGATACCTAGACTAGGGTATGACTAAGACTACAAGATGTTGCTATTGTATATCAACCTAGGATATGAACAAATCTTGTGCATGCATATATTTGTGCTTCTAGTCATCATGCTTGACCTAATTCAGTAAATTTTGATGCATGTTGAAATAAGATTCAAACTTGTCCATTCTAGCATCCTAATTTGATTTGATTATGTGCTTTGAACCTTGAAACATGCGTGTTAAAGATACATTGATGTTGAATCTCAAACTTAACTCACATGTGGGTCTTCTATTTCTAAAGTGATTATGTGAACCCCTAAATCAATAACATTATTCTTTGTGCACCGAAATACCTAGTATGTATGTTGGGATATGAAGCTCTAGTTAAAACTTCAAGATTGACCCCTAATTAATACATTATAACACAATTGAATCGTGCATTTGTGTTGTTGCAGGTGATGTTGACTTGTTAATTTTCATATATTTCTTCTTCAGCCTTCAAGTGAGGTATAATATTCTCACTCTCCCAATGTGCCATTAGGCTTCATTTTGATTCAAATCTTTGATATGTGGAATCATGGTTTATTTATTGTTTAGTATTTACTGACAAGTATGATTAAATGATGTTACACAAAACTTAGGATATGAATGATGCAACTAGGATTGTAGGTATAAGAATGACAACATACATGTATTTGTTGGCCTAGAAACCCGTCCAAGATTTACTCATTAGGAGTAAATCTTGGATAGTCCCCGGTTTGGGACTGTTCTTCAACACTTATAATCTCACTTAGGATGTAAGTGTATAATGTGTATTGGGTTTTCAAGAAAATTTCGGTAGCATTTTCCCGTTTGTTCTCTAAGTACATATGTACTTGGAGAACAACGGGGAAATGTTGCCGAAATTTTCTTTAAAATCCAATACACATTATACACTTACTAGTGAGATTAGGTGTTCAAGAATGGGATAGGTGGTACACATTTATTATATGTAAGACCTTAAAACCTAAACTTTTAACCATAAACCCTAAAATTTTAACCCTAGACCCTAATCTTTTAACCCTAAACCCTAATATATACTTGTTTTCTCTTTCATCATAGAATGGATAGATCATGGATGTCCATTCCAAATCACTGCACCCCAGAGTTTATTTCTGGTCTTGATCAGTTTATTAGATTTGTCGAGGAACATAGGAAACAACCTGGAGACAGGTTCTACTCACTAGTACAGAAATAGCGTTCAGTGTCGCTTTTCTGGGCGTCGGTTATTCAGGAAAACCGATGCCTATAATATCAGGCGTCGGTTATGTAGGAAAACCGACGTCTATATTCGAAGACTAGCCAGACACGGGTACCGCTTTATATTCAGCGTCGGCTGACTATAACCAACCGACGCCTAAAATCACCCGCGAAATCCAATTTCGGACGAAAACAATTTGGGCCACATACAACGTCGGTTTTTTAACTATTATCCGACGCCTATTTAAAATGAAATTTTGCGCGAAAAGTTCCACTTTAGGTGTCGGTTATCCTTGGTTAACCGACGCTGATAATGGTTCCCGCCAAATAATTTAGGGTAAAAGTTTTCTATTTGGGCGTCGGTATTCACTATTAACCGACGCTAAAGCATAATAGGCGTCGGTGGTGTAGATAACTGACGCCGTTGATCAATTAATAGACTCGATACCCGGCTCTTCCCCCTTTCTTCCTGTTTCATCGCGACTTCTCTTCTGTGCTGCTGCTCGCCGCCGTTCTCCCAAAATCACCCATCGTCGGTTGCTGCTGCTCGCCGCCGCTGCTCTGGTTCTCTTCTGCTCACCGGCGCCGCCGCCCGCCGCCCGCCACTGCTGCTTCTTCTCCTGGTGCTTCTCCGGCCGGCGCCTGCTGCTTCTCCGACCGTCAGTTGCTTCTGCCCACCGCCCGCCCCCGGTCATTTGTTGCTGTCGCTGCCACTGCTGCTCTAGCTCCTCCACACGTTGTTGCCGCCGGCGGTCCTCTCCACACTAGCTCCAGGTAGCGCTACCTCTACTTCTCCCTAGCTATTTACCAACATGCAGCAAGCACGACCATGGCTGTGTTGGCCTACCACGGCCGTGCTGTCCAGCACGGCCGTGGTAGGCCAACACAACCACGGCCGTGCTTGCTGTTGGTAAGGATATGAACAAATTTTCATGTAATGTTTTATGTAAATCCTAGGATATGAACAAATTTTTTGCTTGCATATATTTGTGCTTCTAATCCTAATGTTTGACTTAATTCAGTAAATTTTGATGCATGTTGAAATAAGATTTAAACTTGTAAATTCGAGCATCCTAATTTGATTTGATTAAACCTAACATTGATGAAACCCTAACATCAATTGTGATGAAACCCTAACATTAATTGTGATGAAACCCTAACATGTACATATCTATTATTGTGTTTGTTGGCCTAGAAACCCGTCCAAGATTGACTCATTAGGAGTAAATCTTGGATAGTCCCCAGTTTGGGACTGTTCTTGAACACCTAATCTCACTTAGGATGTAAGTGTATAATGTATATTGGGTTTTTGAGAAAATTTCGGTAGCATTTCCCCATTTGTTCTCTAAGTACATATGTACTTAGAGAACAGCGGGGAAATGTTGTCGAAATTTTCTTGAAAACCCAATACACATTATACACTTACTAGTGAGATTAGGTGTTCAAGGATGGGATAGGTGGTACACATTTATTATATATAAGAATGACATCACATTATACACTTAGGATGTAAGTGTATACCCTAATCTTTTCCTAATATATACTTATTTCCTAATATATACTTGTTTTCTCTGATCATAGAATGGATAGATCATGGATGTCCATTCGTAATCGTTGCACCCCAGAGTTTATTTCTGGTCTTGATCAGTTTATTAGATTTGCCGAGGAACATAGGAAAAAACCTACAGATAGGTTCTACTGTCCATGTAGGCATTGCGGTAACAACTTGAAAGTCAACACTGGTGAGGAAATCAAAAGTCATGTCATGTGCAACGGGATTGTACAAGGCTATACAGATTGGCACTGGCATGGAGAGATTTCAAAATCGAAACCAGTAGATGTCGATAGCAGTGCTTGGGTGGAAGAAGAAATTGCCTCCGATGACGTAAATGTGAACGAACCAGTTCCAGCAGACATCGTTGATGCGATGCTGGATAGTTGTAGGGTAGAGCACACCGATCCACCTCCTATCTTTAGAAACATTGTGCATGATGCTGAGATACCGTTATACACAGGCTGTGCTAAGTTTACAAAGCTTAGCGCTGTGTTGAGATTGTATAAGTTGAAAGCTAACAATAGATGGAGCGACAAAAGCTTCACTTCATTGTTGACTTTGTTGAAAGAAATGCTTCCTGAAGGAAACGAACTGCCAATCTCAACATACCAGGTAAATAAAATGTTGTGCCCAATGGGAATGGAGGCCAAGAAGATACACGCATGCCCGAATGATTGTGTATTATTTCAAAAGGACTATGTAGATTTGAAAGATTGTCCAAAATGTGGTGCGTCACGGTATAAATTGATGACTTTGGGGGAGTCCAAAACTGGTTCTCCTGCCAAGGTGTTGTGGTATCTACCTATAATATCACAGTTTCAACGCTTGTTTGCAAATCTAAAAGATGCGAAGAATTTGAGGTGGCATGCAGATGTTAAGAAAAATAATGATGGGATCCTACGACATGCGTCTGATTCCCCACAGTGGAAGAAGATTGATCTATTGTACCCCAAATTTGGTGAAGAAGATAGGAATCTAAGACTTGGGCTTTGTACAGATGGGATGAATCTATACGGGACATTGAGCAGCCAACATAGCACTTGGCCAGTCATGCTTGTTATATACAATCTTCCTCCCTGGATGTGTATGAAAAATAAGTACGTTATGTTTTCGTTGTTGATATCGGGCCCTAAACAACCCGGAAATGATATTTATGTTTATCTTGAACCTTTGATTGATGACTTAAAGAAACTTTGGGCTGAAGGTGTGATGACCTATGATGCTTCAGCAAGAGAGACATTTCGTTTGCACGCTATGTTGTTTTGCACTGTTAATGACTTTCCAGCATATGGGAATTTGTCTAGATATAGTGTCAAAGGAGCTAAAGTGTGTCCTATATGTGAAGAAAACACTGATTCAATAAGACTAAAACATGGCGGCAAGACTGTATATCTTGGTCATCGAAGGTTTCTTTCAAAATTCCATCCGTATCGTAGGAAGCGCAAAGCATTCAATGGATGGAATGATGAACGGAGTGCACCTAAACCTATACCAGGGGATGTTGTTTATGCAAGAGTAAAAGACATTGTCAATGAATTTGGTAAGAAATCACAATGTAGTATGGCTACACGGAGTGACAATTCTTCATTCAAGAAGAAGTCAATATTTTGGGATCTTTCTTATTGGAGTTCTTTGATAATCAGGCATTGTATCGATGTAATGCACGTTGAGAAAAATGTATGTGATAGCATCATTGGTACTCTGTTAAATATACCAGGTAAGACTAAAGATGGGATAAAATCCAGACTGGACCTACATGAAATGGGAATAAGGTCAGAATTAACAGAATTATGTGAAATGGGTAATAAAAGAACATACTTACCTCCTGCTTGTTACACGTTGTCTAGAAAGGAGAAGAAAACTTTTTGTGAATGCTTGGTAAATGTTAAGGTGCCACATGGTTACTCATCCAACATCCGTAGATTGGTATCAATGAAAGATCTGAAGTTGATAGGTCTTAAATCTCATGATTGTCACACTCTAATGCAACAAATATTGCCCGTGGCAATTTGATCTATATTGCCAAAGCATGTAAGGTTTGCAATTACCAGACTTTGTTTCTTTTTCAACAGTCTATGCAGCAAAGTTATTGACCCTGATACTCTCGATAATTTGCAAAGAGAAGTGTTCGTTACCCTATGTCAGCTTGAGATGTATTTCCCTCCTTCGTTCTTTGATATCATGGTACATCTTGTTGTCCACTTGACTAGGGAAGTGAAAATGTTGGGACCAATTTTCTTGCATTGGATGTATCCCTTTGAACGATACATGAGCATTTTTAAAGGTGATGTTCGAAACCGTTATCGTCCTGAAGGGAGTATTATTGAAGGTTATGTGGCGAGAGAGGTTATGGATTTTTGCAATGACTTTCTCAGTGGTAATGACACTCCTGATAATGACAAGAATATTGAGGAGGGCAAAGGAATTTTGGGATCACGGGTGAAAGTAATCAGCCGTGAGCAGTTGGAACAAGCTCACTTGTATATTTTACACAATATGGACGAAGTGAGTGTTTATATCGAGGAACATACCAATTTCATAAAGAGACAACATCCTCGAGCAAGTTCAATGTGGCTTGCTAGAGAGCATAATAAGACTTTTACTAAGTGGTTTGAAGATAAAGTCTTACATCAACTATCTCAAACACCAAATGATATTACAGAAACTATCAAATGCCTCGCCTTTAAACCAAAACCGAATGTTATGTCTTATGAAGGGTTTGACATTAATGGATTCACATACTACACAAAGCGCCAAGATGATAAGAGTGTCATCCAAAATAGTGGGGTCACTCTTCAAGCGTGGACTATGTACTTTGTAAGTGCAAAGGATAAGAGTCCACGTGAAGCTAAAATGTCATATTACGCTGTCATTGAAGACATTTGGGAGTTTGACTACATAGATTTCAAAATTCCACTCTTTAAATGTAATTGGGTTGATAACACCAAAGGAGTTATAGTGGATGAATTGGGTTTCACTTTGGTGAACTTTGAAAAGATTGGCGAGAAGGGTGAACCATTCATATTGGCATCACAGGTGAAACAAATATTCTATATCGATGATCCTGCAAATGATAAATGGTCGGTTGTTCTTCATGGTAAAAGACAATTCATTGAAGATCCTATAGATGAAGAAGAGTACTATGATAAGTATGATGACTCCAGTCCATTCTCAGTTGGGTTGCCAACTCCAAAAAATATTGAAGGTAATGATGACTTATATGTGCACGGAGATCACAATGAAGGATTGTTAATTGATAAAAGATCACAATTTTAGAGACATGTATGTTTATACAAATGCTAAATGTTTGCCTTTTTCTAGTTTATACAAATGCTAAATGTTTGCCTTTTTCTAGTTAATACAAATGCTAAATGTTTGCCTTTTTCTAGTTAATACAAATGCTAAATGTGTGCCTTTTTAATGACATTTTCAGATGGCTGACCATGATGAGCATGATGTCCATGATGAGCATGAAGTCCATGATGAGCATGTTGTCCATGACGAGCATGGCGAGGATACCAATGTAAGTTCTAAAAACATATCCTGTATTTCTATAAAATTCATTATCTTCTAGTTATGTCATATATCCTATATTTCTATATTGGGCTAATTCAGTGTGTTTATTTTTGTCAAATTTTAGGTTGATGATGCACATGTACCCACTGAAGCACTGGAGCAACTTGATGCGCAGCACCAAACACTTAACAAGAAAAGGGGCATCACTCTGTTGAAGAAGTTAATAGCGCTAAGTGGCAGTGGATCCAAATTGGTTGTGGAGTTTGATAATGGAGGAAATGCAATTGGAGTGAACCGCAATAATTTTGTAAACTATCTTGGGTGTACCACTCAGAGCCATTGTGGTGTTAAGTATGATAATTGGCATAAAGTTCCTCAGGGGAAAAAAGACTTGATATGGAAGGATTTATGCGTGAGTTATTATTATTTGCAATTCTATTTTGTAGATTACAAATTCTATTATTTGCAATTCTATTTTGTGGATTACAAATTCTATTATTTGCAATTCTATTTTGGATACTAGTTAATAACATTTCTATTTTACAGAATATGTTTGCATTGGATGAGAAGTTGCATCGTAAAAGTGTGATGCAACGCACTGGAAAGATGCTTAGGAATTATAGGACAAATCTAAACAGAGAATACATAAAAGAGGGTGATAAGAAGAAGAAGTCAGCCCTTGAACAATGGAACTTCTTGGACAAAGAAGATTGGGACAATTTTGTTGCTTCAAGAAAATCTGAAGAATTCAAGGTATTAGGTGTCACTCCCAATTTAATTAATATACATTGTATTCACCTATTAAAGATTAACATTTAGTGCTACTAACCAAATCATTAATGTGCATACTAACTAGGCCCTCAGTGACGCACAAAAAGCAAGGCGTGCACTGAATGTGCATGACCACACTATGGGTCCAAAAGGCTATGCAAGCGTTCACCAAAGACTACAGGCGGAGTCTGCGGCTACTCAGGAGTCTGCTCCTACTTAGGAGTCTGCCACACCCATGCCTCGCCATGATATCTGGATAGCTGGGAGGCAAAACAAGAAGGGTGAAATAAAGAATCCCGTAACTGCTGAGGCGGCTGCGAAAATGGTAAAATACAACTCTTAGAGCAATCGTTTGAATATTGATTATTTGTGGTGTTAACTTACCAATTTCTGTTGATGGTGATTAGAGGGAGCTGCACGAGCAGAGGAAACAAGGCACGTTCATCCCTCAAGGCATAAGGGATGAATTGACAGTTGCTCTGGGTAACCCAGAGCATCCTGGACGTGTTAGGGGTGTAGGCGCTGGTGTGGGCATCAAAGCATCCTTTGGGCCATCCCAACGCAAACCCAGAGCGGGACTTTCTCAAGAAGAGGTAACATGTTCTTTTTTTAGAATGTTACTGCAAAAGGAAATTCAATAATAAGAAGCTAATGTTTCTTTTATCCATGTATAGGAGAATAAGAGAGTCGAGGATATAGTTGCTAAAAAGGTCAATGATGTAGTTGCTAAGAAGGTCAAGGAAGAATTGTTGCGGTGGCAGGCATCTCAGGCTTCCAATCAGCCTATGGCGACCCACTCTTCTCCTGATGCACAGACTGCGAGTAATCCTGGAGACCCATCGCCTAACACGTCTGCTGTAAGTATTGTTTATGACATTGTAGCTAGTCTTTTCAAGATGATATGTTTTCAAGATGATATGTATATATGTATAACATTCTTTACATAAATTTGTAGGCATTGAAGCCATGCCGCTTAAGAATACAAGACTATGTTGTTGCAGAGGCGCAGGCTTACCCGTCCCTTCCTGGGGAAAGGTTTCACGGGACTCCAATGCCACAGGGCTACATTCGTGTGGGCCCATTACGTGTGTTACCCGATTGGAGGGAAGCTACATTGCCATATCCCCACCCGGATATTGATACACTTGCTGAGGCAGAAGGCGGGGTCATATTGTGGCCCAAAGCAGATGTCGTCTACACTATTAAAATTGTAAGATAAATTTATATTGATTTAGATTGTTAATGTGTATATATGAGGTCAACTGATCTGAAATTATATATACAGGTTAAAAAGAAGACACCAGGAGCACCTAGGCCTCCACCTCCACTTCCTGCATTACCAAGTTGGGTTCCAACTGACCTAACATACCCGTTAGGTCCTGCTTGTAGGGGAATGGCATGTTGGCTACAGGCACATAATATACATTGCCCTATAATTGTTTTTTTGGATGCAGATTATGCAGGTCAATCATACGATAGCTCTTTATTTATACAAGATATTATTGAGCTGTTTGTGTATGCTTGGCTGAATACATCAATGATAGAGACATGGATAAGGTGAGATCTTATTTATACATCCATATACCTTGTGTAAGATCCGGTGATCTGGTTTCTTATATATTAATGCATACGTAATACATGTTTTGCAGCTACTTAGTCGAAGATCAATGCAAACAATTTGCATTTGATCATGTGGGATTTTTGATTCCATCATTGATTAGTATGGTATCTAAAGACCCCGATAGTGTTCAACAATACTGTATAGATGCTTTTACAATTTTTGGTCAGCAAAAGAAGACGATAATAATAGCTCCATTCAATGTCAAGTAAGTTTACTTTATTTATAATTTGGACTTAAGAAAATTCCATTTTTATTGTGCATTTTGAGTTATTAATTGTTAACTTTTTACCTCTAGCGGTAGACATTGGGAGTTACTAGTTATTGTCCCCGGGACGTTCACTATTATCTAGATCCCGCGGGAAGTACATTAAACACTAAAATTGGACACGTAATGAGAATGCCATTATTCTGGTGAGAAATATTTCATTTTTGTATCTGTTAAAATCTGTTATTACATTACTATTTACTTATGCAATTTACTGTGTTATATTAACATGTAGGGGTTTAGATGCATTCAAAAAGGCTGGAGGAATGGTCCCAAGCAAAAAGAACCAGCCAATAAATTGGCAGAACGTACAAGTAAGTTCTCGACTCCAATGTATATATTATTGATGTGAATTGTGCTTAGTTGTATTATTTTGTATGTTTCAATTTATAGTGCGTTACACAAGACAACGGCTGGGCATGCGCATACTATGTGATGCGATTTATGCAGATGATTATCCGACGTGCCGCATTGGACATGGATACCATACATGAGGTATTATATATAGTCTCATTAGTTAGTATGAAATATATCAATCTTATTTTTATATTATTACTTATATATATACATCATTCTCTTTGCAGGTGTTTAAAACTGACCACACTATAGGTAAACGCTTAAAAAATATGCATGCTCCATATATGATGGAAGCATTAGATGAAATAAGAGAAGAATGGGCAAAAGCCATACAAGAAGTGGCAACTGTAAGATATAATTGGGATGTTGATAGAGATAATGAATGATACTTTGTAAATGAATATTTCTGAATGTTAATACATGTATTTGAATGTTTTTATATGTGTGAATGTGAGAATTGAATTGATGTCTGAATGTATCTACTTGTGTGAAATTTTCCTTGGGACTTTTGCAGGTTTGTGGCATGTTTGTAGGCTGATATCAATGGATGTCGTAAACCTGCAGTTCAGAAAACTGAACTGTAGGTTCTCATCCTGCTGACCAGCCACAGCAGGCCTGCAAACTGATATGAAAAAAAAAGATATAGGCGTCGGTTATTTACATAAAACCGTCAGCAAAGACCTACAACGTCGGTTATTGGATAAAAACCGACGCCTAATATTACAAACAACCCGACCGTGCAGGAAAGTACGACCGTGGTGGAAAAGGCGTCGCTTATTCATATAACACCGACGCCTATAGTACTAAACATGGCCGTGCAGGGAAGCACGGCCATGTCATCTTGAAGTATGGCGTCGGTTGTTTAGTTGATCACCGACGCCAAACGGGTTCGCGCCACAGAAAACGACGTCATCTAGGACACTTTTTACGTCGGTTACCAATTAAACACCGACGCAGAATGTGTCCTAGATGACGTCGTTTTCTATGGTGCAAACCCTTTTGGCGTCGGTTTTCTATAAACAACTGACGCCTGTACGTTAAATAGGCGTCAGTTACAAAACCGACGCCGAAGTGTTAGACCTTTAGCGGAGCCCACATAGGCGTCGCTCGGAAACCGACGCCAAAGCGGGTTAAACAACCGACGCTAAAAGGCATTTCTGTAGTAGTGACTGTCCAAGTAGGCATTGTGGTAATAGCTTGAAAGTCAACACTGGTGGCAAAATCAAAAGTCATGTCATGTGCAACGAGATTGTATAAGGCTATACAGAATGGCACTGGCATGGAGAGATTTCAAACCTAAAATCAGTGGATGACGATAGCAGTGCTTGTGTGGAAGAAGAAATTACCTTCGATGACGTAGATGTGAACGAACCAGTTCCAATAGACATCGTTGATGCGATGATGGATAGTTGTGGGGTAGAGCACACCGATCCACCTCCCATGTTTAGAAACATTGTGCATGATGTTGAGATACCATTATAAATAGGTTGTAAGTTTATGAAGCTTAGTACTGTGTTGAGATTGTATAAGTTGAATGCTAACAATAGATGGAGCGACAAAAGCTTCACGTCATTATTGTCTTTGTTGAAAGAAATTCTTCCTGATGAAAATGAGTTGCCAATCTCAACATACCAGTTAACGAAATTGTTGTGCGCAATGGGAATGGAGGCCACAAAGATACACGCATGCCCGAATGATTGTGTATTATTTCAAAAGGACTATGTGGATTTGAAAGATTGTCCAAAATGTGGTGCCTCAAGGTATAAATTGACGACTTTGGGAGAGTCCAAAACTGGTTCTCCTACCAAGGTGATGTGGTATCTACCTATAATATCATAGTTTCAACGCTTGTTTTCCAATCCGATAGATGCGAAGAATTTGAGGTGGCATGCAGATGTTCAGAAAAATAATGAAGGGATCCTACGACATGCATCTGATTCCCCACAGTGGAAGAAGATTGATTTATTGTACCCTAAATTTGGTGAAGAAGTAAGGAATCTAAGACTTGGGCTTTGTATAGATGGGATGAATCCAAGTGGGACATTGAGCAGCCAACATAGCACTTGGCTAGTTATGCTTGTTATATACAATCTTCCTCCCTGGTTGTGTATGATCAATAAGTATGTTATGCTATCGTTGTTGATATCGGGCCCTAAACAACCTAGCAATGATATCGACGTTTATCTTGAACCTCTGATTGATGACTTACAGAAACTCTGGGGTGAAGGTGTGATGACCTATGATGCTTCACAAAGAGAGACATTTTGTTTGTACGCTATGTTGTTTTTCATTGTTAATGACTTTCCAGCATATGGGAATTTGTCTGGATATAGTGTCAAAGGATCTAAAGTGTGTCCTATATGTGAAGATAACATTGATTCAATATGACTAAAACATGGCGGTAAGACTGTATATCTTGGTCATCGAAGGTTTCTTCCAAAATTCCATCTGTATCATAGGTTGCGCAAATCATTCAATGGACAGAATGAGGAACATAATGCACCTAAACCTATACCAGCGGAGGTTGTTTATGAAAGAGTAAAAGTCTTTGCCAATGAATTTGGTAAGAGATCATAATGTACCATGGCCACACAGAGTGACAAATCTTTATTCAAGAAGAAGTCAATATATTGGGATCTTCCTTATTGAAGTTCTTTGGCAGTCAGGCATTGTATCGATGGCATGAATGTTGAGAAAAATGCATGTGATATCATCATTGGTACTCTATTGAATATACCAAGTAAGACTAAAGATGGGATAAAATCCAAAATGAACCTATGTGAAATGGGAATAAGGACAGAATTAACAGAAGTAGTTAGTAGCGATCCAAGAACATACTTACCTCCCACTTGTTACATGTTGTCTAGAAAGGAGAAGAAAGCTTTTTTTGAATGCTTGGTAAATATTATGTGCCACAGGGTTACTCATCCAACATCCGTAGATTGGTATCAATGAAAGATCTAAAGTTGATAGGTCTCAAATCTCATGATTGTCATGCTCTAATGCAACAAATATTGCCCATGGTAATTCAATATATATTGCTGAACCATGTAAGGTTTGCAATCACCAGACTTTGTTTCTTTTTCAAAAGTCTATGCAGCAAAGTTATTGACCTTGATACTCTCGATAAATTGCAAAGAGAAGTGGTTGTTACCCTATGTCAGCTTGAGATGTATTTTCCTCCTTCGTTCTTTGATATCATGGTACATCTTGTTGTTTTCTTGCATTGGATGTATCCCTTTGAACGATACATGAGCATTTTTAAAGGTGATGTTCGAAACCGTTATTGGCCTAAAGGGAGTATTATTGAGGGTTATGTGGAGAGAGAGGTTATGGATTTTTGCAATGACTTTCTTAGTGCTAATGATGATCATGTTAATGAAAAAAATATTGAGGAGCATTTTGGCAAAGGAATTTTGGTATCACGAATGAAAGTAATCAGTCGTGTGCAGTTGGAACAAGGTCAGTTGTATATTTTACACAACATCGACGAAGTCAGTGTTTATATCGAGGAACATACCAATTTCATCAAGAGACAATATCCTACAACCAATTCAATGTGGCTTTCTAGAGAGCATAATAAGACATTTATTAAGTGGTTTGAAGATAAAGTCTTACATCAACTATCTCAAACACCAGATAATATTACTAAAACTATCAAATGCCTTGCCTTTAAACCAAAATTGAATGTTATGTCTTATATAGGGCTTCACATAAATGGATTCTCAAATTACAAAAAGCATCAAGATGATAAGAGTGTCGTCTGAAATAGTGGGGTCACCCTTCAAGCGACTTCATTGTTTTTTGCAAGTGCAAAGGATAAGAGTCCACATGAAGCTAAAATATCATATTACGGTGTCATTGAAGACATTTGGGAGTTTGACTACGTAGATTTCAGAATTCTTCTCTTTAAACGTAATTGGGTTGATAACACCATAGGAGTTATAGTGGATGAATTGGGTTTCACATTAGTGAACTTTGAAAAGATTGGCGAGAAGGGTGAACCATTCATATTGGCATCATAGGCGAAACAAGTATTTTATATTGATGATCCTGCAAATGTTAAATGGTCGGTTTTTCTTCATGGTAAAAGATAGTTCATTGAAGATCCTAGAGATGAAGAAGAATACTATGATAAGTATGATGACTCCAGTCCATTCTCAATTGGGTTGCCAACACCACCAAATATTGAAGCTAATGATGACTTGTATGTGCGCGGAGATCACAATGAAGGATTGTTAATTGATATAAGATCGCAATATTAGAGGCATGCATGTTTATATTTTTTATATGTTTTATTTTTCTGAATGTGAACTTTACAATATTTTATTATCTTCTTGTTATGTCAAATGCTAATTGTTTGATTTTTTAATGACACTTTCAGATGGCTGAGCATGAGCATGATGACCGTGATGATGATTACCATGAGGATGAGGATATCAGTGCGCCACCTCACAATGTAAGTTTTAAAAATATATCCTATATTTCTATCTATATGTTCATTTATAGTTATATCATGTAAGTGTGTTTTTTTGTCAAATTTTAGGTTGGTGATGTACCCCTTGAAGAAATTGGGGCACTTGATGAGCAACAAAAAAATTGAGAAAGTGAGGGGCATCACAATGATGAACAAGTTACTACAGCAAAGGGGCAATGGACCCAAACTGCTTGTGGATTTTGATCATGCAGGAAATCCACTTGGAGTGAACCGCAACTCATTTATTTCATATCTTGAGGCTCTTACTTGCAACCATTGTAGTCCTAACATAGAATCCTGGCATTAAGTTCCTAAGGGGAACAAAGGCTTAGTATGAAATGAACTATGTGTGAGTTATTATTATTTGCAATTCTATTTTTGTAGATTACTAATTTTTCGGATACTAGTTAACAACAATTCTATTTTGCAGAGTATATTTGATCTGGATGAAAAGCTGCATCATAAAGGCATGATGCAACGTTGTGGGAGGGTCCTAAGGAACTATAGGACAAATCTCACCCGAGATTACATACGCGATGTTGAGAAGAGGTTTCTAGACATTGATCACTTTTTGACTAACTCTACACTAATAATTTTTGTTTGCATTCTGTTTAAAAAATAAATTTAGGCAGAAGACAGCCGCTGAGCAATGGAACTACTTGGACCCCAAAGACTGGGAGGAGTTTGTTACCCAAAGAAAAATGGATGAATTCAAGGTATTAAGCGCCACTCGCAATTTAATTAATATACATTCTTATGTATTCACCAATTCAAGATTAACCTTTAGTGTTACTAACCAAATCAATGTTCTTACTAACAAGGCTATCATTGATGCTCAAAGAGCAAGGCATGCACTGAATGTGCATGACCACACAATGGGTCCAAGAGGCTATGCAGGCGTTCGTCAAAGACTACAAGCTGAGTCGGAGTGTTTTGTAATTTATGTTACAAAAGAAGTTTCATTATTCAAGGGGGTATATTGATAAACATGCATATCATCAAGTCCAACTAAATAAAGGCATGACCGACTAGATAAAGGCTAAAACTAAAAGAAAATGTTTGAACAATTGAAAGCTAAACTATATAACATATTAGAAAGTGCAAGAACTTTAAGATATAGTGGGTGGACCTCCACCCTAAACTTAAAGTTTTGCTTGTCCTGAGAAAAAATTAAATTTAAAATGGAGGAAGTGAAATGCCAAGATCACTAAGGGGCCTGGGAGCTAGAAAAACTTCCAACTGAATGAAATGTGTATGAAGGTTGGAACCTTGATTACTATAGCTTCATAGTGCACCTAGGGTTGGGTGGTCATGGAATCTCAAAGGGTTTTTCATGTTTTCTTTTTCCTTGAAATTCATCCAATATGATCCACATATGTTTTTTAAGTTGTGAAGGAAGTGTTGGTGATGAACATGGCTTGGGGAGATTTGTGGGTGTCGGGCTGGTAGCACATATAGTTTCAGTTGTGCAGGATCAGGCGGAGGTTGCGGCTCTAGCTTCCCACTATCGTGTTAATTTATGTATAGGAGAAGTGGTGTAGATATGAAATGAACAATTGGATTTAAATCAACATCATAAATATTTTTGTCTCCTCAAAATCACTACAATCAACATTGGAGTTAGTGGGATTAGTGAGTTTCCTTGTTGATATAGCATGAGCTCAACATCCTCCATGCAAGATGTACCTAAGTGGCATGTGGACACCTGAGGGATATCATTATAATTTTTTAAGAGTGGGGGCATGTGAATTGGTCAACTGGATGAGTCGGTCGATTGATTAAGAATTATGGGAGGCAGAAGATTGATAATTGAGCCACTGTTTTGTGGGCCTTCTTGGGCTTTGTATGGATTTTATCATTTCCCTAAAAAAGTCAGCAAAAACAAGTAAAATCTCAATATAAAAGGGAGAAAATATAAACGAGATAAATTACCAATAAAACTAAATCATAATAATAATGAACTTCTCCTAAAGAGAGACCTAAAATATGCAATTATCATAAATAAATACGCACTTATTAGGGATGTACATGCTTGATGAAAAGTAGTGAAAGTGAATTTTGATCTTATAGATTTGAATTACTCCCTAGCAAGAGGTCTAGTCAATATATCAATAAGTTGATCTTCAGTGTCCACGTGTGTGATATAGATAACTTTCTCTGCAAGGCAATAACAAACAAAATGATGGTAGATATCCAAATGTGAATTTTACTATGAAATCTATGACTTTAAGACAATAATATTGCACTAGTACAATCACAACATATAGGAAAAGCATAAAAATTCAGCCTCTATTATTGATAATGACACAAATGTTGTTTATTGGAGAACCAAAACACTAAACACGATCATATAATAAAGTAGGTGCCACTTATGTACTTTGTATCAATCAAAAACTCAAAATAATGCCCATTCCTATAGGAAACTAGAGTAATGTCTCTTGACTTAGAATGCAATAGACTAAAATTTTGGGTTTAGGCTACGTACATAAAAATCCTCTTGAGTGTTGTATGATGAGATTTTATAGAACTAGATTTAAATCTAGAACAAATTTTAAAACTAAACATATATCGGGTCTATAGGAAGTAAGATATAGAAAGATACCAATTATACTACATATAGCTTCTCATCTACCTTTTCTCATTCCTCATCCTTGTCAAGCTTGTTGGTGTTGTACATGGGAGTATATTGGTTTTTAATTACAAAGTGTTTTGTGAGTTCACTTATGTATTTTATTTGGTTGGTGATGTTCCCATCATTTGTTTTCTTGAGATCCTAGGAAGAAGGTTACCTCCACCATTATTCTCATTTCAAATTGACTATGTATGAGGGAACTAAACTCTTCACAAAGAAAGATTCATAGAAAAAATATAAGATCAACAACATAAATTTGAATTATAAGAAATTTCTTTAAAGTTGTTTTTTAAAGTGAGAGTAGAACCAACTTTACCCATGGCATAGATATTATCAAGAAAAAGGGTCTTAAGCTTCTCACACAAAGCTTTAGGGGATTTTTTTTACCATAAAGAGACTTGTGCAACAATAAACATGATCCACATGATTTTCCTTTTCAAAGTCATAAAGGTTGACTCAAAAAGACTTCCTCCTCTATCTCTCCATTTGAAAAGGAACTTTTAAAATCCATTTCATAAAGCATTATTTTTTATGACTAGCTACGACAAGTAGAATTCAAATAGATTCTCATCTATAAATAAGATTATAAGTCTCATAAATTTTGGTACCTTCTTGTTGGTTGTACACTTGTGCAACTAACCTTGATTTGTTCCTCACCACCTTTTCTTGCTCATCAATCTTGTTTTATTAGAGCCACTTGGTTTATCATTGTTATTGATGTCTAATTCTTTCTATTTTGGATTATTATCATCTAGAGCATCATCAAAACTAACATTCTTTTCCACAGGGTTAGTATCAATAAATTTTACATTGATATATTCTTCAACTTTAGATAAACTTACATTATAATTACTAATTATCTACTTGTATCACTATATCTAAGAAAGATTGCACTATACTATTTTACATCTATCTTGGTATTAAGAAAAATATTGGCATCCAAAAATATGGAAGAAATATATGAAGTAAGTCTACTATGGCATAACTCATAGGGGAATTTCTTATGGATAGGATGAGTGAATATCAAATTTTGTACAAAGAAAGAGGTATTTAAGTCTTTAGGCCTAAATGTTTCAGAGTGTCATATTATAAAAGAATGGTCCATTCCATATCTTGCAATGATCTATATTTTTCGCTGCCACCTCATTTTACGATGTGTATGAGTGGAAGAAAAGTTGTGCATGTAGAAGAATTCATCACAAAATATTCATAACTAACGTTTTCAAACTCTCGCTCATGGTCACCTTAAAAATAGATAATTCAATAACAAGATTCATTTTCAATACACTTGCCAATGCAAAGGAAAACCTGAAGAGTATCACTCTTAGAAATTAAAAAGTAAGTCCATGTAATTTGTGAGAAAGCATAGACAATAAAAAAAATACTTTCCGCCATTAAGTCAGATCCCACTCGAATGAGGAATTGGTATTCTTTTTTTGGTTTAAGGTTGACCTTTTTTCATCAATTTAAAAACTAAACAAGTTTCCAATCCTCACCTTATAAAAACCATTGTAGGTGTGGGAATCTAGAACAAAAGTTCAACAGTAGTGAATAGCAAAAGATAATCATTATCACATAGTTTCATTTCACTAATTAAATTGTGATGTAGGTTACCCACAAGAAGTACATTATTGATGTATAGAAATCATCTACACCATCCTAACCTACCACTTTACATTTGTTATTTCCCTTAAAAGTCACACGAACACCTTTATTCTTCTTGAGTGAATTTAAGTGAGATTAATATTGTGTCATGTGATTTTATCATCTACTAAAACAATGCATTTATCATTTACCTACAAAAGAAAAAAGGTAGGTGACCAAGGTAAACCTATACATATGGGTTTAGCTTGGAATCTGAACCATGATACTTGATGGTTCCCTTCTTCTTGTAAGGAGAAAGAGAAGTAAACTGATCATTCTTCTTAAGAACAATACAATTCATCTTTTCCTTTAAAGGAACATGATTCTCCATGGTAGATTGGGGATACCTTTCCCATCTCTTTTTGGTTCCTTGGGCTCCATCATATCCAATTTCATGTCTCCTAGTTTGTTGGGTAGAATAGCTAAGGAATTCATATAATGTTCTTTGCCCTTTAGAACCTTTTGCAAGATTCTCGAAGTAAATTATTATCATCAACAAGAGTAGTGATAGTAGTAGACAATCTAGAAAGATCATCTTGAGCAGTAATAGGTGGGCCTTTAGTCAACTAAGAATCCTTCTCAACTTTAATATAAGAAACTTCATTACATTGGAATATAAGTCTAGAATAAAGATCATATACTTCAACATAAATTTGGCATATTCAAATCCTAAGAATAATAAGTCATAAAAATAGGCTTGGTTTTTATCTTTAACATCATTTAATTGTTTAAGATAAAACACAAATTTCTATGTCGACCCCATTATGTCTTATTTTTATAATAAAGGTTCAGCTCTTGGAGTTCTTCAATAATTATTTTTAAGCATGTATCATTTTGTTCAAGGTCCTTTATTATATCTTGCAATTCATACATTATTTTACCCACTCTTTTCTACTCAAACTTGCCTTTTCTATAATAGGTGTGGGAAGTATGAATGATATCAATAATAACTCCTTCAGCAAGTCCATGATGATTTAGCTCTCCTAACTCAATTATCTTGTCACTTGTTTTTCCATGAGTGCCATGTTGCGTTCACATTCACTTGAGGTAGATGCAACAAAAGAGGAGTCCCTAGCGACAATGGGCCATTTCTTTGTTCTTCTACTCCCACTTGTCTCTCTTCTTGTTCATTACCTCCTTGTGTCTATTTTCTCTATTCCTATGGATTCTATTGTGGTGTGCTTCTTTTCCTTCAAACATGTATTTTTGAAATATACCTTTTGTATTCATTGCATCTAGGAGTTGAGGGGGAGCGCTTGAATTTATATAAATTTCATTTGGAGTAGTGAGATTCAAGGTCACTTGGGGACCAATCTTCACTTGAGTAGGAGGATTAAGCTAGAACTTGTGATTGCACAAGGCCTCCACTTGATCTTTAAAAGCAATGTCTTTCTTCTTTTTAAAGGACTCCTTTTTATCCGCTTCATTCTATTGTTTAATTTTACTTCATAGGTTTGAAGATTTCCTAGGAGGATCTCAATTGAGAGAATTGTAGTTTATTCAATAGTGTATGCCTTCTTTTCCCACCAAAACGGAAGAGAGGGAAGTATATTTGAGTACAACTTATCATTATTTGTGGTTTGGCATAGGGAATCTTGACAATTGGGACTTGTATTTAGTCTTGAGTACATCTTCACTATACTCTTGGTCTTAAACATGTATAACTTCTCAAACTATTGAGTGAGTATATATAGCTTCTCCCCCTCACTTACTTGGTACCTTCATATGTGATGCAAAGCTTGCTCCATATCTCCCCAACTTTATCAAAATGGATATATGCTTGAATTCAGTAGGAGTGAGAGCATAGTAGATGATGCTCGTTGCTATAACATTGAGTTGAGCAATCTTTAAGGTTGCTTCATTTCATTTCCTCATCACTCCTTATGGTTGGGTATAAGGAGAGACACAATCTTACTAAGTTCAAAGCTCATGCCTTAGATGTAGATTTGCATCCTCATCTTCCAATATAGGAAGCTTTTACCATCATAGACCAGCAATTACATTGAGAAGATACCCTCAGGGATGAGTGAACCTAGTATACTTTTACCTATATTATCATACTTGTAGGAGTAATAGCTCAGAGAAGACCTTGATTTAATACCACTTGTTAGATCAATAGCCTCAAGAGGGTGAATTGAGCTATTAAAACTCTAAACTAAACTTGTGAGATATTCAAATTACGCCATAAGAGTTAAGTGAAAATAAGATAAACAAGAAATGGAGACAAATATTTAACAATCCAAAAATGAACACAACTATTTATAGTAATATAATCTGTAAAGGATGTAGCTCCAATACAAAGAGAGGTCAACCTATAGGGTTTTGAAACCTTGAGTACCACCTTATATAGACTTATAATATTTATACCAAAATACCACTCTTTTCAAGGCAAAGGCCGTACACATCCAGTTACTAAGACTCTTCCACCTTCACCAAGGACTTACCCACTCTTGACAGGGATCTTCTATCTTTACCTTTATCCTTAATCCACGAATCAAGCTTTCATAAAAACATCAACTTTAATAGAGAGATTGGGATAAAGGATGTGGATAGCTTCACAAATAACAATTAGGGATATATCTCCTCAAGCCATCCTAGTTCATTCAAAAGGTTGTAGAGAGATAATTTAGCTAAATAGAAATTAAGGGAATATTAGAACAATCACTCAACTATATCATAAGAGCATGGACGGTAACTTGGGATGGATCTCAAGTGGTCCTATTTACATTTGAGGGTGACAACTAGCAATAGAGTCAATTTGTTCAAATTCTAGCGGCTTTGATTGGTTATTTGGGTCACCAATATATAAGAATCACCTTTTCATCTTTCTCTAACATCTATTCTTCACATTGTATATACAATACTATCATCCAAATTTTGGGTGCCAAATCTGAATTTTTAGCATAAATAAATAAGAAATTCAAAGGATGTTGATCAACATATGGTGGCCAAACTCACCTAATAATTTTTTTTGTATTCATGTCATATTTTCATCATTCAAGATTCATGATAGTTAGAATCTCGATTTATGGAATCAATTGGTTAAGCAACTAAGGTCATTGACCAAGTATTGCCTAAGATTTGTCCATGACAATCTTGAATGATGAAAGTGCATAAATAGCATAAAGAAAATCAATGAAAAATGTGATACAATTCAATCTAATTAATTCTATCCACTTATAAGATTAATTATAAGTTAAGAAATCATTAAAATTATTTATAACAATACTCTCAGTAAAAATATATTTAATGTTTGATTATTGAATTTTGGGATTATATAACTAGAAGTGTGTAATTCTAGGGTTCAAAAATTTGTTTAGTTTGAGTGCACATGTGAATATAGAATGATGTAAATAGTAGTATTAGATACATGTGAATTGAATTGTGAATTTATCATAAAATATGAACATTTTATAATTGTTGTGTCTATATCTCTTACTCTTCATAGAGAGTCATGTCCCCACAGTCATCTGCAATATGTTTTGTTGTACGATATATATTGAAAATGGTTTAAGAGGAGAATTGGAATTTAATAAGTTGTATTACCTCAATTTTGTGATTGTTTATATGGAAAACAATCATATTGTGATGTAGATGATTTGTTTAATATTCATGTAGGACCTTTTCAATTTCTTCCTTTAACGAGAATGAAATTTTATTGTTTTGAATATCAATTCGCAAAAAATTTGTGGCATGAAATAATGGGACATATTACGTATTATTCCATGAAGGGGATGAGAAATATTAATCTTGTTCCAAATTATATCATTACTATAAAACATAAAATTTGTTGTATGTGTGTAAGATAAATAACATGGGAAACCTTTTCATTCAATTGATATAAAATTTGACATAGTATATATGGTTTAAAATATCATTTGTGATTTCAATGGTGAAACCACTGGGGATAAGAAAAGATAATTTATAACCTCCATTGATAATGATATCAGATATGATATATTTATTTGATTAAAATTGAGTATGAGGCACAGAAAAAGTTTCATATTTCTAAGAAGGAAGTTGATATATGAATAGGTAATGTACTTACAAAACTCAGATCTAATAGGGTTGGAAAGTCTACTTTAAGCCTTTATCTAGAATATTACAAAAGTGGTGGTAATTTGTTTGAGGTAACTTATCCATACTCACCACAATCAAATGGAATAGCATGATACAAGAATATGACTCTAATAGATATGGTCTACACTCTACTAGTTCTGGTTTACCCAAATTTACCTCGGGGAAAGAATTGAATACAGTTTGCCATTTTCTAAATATAAATCCTCACAAGAATAAAGAAAGTAGTCCACTTAAAATTTGTCATGGTGCAAATACATGTCTTATATATCTCAATGTGTGGAGATGTCCTATATAATTACTTAGGTTAGGGTAAACAAAAAGAAATTGGGAGTATTTTTAGGTTATGTCAAGCCAAGCTACATGTACAAATTTTGATCAATAGATCTAAGATATATGGTATGGATGTCAACACAATAACTGATCCATGATGCAAACATTCTTTGAGAATGTATTTGATATGAAAACCTATGTATGCATATTGATTCTTTAGTAGATCCTAACACTATGTAATAAAAAAATTATAGATCAAACGGAAAGGATGTTTAAAGTAAGGGCTATTAATGATTGTGTCATTTTGAGATGAGATGATTCTAAGGAAATATTTTAACATTGCAGGGATATCCAAGGAGTTTGTAAGTGAAAATGTCTCTTAAAATGTTGTGGATCATTCTATTTCCTACTAGCAAGCTATCAAATCTTTTAAGTTGAGTTATAGAATGAAGTCATTAATGATTAAATCTAACTAGTTACTTCAAATTGGAACTTGGTATGTATTTGGTGGATTTCACAAAAAGGTTGCACTATAATTCAGTGTAAATGGATTTTTGTAAGGAAACTAAATTCATACAAGTCTATTAATAGGTATAGGCTAGACTAGTTTCCAAGCAGAATATACAAAAGGAGGAAATATATTATTTTGATACATATTCACTTGTTTCTCACATGACTACAAATCGGGTTCTAATTGCATTGGCTTCCATATATGACCTGACTATCCACCACATGTACGTGAAGACTACATTTTTGCATGGTGATGTTTATGAGGAAATATGTATGGATCAATCAAAGGGTGTTGTGGCATGTGGGAATGAATCCAAAGTGTATAAACATTTTTACATCATTATATTGATAGAAATATGCACCTAAACAATGGCATGAAAAGTTTGACAACATTATATCATTGTTGGCTTCGTTTAAAATCAATTTAATTAGTGTGTCTACTACAAATTGTTCAATGATGTATTTTTCATTCTATACCTATATGTCGATGATGTTATTATTTTCTATTCCAATATGAGAGCTTTTAGTGACACTAAATTATACTTATAGTAAGCTAGATATGAAGAACATGCGAGTTGCAAATATAATTTTAGTATTTCAAACCATTAGATTTGTAGATGACATAACAATCTTTTAATCCATCTGTAACGTTAAAGTGATTGAGAGATTTCACTATACACATTGTAAGCATGTCAAATTCTATATGATCCATAAAAATGTTTGTACATGTATGGAGGCGGTATTCCTTAGTCTCAATTAAGATACTCTAAAATTATTGTATGGTTAATGTATCTTATAAATTCTACAAGACTAGACATTTTGACTATTATGTGCAAATTAAGTATATGCCCAAGATTTTCATAGAACCCATTTACAAGCTCTAGACATGGTCCTTAAATAAATAAAGAACCTACTTACCTTTGTTTATATTATGGATAATTTCCTCTAGTTCTTGAGTATTTACCAACGTAAGATGGTAGCCAAAAAAACTCTAGGACTAATGGATTATTTGGTATGTGTTTCTTTTAGGCATTGGTGATGTCATCTAGAATTCTAAAAAACAAACTATCTTGTCTAGATCCACCTTTAAGGATACTCACCAACAAGTAAAACATATATTCTTTTCAAATTTTCATATGTGGTTGTCATCAATCATTTCCATCCTCATATATCCACTATTTTTTATTACTACACCAATCACAATATTTTTTTGTAAATCTACATTTTTGTCAACTAACAAAATATCCATATATATTTGTTTACCCTTATAAAAATACTTATATGTACCAGTCTCCTATAGTTCTTTTAATATCCCATTTATATACTTAACTTGAAATGAAATTGTTTGAAATTTCTTCATCATAACTTTGTAATTAAACTCGTGATATATTCTTTCCTTTCAAAAGTATATCTTTCCATTTGGAATTAAACATGATGAATCCATTCCAAAACTCGTCATAGATTCTTCCCTTTCTTTAGCATTGTCAAAGCATAACAAAGATTGAAGAGGATTACATCTATAGTTGTTACATGTAGAAGAAGGCTAGGTTCTGGAGCAACCTGGTTGGAATCAACCACCCACTCCACCAAGGCCACAAAATATGTGAAGTGTGTGGTGGATAACTCTTACATCCTTTTGGTTTTCTAGATTACCTCAACACAACTGTTATATAATTTCTCAAGATATCACATATATGATAAATTGTCCACATTTGGACCATCCCATGCTACACCAATCTTGTTGTTCAAAGTGATGAATTGTGTAAGTTGTAGGGTGTCATGACTATCCATTCTTTGCCTACATCAATGGGATGGTGCTTCTTGAAAATCCATCCTAGAAGTATGATGATGCCACTTCGAGGTAAAAAATTCCTATTCGTTGACAACTATTAGACTAAGATCATCTTGTTTTTATCTATATGACTTTATTTTCATCTAGATTCATTTATAAAATTCTACTTATGTTTTGTCCTACTTCCCCATAGCAACACTTGATAATGATATACATGCATATCCTACTTATATAGCACCATAATTCCATCAACATTGCATTATATTACTGTAAGACAAATCCATCACACATTAGAGATTTATAGATTAAAGATCGTGTCCCCTTATATTTTGATTGAATACATACTCAATAGTTGAGATATATACCATGGATACTTAACATAGTACCATCTTGGTCTTCTAATTGCATTGTTTTTCAGATTCTCATAATAACATAATCTTTTGGTCAGTCCTTGAAAAAGCTACTTCTTTCTTACAATAAATGTTTTTTCATAAGTGCCTATGTGAACATAAGAACATGTGACCTTTGTATGATAGTCACTACAAGTCAACAGGTTGCCATGAGGTACTCCTCAACTTTCCTTTGGTCAAACCTCAACATGGGATTCTTGATCCATTGCATGATCCTATTGATAGTTCCTAATGAAAACCATGTTAATTGGTTCTTATTTCTATGCAAGTAGAAGGTGTGGTTGTAGGGGGGATTTAATGACAACCATTGTATTAACAGTGTAAGAACTTCTTCCATTTCATTGTATGTTTTTTAAGAAAATGAAAATTCCATCGTTTTATTTCTTTTAAATTGAAAATTTGATGGCTCTCTCACTATTCTCAATTTCTTTGTAAGAAGGTCTCACAATCCATGGAACTATGCATAATAATAATATGAAGTTCACATAGAGACACTATTTCTCTCGGAACATTCCATGTGCATGTCATGTTATAGTTGAAATAGCATCCATGTTATAAGAAATATTAACCAGGATTGTGTTTTTTATCATTATCATTATGCTTCAAAATTGAGTTTCTTATTTGAAATCTTTCTAGTTTTATATCTTAAAAGCTACAAAATGAAATGAATGTATTATATATCTATAAGTGCTTTTTGTATATTAGTATGCTCATTATAACGATTATTTTATACTTTATTTAACTAAATAAATTATGCATTACAATTTTTTATTTAATAGTTATTTTCTATTATGAATTTTCTAGATTTGTATAATTTTGTCTACCATTTCCTGATGTCGATCTTTCCTTTCTAGGAAAGACTTCTAGATGAATAAAATTGCATCAATATTTATCTTTTGTATATGTATTTCATCCTAGACCAAAAACATTTGATATTATAGTTAAAATAAAGGAAAGTTATTTTTCCATCCAGATGTAAATAGTTATAACAAAGAACAATAAATCTTCTAGAAGACAGATATTTGAGATCTCTTGTAAAGTAATGAGGGAAATGTAAATTAATTTTGCTTAAAAATTTATATGATGCATAAAATAGAAAACATTTAAGCATTCTTAAATTTTGCAATATGATATAGGGTGAACCTTTGGAGAATAATATTGTGTGTTAGCCTTCATTTATGGTGTTCACACAAGACAATACAAAGACTGGCCAGACTTCAAAAATCTAACTATTTAAGGTTTTGGTAAGGGATACCTTCTCTACCTCTGTGCTTCTTCCAACTATGGATTATCATACAGACATATTTGTATGCAATTAATTTTTTATTTATTAATTTTTTATTGATATTGAAATGAGATTATAAGAGATTTGTATTTAACTATAACTCTCATAAAAGCATAATACACATGCATTAGGTTCTTCAATGTGGAAGAAATCTTATTAAAGCTTTCATTCATGGGTAGGCTAATCAATTGGTTGTTCGACTACCTAGGTGTGTTACATGTCAAAGTAGTAACCAACCAAAATTTCATTAGAATCAATGTGGGTAGTGATGCCTATTTGTTTTATTATTTTCTTTAGTTTAAAATCTTGAATTATTTAGAAGTCCTAAATTATACAGTTTTTCTTTGATGTGTATGCTTTTGAAATACAAAGCTGATCCTTCTAGAATGTATGCCCCATTCTTGAGTATTCCAGTTAACCTCCATTCTTTATGAAAATAAACATGCCAATTTGAGCATAGTCACAGTTAAACCTTACAAGTGTATTGGAGAATATAAATAAACACATTTAACACTTATAGCATTATATTTTTCATATCCACCATTCAATCATTTGTATTTCCACACAAGTTTGAAATTTTGAATATGTTCTATTTTCAACAAAGAATTAAACACCTTTCTATCAATATCCTACATAATTTTATTCTTTAGTTTCTAGAAGGAACTTCAGCCAAGTATTGTTCCTCCTTATGTAGCTTTTCTTGCCAATAGCATGATGAAAGTTTAGGAAGAGAGAGACTTTTTTGCGAATTTGATATTTTTTATCATAACTTATGAGTCCAATTAAATGTTTATTGACACAAAATGTGACAAGAATAACTAGGAATTCAATCTTCACCATGTAAATAGTTTGGCTATAATTGCCTCATCTTTTACACTTTAGTGGAGTTGCACATGTTGAATGCTTCTTTTATATCTTTACCTATTCTGAATATTTTCAACATTTGGTTTAGGGCTTGGGATGTAGTTTGACAAGATTCCATTCAAAGTTACTTGACAAATTCTTAAATGTACCATTTTTGTTATAACAACAAGTAATGATTAAAATACTCTAACAAGATATAGCTCAGCCAAAATGATCAATTTATCCATTCTCTTCATTCTTGTCGAACAAAGTAAAACTTACATCCCCAACTAGAAGCCCAAGCAGAACCACTTGTATTTTGCTCATTTGTATTGCTGCAAGATAAAAGGAAAAAATGTGTTTATATCGGCCTGAATCTTGGTGGCGAACTAGATATCATTATAGTAGGAAAATTGATAACACTAGTTTCGTGGTTGTGTGACATCTGTTGACAAATATTTATCACTCAGAAGTATGGGTTTGCATTAGTGATAAGGATCAATATGTCTGGAATAATTACTGCATTATAGACATACACATAGATATTTTGGTCTTATAACTAAAAAGTGTAATAATTTTGTTTAATTATTTTCTAAAATCCATTTTATCAGAGTTGTACTTGATAAATCATATATGATTTTTTAAAATATTGTAAATAAGCCTTATCACGCCTAAGGTCATATGCACTGCGTTAGTTATTTTAGACAGCTCAAAAACCATTATGTGAAATACAATCCAAGATATCTCAATAAAAATAATAACTCCATGCATCAATAAAGCTAATAACTGCCAAGTATATACCAATAAGAGGACAATTTTGACAAAAAAACACCAAAAATATATATATTAAGCACACTATAAAAGATTATAAGAATTGTCGCTCTTTCACGATCTATGTCCACAATAGAATCTCATAACCATTATCATTCTCTCCTCTTTTTAACTATCTGTTTGGCTTCTTTGCTAGATGAAAACATTGGTACACAATGGCACACCATATCATACAACTTTTGGTTTTATTTATGATACTTCTATAGTAGCAGATTACACTATTAAAAGATATTACACCAAACTACATATGAGAAGACTACAAGATAACACACAACTATAAAAAAAGATAATGATAAGAAAATGGCAAATAGGTAGGAGTTGCACTTTTTCAATATTACTATATAATTTGTATCATAAAAAATAGACGAGAAAATATCTCTAACATCTCCACCTTGAATTTTATTTGTTGATGTTTAATTTCTTCTCCAATCAAATTTCTCATATTTTTCTTTCATGTTTCTATCCTAAAAAGATGCTTCCATTCCTTGAAGAGATGTACCATGGATGCATAAGCCGAGTGTGTGTGTACATGAATGACTTTATCAACCCTCCATGTGAGAACTCCTCACGTTGTAAAGTTTGATAAATTGTACTGCCACTAACCACAATTGGAAGAACCACATCTTTTACACATTTTATCCTTCTTGGCAAGTGTTTGTAACTTCTCTGATCCACACTTGCTCAATAGTATCATGCGATCGATCTTGTCACATCTTCTTCCTTCTAGAAGTTGATATATTCCCACCCATGTATAACTATTCGGGATTATGACACCTACCACCCATTCTACCATTTCATCTACACCTCCTGTGTCAGTAGATCTCCCATCAGTTGTCCCTCTTTTGGCTAGAAAATCTCTGACCAATCAATATTTTCTATCAGACTAAGTACTCCTTATGATCACAACCCCTTATAAGTGACTTGCACAACTACACACACATTAACATTTCACAATTAGTAGATTCAAGTATCCTCTTGGATATCAGACTGCTCTTGAGACCAAAGATATACGAGACTCTACAAATGTGCACATCATTAATTTTGAAAATTATTTAATAAAACTAGAACCAAATCTAACATCCTCCCATCAGAAGCACATGTCTTTTAATTTTACCATCAAAAATTTCTATTAGATGACCCCAACTATAATTGTCCATGTTGTCATACTTTTATTGGCCACTATACTTTTTGATTATCTCACAATAACAACCTTGCTCTCACACCACCTTTTAACTTTCACTTGTCTGGCCCACAATGCATGTGTGTTGGTATACCATATCATATGACTCTAGTCTTATTTATAGTATTCTCATAACACACTATAAATTTATCCCAAAAGATAAAATTAAATAACCTAAGGCATCAGAGATGTCACCAGTACATTTTTAACCTCTAATGTCACTTTTTTTAACATCAGTTAAATAACAAAACTGACACCCTAACATCTGCAATGCAGTTTTAAAGCATAAACATCATTATTGATCAAGTCTTGTTGAATGAATGTGAAGATGAATGAATACAATGAGAATTGTACTTATACATGTCATGAGAATGAGATTGGAGAATGAATCTTGTATGGGGGTGGATTGTGTGTTTGTTATTGCAGATTTGCATTTTTTGACCTATTGTTAATGATGAACACATGGTAGAACCTACAGTTCTAATGAACTGCAGGTACATCATGTTGAACAATCGGACAACATGTCTGCAGACTTGCTATTTAAAAAAACATAACTGTGTCATTAGATGTTATACAGAAACTGACGTTGTAGGTCACTATCGTCGGTTTTTGTACTAAAATTGACATTATATGGATACCTAAAAGGGTCGTGTTGGTTAGCACGACTATGCCACCAACTGTTTTCGACGTCATTTTAGGGTAGAAACCGACAACACACTTAGCGTGTATCATAAGTTTTGGTATAAAACCGACAACATAGTGACTTTTATCAGTTAAAAATGTGATTGATATGAAAGTACATTTCAGTTGTTGATTATAAATCGACGATACAGATGCTTAACCTATGTCAATTTCATTAATCAGAACAATCGAGTGGTGGCGGAGCCATGATTTCATAGTGGGTGAGGCACAACTATAGAAGGAAAAAATACAATTTGTTTGGTATAATGAAGTGGATCCACAACTGAGAAGTGGCAGAGTCAGGATTCCATAGTGGGTGAAGCACAACTACATGCAAGTTAATCAAGTATAGAAAAAAAAAGATGTCAAAATTTTTTAAAAAAATATCATACAGATCCACATCAATGTCGCTTATTCTGATTTCATTGCATAACAGACTCCACATCATAATGTTAATAATAGATATTTTACACTGTAGGATATCAAGAATCTTAGACATATTCATCAATCCTCCTATTTCACAATGATGTGTTGGAATTTTTTTTACAGAAAATATCCTCTCAATAAACACATTTGCAACTTGAAAAAGCATTTTTAGCTTTAGAAGAGAGTAGAGTATATGAAAATACTTGTCTCACTTCATTGACAATAGATAGGGGTGGACATTATTTGGTTTGTCTTGGTTTACCACTAAAACAAAAAACTGAACCATATATATCAATTTATGATTTTTCAAGCCAAACCAAACTATTAAATATTCTAAAAACAAACCAAATTGAATTGTTGATTTGTGGTCCGGTTCGATTTAGTTCAATTTTAAACTATTATATAAGAAATAATAAAGCTTTGTACTATCCTTTTAACAAACAGCTTAACCCTTTTTGCATCATCTTAATCAAGGTATCTAGCATCAGAAAAGAAATTTCATATAAAAAAATCAATGCTTAGAAATAGGTTGATAAGAATACATATATATAATATAAGTAGACAATGTCTAACTAATTTCAAATAAATATGCCTTTTACCACATAGTCTAAAGTCTTATTAACTAGTTCATTTTATTTAGTATTTATTTTAGATATTTACATACACTAAATTATTGATTATAGTAAAATCTAATTTAGATAAATAATTTTTGCAGTATAGGTATATATATAATTGATATATATATATATATATATATATATATATATATATATATATATATATATATATATATATATTATATAAATTCGTTCAGTTTGGTTTGGTTAAACCACACCCTCAAACTAAACCAAATAATTATTTAATGGTTTAAATTTTTTTGGAACCAAATCAAACCATTTAGTTTGGTTTAATTTAGTTGAGTTAATGGTTTGGCTTGGTTTTGTGCCCAGTCCTAGCAATAAATATCACCATGTTATGGAAAGTTCATTTATAGGAAGAAATGTTATAACAAATCAATAGTGGCATAATCCAGAGTAACAATAAAAGAATCTATGGCATGACTTGCATGCGACTCTTAGGCTTACTCTCTCTACAAACTATTACCAACTCTCATGATCATGTGTTGCAACCGATAATGTCTTATCTTTTCTCAGGTGAATTTTTCTTTGAATAAAGAATTGTGAAAAGAAAACAATCTTTATTATCGAAGAATAATTTCCACTTGTAAAATGGGTACATATGATTATGGTAATAAAAGATACAACCAAAGTCCAATGAAATCATATGTGAGAAACCAACTAATAAAAGCTTAGAAACCAACACGAAAGAAGGAAAACAAAATAAATATCCCATTCTCCACCAATCAAAATGGATGGTCATTATCTCAAAAAGAAAGCAACATTATAAACATGGGTGACAACTTCCCGATAAAAAGAAAAGAACTATGTAGATGTGTATAACCATCTCCACTGACTAACTCACCAACAGAGACAAAACAATAAACTGGTATTTCATGCACTACCTAGATGGTTGGGTATTGATTACTTTTGCTAACTCGAGTGAGGCCTCTGTCTCATGAAGCCTAGGCATAACTCCGCCACTACAACTGAGGTTGGATGTCCGTTGTCATTTCACACATCCCTAAAAAACCAATGTTGTATATACTTGACTATGTATCGTCCACTTAGGTGTTGCTACAAAACCGACATTAGAATGATATTTTAACCAACGATAAAAGTGGTATCTATAACTCCAATTGGTTCACAATAATTGGACTTTGTTGGGAACTCATTTTTCAAGAACTTGAGTTCAGTTCCTAGAACTTGAGTTCGCGTGATTGGTTTAAATATCAAACTTTTTAGGAAAATGACTTCCACATGAATGGTTTATTGTAACTCAATTACAATATAGAACATATAAGTAACTAACAACATTACCAATAAGGATATTGCATTGATGTAACAGTTATTTATCATTCTCCAAATCAAAAAGATTGATCATATATATTTTGAATAATATGAATAAAAATTATAATATAAAATAAAATATTTTGTGCAAGCATATTGCAATATACAGAATGACCCATAGCAAACTAGAAATCAAACATTTACGGAACACCTATTATGAGTATATATTATTGTAGACTTGTAGTCCGATGAAACATGTAAACTAACTCTATTTGTTTGTGTAAGCAATCAACCAAAGGAAACACAACGATCTAATACAACATATTTGAGGGAATGTTCTGCTTTAATTAATAATACACCACACTACAAGGGTGTGGAACCTTACATTCAGATTAAAAAAATACATCTTTTAATTCAATATGGTCAAACAACGACAAAGGTCTTCATCACGAGGATGTTACTATTGGCTTAGCTACCTTGAAGTGTCCTTGACGAGAATCAATTAATCTCAATATCCAATGTAAAAATTAGTTGGCCATGGTCTCTAATGCAGGACTAATAGGCGTGAGTGTCTAATACAATAATCAATTAAACGCAGCAGTGCCCAGCAAATAGTAGTAGTTTAAAAAGCGGCGACCATCTCGTCAACACAACTGAAACCACCGAGAACAAATCCAGTGCGGAAAGGAGCAGTCGGAGATATACGAAAAAACCTGAACAATTCCGATTTTGTTGGAAAAAGAACAGTTGTGTCGTGGTCATGGAGTAAGGGAAGCGCCGCCAGAGGAAGCATCGGAGGATGCAGATTACAGAACTCGTTTTCCCTGGTGTTTATTCCGGAACTCGAAATACAAATCCTATTTATATGTAGAGTACTGATATAGAGCACACTCTTAACACCAATTTGTACACCCTAGCCTTGAGACTTACAATGGACATTAAATCCAGCTATTTAGGCATTATACCGAGGAGAACCGCTCACACAATAGTAGATAAAAATAAAGACAGTGCGAGGAGACGAACAGTCACCCGGAGCTATATAAACCACCCCACGTCTATTCTCTCCCTCTTTTATGGGCTTCTCTCCCACTCGGACCATCCTCAAGCACGGGACACAGCCCGCCGCTCCTCGTCTGCTCGTCCCCACCATTCTCATTTTTTTGTTGCTTTCGCAGGAGATCGATTGATCACCAATGGCGACCAACGGAGCCCGTTCACTAATGACACTCCCTCTCCTCGTTCCTCGCTCCCGTTCCTCACCATGTACCAATCCTCCATCCCCTCCTTCGCCCGCCGCGAGCTCATCACCGCGGCGAGTCCAAAGGTGGCAGTAGTGGAAGCAACCTGGACACCGCATGCAGAGCTTGGGTGCTGCTTCCTAGGTGCGGGGGCTAGGAAGGAACGACCCCGATCCCGGACCGGGGACGGTACGCGTCACGGGAGATTCCTAGGCTCCCTCTTGTTGGTTCCATATTTGGGTACTACACCACGGGAGCCATCGTTGGAGCGCATTACATCCCCGGAGGGGACGACACCTTCGTACCCAACCTAGGGTTCGAGATCCCCAACTCTGCCGCAACAATCGCCGGTCATATCCACCCGCAAGTGCCCTGATGCATGCCAAGTTAGTTGGGTTTAGGGTTTAGGGTTTAGGGAGTTGGCCGTCAGATGTAGGGTTGGGGTTTTGTGGTTTTGTTGGTGACCGTAAGGAGCAATGACGTAGGTGGTTTTAATTAATAAAAGCATGGTATGAGTTAGCTTGTTTGTGGTGGTGGTGGTAACGAGTTTTGGGGCTTCTCTTTTGCCTCTTTACTTATTCTGCTTGACATACAAGGTTGGATATTTTACGTGAGGATTAGTTGGCCATATATATATATATATATATATATATATATATATATATATATATATATATATATATATATATATATATATATATATATATATATATATATATATATATATATATATATGATTATCTTTAATATCCGCGCATATATTTTTTTAATTTTTTTTCTCAGAATTGTAGAGGAGCATTTTATCTAACTCTCCAAAAAATTTGATTGAAAAATAATATCATTTGTCCCCCAAAATAAAAAACCCGTCCATATATTTACTGACTGTATATTTTCTACGCAATTACTCTATATATAAATATAATTACTCATTTGATTCAGAAGAATTACTCCAGTGTACCATATAGTTACTTTTTAACTCCAAGTTACTAATATATATATATCTACTATCTACCTTCAGCCATGTACCGTACGTGTCAATGGACTCTTCAAATACGATTATCCAATAACTATGTCAACTTTTCCGTAACCAACCGATGGATAGAGTCCTTATAAATAGATATCTACAATTCGCCAATATCATCTCAAAACCATTCACATCTACATCTTCAGCCGACGCGTTCTTCCTTCGTCTTCTCCTGTTCAACTTTTGCTTTCCACTCCGAATCAGTTTTTCTATTGAGAGTTTCGTCACACCGTTATCATGATGAAAAGGGAGACATAGATATCTGCAATTGATCGGTACTCAAAACACTGCATGCGTCTTAATGCAACACATTCTCCTTCTATCGTCCCCAAATCAGTTTTTTTATTTTTTTTTTATTTAGAGATTCTCACTTTGCTACTATGACGAGAACGGATAACATTCTTCTTCGTTCCGGCTAAAAATGTCAGGATGTGAAGACAGCATGGTCTTTACTCTAATTGGCATCGTCTCTTTTACTCGCTAATCCTCAAGACAATACCCCCTTGTCAAGGTGGGTCTATCCACGAGCCCTACCGGCGGTCTCTTTTGGCCCATTGTTGGAACTCGATGACGAGTTAAAGAGAAACACACGAGGTGTTCGCTTTTTTGTTTACGAGCACAAACACAAAATTGTGATGAGGGCAAAAGTTGATATTAAGAACTTATCGGTTTCAGGCGCGAACTCGACTATTTGTTGGGCATTCAAGTCAGCGAGTAGCTTTAAGGATCATTGGATTCCTGTTATGGCATGTATTCGGGCTGGTGATGTGGCCAATTTATTAGGTGCCTTTGAGTATTAGTCTTGTGGAATCTTAGCAATTTACACAGAAACAAGGCAGACGATCTTATAGGAGATGAGAAATTTGGAAGTCAGCTTCTTTCTATTGGTAGCAGAACTGTTGCTACTATTCCTGATTCCTATATTGGTAGCATGAGAAGAATATTCGCTCGTAGACGCATGCCTCATCACTTAAATGATCTCATGGTAAATGCTGGTCTCCTTTTTTCTTCTAAGTTATTGTCATATAAATCCAGTAAGGTCCACAGATTTGTTTGCTTAAGCAGTTGTGCTGGTGAACCATGAACAGTATCACACTGAGTTTGCATGATGCAGTTGCAATATCTCCTGTGAGTGGCGAGACTGAATCTCTTACATGTGAACATGTCAGTGCAGCCTGTTCTTCTTCACAACAAAGTTGTCGTACATCTTAGGTATGGTTTCTAGCCACTTATATCATGAATACAACTAGACATACAACTGTGCTTATTCACTTATCAATATTTAACAAAACATGATTTATGTACATAAGTAGTTCGAATAATCACATACATGTTATATTACGATGCAACAATGACGTATCCCCATCATTTCAACTTATTAGATAGCTTGATTTTAAACGTCTTTCTTTGTTATTTTCATCTTTAACCTTTCCAATGCTCCAACTTTCCCTATGAAACAATCTTTTTTCTGACGTTACTTTTGTTTATATATCAAAAGCAAGGATTGCTCTGTTAGTTTATTTCACTGTGGATGGTCCCTTGTCAAAACATTTGATTGGAGAGGAAAATAATAAAAAGTGTGAAATGAAGATGGATTAAACTCACTTTATTTTGTGGAAAATAATAAAAAGTGTGAAATGAAGATGGATTAAACTCACTTTATTTTGCAGATTACGTAAAGTGTGAAAGCAGTATCAGACTAATTTTAGTGACAATCAATGTAAGTGTTTATGGTTGTTTATTTTTTATTTATCATGTAAAGCTCCAACTTGAACAATAGAAGTACCTCAATTAACAATTAAGACATTAGCTTTTAACAGGTGTGTGTTTTACCCCCAAGATAGATATTTTATCATTATTTGGATAATAATGGATGAAATTTCTATTCTTATAGATGCTCTTGTCATGCTAACTATATATAAATCAAATGCTTATTTGATAAAAGTGTAATATTTTTCCACTTTATTCATCAAACTACTCCTTTATAATTAAGTTTGGCTTATGATTTGCAATAAGCATTAATATCTCTATAAATTTCCTATATAACATCATTCTTTAGCTTGAAATAAGTAAATTCACATAGTTTTAAGTTGTGTAATTTTTTCACTTGTCAAAATAACACCAAAACCTATAAAGTGAGGGATTATTTATGAAGTATACAATTCTCATAAGTAACTTAAATGACTCTAATCCATTTGATATGCAAGGAAAAATATTACAAGTATAGAGATAGAATCCGATCTTCACATTTTCGATGTTCATGAAAATGGTTATGCCCTCTCATCAAATATTCTAGGAACTACATGCTTTAGATGTTTTCCTCTTATTTTCTAAATGTGGTCTTTCTTTCATCTATTTAATTTGTATGATGTAAGAACTATCCTTGGTTTCAATTTATTATATGAAAATATCAAACTTGGAATGGTGAATTAGAAAATATTATCTCTATAGAAATTGGAAACACTTCTTATAATGTATAGGAGTTGTAATTTTAGAAAAAAAATTCATCTTTTCTATATTTGAAATTATTGTCCAACTCACATAATTCCCATCCCCAAGCATTGGCTCAGTTTTGACCTCCAAACAAAACAATCTCTTATGAAAACATCACTAAATTAGATCCATTTTACTCCTAAATGTTAATGGAAAAACTAAAGAAAAGTATAACAAAATTATTTACATAACTCACTTTATAGTTTTGTGTTCAACATCATCGATTTATAAATTTTTGGTAAAGCTTTTCTTATGTTTAATTCATTGTATTAACACGGATTAGTTTTATTTTTGTGGTTCTTAGGGCGTACTGGTCATATATACTACAATTTTTGTAGTAGTATTATAAAGAACTGACATTTTTTTTTATTCTAGATTTTTTTTGTTACATATCACAAGTGTTTTTCTAGAAGCTTGCTATACACAACCTCTATATAAAACTATTTTTTCTTGTATAAAATAGGTATACGATTTACTCTTATGCTAGAGTTTAGCATCACAAATGTATTTACACATATATGGATATCACACAAGATGATGTCCTCCACACCATTCCATCATTTGAAAACATGAGGTATTTAGAAAATAATAATAAACAATTTATTTATTAAGATCTAAAAATGGAATCATTTCTTAATTTTCTTAGAAATAAAATGTGTGCATTTTATTATCAAGCTATGAGAGTGAAATGACATATCAAATATAAACATCTCCCATATTTTATATATATCATATTAAATAAAATAATATCTACTAAATGGGATACTAAGTATTTGGTAATACTTATGTTAATATTCTTTTAAACAAATATAGTTCTTAATGATTGGTACAAAACAACTTATTTGAAAATCATTGAAACAGACTTCGCGGAGGAGATTAGGCCAAGAAATAGTAACATAAGTGCATGCCCCTAGAATCCCTCGATTTAATTATATCATCCAGTTTGTTAATATGAAAGTATCCTTGTAAAAATACAATCATGTATAATTATCATAGTATTGATTTTGAGATCTTTATCGACTACTATTCATAAAATAATAATAAAACAATTTCCATGATCTTAATATAAATATATAAAAGAACTCAATGTGATATACACATAGTTGTCTATGAATAATTGAAAATCCTTCTAAAAAATCTTAAGAAGCATGCATATTTTTTTTTAGAAAAGTAGGAAAAATTCTATCAGTTGAAGTTTTGTATTGTTATTATACAAAAGTATAAAATAGAAACAAATTTTCTATTTGAATATCCTAAGGTTTGACAATATAAATTCACAAGATAGTTTCACAATAAATTTTACATTTGGATAACTTGAAATAATTTATGTTAAACAAACAAAAATTAACAAGCATAGATGAGTTCATAATTATATGACTAACAAATTTTTAAATAGTAGTTACCACCTCAATAAAAACATGGTTCAACATGATTCTGGTCATCGCAAAAATAAACAACTATGTATACACACATAATCTTATCTTTTGCATGCATACAATAGGATAGAATCTCATACACACGCTTGTAAATTCTATCATAAATTCCATCAGTGTCAAGGTATACAATTGCAAATATATTTTGTGTATTTTTCTTTTGACTTAGGTTATGTACTCTTTTAATATCTTATATGTTATGGTGCCATATCTAATATTAGTTGGAAGAAAATGATATGTGATTTTATCTTCGTTCATTGATAATAGCCATTATGAGGATTCTAATAGAATACATAGTATGATCATATATATTGATTTAGACTTTTTTTTACTTTGATAACGACATTTAGCATCTAATTTTTTACATTGGCAACAACATTGAACATCCAATAGAAATATGATAAGTTATATTTGATAATATAGTAATTGTAATATAATAAATTAGTACAATTTCTTAGTTGGGATTGAAGTATAACTTATTTAATAGTGAAAGATGAGAAGATAGGAATCATATATTCATAAAAATGATCAACTTTTAACTACATGTATTATCCATATTCATAACAGACATTCATGGTATCCACATAGTATCATATAAAACCTTAGAATTTGGTTGAAAGATAGTAAATGACATGGTCGATTGGGTTTCATTTAAATATTATTTGACATTCATATGTTTGTTCGAAGATAAAAGGTCGTAGAGCTCAAAATGTTATCAAGAAAAATAAGACAAGGGGTGTATATGTGAATTGCTAATATAATTTATTCCAGTTAATTTACCATGGAGAATATGGTTCTATGAATATCTTAGAGAACATTATGAGTTTCACACCTGGTTTTTCATGTTATATAAGGAGAGGAATCTTCAGGTAAACTGTAGAAAATGCATGATGTACATTGGTTATTTTAAACCATTATCCACATCAAAAAATAAGGGCATTGTTTACATTAGTCATAAAAACTATAGAGTTTGGAAACAAAATCAATTACCTCCCATTGATGAATATGAATTTATAATTAGCATACTAACTAAGGAATGTAAATTGTTCTACCCTTTTCAGTTATCATTTCCTCTCTTTAATAGAGTTTTCAATATTTCACTTGACCACATATAACAATAAATGTTTCTTGTGATTATGATTGTTTTATAGATTAGGCTTTAATTATTATGGTTCCCCCTAATAAACTAGGTCCATAATAGTGAATACATACATAATCATGATAGTAGAGATGAATACATAGAAAATGTGTATGTTTCTTGTATTTTCCTAAATTTTACATGTAATGTTGACTATAAACTATAAGTAATTACTACATGGGTGACTATGGCATCCATTTATGAACATATTATGGGAACAAATACATAAACTCAATCACACACAAAATGGAAGTGCATATGAGGAGTGACACAAGTAGTCAACCCGTAACAAAGGCCTGGGTACAATAATTGATGCCTTAGTCTACACCCTCTGAAGTACATGACCTTCACCACGTGAATGTGAGAAGAGGATAGGAATCCTCTCTTTATCCCAATAACACATAAAAATATTTATTTATATGAGAAACTATAATGTCATATAACCTCAACACATATCTTGAAATCATAACATATAATGAGTGTAATATAACCAGTTGTCGATTTAGTATCAAACAAGTCATGTGAAATTGAAACATGAAAACTTTATTTTCAAATAAAATATGTACAAGTAAATTTTGTTCAAGTCTAATAGTGTAAGTAATGAATACTCATGTGTTTTTTTTCTTCAAAATAATGATCGTCTACAAACACTACTACAGAAAATGCTTTTTACAACAGTTCCTTTTTTCAATTTACAACAGGTGTTAACCGTTGTATTAGATCGCGTGGTCTTATGGGGGTGCTTTACACAACATGTGATCACATGTTCTAATATATATATTTTATGCAATAGTTGAAACATGTTGTATTTTAAGGAATGGCCTATTGTAATATGAGTATTTTACACAATATGTGGTACACCTATTGTAATATATATTATACAATAGTTGAATGATGTTGTCTTTCACTAAACGCACCCGTTGTAATAGGGGTATTTTTTACAACATGTGGTTCGCCCGTTGTAATATATATTATACAACAGTCGAAGCATGTTGTCTTTCACTAAACACACCCATTGTAATAGGTAGGTATATTACAACATGCAGTGCACCTGTTGTAATATACATATTTATACAACAGTTGGAGTATGTTGTCTTTCCATACATTTAACCATTGTAATATGATTGTTTAGACAACATGGTGTGTGTCTGTTGTAATATACACAATTTATACAACAGGTTATGCATGTTGTAGTTCACTAGAAACACTTGTTGTAATAGGTATATTTTTTTCCTATCAAACATGTTGTAATAGGTGTGGATAACACAACCTGTGTTGTTTGTTATAGAATCATACATTTTACAACATATCATTAATTGTTGTCTTCGATTAGAGTTTGACATGTAATATATTGAACCAATTGCATTGGTCAAATTAACTATATTATTAATAAATTATAATAAATATACAATTATACTTTTTCATTTCACAAACAAACACATAGTTGAACAAAATTTCCATCAAACCTTGAAAGAAACTCATACTAAATTTAATTAATATTAAATCATCCATACAACGATTCAATAATACAAAGTACTGAGTATCCACTCTAGAATTGAACTGAAAACTAACTAAAAAAGTTTCACACATTGGTCTATTGTAAAGAACAAACGTCTCCCCCACATGTCACATAATCTTATGTGTGCTCAAGAACACATGTCGCCCACTCGTTTCATACCTCATCGATTTTTTGTTGATTGAAGCAACAACCAATATACTTCGAATAATACTGCAATCATATGACAAATATATCAACATATTGTGATTTTTTCAATTTATTTAGAAATTTGAACTAACTAAAAGAATATAATGTTAAGTACCTTACACATTCAGGAATATTTCTATTTCTTGCATCAAAAATGTCTTTCATATACTTCATCACATAATACCCACAATCTGTATTGTTCGGCTGCTTTGGACACTGTACAAAATAAATATTAATTTGTTATCCAAATAATTGTGAGAACTTGTTAGCAAATAAGAGGATGGAAAGGTATAAATAGCCAGAAAACTTAATAAAAGGTATGTGTAAACAGAATAAAAAATGCTATAAGAGTGAAAAAGGCATGGTTTATTGCTGAAGGTGTGGTTTATATGCCATATTGGATGATGCAAAACTTGCTCTTGCAAGAGGGGGATTTTGTAAGAGTGAAGAATGCCACCCTTCCAAAAGGAACCTTTGTTAAACTACAACCTCACAACATTTAAATTCAATTCAAGTAGACTGTTGTCAAGCAAACAGTCATTACACTCCTTCATACATTCTAGAAGAAGGCTCTTTACAAACTTATTAAATATCCTTACAATTGGGATCTACCTATAGGGTCTACTTGTAAACCCAAAGTGTAATATCTTGTTTCAAAGGATAATGCCCGAGCAACTTGATGATATTGACCCAAATAAGATCTAATTGATATATGTAAAAATTAGAGCATTTGTAAAAATAAGACCATATCAAATCAAGTAGCAGAATCTGAAGAAACTAGAACAACACTTCTATTGGTGAATCAAAAAGCAATATTTTTCTGGATCAAAATGGTAAATTACCTTGTTAATTTCCCATTTCAAATTCTTCCTATATTGCACATCTCTCTTTTGATAAACTTTATGAGTCCTATTCAAATTCATATCAAGAATTCTATGCATTAGTAACTATATATGGAACTTTCAAAACATGTATTATGTAATTGAAATTGTTTTATGGAGTACTTACAACTCCATGAGTTTTTCCACGTTTTCACATAATTTTCCTCGCAACAGATCAAGATAGTGGCACTTACCCCACATAGGGTCGAAGACGCAAAGTATCCAATGTCCTCTACGCATACATGAGTATTATATTTTAAGATTAATGTATTTTTAAGAAACATTTGAAGTAAACAAATAACAGACAATCGATAAAATGTATGTGTACCCCACATTATAAGGTATAAAGAACTTGTACCCATATTTGACAATAATTTTATAAAAAAATCATGATCTGATTACATGTTCATGAAAAAATTCTATAAAAAGAAATTGCATCCGGCTTGGTTCACATTATATAATAAGAAGTAGGAATCTGTTGTAGATACAACAACATGTATAGTGTTGTATAGTCACAAATTCAGCATTCGATGTTATTCGGTGAGGTTGAAAATTTTGGTATTCAGGAATTATGCGGGAACTTCGGATAAAAACAAAAAAGATACGGTAAAATTTTCGGTCAACGATTCTGGAAAAAAATGGATACAATTCAGATATATATATATATATATATATGCAAATTTTACTTGGTAATTTGGTACAAAAAGTTCAACAATTATCAAGATTCATACATGTACATAAAAGCACCACGGTGCCACAATGGTCAATTTGGTAAAATTATAGGTGTAGAATTTAGTTGAGAAACAAAAATCTGTACAGTTGATAAACATCGACCTTTAAGGGTCTGACTGGTTTGGTGTAACTGAAATTTTCCTGGAAGGCTCCGATTGGTTCAGTGTAAGTAGAGTTTTTTTGGAAGTCCTTTTCCAGGAAATGAAGTACAGTTCCTGGAAATTGAGTTCAGATGATTGGTTTAAAAATCAAAGTTTTTCAGGAAAATGAGTTCCATGTGATTAGTTTGTTGTAATTTTGTTACAACACATGAAATGTAATGTACCACAAACATCACAAACTTTACATTTTGCAAACCATATCGTATCTATTTTAAATAGAACTTCATAAGCAACAAAGTATTATTCATAGGCTTATCCCTAAGTATATATGATTTTTTAATACACAGATAATTTCTGTGTCATCTCTTGCTCAAGATCAACATGATCATCATTATCAAAATGACATATGTTTGTTGACGTTCCTTACAACCAATATGATTAACCATCTACATAAAAAACAAAATAATCCAAATATGTTCAAACAAAATTTCTATGCAAACATGTGATATTACATAAGTTATATTGTTGTTTAATCAGTAGTAGACCTGGATTTTTCTTTACAATTATTTATATGAAACGAAGAATATGACAGTCACCCAAATACTATTTGGTAAGAATCCCTTAATCATGACATGTTCATAAACATCTTCCTTTGATTTTAAATACCTATTGCTACAAGTTTTGCATGGACACAACAATTGATTGTTTCTTAAAGGCCTTTGATGAGAAAGAGCATAGTCTATGAATGCAGACACCCCCTCTCGAAAGTCTTTACTAAGGAAACGTCTTTCAATGTACATCCAACTCCTATCAGCTAAGTAATCCATCTACAAAAATTATAAATAATATATTTAGTATCATAGTAGGAAAATAAGTTTATCATCCATATGACAATAATAAATATACTTCTCTAGATATTTTGATGAACTCCTTTTCCCTAGCTTGCAAGATACATTCTCAAATAATTTTTTTTTGGAGATATGCCTATTTTAAATAATCTTCTTTTTTATGATATTTTATTGCATCTAACATAGCACGTAAAGTTGAGCATTTCAAATTGTATTGAATGTGTTATTGAAATTAGGAATTTATTAATTTGTTTTTATCTTCTTTAAATCTTCATGTTCTAATGGGTAACAACATGACATTATTCAACATTACAATATCTTCATCATTATATGAAAACAATGTTTAGCTAAGATCATTTAACTTAACTAAAATAGCATTATATTAAAGAGTTGTATTTGAGTTATGACTATGTCGTTTGAAAATATATGAAACAGAAATACATACCACTGCAGAATGTTTGAAAAAAATTATAACGTGCACATATAAGTATAGTAATTGTCTACAACATGACATTATTCAAGTGTTATAGAAAAATGTACTGATAAAAATTGGAGCAAGATATGCCTTATTTAATTAATTTCTTTTTATAATATTTTATTGCATCTAACATAGCACGTCAAGTTGATCATTTAAAGTTGTATTGAATGTGTTATTAAAATTAGGAATTTATTAATTTGTTTTTATCTTCTTTAAATCTTCATGTTCTAATGTGTAACAACATGACATTATTCAATATTACAATATCTTCATCATTAAATGTAATCAAAGTTCAACTAAGATCACTTGACTTAACTAAAAAATCTATCATTTGTAGAGAAAAAGTACAAGTAATGTAGTTCACAAAACAAACTTAGCATGATCGTTAAAAATATTCTATATCTAGTTGATCTTAATTTTTTACTATGAATAAAATAAATAAAATAAAAACATGTATATCAAAATTTTATTTCATTATGAAACAATCAAGAATTTGAATATGCATGAAATAAATGTAATTAATTCTAAAAGTAAATCATTACTAATAATTTAGTTGATATAGGTATTACAAATGGTTGTTTGGTATCATTTGGGAAAGAAAGGACAAATGGGAAACGAAAGGGAATGGAAAATTTATTAAAAATGATTGTTTAGTAACATGTGGGAAAGAGAGGATAACTGAAAAGAAAAAAGAATGAAAAAGTTATTAAAAAATATGTCTTCATCGCTATGCTGAACAAACACGATTTTTTAAGGTAAAGAGGACTTTAGCCTTATGATGATCTAGAAAAGCGACAACGGCATGCTCTAGGATGCCATAACAAATTTAAATATAAGCAACCTAATATAATTAATTAGAATAATGATGATAGATCATGTATTGTAAAATTAAAATATATACTATTTTGGCCTATGTATAAAAAAGGTTAAGATTTTTGTATACAATTAATACATACTCAATGAGAAAATAGGTCATTAACTTATAAAGTTGAATGAACAATGTACGTCAATCATGATTTTTTGATACTAACACTAAGATATTGTTAATACCACTTGATAATATTCAATTGTCAAGAGTATGTAATGGTGATAAACCTGATTTTTAGAGTGATCTAATATTACTAATTAAAATATTATCTCACATATTTATCATCAATATAAAAAAATTAAGATCAGAAAATATTACTAAATAATGCATTGACAACAATTCCAACAAAAAGAGAACTTAAATCAAACTCAAGGCACAAAATAAATCATTATGAATTTACTAGTCAAGAACGACGTCCCTTAATAAAAGGACCCGAGTTTGACTCTTAGAGACCGCATTGAATTTACCACCCTTCTCAGTGTTTGCCTCTGCTAGGGGTTGAGGGAGGGGGAGAGTAATGTCTATCATGGTTCAAATAAATCATTGTTTTACATGTAAGTTTTATATAAAATAACAAGAACATCTCATTTGACGGGTTGACATGTAAAAATATGGATGCAATATCTAGACAAACATGTCAATGACTCTCAAGTTTAGGCTTTTATTATATAAAACAAAAAAGACATATTGTATATTCTCTTTCGGACAGACTCTTCAGAACACTAATAATATATGTACAAAAAAATCTGAGATACGGGAACCCTTTTTTAGAAATGAGAAATTACCTGACTTCAGCCGCAATGAAAAGATGTTAATTTGTATTGTCCTTGCTACTACGTAATTGTGTCTTGGAGACTGTTGTTCGAGGAGAAAAAATAGGAAAGACCTAAACGTTGTCGGTCACCCAGAGATGTGATTTAAAAGATGCCCATTTTAACATTGTGTAGGTAAATTGGCCAAGGATAATAGTTCCTGATGTAGGGACAAATATAATTTTAGTATACAAGGAACAATCTAATAGTCGGAGAAGACACTCACTAAAAGTAGATGCAAAAATAGAATGATCTATCCTACGTCAGAGCAGAATGGATAAGGAACAATCTAATACCCGGAGAAGGCACCCACTAGATAATGTCCTATCCAACGTCGCCGGTTACCTGATTAGGCCTGGCCGTAGTAGACGAACCACGTCAAAGACTCCTTGCAGAAACAATCGTAGACTTCTGATGGCTAATACAGAGGCAAAACAGATTGAATCCTAACAAAGAAGACCAGACAGAAGAAGACTTGCAGCGACACAAGGAGAGGGAGTGCTTGTTCTGGTTTTGGAGGCGGGACTTTGGCGTCGTTCTATATCCGAAGTGGGAGCGAGAGCGAGAGCGAGGGTTTGGCACCGTTGTTTTGTTTTTGGTACGGTAGATATAGAACGGAAGGGAGGCATGTATTGGAAAGTAATCCACCGTCTAAAAGAATTAGGATTCAACAAGGTACAAAAAAGGAAACTGCAATTATTATTTAAAATCAATGGGTGATCCATTTAAACAATTATGATTATCTAAAAAGAAAAGGATAAATATCCACAATGAAATGGACTCTTCACAGAAGTAAAAGAGATAATGGTTGGTTTAATATAGTTAATATTGGTTAGGAAAAAAGTTAATGAGGGTCAGGAGCAATGCTTGGGTAAATTAAATAATAGTTTGGGATACATTTCCAAAGGTCAAGGATAAGCCTTTGGGAAAATTTAATATACTCGTCAAGGATAGCATCACAAGGGTCAGGGATAAGCCTTCGGAAAAATTAATACACTTGTCAGGATTATGTCCTTGAGGAAAAATCTTTCGGCCTTATTGAGTTTTGTAGTAGTGATTGTGGGGAAATAGTCTTTAGAAAATATTGAAACATGAAACAATGCTAAGTGAGTATTTTTTTAAACAATTCAGAAATAAATTGTTTTGTTCGGGATAATACGTGAAAATGTGTAAATGACGAATACAACACAAATAATTCATAAAATTCGGGGAAAATACGGTTGGAGTCTGTTAAGGTGTACCATACGTCTAATAAAAAATTCATATATTATACGTGAATAATTGAAAATTTCAGAGAATTATGTGAAAATGATGTGTTGTTTAACTATGGTCTTTTACAATATGTAGCTAGTACAACAGGTGATATCATGTTGTGTAATAATAGTATATTACAATGGTTTAGTATATGTTGTGTAATAGAGGTCTATTTCAACGATGTTTTATGTGTGGATATTACAACAGGTTACAACATGTTGTGTAATTATAATATATAACAACAGGTTGGAGTCTGTTGTCTCATGTTGGGATATAACAACGAGTTTTAATATATTCTATTATGGTAGTCTATTACAATATGTACCAAATACAACATGTAAATGCATGTTGTATAATTAATACATCCTACAACGGGTGAGTCTGTGTTGTGTAATGATGGTCTATTACAACATGTGACTATTACAACAGGTCAAAATATGTTGTGTAAATAACATCTTTTACAACGATTTTGAATATGATACTACAACCTATTACAACACTTTAGCAGTTGTTGTAGTATCCCCTTATACTACAACAGGTTTGGCATGTTGTAAATGACTTGTGTTGTATAAAATATACAATATATAACACAAAAATGGGCTTGTTGTGATAACTATGCTAACTACAACACAATCATCAGAATTGTTGTCTATCTTCCGTTGTAAAAAGCATTTTCTGTAGAAGTGAAAGAATTACAGTCAAACTGAATATGTATCTAACCAGATTCATATAGTAATATTTCTCCAAAATAATGAATTTGATAATATGTTGAAGATTAAAATTTCCTTATTAATATTTATTACTTGATAATGCATCCCTGCATAAGGAATCTTTTTTTTCTAGAAAAGTTTAGGCACAATAGAAATGTTATTCTATCATTTTCTTTGACATTGCAAAATAGATTGCATCTAGAAACTCTAAGAAATTTAAGGAAAATATATAACACATGACCCAAAGTCTATGAAGAAATAATCAAAACCCACAAAATTAGAAAACATCTTTCACCACAAATGAAAGATACTTATTAGAATGCTAAATCATTAATGAAGTATCAAGTCTATAACCAACAAGCAACAAAGAGGGAGTGAGAGAGCTTGATTATTAAACACAAATCATAGGAAAGTGGGGTGAACCTAATAGACATAATTAACTTGACTAGAATGATATATCATCTACAATTTAGGAACACGTGCAAAGCATGTGCACTAACTAGTATATATATATATATATATATATATATATATATATATATATATATATATATATATATATATATATATATATATATATTCGCTACCGATGCGGGTAACTAAGATTCGCTACCCGTGCATTAGTTTTTTAATAGGAAGGCATGCATTTGTAATGAGATGGTACAAATTGTAATAGATAGATACATTTTATAAATACAGTGTGATGTTTGTATTCTCCATCTAGAAAGAGTAATATATATATATATATATATATATATATATATTACTGTAACAATGTTGTAATACAAAATGAGACTTTGTATTACAAATTCGGTCGTCTCATTACAAATTTGGTTGTCTCGTTACATATATGTATCATCCCATTATAAAATTGATGCACAGGTAGTGAAGATATACCCATATATATATATATATATATATATATATATATATATATATATATATATATATATCTATATATATATACATATATATATATATATCGTCATTGTAGTGCATATATTTTCTCTCTATGATGTATAAAAGGCTAGTCATGTGTATAACAAATTTTGAATTGTGAGCTCATCTGCATTTTGTCTTACAAGGAATGTGAGCTTATATAGGTCATTGTAAATGTTATGAAAAATTATAAATATCCATTATGTCTTGTGTTATACTTTTGTAATAAACGAATTTCTTTGATTGTACGCACTATTTTGGTATATACTAAATACAATTCTTGATAATTTTTAGTCATACCATGAATTTTAATTGGTATCATACGTGAAATTACCATCAACATATCAATATGTGTAGAAAACATATTTTGACCAAATATGATCACTTATCACATATAATATTTACCATATATAAAATTGCAAAGTATAAAAAAATGATTAAAAAGTATTTTTCAAATTGTGACGTACTCTACCAATTTATTTTATGTCTGGTTGTTAATAGATTTTAAAACTGTGTTGAATATATTTTAGTACGAATTTTGAAAGTAGACATGAAATGTGTAAAAATATGACATGAGAAGTGGAAAAGAAAATTTCAAATTTAAAATTTTGAATTTGAAATTTGTATCAGAAAATTAAATACAATTGGTTGGTTGTTGGTTGGGGGTTGGTGGTGGATGGTTAGGCGACAACAGTGGCGACATGCATGCAACCATTTAGCTGCACTAACAAACATTTCACTTAGAAATTTGTTCCATAGGTACTAAAAAGGTATGTAAGGGTGTTAATAGTGTCTTTTTAGTATGGTTCTGTTGTACAAGTGATAACACCCAAATTCAGGCATTTATCTTAAGTATTTATTTATAATTTTGTGTCATTATAGTCTTAATATGCCCAAAATAACCCTAGGTCCTTATCTTTTAGTAATTTATATATTTTCAAAGATAATGATGCTCAACTAGCCAATTTTGAGACTTGTAGGCACCAAACCTGAAAAGATGTCTATTCTCTAAGATTTCACCCCAATACATGATTTTCACAACAGCTAGACTTTGATCCATCGCGACCGCGGCATACAAAGCATCGTACTATGTGCAACAACTTAGGGGGACAAGGATCCCGCTAACTGACTAGCGGGCCCAAGAAGCTTTTGATATCTTGGACCCTTTTTTTGATGGTTAGTCTTTTATCAGAATGCATCCTCGTCAATCAGAAAGTTCATCGACGCGGGCTCATCAGTCACCAATAATAGCCCCCCCCCCAGTCGTGGGGGTGTGTTTGGTCCATGATGTCGCGACCATGACCAAAGAAAGGATGCCGCAACCGCGGCCAAGAAGATAATGCCACGACCGCGGCCAAGACGTTGTGTCGACTGACACTCGGCCCGACCGTGCTAGGATGGGCATGGTCGAGCCGAGGCCAATGTCGCGACCGCGGTACACCATCGTGACTACGACATGACCGTGACTAACACACCATCTCGACTGCGGTACATACAACCGTGACCGTGACATTTCGGCACATGACCGTGACCACATCACAACTGCTTCGACCGCGGGATCTGCCTCAACCGTGGGATCTACCTCTACCATGGGATCTACGTACCTTGACCACGACCCCCGACAAGACCGTGCCTAGGCTGGCACGATCGGGCCAAGACTGGGGTAGCGACCGAGGCAGATGTCACAATCGTTTTCTGCCTTCACCTATAAATACTCACCCACTCCCCCACGACCTGGAGAGGGGTTCTAAATATTTGGAAGTTCCACATTGTGGTTCTGAGATTTCTTGATTCCCAGAGCCTCATGGGAGAGTTCAGAGGTCTGAAAAGGCTGAAGTGATCTTCCTACGTTCGTCCCTCTAGTTTTCTTCCATCTACCGCCATTTTCCACCACCATTCACCCATATCCTACCATTCCCAGCCATTTTTCCACCTCCATACATCAACCAAGTTGTTGTTTGGGGTGGGATCAAAGAGAAAGTAAGCCAAGAAGTCCAGAAGACCAAGGAGGACAACCCAAAGACAAGATCCGGCCTATAAGAAGGCTAAGGAGCGAGAGCCACCTCTCCTCCACGGGCTAAATCTCTTCTTCTTCTCCTTTCTTCTACTAATCTCCTTTATTTCTGTACAAATGATGTTCTTTCATCTTTATTCAGTGCCAACTATGCTTGTCCATGACTAGTTGAGCTCCTTCTTGGCTATGTAGCCCGTTTTGGGCATGTTTATGTACTTTTACCTTAAACAAGTAGTTTTGTTCCAGATCTAGTGTGTTTGTATTCTACCTTCTCTTTCTGGTTATGATTGCTAGTTTGGTTGATCTCTTTCTTGCTTGAACTTCTATTTCTTCCTATATCGAGCTCTTTCTTGCTTGAACTTATATTTCTGCCTATATCGAGAGATTCATTGAAAAAATATATAAAAGAATGTAGTTTGGGTCAGAACCCGAAAGGAGGATGATTCAAGGTGATCTGTGCAGAACCGTAGACCTGGGCACGACCGGGCCCAGCCTGACACGGTCGGGCCCACTACCAGGTTCTACCCAGATCACACATGTTCCTAACATCTCAGAATATTCTAGATCTGAGAGGGTATCCAGAATATTCTAGGGTGTTGATTTGTCGTCCTCGAGAGAGGTTTTATATCATTGATGGGTTTTAGTCATGCTATACAAAAGTGAGTGGGATGACCCTACAAGAATAGATACCACAGTACGTACCATGTTTGGATGTAGGTTGCTTGTTGGGGTGTTCGAGGGTTGTTTATGCCCGAGAACGGGTGTATAGACTGCCCAACTTGTGGTTACATAGCCAGAAACTCTCTATTTGATTAGTAGTATCCGCCAGACTCTATTTTTGTTTTTTTTCTTTATTTTGTTTTATTTCGCAATAAACTTCTAAATTAGTTCTAGCTGCATACTTTTTTCGACTATCGGGTGGTCTTAACTGACTTAAGAGCAAGGTCTTAAGCGTCCTAAACTTCCCCACGTCCCTGTGTTCGACCATGTATATCTACTTCGATCCCGTAATAAAGTTGTGAGGGTCCTTGAAGGTTTCGGGTTATAAATTTAATGTTTTATTCCCTCTGGGTTCGCCTCCTTTCGGACGTGCGATTCGGTCCGCATCAGCAAGTGGTATTGATCTCTTTTAATTTAAGTCTAGTTACTAATATATTTTGGTACTACTATGAATAGAATTAAGTACTTAATTGTGAAATGTTAAGCATGATGAAATGATTCTTTAGTATGATGTTGTTCTTTTGATAATTTTTGTTCTTAGATAAAATAAAATAATAATTTTCACATATGCACAGTGAATAAAAAAATTACATACACATAATCAACAATCAACTTCGTATTTTATTTTTCTAGTCAAATGAACATATGAGTGTACGCACTGTGCTAGTTTATATTTAGTATATTTATTAACACTTTTAGTACTATATTGAATATATTCAAGTATTGATTCTGACTTAGCGGTTAAATATGTATAAATGTGTACATGTTTGGTTCAAGCATTATATCCTGTCAAAAAGGTGGTTCAAAATAGAATAATTTAAAATATCAATTGTGTTATTCTATTTGTAAAGAGAGTAATAAATGTGAATTGTTGGTTGTAGTTATTTTATAAGCATAATAAATAACCAACTTTGTATTTAATTTCACTAATCAAATTAACCTCATACTGTCTGTGCTAGTTTATATTTAGTACATTTATTAATGTCTTTTAGTACTACATTGAGTATATTCAAGTACTGATTCTGGAATTAATCGTAAATGAGTATAAATGTATACATAGTCAGATCAGATAGTATATTCTGCCAAAAAATAGAGGGAGTTGAAAAAAATTGAATTTTCAAATCTGTTCTTTTGTATGTAAGAGGAGTAATGAATGCAAATAGTGGTTGCTTTAATGCAACGAATGCATGCACGCAATAATGTCACATGTATTGCTTTAATGGTCAATGAAGTGGTTTCTTTAATGCAGTGGCTGCATGCACACAATAATGTTTCATGCATTGCTTTATTGGTCAATGGAGATTTACAATAATGATACATGAGCAACATGCGCATTACAAATTTCACATTCTCGATGCTCGTGTCACACAGTACGGATAGTTTCTCGATGCATGTTCCCTATGTAGAGGTGTGAAGTTTGGTTGAAGGTGTGTGCTGTAAATAATTTTTCTTATATCTAAGGAATTGTAAGAGTTTCCAGAAAAGTAATTTCCTATTGTTACCGAAAATCAATCGGTAAAAGTATATTCTAGAACTCCACTTACAAATTTTTTTAGTACACTTACGAACAACCAAGCAGAGTCTTAGTCAGTTATGGCTAAAATTTTGAAACAAGGTAATGATAACATAACATAAATTAAATAAGCAGGAGAAAAATGTAATTCTAAACAATATCTTAGACTCTTAGTATATCACCAATTTCAACATTTTCATTACTAGATAATATTTAATATCCTAAAAAAAGGATAAAGCATTATTTCTACAAAAGGTATAATGCCACATACACTAAGTCAACTATTTTTAAAAGAGTTATCAACATATGTTATAAATTTGTTTTATTTATATTTAACAACAAGTTTGTAGAAATTTTCCGATTCACATGAATTTTGCATTTAAACTTGTCTATCCACAATGTCCTTTCCTCAAATGCATTGGTCCTATGCACATTAAGAAATGTAGAACTAGTTATTAAACATCATATATAGTACAACTATTATGGACAAATTAATTTTATTCAACTCTTAATAATATGTGTAATAAGGATTTTAACATATGTATTCTTTAAAGTGTCACTGTGCATATCACATATCTAATTGGAAGTTTACTTTTTAAATATTTACATGAGTAGATAATTCAACCAAGTGCCTTTGCACATGCATTAACTAGTATGCTATATCGGCTAAAAATGATCACGTTGGATTGTATTGCTTCATATCTATAGATGTTTTAGGATCCTTGCCTGTAGATGTGTTGCTACAATTTTTCGTACATTTTAGAAGACATAATTTGGACTAACTATTGGAACACTGAACGTCTAGTTAATATGTGGACTAAAATTTCAACAAACTCACGCTCCTAATGTGCATGTCACATGAAAAATCACTTCCCAAAACCACCTTATGCTCCTGTTATCCCCACTCTCCCACTATTTTTTTCACTCCATTCAACAACCGACACGCTGCAGTCTGCACCAAAGCTGCGTCGAATGTAGGGGAAAATCTGATTTTGAGAGGGTGACGTGGCAGACATTAATTGGATAGTTCTTGGAGGTTATGTAATAGAGAAATAAATTTATTTTTCTTATAACTTTTGAACGTGATGACTTTTTTGACAAAATAAAAACCATTGGATTTCTTATAAAAATACATTCCAAGAAGACTGATTTTGATATATATTTGAGAAAAAGAATACAAAAGTGATATGATGTGATGAGAGAGAAAATTAATTTGTTTATAATTTTTAAACCGTGAAATTTTTTTAAATAAAATATTAACCATCAGATTTTTTATAAAAATACATTCAAACAATACTAAGGTTGAGAGAAAAAAGAAGTTGTTGGCCAAATATTAAAAGAGATGGTTCATTGACGCCTAGAAATTGTTCATTGACACCCACAAATATAAAATGGCCTGAAAAAACAGTATGCATGTTAAATCACAACTAAGGTAATTGACAATTAAAAATAACATAATGATGTATAAATAAGTTAGTTTGACACCCAAGAACAACTTAATAACACCCAAATATGATCATATGCATTAAATAGGATATAAGGTGGTGTGATTCACACCCAATAATATTTTATTATCCCCCAAAAATAATTAATTGACGCACAAATATTTAACAAATCCACAGATGAAATGACACCTAATAGTTAATTGACAGCCAGAGATGGTTTATTGACCCCCGAAAATTTTTCATTGGCATCCAGAAGTATAAAACTGGTGCCCAAGTAAATATTGTACATGTTAAATCACGGCTAAGGTTATTAACAACCAAAAACAACAAATGACACCCAAATAGATTTGTTTGACACCCAAGAACAACTTAAAGGCTCCAGATATAGTTTTACATATTAAATAGGGTGTAAGGATACTTCACACCCAACAACAACTTAATGGCACCTACAAATGATTAATTGACACCCAGAGATAGTTTAATGATGCCTAGAAATGGTTAATTGACACTCAAATTATAAAAATAGCTCCCAAGTAAATATTGTATGTGAAATCACGACTAAGGGTAATTGACAACAAAAAAATGTGATGACGCAGAAATAGATTTGTTTAACACCCATAAAAAACTTAATGACACCCAAATATGGTTTTACATATTAAATAGGATGTAAGGATATTTTACACTCAACAACAACTTAATTGACACCCAAGAACAAGTTAATGGAGCCCAAATAAGATTATTTGGCGATCAAAAATAAATTGTTTGATGATCAAACACATTCTTATCATATCCACACATGAAATGGCGCCAAATGGTTAATTGACACCCATAGATGATTATTGACGTCTAGAAATGGTTCATTGACACCTAGAAGTATAATGATGCTTTTATAGATTTTTGGAGGATTTCAACAATTTTTTTGGCGTTATTTAGCCAATTTTAGGCGCTTTTCAGCCATTTCTGGGTGCATATTAATAAATTTTAAGAATTTAATTCTGAACATTTATTTATCAATTTTGGACGCCTTTAGAGAGTTTTGGGTGCTTTTACCTGACTTTTGGACACATTTAGTCATTTGTGGGCATATCATCATTTTTTGGCATTTTTAATCATTTTTGGGGTGTTGTATAGCCATCTTTAGGCGTCTTTAACCATTTTTTGGTGCATATTCATGATTTTCAAGGAGTTTATTTTTAGGCGTGTATTTCTCTTTTTTTTTAATATTTTACCAATGAATACACACCTAATTATCATGAATACGTAGCTACTTCCCTCACGCCCTCCATCTACTTCTTATACTTCCCATCTCTCATTACATATCTCACTTCCCTCCTCTTACTCCATCACTTTTCTCCTCACTTCTCTAATCTTTCAATTCCTCACTTCCCTCCTCTATTCTTTTTACTACTTTCCTCAAAAGTATATCAACATTACTCTTATTTTCCCTCTTCTTTTCTTTTTACCGTTAGAGGTCATAATCGAGCTACCTAACGGTGAAGAGTGGGAAGTGAGGGTGAAATATGACGCTCTTCCAGATCGTTGCTCCACCTGTTGTGTCTTTGGACACGAGACATGCCACTGCCCGAGGGAGAGGTGAGCGAACAATGGCTCACCACCAATCGTCCTCGAGCCGGTTCGTGGAATAAGCAAACGGGGCAAGTAGAAGGGCCCAATAGCACAAGAAAAAAGGAAACAAGCAGCAACTAAGGAGGTTTTGAACTCAAACCAGGTAGTGTCTGCCAAGACAGTTACCATGGGAGAGATGCCTCTTCAAGGGGGTGAGGAGGAGGTGTTTGACACAATGCCTGAGAGAGAAAGAGAAGCAACAGAGGTTGCTAATGCCAATGCCACTCCGGTAGGGACAGAAGGTGGAGGAGGTGGACCCAATTCCAGGGATCCAATTGCAACGGGGTCAACAGTAATGGTGAACCCGTTTGATGCCTTAGCGAATCTAGGCAAAGACGAGATGACGGAGGGTGATACTAATGTCAGGAGCAGGAGCCCCAAGGCTACTCACAACACAAACAAGAAGAAGAAGAACATGAGCGGCTCCGGTGAAGGGAGCGGCTCCAACTGGAATTAAGATGTCTGTCCTCACATGGAATGTGCGAGGAGCCTCCCTGGCCGAAAAGCAAAGGAGGTTAAGGACCGTCGTAGCGCGGGAACAGGTGACCTTGGTCTTCTGCTACGAGACGAGAATTAGAAAAATGGTTGCGGATTGCATCACCTCCTTCTTCCCCACGGGTTGGTCCTCCCTGTCTAACCTGGAGCTCAGAGACAGAGAGCGCATCATGGTGGGGTGGAACCCGCATGTCTGGGATGTTGAGCCGATCAACATTTCAGACCAAGTGGTTACTCTTAGCTGCTACAATTGTGGAGGGATGACCTTCATAGCGTCTAGGGTTTATGGCGAAAACCTGGAGGTGGATAGGAAGAGGATGTGGGATAACATCAGAGCGACGACCCAGGATGTAGAGCCTTGGATTGTCTGGGGTGATTTCAGCAACGTCAGGAGATCACATGAGAAATATGGGGGCCTTCCAGTACACGATTAGGTTATGGAAGCGTTCAATAGCACCATGGATGAGGCTGGCTTGGTGGAGCTAAGCACGGTCATAGGTTGCACATCATAGTCGAATAAATAAGAGGGGCAAAGGCGCATCTCTAATGTGCTTGACAGAGGCCTCATCAACTCAGCTTGGCTAAAGGTTTGGCCCAACACCTTCATCAAGTATGGCGATGACTCCCTTAGTGATCACTGCTGGATGAAAGTGGATCTTGTGAACATGCCATCCATCATGAAACCATTCAGGTTTTGTAATTGGTGGTGTGACTGGAATGGGTTCGAGAGAGTGGCCAAGGAAGCTTGGGATTCACATGTCGAAGGCAATCCTTTATTTGTGGTCATGAAGAAGACCCAAAATGCTAAGAAGATGCTAAAATAGTGGTCCAAAGAAGTCATTAACTTGAAGAACATAATGGCAGTAGCTAAAGAGGAGTTCGAGGAAGCAGTGGTGGAAGCCAGAGAAGAACCTGATAATGAGGACAAGTCAAAGAAGTCGAACCAAGTCGAAATCAAGCTCAGAAGACTCCTCAAGGCCGAGGAAGTGCAACTATGGCAAAGGAGCAGAATTTAGTGGATCAGTGATGGAGATCTAAACACTAGACTGCATCACTCAGTCGTCCACAAAAAGGAGATGAAGGAGACGGTACATCAACTCATTAATGAGGATGGAGAAGTGGCCGAGAATAGAGAAGACTTATCTGCCCACACCATTAATTTCTTTCAGAAGTTATACAACTAGGATGTGAACAATAGCAGAAGCATTGATGGTAGCATCTACCCGAGGGTTGTGGTCACAACAAAAATAAATGAAGACCTATGCAAGGAGGTTACGGAGGAGGAGGTTAGGCTAGCCTTGTTCTCTATCATCCCTTCCAAGGCACCAGGGCCTGATGGAATGAATAGTAAGTTCTATCAAGCTATGTGGGACCATACCAAAGATGATCTTGTGAAGGCTATGAGGTGGCTCCAATAGGGGGTAACATGGTCCGAGCTACAAACCATACATTTATCAAGTTAATTCCAAAGGTGGAGGGGCCAAGGATGATCAACGACTACATACCCGTATCATGTTTCTCCACGGTGTACAAGTATGGGAAAAAATTCTTTCTTGCAGGCTCAAGAAGTGGCTTCCTAAGCTAGTGTCTGAAGAACAATGTGTGTTTATAGAAGGGTGCAAGATTGCAGACTGTTCCTTACTTGCAGCATAATTCGTTACTGGCTTCAACAACAAGAACGCTAATGCCAAAGCCTGTATCAAGATCGACCTCACAAAGGCGTTCGACCATCTAAGATGGGACACCCTGTGGAGGATCATGATGGCTATGGGGTTTAATGTTAGATGGGTGGATCTGATCAAACAGTGCATCACTACAACCTCGTTCTCTATCCTGCTTAATGGAGGTCCTGTGGGCATGATTAGAGCTTCAAACAAGCTAAGACAGGGGGACCCCCTCTCACCCCTTATCTTCACCCTAGCCATGGAGGGACTCTCAACCATGATCAAGGATGTTGAGGAAAGACAGATCATAAGACCCTACAAGATTAGGGGAACCAAAGTGAAAACCCATCTCATTTTTGTAGATGACATGATGTTGTTCTCAACAGGTCATGCTAAGAGGCTAAGGGAGTATAAGAAGTTGCTCTAGAATTTTGGTAGGTCCATAGGGCTCTATATCAGTGACATCAAGTCACACATATTTCTATCAAAATCCTACGATCCCAGGAGGGGTAGACTAAAGGAATCTATGTGACTACAAGTTGGCCTATTGCCTTCCAGGTACTTAGGCGTGCCCATTTCCGGAAGCAGAGGATACTCGAAGGACTTCCATATGTGTCTTGATAGAGTGAGGTAGAAGATCACTGGCTGGACAGGGATTCGTATGTCTATGGCGGGGCGAATCTTACTCACTAGATCTGTGATCCAAGCCATGGTGAGATTCTAGTGCGAGATGAGAATCTTACCCAATCCTACTATCAAAAACATAACCAGACTGATCACGTGCTTCATATGGTGTGGTAAAGCAAGGGGCATTTCTTGGGATACCATGACTAAATCTTATAAAGAAGGAGGTCTTAGGTTAATGAAGGTCGAAGACATGGTTTCCCAAAGCAACCAGCGTAGACTCCATAGATATCTCACTAAATGTGAGGGGGTCTGGGTGAGGTGGATGAAGGCCAGATATGGTAGCTTGCCTATATCCCAAAACCACACATCGAGGACTTGGGTAGACTTGGATAGGGCATGGAACCAAACGGGGCACTTATACTATGTGGATAGCAACAATTTTCATTCGCTGGTTAGCCAACAGAAACTGTGGATCCACACGGCTTTGGGGGCTCATGTTCCCTAGTTCAACCTACTTTGGGGCAAAGGCCATGTTCCTAAGTGGAGTGTGGCGTGTTACATGGTTGTAATTGGGAAACACCTTACCAAGGACAAACTTGTAAGCACTACTATAAATCCTGTCAAAGCCGAAGGCCAATTCCTTGATCATTACATGTGAATCCTTGACCAATAGGTCTTGGTTAGGGCCAATCCCTGACCAACGTACCCTCACTAAAAGCTTGGTGACCAATAGTGGTTGGCTAAGACCTATCCCTGACCAATAGGGGTGGAATCCCCGGGCAACCATTGCAGGAATTAAAAAGAATCTCTTGGGACAATACATTATATCCAAGGCACATCCTTGACCAATAGGAAGGTATGTTAGTTTGTTATATATCCATATATGAACACACATAACATCCAAAATATTACACATTAGAAGTAGACCATCACACATAAGATGACAACACTTTGAATATAACAAAAAAGATCATTGCATTGAATTTGTAATTATGATGTCTACATCCAAAAAGTATGATTGAAGCATCATGTTTTTTCCCAAAAAGATAACTCATATCCTCTAATAAATCACATTGTTATGGCATTCATATGCATTGCACTACATATCACTTTCTTTCAAACAAAAATGAACTTGCATATCGCCATCCGGATCTAATTACTTCATTCATTCTCCCTAACATCACTTCCACAACTTCCACCATGAGGGCTTTCTCCAAGATTTGCTTCGGTCCTTCTACTTTGTGGAGTGTTTCCAATATCCTGCATTTTACAAATATATCAACTTTTTACAACAATATACAAGTTCATAAGGGACAATAAAAAATATTCGTAGAATGTATGTAACAAAAGTAATCAAATGTAATTCTTATTTATATATGCATGACACATAACACATGCTTTCATCATCATATATAGTAGTCATGTAGTTCTGTTGAACAAGCACATAAATAGACTGCATCAAAAGTATAAATAGCAGCCATATTCTGTTTTAAATAGATGTTTCTTTCTATAAAGAAATATGTTCTCTTATTGTGGATGGTGGGTACAACACGCCGGCTGCTTGGGTTGTAGCCACCCAGAATTTTTTTTATTTTGTAATTTTGATACCATGTGCTGATTCTAATTTCGTAATTTACATTTTGCTGCAACATATTTCTGCAATATAATGTTATAATGCCTGATTGAAAGGAGGTATGTATCCCTCTTGTAAGAATGGGTATCCATTGTACGGGTATGGAAATGGAACTTGAGCACTTTGCATATTATTTCCATGCTAGAGAAAGACAATGTATTGAGAAAATTTAGTATGTAACTAATTCATTTAAAAAATTTCAGAATTAACGTTATATACATTTCTTACCTGTTGATGTGTGGATGGTTTCCATGACCTGAAAATTGATATCCAAGAAAAAAAGTATTACCATATGAATGTTCACCCTGCGCAAGTATACAATTATGTTTCAAAAATCATTTGTTTGACGAGAATCTTAAAAATGTTTATAAATAAAATGAAAGATGTAACAAATAGTATAAAAACTTGTATTTAAATATGTATATAAATAGAATGAAAGATGTAACAAATAGTATAAAAACATGTATTAGAGATGCCGAAGGACTTAATGTACTTAATGTATTTTTCACTTCAATCATATTTTTGTTATATTCTTCCATTTTGCTCTGCAGTACTTCGACAGTTTCCTATAAATGCACAATGATTTACACAATTTAAGTTATTATTTAACTAATCCAATAAAATTTATCATAATAAGTTAATCACCTTGTATTTCTTATTTTCATTCAGTAAAATCACATTGGCTGCTCGTATAGAAGCTCCACGAGCACCTATCTTATCATGGCCACTACCAACTAATCATTTCCGATTAGATTTCATGGGTTTAATGATGTGACAAATGGATTCATCTTCTTGAAGTTCATTACTTTGATTAAAATCATCACATGACAATACACTTTGTTGGGACTTGTGGTGCTCCACAATTTTTTCCTAATAAATTGTATATGCATTGATGATATAATCAAATTTAATGAGGAAATAAAGAAATAATGTAGATTACTCACCACTATATCCTTGTCTTTGGTATAAGCAACTTTTAACAAATCTATTTTACTTGGAGCATGCCAAAGTTCCTTTTCCTGTATTGAAAAATATTATTATTGCATACACACATAGACTTCAAAGTATTACACTTAGAGCACAAATCAGTATATATAACTATAATACAAAATTTTGATGTTCTTACCAACTCATGACTTTTTCTTGCAAATGTTTTAGCCTCAGTACAATGATTCATCTGCTTCTTTGATCTATTAATCTTATTTTTCTCTGCAATTGCCTAATATGACAGAGACAAAAGATAGAAAATAAATTTTAATTACATAGTAGCAACCTCAAAGAAATATTTATAAGATTCCTACAGTTTTATATTTAACAGCTGCGAATAAGTTGTAATAAAGAATATAAAAATATTTTGTACACCACATAAACGTTTCTGTCCATCAAAAACAAGATGGACACTTGTTGCTAGAGTGAAGGAGGGCAGATTTCTGGACTGTAGCATTTTAGAAAAATAGTTATGATATTATTGTGATACCATGTACTTAAATTAATCAAATAATAGCGATGCACATAAAATATGAATATTTTTTACGTGTGTTTTGGGTTGTTTCCATTTTTCAACCAATCTTAAAAACTGTTCACGATCAATTCGAGAATCATTTGAAATTGCTTCCAGCATTGCATCCATGTCATCTTGATACTTCAACCAATATTTGACTTTCAATTCTGCCCTCCAATCAGTTAGACTAGAACTTATATGTGTCCATACCCTCTCCCAACCATTTGGATGATCATCCAAGTCAAAATAAGCATGATTCATATGAAATAGTGTATAACTAAAAGTAAATATATATAACATGCCAGAGTGAAGTTATCATGAAAATGTATTATTACCTTTACAATATCTCTTGTGTCGTTGAATGATGATATTGGCATTTGTGGCCAATACTTATCAACGGGCCACAAAGATGGTCTTCTAGCTAAAATCCCACACAATAGGCTTAATTGTTTTCCCACTTCTCCAATTTCAAAGCCATTGTCATCAAAAACTAAATGGTGCCTCTCACAACGAGGTGGCTTAAGCTTTGAGATAATTGTAGGGCCTCTCCCAAGCTTTTCAATTGATTGGAGTTCAATGTTTCTTCTTTGATCATTTTCTTCTTCAACATCTGTATTTATAGTTGGAGGTGAGACTGCAGGAGTAATAGTTATATCATCTTCTTCAACTTCAGTCCTTTCTGCCAAACCTTGCTGATTTCCTGGACATCTAATTATAATATAGAATATAAAAATCATTCATGTTAATATTAACAAAGAAATATGATCAAAGTAAAAATAAGTAGAAATGGTTCAGAATAACATATAAAACAACAACACACATACTATAGAAAATCAATTGACACACCTTGATATGTTTTTTTTATTTGCATGCACGTTAAGTAGATGACAAGGTATACACATTTTAGAAAGAGAGCAACCTAATGGCCATCCTTCAATAAATGCAACATAAGATACATTTATATATAGAATAAGTTAATATTGTAAGATATGTATGTCTTACTTCCACATGTTCAAAGACCTAAAAAAAACACATGCATTGCATAACATAAAATGTTCTTGGGCATGCATAAAAACATCATATATTTCTCCAAACACAAGATAGATTTAAACAAGTGAACACCATAGAAAATTCTCTCTTCCACGCATGTTCAAATGCATACAAAATATTCATGTAATGAAAAACAACATCAACTTTCAACTATCATGCATTATAATGTTCATAACTAAGCAGGATTGTGATATTCAATAGTTGAACCCTCCATATCCATTCTTGTCCAGGATATATTTTCACTATCATCATGACTTGATTGATTGAATGGTGCCTCAACACGAAATTCTATAGTTTGAGGAAAATCAAACAATTCCCTTGGTAGGACCTTCAACACTACATGCCAATTTGTGTCCACTGGATCCTGAACATAGAAGCACTATTGAGCCTGAGAAGCAAATATAAAAGGCTCATCTTTATGTGCTACTTTCAAGAAATTTAATAAAGTGAATCCATAATCATCAACTCAAAATCCAGTTGCAGTGCTTTCATCAAACCATATGCATCTGAATAATGTAATCTGAATATTGGGGCCATACTCTAGCTTGATGACCTCCTCTAGTTGACCATAATAAGTAACATATGATGAAATTGGGTTTTGGTCCCTAGAGCTGGAGTAGCTTGATGTCTCTGCAGATAGATAAACTCCACTATTTTGTGACTTACGATGAGAATCCAACATTTTTGACTAAAATTTGCAGCCATTAATGAAGTATCCATCGTAATTGTCTCCTTCACAAGAAGGACCTTGTGCAAGCCAATGAATCTCTTCCGTACCATCTTCTCCATTGTTTCTAGCATAAAAAATCTATGTTTGAATGGAATTAGTTTCTTTTTCAAATTCTATTAGCATTACTAGAAAATTAAACAACATGAAATCTAGTTGCTCACATGATTTTTAAACCAAGAAGGAAAATCACGATGATGCCTTAATTCAACATTTCGAAGAGTCATCCTTGGATGATTTAGTTGTATATCATCCAGGTGTTTCCTATAATTGTAAAACAAAAGGAATGTTATGTTATATAAAAAAGAAAACCTGCTTCTCAAAAATTAAATATAATGGTTACCTTCTATAAGAGTCGATACTCCTTGTGTTGAAAAGAACATAACGATGTGCTTGCTCTAATGTCACCTGATCAGATTTCTTTCTTACTTCTGCTCCAATAGATTCATCATCATGGTGACGTGACGAAAGATCACATCTTGTATCTGTCCCTTTCAGATATCTTGATCAAAATGTCATACATTCATCAACCCAGTAACCCTCAGCAATAGATCCTTCAGGACATGCCTTGTTACGAACATATCCTTTTAATGTTTTTAAATATCTCTCAATAGGATACATCCATTGATAATGAACTGGACCCGCAATCTTGGCCTCTGTGACTAAATGGATAGTCAAGTTCACCATGATAGTGAAAAATGAGGGTGGGAAGATGCGCTCCAATTGGCAAAGTGTAATCGCAATATCTTTCTCAATTTTGTCAAATTCCTCCAAATCCATTACCTTAGTGCAAATGTGATTGTAGTAGGTACATATTCTAGAAATTGGCCCACAAACTTTTGGAGAAGATGAATTCCTTAATGCAACAACCAATAACCTTTGCATCAACACATGGTAGTCATGACTTTTTAAGGGCAACACTTTCCGCTCAAGCATGTTAATTCGGTTAGAGATATTTGACGAATAACCATCTGGAACTTTCATCGAACTAAATCTGATAGAAATATATCTTTCTCTTTTGTTCTTATTGTGTAACAAGCAGGTGGCACATAATATGTTCCACTCTCAAGTTCGATTGCCCACAAGTCTTTCCGGATCCCTAATTCAGATAAGTCCAAGCAAGATTGCACATTATCCTTGGACTTACCTTCAACACCAAGAAGTGTTCCTAATATATTCTCACAAACATTTTTCTCGATGTGCATGGTATCTAAATTATGTCTTATCAATAGGTGCTTCCAGTATGGCAGGAAAAAATATATATTAATCTTCTTCCATGGCTTTGGTAGAGGAATTTTATCTTCCATTTCAGAACTCCTCCTTCTCTTCCCAGTTTTTGAATCTCTCAATTCCTTGCCGAATGTCACATTATTATATCCTTGAAACTCATTCCAAATATCCTCACCAACAGGAGACTTTGGTGCATGTCTGTATTCAATCTTCCATTAAAGTTCTTCTTGTCTCGTCGATAAGGATGATTGTCACTAAGGAAATGTCGATGGTCCAGATAGCAATCTTTTTTTCCATGTTTAAGCCTATACCATCCAACATCTCTGTGACAACAAGGGCAAGCAAACTGTCCTCTTGTGCTATGACCAGAAAGGTTGTCATACGCAGGAAAGTCACTTATGGTCCACAAAATAACATCTCTCAATGTGAAATTTTTCTTGGAAGATGCATCATAGGTAGTAACTCGTGTTGTCCATAACTCTTGAAGTTCATCAATTAAAGGTTTAAGATAAATGTCAATATCATTTCCAGGTTCTTTTGGACTAGGAATCAACAAAGACATGATGAAGTTTGGTTGCTTCATGAACAACCACGGGGGCAAGTTGTATGGGATCAACACAACAGGCCAAGTACTATGAGAAATATGTAGGGTGTCAAAGGGATTGAAACCATCACTTGCTAGCCCCAGACGGACATTACGTGGCTCACTGTCAAATTCAGGAAACTTAGCATCCAATGCTTTCCATGCAGTAGAATCTGTAGGATGTCACAACTTTCCATCTGTCACCCATTTCTTGTGATGCCATTGCATATCCCTGCCACAATTGGACACATGAAAAGCCTTTGCAACCTAGGAGTCAAAGGAAAATGAAAGAATTTCTATGCAGAGATCTTTGATGGTTTCTTTTGGGAGAGTGTTTCTGTTTTCCATCTAGATGTCCCACAACGAGTGCACACTTCAAGTGTTGCATGATCTTTATAATAAATCCTGCAATCATTTGGGCATGCATCAATCTTCACATATTCAATACCTAAGTCTCTTAATAATTTCTTGGCTTCATAAAAACTATTAGGAAATGATTCTGCCCCACTAGGAAGAGCCTCTTTTGTCAATCTCAATTGTGATGTAAAAGACTTATTGGTCCATTGAGATTCAACTTTGAGATTCAACATTTTTACTAGATAAGATAGTTTGGAATGGCTCGTACAACCATGGTTTAAAGGTTCCCCAGCTTTATCTAGAAGTTTATAAAATTTTTCAACATCAAGATTGACTGGAATATCTGCATCAATATCATCTAGTGGAGATGTCTCAGGATTCTACACACCAAAGACATCATGCAACAAGCCTCCGATGTTGTCTCCATCAACATTGTCACCAAGAAGAGTAGTTGTGGATGAAGATTGTCTTTCTCTTCCAGGAATTTCTCCATGGCCAATCCATATGTAATAATTAGGTGTGAACCCTTTGATCATTACATGTTCAAAAACCTCCTCCTTAGACTTGAAATATCTGTTGCCACAAACTTTACATGGGCACAATAATTGATCACTCCTTGCATGGATTTGGTTGAGGAGATTGTGATCAATGAAGGCAGACAAACCATCTTGAAATTCCTTACTATGGATATGATTTTCGATATACATCCAACTTCTATCTGTTATGTAATCCATCTACACAAGTGAAATATGGATAAGTCGAACCTCTAAGTCTTATATATTTGACTAAAAGTAAACATATTAGTTTCTAATAGAACAATGATAGTAATATTTATTCATATGTGCCACCTATCCCATTCTTGAACACTAAATCTCACTAGTAAGTGTATAATGTGTGTTTGGTTTTTATAGAAATTTCGGCAGCATTTCCCCTTAGTTCTCCAAGTACACCGACATAGATGGGAAAATAACCCACCTAAGTTTGTACCCAGAGAACAACTGAGGAAATGACTACCAAAATATCTATAAAACCATACACAATATTATACACTCACGTCCTAAGTGAGATTAAGTGTTCGAGAACAGTCCCAAATTGGGAACTATCCAATATTTACTCCTAAAGAGAAAATTTTGGATGGGTTTCTAAGACAAAAAAAATATATGTATAAATATTTAATATTGTGTTTTATAAAAATATGTTTGAAGTGTTGAAATTAAATTAAATTTTGACTCATGGAGTATTTAAAAAATAATAATAAAATCAATACATATTACTATACTGATAGTATGCATATTTATGTCATGTAATATCACTCAACAAATTCATGACAAGTTTGCCTTGGATTTTACTAGCACCATAAATGTTCTAAAGTTTCCAAACATGATGTGTGATTTTTCATTCTAGTTTTACAAAGGTGGAAAAAATATAACAAAAGTGGGCACGTCGTTAAATGTGTTTAATCATTGATAGATGAGAGAAGAAAGACAAGAGAGTAGTAAAATACATCCTAACCATTAAAAATTGATCCGAATATTTTTGAACACAAATAATTGATAAAATTTGAAAAGATCCGAAAATCCTCGCATAAACAAATGATTTTTGCAATTATAGTAGCAACTTGTCATGAACACATTTTTTTATTAAAATTTCTAATCTATTAGATAAAAGTACTAAATAAACATGATGGAATAAAATGTTAATTTTGAGGACAATGAAGTTTTAAAAGTTTGGTCTCAAGTTTTACTTTCTATTAAATTGATATAACATAAGCAGAATAGAAAAGACAGACATCACAAGACATCACAAATAAAAAAAAACAAATATTAACAAAATTTTGGTAAAGGTAAAACATATAAATTTTGGTTAAGAAGTAATTTGTCAAATTCACTTTTATAAATAAAAAAGGAACTCGATGCTAGTATTTAGACATTTTTTAGATTCTAACTAGTATTACAAATGCAAAAATATTTATGTCCAAGATCATCATAACTTTTCCATGCATATAATTCCAATGTAATGAGTGAAAAAATATCTAAATTTTTTATTTATGTTCCATTACGTCCAAAACCAATTAAAAGTAGAATTTGAATAAGAATTGTTGAAGGGCGACCACCTTCAGTTTCATCTTTATCATGTAAAGGGTGGAACAATAAAGATTTAATCTTGGCATGACATAAGTATGGTATATATGTTCATTTAGTAATGTAACTAATTGAGAATGAACTTATTTGGGCTACAACTAATCACCAATGATTGAACAATTTCTGATATAGTAATCTTAGATCAAAAAAAAAAAATTCAGTACCTACACAATTATGTCCAACAGTATTATAGTGATCCCATAGTTGCGTACAAAGCATGAATAAATAGATCTAATACATTATAGACATGACTTAGTAAAAAGTGTGAAAAGCGAAAATCCCACGAATATAATAAATTTAGTACCTATGTGATTATGTCAATTGCAAGCACTAATTGTATAATTCGTATCCAAAGTGATCGTTGTTGTCACGCAGTAAATAAACTAACCTTCACTCAGTCTTCAGCCTTCACGGCGTTCAAACTCGACAGCGAGCTGACAACCCTGCGCAGAACAACATTAATATCTTCCGGTCTTCACAGCGTTCACAAGAATCACGTCCACGCTCGGCTTCTTTTGTGCTCGACACAACCACACTAGGCACTACCCGACTGCTTCCACTACTACAGAAATGCCTTTTAGCGTCGGTTGTTTAACCCGCTTTGGCGTCGGTTTCCGAGCGACGCCTATGTGGGCGCCGCTAAAGGTCTAACACTTCGGCGTCGGTTTTTTAACCGACTCCTATTTAACGTACAGGCGTCGGTTGTTTATAGAAAATCGACGCCAAAAGGGTTCATGCCACAGAAAACGACGTCATCTAGGACACATTCTGTGTCAGTGTTTAATTGGTAACCGACGCAGAAAGTGTCCTAGATGACGCCGTTTTCTGTGGCGCGAACCCGTTTGGCGTCGGTGATCAACTAAACAACCGACGCCATACTTCAAGACGACACGGCCGTGCTTCCCTGCACGGCCGTGTTTAGTACTATAGGCGTCGGTTTTATATGAATAAGCGACGCCTTTTCCACCACAGCCGTGCTTTCCTGCACGGTCGGGTTGTTTGTAATATTAGGTGTCGGTTTTTATCCAATAACCGACGCTGTAGGTCTTTGCTGACGGTTTTCTGTAAATAACCGATGCCTATATCTTTTTTTTTCATATCAGTTTGCAGGCCTGCTGTGGCTGGTCAGCAGGATAAGAACGTGTAGTTCAGTTTTCTGAACTGCAGGTTTACGACATCCATTGATATCAGCCTACAAACAGGCCACAAACCTGCAAAAGTCCCAAGGAAAATTTCACACAAGTAGATACATTCAGACATCAATTCAATTCTCACATTCACACATATAGAAACATTCAAATACATGTATTAACATTCAGAAATATTCATTTACAAAGTATCATTCATTATCGCTATCAACATCCCAATTATATCTTACAGTTGCCACTGCTTGTATGGCTTTTGCCCATTCTTCTCTTATTTCATCTAATGCTTCCATCGTATATGGAGCATGTATATTTTTTAAGCGTTTACTTATAGTGTGGTCAGTTTTAAACACCTGCAAAGAGAATGATGTATATATATAAGTAATAATATAAAAATAAGATTGATATATTTCATACTAACTAATGAGACTATATATAATACCTCATGTATGTTATCGATGTGCAATGCGGTATGTCGGATAATCATCTACATAAATCGCATCACATAGTATGCGCATGTCCAGCCGTTGTCTTGTGTAGCGCACTATAAATTGAAACATACAAAATAATACAACTAAGTACAATTCACATCAATAATATATACATTGGAGTCGGGAACTTACTTGTACGTTCTGCCAATTTATTGGCTGGTTCTTTTTCCTTGGGACCGTTCCTCCAACCTTTTTAAATGCATCTAAACCCCTACATGTTACTATAACACAGTAAATTGCATAAGTAAATAGTAATGTAATAACATACGTTAACAGATACAAAAATGAAATATTTCTCACCAGAATAATGGCATTCTCATTACGTGTCCAATTTTAGTGTTTAATGTACTTCCCGCAGGATCTAGATAATAAACAGTGAACGTCCCGGGAACAATAACTAGTAACTCCCAATGTTTACCGCTAGAGGTAAAAAGTTAACAATTAATAACTCAAAATGCACAATAAAAATGGAATTTTCTTAAGTCCAAATTATAAATAAAGTAAACTTACTTGACATTGAATGGAGCTATTATTATCGTCTTCTTTTGCTGACCAAAAATTGTAAAAGCATCTATACAGTATTGTTGAACACTATCAGGGTCTTTAGCTACCATACTAATCAATGATGGAATCAAAAATCCCACATGATCAAATGCAAATTGTTTGCATTGATCTTCGACTAAGTAGCTGCAAAACATGTATTACATATGCATTAATATATAAGAAACCATATCACCGGATCTTACACAAGGTATATGGATGTATAAACAAGATCTCACCTTATCCATGTCTCTATCATTGATGTATTCAGCCAAGCATACATAAACAGCTCAATAATATCTTGTATAAATAAAGAGCTATCGTATGATTGACTTGCATAATCTGCATCTAAAGAAACAATTATAGGGCAATGTATATTATGTGCCCGTAGCCAACATGCCATTCCCCTACAAGCAGGACCTAACGGGTATGTTAGGTCAGTTGGAACCCAACTTGGTAATGTGGGAAGTGGAGGTGGAGGCCTAGGTGCTCCTGGTGTCTTCTTTTTAACCTGTATATATAATTTCAGATCAGTTGACCTCATATATACACATTAACAGTCTAAATCAATGTAAATTTATCTTACAATTTCAGTAGTGTAGACGACATCTGCTTTGGGCCACAATATGACCCCGCCTTCTGCCTCAGCAAGTGTATCAATATTCGGGTGGGGATATGACAATGTAGCTTCCCTCCAATCGAGTAACACACGTAATGGGCCCACACAAATGTAGCCCTGTGGCATTGGAGTCCCGTGAAACCTTTCCCCAGGAAGGGACGGGTAAGCCTGCGCCTCTGCAACAACATAGTCTTGTATTCTTAAGCGACATGGCTTCAATGCCTACAAATTTACGTAAAGAATGTTATACATATATACATATCATCTTGAAAACATATCATCTTGAAAAGACTAGCTACAATGTCATAAACAATACTTACAGCAGACGTGTTAGGCGATGGGTCTCCAGGATTACTCGCAGTCTGTGCATCAGGAGAAGAGTGGGTCGCCATAGGCTGTTTGGAAGCCTGAGATGCCTGCCACCGCAACAATTCTTCCTTGACCTTCTCGGCAACTACATCGTTGACCTTCTTAGCAACTATATCCTCGACTCTCTTATTCTCCTATACATGGATAAAAGAAACATTAGCTTCTTATTATTGAATTTCCTCTTGTAGTAACATTCTAAAAAAAGAATAGGTTACCTCTTCTTGAGAAAGTCCCGCTCTGGGTTTGCGCTGGAATGGCCCAAAGAATGCTTTGATGCCCGCACTAGCGCCTGTACCCCTAACACGTTCAGGATGCTCTGGGTTACCCAGAGCAACTGTCAATTCATCCCTTGTGCCCTGAGGGATGAATGTGCCTTGTTTCCTCTGCTCGTGCAGCTCCCGCTAATCACCATCAACAGAAATTGGTAAGTTAACACCACAAATAATCAATGTTCAAACGATTGCTGTAAGAGTTGTATTTTACCATTTTCGCAGCCGCCTCAGCAGTTACGGGCTTCTTTATTTCACCCTTCTTGTTTTGCCTCCCAGCTATCCAGATATCATGGCGAGGCATGGGTGTGGCAGACTCCTGAGTAGGAGCAAACTCCTGAGTAGCCGTAGACTCCGCCTGTAGTCTTTGGCGAACGCTTGCATAGCCTTTTGGACCCATAGTGTGGTCATGCACATTCAGTGCACGCCTTGCTTTTTGTGCGTCACTGAGAGCCTAGTTAGTATGCACATTAATGATTTGGTTAGTAGCACTAAATGTTAATCTTGAATAGGTGAATACAATGTATATTAATTAAATTGGGAGTGACGCCTAATACCTTGAATTCTTCAGATTTTCTTGAAGCAACAAAATTGTCCCAATCTTCTTTGTCCAAGAAGTTCCATTATTCAAGGGCTGACTTGTTCTTCTTCTTATCACCCTCTTTTATGTATTCTCTGTTCAGATTTGTCCTATAATTCCTAAGCATCTTTCCAGCGTGTTGCATCACACTTTTACGATGCAACTTCTCATCCAATGCAAACAGATTTTGTAAAATAGAAATGTTATTAACTAGTATCCAAAATAGAATTGCAAATAATAGAATTTGTAATCTACAAAATAGAATTGCAAATAATAATAACTCACGCATAAATCCTTCCATATCAAGTCTTTTTTCCCCTGAGGAACTTTATGCCAATTATCATACTTAAAACCACAATGGCTCCGAGTGGTACACCCAAGATAGTTTACAAAATTATTGCGGTTCACTCCAATTGCATTTCCTCCATTATCAAACTCCACAACCAATTTGGATCCACTGCCACTTAGCGCTATTAACTTCTTCAATAGAGTGATGCCCCTTTTCTTGTTAAGTGTTTGGTGCTGCGCATCAAGTTGCTCCAGTGCTTCAGTGGGTACATGTGCATCATCAACCTAAAATTTGACAAAAATAAACACACTGAATTAGCCCAATATAGAAATATAGGATATATGACATAACTAGAAGATAATAAATTTTATAGAAATACAGGATATGTTTTTAGAACTTATATTGGTATCCTCGCCATGCTCATCATGGACAACATGCTCATCATGGACTTCATGCTCATCATGGACATCATGCTCATCATGGTCAGCCATCTGAAAATGTCATTAAAAAGGCAAACATTTAGCATTTGTATTAACTAGAAAAAGGCAAACATTTAGCATTTGTATTAACTAGAAAAAGGCAAACATTTAACATTTGTATTAACTAGAAAAAGGCAAACATTTAGCATTTGTATAAACATACATGTCTCTAAAATTGTGATCTTTTATCAATTAACAATCCTTCATTGTGATCTCCGCGCACATATAAGTCATCATTAGCTTCAATATTTTGTGGAGTTGGCAACCCAACTGAGAATGGACTGGAGTCATCATACTTATCATAGTACTCTTCTTCATCTATAGGATCTTCAATGAACTGTCTTTTACCATGAAGAACAACCGACCATTTATCATTCGCAGGATCATCGATATAGAATATTTGTTTCGCCGGTGATGTCAATATGAATGGTTCACCCTTCTCACCAATCTTTTCAAAGTTCACCAAAGTGAAACCCAATTCATCCACTGGATAGTAGAACCTATCTGTAGGTTTTTTCCTATGTTCCTCGGCAAATCTAATAAACTGATCAAGACCAGATATAAACTTTGGGGTGTAACGATTACGAATGGACATCCATGATCTATCCATTCTATGATCATAGAAAACAAGTATATATTAGGAAACAAGTATATATTAGGAAACGATTAGGGTATACACTTACATCCTAAGTGTATAATGTGATGTCATTCTTATATATAATAAATGTGTACCACCTATCCCATCCTTGAACACCTAATCTCACTAGTAAGTGTATAATGTGTATTGGGTTTTCGAGAAAATTTCGGCAGCATTTCCCCGCTGTTCTCTAAGTACATATGTACTTAGAGAACAAACGGGGAAATGCTACTGAAATTTTCTCGAAAACCCAATACACATTAAACACTTACATCCTAAGTGAGATTAGGTGTTCAAGAACAGTCCCAAACCGGGGACTATCTAAGATTTACTCCTAATGAGTCAATCTTGGATGGGTTTCTTGGCCAACAAACACATTTGATGTCATTCTTATATATAATAAATGTGTACCACCTATCCCATCCTTGAACACCTAATCTCACTAGCAAGTGTATAATGTGTATTGGGTTTTCAAGAAAATTTCGGCAGCATTTCCCCACTGTTCTCTAAGTACATATGTACTTAGAGAACAAATGGGGAAATGCTACTGAAATTTTCTTGAAAACCCAATACACATTATACACTTACATCCTAAGTGAGATTAGGTGTTCAAGAACAGTCCCAAACCGGGGACTATCCAAGATTTACTCCTAATGAGTAAATCTTGGACGGGTTTCTAGGCCAACAAATACATATGTTGTCATTCTTATATATAATAAATGTCTATAAACTACAGGCAACATGGTTAATCCTAATGAATAGAGCATTATTAAATAATAAATCAAGAAATCAATAGTTTCAAACAAAAGGTCTAGGAATCTTTACTAGACATTATATGTATCCCTAATCATCATATTTAACATACTACATTATTATGAACATCCAGATCAGATTAAGATCATACTATGTTATAACCATTGGTTTAATAACCCTATTTCCGCATATACATGTTTATCAACTTTAAAACCCTATAATTCATTGAAATCGTTCTAATTCAATTTAATATGTTGGGATCACATAATTATATAATGACATCAGAATATATAGAAGAATCATAATTAACATGATTAACAACATACCTTTGTAACAAGAAGAATAATAGAGCTTTAAGTATATTTTATTCACAATCTATGCATTTTTCTGATCAAAACCATATACAATATGTCTATAATTGGAGCTAGCATTTATTTCCTATATTATTGGCAATATTAATGTGTGAATCTGACATGGAGAGGAGCTATGGTCGAACCTGGAAGGTAGGGCTAGGGCTAGATGAGTTACGGCCGGTCTGGAGAGGAGCTGTGGTCGAACCAGACGGCGGCGCAGAGTGGGCGACGACGATGGCACGTGGTGGCAGTGCGCGATGATCGATGAGCAGGCGGAGAAGATGGTTGCGGCGGCGCGACGGCGGTGGAGAAGCAGCTAGCTGTTGGCCTGGCGGCGGCGGCGTGGACGCACCGGAGGAGAAGGCGGCGTTCACAAATCAGCACTGGCGGCGGAGAAGGCGGCGCGGCGGCGGCGCGGCGGCACTGTCGTGGAGGAAGATGGTGGTGGTTGCGGCGGAGTGGAGGGTCGGGCGACAGCAGAGAAGAAAGGGCCGGGGAACAGTTTAGGCGATGAAACAGAAGAAAGGGGAAGAGTCGGGTGATCGTGGGATATTGAGTTCACCAATAGCGTCGGTTGTTTCAAACAACCGACGCCTAAACCTCTTCAGCGTCGGTTGTTTGAAACAACCGACGTCCAATTGGACAATATATGCACGAAATTATTTGGCGGGAACCACTTTCGGCGTCGGTTATCAACGGATAACCGACGCTGAAAGTGACACTTTTCGCGCAAAGTTTCATCACACATAGGCGTCGGTGTCTATTTAAATAACCAACGTTGTATGTGACACATTTTCTTTTTGCTCGAAAATTGGATTTCGCGGGCGCTTTTAGGCGTCAGTTTGTTATAGTCAACCGACGCTGAATACAAAGAGGTACCCGTGTCTGGCTGGTCTTCGAATATAGACGTCGGTTTGCCTAAACAACCGACGCCTGATATTATAGGCGTCGGTTTTCCTTAATAACCGACGCCCAGAAAAGCGACACTGAATGCTATTTCTGTAGTAGTGTTCATCTTAGTGTTTGGCCGCCGATTCACGTTTGTCGTTCGGCTTCGGCTGCAGACGAAGTTAGAATTCGCACGGCGGCGGTAGATCAGGAAGAGGAAGACTGGAAGCTTGCGTCACGCACGCAGGGCTAGAAAGGATAGAGTAAAGGAGCAGGCGAACCGTGAAAGAAGAACTTACCGAAGGAGACCTGCTACAAACGTGGAGGAAGACCGGAGAATCGATAGGCAGGAGTACCGATTGAGAGGAATAGACTGCAAGCCAGGAGCACCGGAAGACAGTCAGGAAGACGAAGAAGACGAGTCTGACGAGTAGGATGAGGTTTTTGGTTGCTCTATTCAGGACTGGGGGTTCGGGTTGGGCGGGTGGGAATCCTGGTTCGGCGACAACGACCGAACTCAAAGCAACGACGACAGTTTCTTCTCCTTAGTCTCCCCAACATCTCGGTTTGTCCCGTTGATCAAGTCCGCATTCTGCCTTCAACTGGACACTCCATCCCTCACCCTGGGCTTCTCCGACGACGATGACCTCAACCTCAAGCTCTAGGACTCCCACCTCCAGAGCTCCGTCCCGGCGGCGGTGATCGCCTCTACTGCCCAGCAACGCCTCCTCAGGAAGTGAGGGTTGGCCGCCGAAGTCGGTGTCGGGGGGAACAAAATAGTCGTTTACCTCGCTGAGAAGGGAGGCGGCGGCACCGTCATGGACCTCAGGAACCCCACCAAGTCAGTGCTCCACTTGGACGACGGCGGAGTCAAAGACACGGCGATGTCGCGTTGCGCTGGGTAGGTGAATAGGGAGCACCGGTGGTTTCCGTCGCACCCAACACCGGTGGTTTCCGTCGCTCCTTGCGAGGAAAGGGAGACGGGTTTGGGGGGTGTCGAAGCGTCGCACTGGTTTTGGAAAAGAACTGGGAGACCAAAATTGCCCGCTAGGCTGTTGGGAATCGAATGAATATTGAGAGGAGAGCAAATATATTGGTCAGGGAAAAAAATAACATTGGCTATGGATTAACCTTGGGAACTTGGTCAGAGCCTTTATCCCTGACCAAGTATCCTTCACTTGTAACCAATTTTGTTGTAGTGATGAGGGATCCCTGTTAATCTGAAATGCTCATCCTGTGATGAGGAGGAGACATGTGCACATCTTTTCTTCGAATGCTCCAAGGCTAAGTATGTGTGGGCGCTTATGTGGCTGAAGAATGGATGGGGCCAACTTGTTGTTGCTAGTTTCGAAGATATGATAGAACATCTGAGAAACAAAACAAGAAACAGACATGAGGAGAGATTTGTTGGGCTTTGTTGTACCAACATTTGTTTTAACATTTGGAAAGTACACAACCATATTGTTCATGGGCGTGCTAATACTAGGGACATTTTCCATTTTGTTAAGATAGACTTGGATATGGCGTTCAAGGCCAAGAGAGGCATGTGTAAGGGAATGAGTCCCACAACTAGGTTATACTGGGACTTTTTGTAGAGTACACCCCGTATACTTCACACCTTTTTGTAAGATGTACAAGGTAGCTTAGCTATCGGTTTTTTGGCAATACATTTACTAATTTCTAAAAAAAAACTCTTATTTGAATGTATTTTTTATCACAAAATTAATAGTTTTTATTTCGTTCAAAAATTCGTCATGGTTTAGAAATTATAAACATAATAATTTTTCTATTATGTCATTACCTTTATATAATACTTTTATATTTTTTTATCAAAAATGTAACAACATTAGTCTTACTGGAATACATTTTTAATGAGAAATTCAATAGTTGTTGTTTCGTCAAAACAATCACCACGGTTCAAAAATTATAAGTAAAACAAATTTATTTCTCTATTAGATAACTTTTACCAACTACCCAATTAATGTCCACCACATCACCATCAAAATCAACTTCGTCACAACTTCGCCCCTGAAACTTCGTCCCAGCTCACCACCAGCCAATGTCACTATTGAAAAAGAGAAAACTTAACTCCCGTAAACTCCTTTTCTTCTTGCTCGTAACTGCGCGTGAGTGGTACTCGGCTTGACCAGAACATTTTCGTGGGATGTCTATTGTAACCGTGGGATGGGAAGGTGGGTGGGTGTCTATGCCTCTACGCGAAACTCCCACGTCAGTCAGAAAAACGACCAGGGAGAGGACGACAGTAGTTGAGATATTGTCAGAATAAATTTTCCGAGGTGACAAGCCATAATAGACAAGTTAGTAGCCTAGAATTTTGTTGTCTGTCCGAAAACAGGCCCAAGGACGCATCATTCCGTTGACGCAATAAACAAGTCATGCTGATGTCTTTATGTTCCCACATTTTCTGTGTTGAAAAAGATATAATCCTATAACCATTTGACTCGGCTGCTTCTGCCCCTTCACAGAATTGGCAAATGTGCATACTTTTACGATGTAGAAGTCCGAACACGCCACTGACACTATCATCCATAACACATAACCACCACGAAAATGTATTTTCCCCGTAACTGATGAATTCTTGATCTAGGTAGGAGTAACGGAGACGAAATAGCGCAGTTAAAAAAGAATATCATTCTTTTGTCTTCCTGTTTATGGTGGCACCACCAGCTTTGTCTGCGCATCAACGATCACTTGAAGAACGATTGAAAGTCATTCATCCGACGCTTAATTTACATGTGCATGGTTCATGTCAACGTTGTTGTATTTTGTGAAGGAAGCCGCTCTAACGTTTGATGCTAACCTTTTTCGTCAAGTAAGTGTATGGCAAAATACCCTCTAGTACAATACATCATGCATGTCTTATCGACCAATACTATTGCTAACAGCTATTATTTGTGTTTTCTCGCATTTGTAATTGTATCCAAATTTTGAAAAACAAAACATTATGTTACATAGGTACTAATATGGATCTATCAAAACACCTTTAACACCTGTGACACCATAGCTTCTAAAATTAAAGTCTCGTTCTCTCTATTGAGTCACAAATTTCTCTGTTAGACGTCATAAAAATCAAATACTATAATCATTTGCATTACTGATAATGTCAAGAGAGTTTATAAGCTCCCAATGTTTACATAGTAGCATTTACTTTGTCAATTGTTTTAATTGAGAAAAAAAAATTGTATTATGTCGATTGAGAAAATAAATCATATGTTTTGTCATGTTATTGTAAGTATCATTTTTAATCAGTTCTTAATGTATTTTCCTATTAATATTTCAACAAAATTTAGCACTTCTTAACAAAAAGTGTGTTCTTCACGCGGCTTCAAAGTTCAAAAAAATGATGTTATTAAATTTCTAAGTTTTATATGTGGCTTAATATAGACAAATAACAACACAAATTTGTGGTTTTTTATCTTTCTTAATGATTAAAATTAAAGAAAACAATTGTCCCATGTCTTTCATTGGTGGTTCTTTAATAAAAAAATGTATTTTTTTTAAATATCATAAGAATGACTTAAAGAAGAAAAGAAAGACTATGTCATTTGCTGATGTAAAAAGATACATCCAGGTTGAAGATCACAATTATTTTAGACAAAATTTTGATATAAACTAAGATTTGTCTTTTACGGTACTTTTTTGAAAATGACACTAAACAATGCCATATTGATATGGCAGTCCAATCATTTTATTTAAGATCCTTCTATCCAAGCCCTCAAACCATGAGGTGCTTGATATCCCCCCTTACACTATGTACATCCTTGTCAAAGGTCAACTATACAACCTCATAATCTCTTTTATTTTAGTGTAGAACCAAATAAGACCATAGACACTCATTTCTATTTCATAGATACCAATGCAAGCGTGCATCCATCTTACCTCAGTGTACACATACCTATCATATTCTTGGCCCACATGGATCATAGTGTGGTTTTTATGCTGATATGGGCCCCACATCTAATGTAGTTATTTTTATCTGCTTTTCACAAGCTATTTTGTCATGTATTTCATGCATAATTTCTAACTTTGATATTATTTATGTATTGGTTTATCATCAGTAGCATGTGACATACTATTGCATCAAATATTATCCATTCTCACTGAATTTAATTGATTTATCATATTTATTTGGACTTATATTCTATATTTTTGTATCTCATGCATTTTGGGAAGTTCTGAGTCAGCTCGGTGCTATTAATAGTTATGCTGGTGGTACCGGCTTTTGGTAAAAAAGAACAGAGCTGAGTCGAGAAATTTCAATGCTACCGACCCGTTGGTCGGTACTACCAAACTTTAGGACAGACCCGCAACAAAGAAGATCGATGCTACCGAATTGTTGTCGGTGGTACCAACCTTTATATGAAGAACGCGTTAGAGAATTCAGAAATCAACTCAGTGATATCAAAATTCTTATTGGTAGTACCGACATATATAAAGAACATAAAGCCATGAGACATCTCAGTGCAACCAACATGTTGGTGGTGGTGCCAACTTCACACATCCAGGCAAGATTAAAGATCTAAATTAATCTAATGGTCGCAACTTAATGACGATCGGAGACTCTCTTATGACCTAAGAGGAGTTTGATCAGATCTATTATCATTGTTATATTTCATTGTACAAGAGCACGAAGATGAGAGAGGGGAAAGAGGAGGAGATGAATACTTCCCAGACAACTCGAGCACCTTTGAAGAGCAGGTTAGCGGATGAAATGTAGTAGAATACAACAATCATCAAAGGGAGTCATCTGGATCATCTTCTATAGGATTTTTACTAGTTCTCTAAAGTTTTTCTTATTTTCTCTTCTTCCATCTGTGCATTAAATGTAGAAATCATGTGGGGCTAATCCTCTAGTTCTTTAGGACCTAGGAGTACTCTAGTTTTGCATTGTAATTGCATTGTGATTTAATGTATATATATGTTTTTCCTTAATTTCTATGCATAAATCCATGATTGCCTCATGAATTGACTATGCTTGATCACCATAGCTAATTTCTCAGGCCATTAATTTCTTCAAGAGAGGGATTAAGGGTTAGATAAGTCATAGATTTACATATTCTATATCGTGCCTCGAGAGAGAGCCTACGAATGTGAATGGTATAGCCCATAGGATTCGCTACAACACCTAGATAATAGTTAAATCATTGTAAGATGGGATTTATATTAGAATAGATAGTGAATTACAATGCGAGAGTGGGTAATTCTTGCTATACGTCCCTTGGTCTAGGTTAGGATAAATATATATTAATTAATGATGTTAATTGCGATATGAACCGTTTTGAAACCATAATCCTAAGATATCCATCCAAATTGTGATCACAAACCAACTAATTTAGTCCCCAGTTCTTGCAATTAGTTGAATTAATCAACCAATCACTTTTTTATCAGGTTTAGCTGATAGAGTTACAATTAGTAGTTGTTTCTGGATAATTTTTCCTTGAGTTCAATATTCAGGCTTCATAGACCTATACTACATGATATATGCACTTTCATTTTATATGTGTGGCTTACACGCATCAAGTGTTTGGCGTTGTTGACGGGGAAATAAAAAATCCAACACTACGAGTGTTGTGATTGGCCATTCTAGGTAACACTTTTATTTTTTGTTTTCATCATTTTACAAACTCAAATTATCATCATATTTACTAGTACCTAGTTCTCACATTTTTCTCTTACTTTGCATGTACTAGTATGGTTCAGACCAGGACCACTGATTACAAAAAATCAACTCCAGGACCACTAATTTCAAAAAATCAACTCCACAAGGTATAGGCCAAGAAGAACTTCTTCATAGAGAAAGGGAGTATGGTAGCTTTGTGGAAATACTTTTCCATACTCCACCATCACAGGAGACACAACTAGACGAGGTAGATATGGTACATCCTAATGTTGGTATGTATGCCCTGAGAGCCAATCATGGGATGATTGGTGGGATACATTAAGATTGATTTAATAAACATCAAAGGCAAGCTTCCAATTCTTTCTGGTTCAGTCATATGAGATAGTGATAGAACAGATTGAATGTCTAGAGAATGACAGTACTCAATGATGTATGCTTTTAGGTTGAGGACCTGAACGATGAGATCATACGGATGCTAAGAGTTTGTACATTCTTGTTATGTCCCTAGTCGGATGTCATTGTGGAAGGTAGATAGACAGCAATGACACACAAGACTAGATTGTGGTGTTAGTTGATGACAGAATCTCATTAGTCATGATATATAGATATCAAACCAAACACATAGGTACTTGTTAGAGAACAAGTGTACCGGACAAACCCACCGTGAGTTTGACACATGGAACTATGACATGGTAGTCACACTCAGTACTCACAGTGATGGTGGTGAGTGTGATTCTTAGACCTGAAATCATTGCACTCAACACATGTCGTTGGATACACTTTGACATCATCAAATGCAGTCCTGAAACATGGGTTGTTATAAAGGTGATGATTGGGTGGCTTTGACACATGGGGCTTTTAAGGGGTGAGTGATAGATATGGGATTTGTCCCTCCTGAGGGAGTTTGATATCCATGGCCACTTGATGAGTAGGATTGAGATAGGCGTGCGCACGCATGTGTGAATCAGTATGTGATATTGATGTCATACATATCTCGTTCAATCTACTCTAAGACCAAGAAAGTGAATGAACGTTGATAGGATGACTGTTCCATGCCTCGAGTTCATTCGGGATATCAGTGACAAAGGAATTATACATTCGTTGTAACACCATTCACAGATTGCAGGATTGAAAGTTGTTCTCCAACTTTCTACTTTCACTTGGGTAGCACTGATATGTGACTAGGCACCGCTCTTTGCTTGTGAAGTCATAAGTGTTATGGACTTTCACTGCCAACGTGAAATGGACCTGCAGGGTCACACACATAGGATTTAACCTGGAAGAGGAGTTTTGTCCACAAACAATGTTTAGATTGATTACTAAAGGAGTTTAGTAGTTCAATTAAACACTCAATTTATTGATAGCTCAATATCATACTGTTCAAGGTGTTGGACATGTTGATTGGAGTATCAGATTGATTGAAATCGCATTGGACTGATTCGGCACAGCCTGTACTCCCAACCGATCGGTTCAAGTGTTAAACCAGTCGGCTGAGGTTGCTGAACTGGTCGCCTCAAGTGTTGAACCGATTGGCTCATTTACAATGTGAAATGAGTGGTTCAAGTGTTGAACCGATCGGTTCAATTGGTGCAACCGAGCAAGTTGGGAAAGTCAGGTCGGTGAGAATTTTCCTTGCGTTTCACTTGCCCAATTTGATTGGAACAAGGATTGGTATTTGATACCAATTAGAAACAAAAGAAGGAAAGTCAATCGGGAACTGATCAGGACCACGAACCGACCGGTTCAGAAGTGAACCGATCGGCTCATGGGTCCCAACTGATCGGTTGATGTTCCAACCAACTGGTTCAAGTCCCCAACCGACCGGTTCACTTGTGAACTGATCGGTTCAGGTTGCGAGTTGGTTGCTTTTGTGGAAAATCTCGAACCCTTCTACTCCTGCTTTTAGTCCCGCATTGCTCGAGATGGAGAACCCTGTCCCATGACCCTCCTATATATAGGGGTATTGGGGGCTTCTCAAAGAACAACTCAGTGCAACCAGTTGCTCTGCAAAGTTGTCGTTCTCTCTGGTTTTGGTAACCGAGAGAGAGCCCGAGCAAGTGCTTCCCGCAAAAGGGAGGTGCAACAAGGGAAGGACAACTACAGTTGCAACTAGAGGCAGGAGAGTGTGTTGGCGACTAGTACGTCAACAGGAGGGTGCGACTCCTTCCACTTCCTTGTAGGACAAGGAGTGTGGAGTTCCAGGTGGTCCGTGTGGACTACTTCATAGGCGGTAGGTTTCTTCCGCTCAGGAGGACAACTGTCAACCCCGACAGTCCGGTGAGAGGAGGAGTCGTCAATCCCGATGCGACCAGGAGCTGCACAGATGTCGTCCAAGACCGGAGATGAAGACTGTGCAAGGCGCGAGGTATTATCGCCGAGCAAGCCTCGGGACAAGGTATGATTCCACAAACCATCCTTTCCTAATATATAGATGTTGACGCGTTTCCTCATGCTGGGTTTGGGGGAGAAATTTATTTTGTTTCTGCTGCCTTCTCTGCCTCTCCTAAAACCCATCAGTGGTATCAGAGCCACGTCAATTTCTCTATATTTTAAGAATATCGATATGATCGATTTTGGTTTGTCGCCTTTATTTATTGCATACGATGCGAATAATATCGACTTTATGCATGTCCAATCCTAAATCCACAAATCCCAAATTACATATATGATATGTATTATTAATGCACTCGATACGCGTCGCCCTTAAACGAGTTTTATGGTGGATGTGTGTAGCATGATTATGGCCTATAAACCCCTATCTGTGTGTGGTTGTTTGTGGTTTCTTGCATCTCAGTCTGCGCACCGATCTTCCCTCTCTTATTCCTGATGTAACTCAAAATAATTTGAGATTCTTTCCTACCTTTGCTCCCCCCAAATGTAACTCAGGGTTTCTTCTTTTAAGCAATGTAATAATAGGATAGATTTTATTTCCTGTTATGTCGAAGACCGGCGGACATCAAGACAACAGCTGAAGGCGTGAACCGATCAGTTGACGTTCCAGACGGTCGGTTCAAGGAGTGAACTGATCGGTTGATGACCGATCGAGGAACGAGATGACCGGGTGGCGGACATGACGAGATGCACGAAGACCAAGCAAACCGATCGGTTGGAGGAGCCAACCGATCGAATGGTGGCACCTACACGACCGGCTGGAGAGAACAAATCATTCATGTGATGAGATGATCTACTCATATGGCAAGGCACAGAGTTCATCTTGTACAGGTTGCATGTGATGTAGACCTAGATGACCGTGATTCCTCTTGGCTCGGGGAATCGCATTAGGATGGCCATAATCATCGCTTTTTATCATTTTGTGCATGTTTTCTGGGGGATATAGCATGTATATGATACGTACTATGTATTGTGGTGATTGGATATGTATATGTATATAAAAACCAAATCCCTCATTAAAATATTAAGTTTTAGATGCCTTCCAAATGTGACACACATGAAAAGCTTGATCGACCAAGTGTGGGCAGGCCCTAGCGTGGTGCACCGTCTATCTCGTGGAAGCGTGAAGGATGAATGTGTGGGTCTGCCCTAGCAGGGTGCATATTCATTGTGTTTGCTTTGGGTCGGACTTAACAAGGTGATCTAGATGGGATCTAGTACCTTGAGGCATGGAGATGATCATTGCAAAGAGTTGTATATGACATCTTATCAAGAGTTGCATATGATGCAATTGGCAAGAGTTGCCTACCTGAGAGATCTAAGTTGTGGGCGATCAGCCCTAGCTGACTCATGACTTAGAGGATTTCAGGATCTTGCCCACTAGAAGGTTGTACGCTGCAATCTTCCAAATTGATGGTGAGGGCTATCAATTTGAAGTAAAATAGTGGGAGCAATAATTAATTAAAGGCCTAATTATATCGTTAAACTTTCAAATCAATCAAATAAGTCAAAATGAGTTTTGGACTAAAATTGCATATTTTCCTTTTTTATAGTTCAAATGGAAACAAACAACAACAACTTTTCTTTGTGATCGGTCCTTGACAAGGACAAGCTAAATGAGACTAACTTCCATGACTGGTATCGGACATTGAGAATTGTTCTCACTCAAGAGCATAAGCTCTATGTCTTGGATACTCCAATTCCAGAGGAACCCGCTCCTAATGCACCAAGGGAAGAAAGGGATGCTTACAAGAAGCATGCTGATGATGCCATTGATGCTAAGTGCTTGATGATATGTTCAATGAACCATGAGTTGCAGAGACAACATGAGAACATGGGTGTCATAGAGATGATTCAGCATCTCAGGAACATGTATGAAGATCAGGCACGACAAGAGAGATACAATGTTTCTAGGGCACTGTTCAAGTGCATCATGACAGAAGGAGATCCAGTTGGTCCTCACACACTCAAGATGATTGGGTATGTGGAGAACCTACAAAGACTGAGATTTCCACTGAGCCAAGAGTTGGCTACTGACGTGATACTGCAATTGTTGCCAGAATCTTACAGTCAGTTTGTGATGAACTACAACATGAACAACTTTGATAGGCCACTGTCAGAGTTGTTGGGCATGTTGAGGACAGCCGAGATACATATGAAAAAGGACAAGCCCAAGTCTGTGATGGTGATCACGGGCAATAAAGGCAAGTCCAAACGCAAGGGCAAGGGCAAAGCTAAGAAAGGTTCTGATGCTTGCCAGGAGCCCAAGACGACTTCAGCTCTCAAGGCCAAGGGAGGCGTGACCAAGAAAGGAAATTGCCACCACTGTCAAAATCCAGGACATTGGAAAAGGAATTGTCCTCTCTATCTGGAAGAACAAAAGAAGAAGGAGGCGACTGAAGCCTCTACTTAAAGGTGTCATGAAAGTAAACTTGTAACACTTTTTGAGGTATATGATACCAAGATGTAAAGTGTAAAGCACTCATAATTGGGGCAAGTGTTGCCTCCATAGATAGAGTACTTTAGTTTATTTTCAGCCTATAAGGCATGTAATACAGTTATGAACTGCTATTTCATATATTGCCAAAAGATAGAAACACTTTATTTTACATATTGTATGACAATGATGGCAATTAATAAAGTTGAGTTTTCAATCTTAAAGATATGATCTTTGAGGTAATGCCTTGTTTATCTTGTGGTATTCGATATGCATAAGATAAAATGATACCTAAAAGTTATTAGATAACTCAAACAATCAAATTAGCATCAATCATGAGAAATTCATTTCTAGTTTCCATGTGATGGATAAATCTAGACTCTTTTGGTTAGAGAACCAGTAAGAGACATGAATATCTTGGACATGATTAATCAATTTTCACTAATTGTAGTGAGAGAATGATTATCCTATTAGGTATAATACATGTGATGTATTTACATACCTATTGGAATGAGTGCTAATACTTCAAATGGTGTTTAGAGAAATACCAATATGAGTATCTTGAAGTTTTCAAGATTATCATAGATGAAGTACAAATTTGGTAAAATGTTAATTCTTGATGAGATCAATGAATGAAATACTTGGACCAAATGTTTGAGATCCTTTTGAGTGATTATGATAGTGTATCATAGTGAACTCATGATTAAGGCATGGTGATGTCTAAATCAAGAAGGAATCATACTCTAAGGAGTTAGAGAATGATTATCAAATAACTGAATTCTTCTTAATAAATGAATACCCCACACTAATAAAAGAAATTAAGAACCACAAGGGTTGTGAGTTCTTATATCTTTAACAGATACACCTCAATTATCTATGTGATAAGTTGTTCATGTGATGAGTCAACTATCTAGATGAATATGAGGAATCAAATTCTGAATTATGGTTTATGACCATTACATCCTAAATGACATCCATGTCAACCATAAGGTATGACCTTGATGGTAGCACTCATTGGATGAAATCCATAAGTGTAAATGAGCCTTAGGTGTTAAGACACATGGATAACATTTTGAGAAGGATGATACTTGTTGATTGCAACTTAATGACTAAGACATTTGTCACATGGATACTAAAACTGCATTCCTATGAGGAATAAAACAAGGATGTGTATGTGACACAACCTATAAGGTTTATGAATCCACTAATGCAAATGAAGTCTATTTTTTTTTAGGGCAAGATGCCTCGATTCATTACTTATAAGCCATACGACATCTACAATTTGAGTCAAAAATACAGCAGGAGCAAACAAAGATCAAGTTAACATCACTACAACTCATATCAGAATGAGAATAGAACGCTTCCGTAATGATTCTTCTTCCTTGTTGTTGTCTTAAGCAGCTTTCCACGAAGAATTCCTTCGACTTGAGCGTGTAGTAGTGATAGAGGCCCTGGATCTGTGCAGTGTTCCGATGCATCATCGTCTCAAGGGACGCCGTATAACCAAGTAACAAACAAGCCACAGCAAGACACAAGGAAAACTAAACGCTGACAAGCAGCGGGTAAACAAACGCTGACAAGCAGCGAGCAGAAGGCTAACCAGTAGCGACTAGAAACAAACGCCGATGAACGGAAACCAAAAGGGCAGACTGAAGCTGCCACAGACCACTGAAAGGAAAACAGAGCAAAACCGGAAAGGAAGAAACGGGCACCTCAGCCCCTCACAACCGCACAGTTTCCCCCCTGACTCAGAAAGTGCCTGCAAAGGCAGCGGCACCACCCTAGGTGAGATGGATAAGCCACCCAGAGGACCCGCCACACAAGAACGGCGAGAGGCAGGAACCAGCCGAACGGGTTCGACGGCAGCTTGGTGGAGACGAGGCGAGGTAGGAAGAGGCTCTGGGGGAGTAGGGGAAGAGACCACTAGCCACGACCGCCGCCCCCGCTCCCCCAAGCCTAGGGTACCGCCGCTAAACCTAGATCGCACGGGCGATCGCCGCTAGGTTGCGGACGAGAGGAGCGCTGCAAACTCGCTGCAAATGAAGTCTATAAGTTACAATGGACTAATCAATGTGATTGATTGAGTACAAGCAACTCATAATTGGATCTTTACTTTGATAATATAGTCAAAAGGTTTGACTGATTTGTCAAAGATAAAGAAGGGATCTGTAATTTAGTGGGAGCGTGTTCACATTTCACATGTTGATGTGAAATGGAATTGTTCTAAAATGGAAATCCAAAAGTGGAAATTATCTTTAAGGAAGATAGAGATGTTTCCTATGTGATAGGAATAGAGATCTATAGAGATAGTTCTCAAAAAACTCTTGACCTAAAAAGAGAAAGCATACATTGGCAATCTATACTGAAATGTTCAGTATGCACAGATTCAGTGGGAGAAAACTTGTCCATGTTACATGGAGTTAGTATCCCGAGGCCAAGTGTCCAATTCTTATGAACAATGGGAACACTAAAAATAGATATGGATCTATCATGTATGTAATCATCCCATTATCTTGCATGTATAGACATGGCAAGAACAAAATGCATTCATCATCTTGTATGTATGACATGACAATTTGATGTGCTCATCTTGTTAACTCGTATGTGGGACATGACGAGTGGATGTCTATCTACTTCCAGTTAGGGTTACTGGAATACCATGAGAACTTGATATGTACTTGTGAAGTATTGGTTCCATGGAGATAAGGAAGAGTTCGATGTAAATAGTTACATTGATGCGAACTTCCGAAAGGACAGAAAATTAATCGCAAAATATATATAGGATATATATAAGTGAAAGTTTGTTGATAATTGGAAGTGTTCCAATAAAACCATTCAAAAGGAAAATGCTGAGTATCTATGCATTAGAGAAGAGCAGTAGATACTATATGGATCTGGAAGTTCATGAGATGAACTTATAAGACATTCCGCTCATTGATGACAAGTATGGAATCCTTGATCATGCAATGTGGCTAAAGGTTAGCAAAGGAATACTAGATCTCATATTACGGCAATTCCATCTCATACATGTGACGTACAATGAAGAGATGAGAGACATGCAATTTATACTGACTTTGGCAAGGTGTTTCCATTACTCACTATCTTGGCACTAGAGCACAATAACATGTGGGACATGTTTGAAGATAACTATGAATATGATTCAAGGGTGATTGGCTCACAGTGCAAGTGGGAGTCTGTTGGTATGTATGCCCTGAGAGCCAATCATGGGATGATTGGTGGGATACATTAAGATTGATTTGATAAACATCAAAGACAAGCTTCCAATTCTTTCTGGTTCAGTCATATGAGATAGTGATAGAACAAATTGAATGTCTAGAGAATGACAATACTCAATGACGTATGCTTTCAGGTTGGGGACCTAAACGATGAGATCATACGAATGCTAAGAGTTTGTACATTCTTGTTATGTGCCTAGTTGGATGTCATTGTGGAAGGTAGATAGACAGTAATGACACACAAGACTAGATTGTGGTGTTGGTTGATGACAGAATCTCATTAGTCATGATATAGAGATATCAAACCAAACACATAGGTACTTGTTAGAGAACAAGTGTACCAGACAGACCCACCGTGAGTTTGACACATGGAACCATGACATGGTAGTCACAGTCAGTACTCACAGTGATGGTGGTGAGTGTGATTCTTAGACCTGAAATCACTGCACTCAACACATGTTGTTGGGCACACTTTGACATCATCAAATGCAGTCCTGAAACATGGGTTGTTATAAAGGTGATGATTGGGTGGCTTTGACACATGGGGCTTTTGAGGGGTGAGTGGTAGATATGGGATTTGTCCCTCCTGAGGGAGTTTGATATCCATGGCCACTTGATGAGTAGGATTGAGATAGGCGTGCGCACGCATGTGTGAATCAGTATGTGATATTGATGTCATACATATCTCGTTCAATCTACTCTGAGATCAAGAAAGTGAATGAACGTTGACAGGATGACTGTTCCATGCCTCGAGTTCATTCGGGATATCAGTGACAAAGGAATTATACATTCGCTGTAACACCATTCACGGATTGTAGGATTGAAAGTTGTTCTTCAACTTTCTACTTTCACTTGGGTAGCACTGATGTGTGACTAGGCACCGCTCTTTGCTTGTGAAGTCATAAGTGTTATGGACTTTCACTGCCAACGTGAAATGGACCTGCAGGGTCACACACATAGGATTTAACCTGGAAGAGGAGTTTTGTCCACAAGCAACGTTTAGATTGATTACTAAAGGAGTTTAGTAGTTCATTAAACACTCAATTGATTGATAGCTCAATATCATACTGTTCAAGGTGTTGGACATGTTGATTGGAGTATCAGATTGATTGAAATCGCATTTGACTAATTCTGCACAACCTGTACTCCCAACCGATCGGTTCAAGTGTTGAACCGGTCGACTGAGGTTGCTGAACCGGTCGACTCAAGTGTTGAACCGGTCGACTCAAGTGTTGAACCGATCGACTCATGTACAGAGTGAAACGAGCGGTTCAAGTGTTGAACCGATCGGTTCAACTGGTGCAACCGAGCAAGTTGGGAAAGTCAGGTCGGTGAGAATTTTCCTTGCGTTTCACTTGCCCAATTTGATTGGAACAAGGATTGGTATTTGATACCAATTAGAAACAAAAGAAGGAAAGTCAATCGGGAACTGATCAGGACCACGAACCGACCGGTTCAGAAGTAAACCGATCGACTCATGGGTCCCAACCGACCGGTTCACTTGTGAACCGATCGGTTCAGGTTCCGAGTTGGTTGCTTTTGTGGAAAATCTCGAACCATTCTACTCCTGCTTCTTGTCCCGCATTGCCCGGGATGAAGAACCCTGTCCCATGACCCCCCCCCCCTATATATAGGGGTATTGGGGGCTTCTCAAAGAACAACTCACTGCAACCAGTTGCTCTGCAAAGTTGTCGTTCTCTCTGGTTTTGGTAACCGAGAGAGAGCCTGAGCAAGTGTTTCCTGCAAAAGGGAGGTGCAGCAAGGGAAGGACAACTGCGGTTGCAACTGGAGGCAGGAGAGTGTGTTGGTGACTAGTACGTCAACAGGAGGGTGCGACTCCTTCCACTTCCTTGTGGGACAAGGAGTGTGGAGTTCCAAGTGGTCCTTGTGGACTACTTCAGAGGCGGGAGGTTTCTGCCGCTCAGGAGGACAACTGTCAACCTCGACAGTCCGGTGAGAGGAGGCGTCGTCAGTCTCGGTGCGACCAGGAGCTGCACAGACACCATCCAAGACCGGAGTTGAACACCGCACAAGGCACGAGGTATTGTCGCCGAGCAAGCCTCAGGACAAGGTATGATTCCACAAACCATCCTTTCCTAATATATAGACGTTGACGCGTTTCCTCAAGTTGGGTTTGGGGGAGAAATTGTTTTTGTTTCCGCTGCCTTCTCTGCCTCCCCTAAAACCCATCAGCTAATGCGGAAGCTGAGGAACAAACTGTTTGGGAAAAGATCAAAGCTTCATCAACTACAACATAAATAGGCTTGATTGTAAAGTAGTTAGTAAATGTGGGAAGCTATTAAATTGATCCACGACTAGTGGGACTCTCAAAATTGCAAGCATTTAATGGGCATAGCATGGAGGATCCTATGTCTCACATTAGCAATTTTTTAGAGAGCTATGATATGTTGAAGATTGATAGGATACCTATGATTGTGACATATCTGAAGCTATTTTTATACTCGCTGGAAGATAAGGAAAAGGCTTGGTTCTTAAGACTTTCCTTAGAATCCATATCTACCTGAGAGAGAATGATAAATGCATTCTTTGAAAGGTATTTCCCTTTACAGAATACATGGGACCTAGTTGGGCGGATCTAAAACTTTCAGCAACATGTAGAGGAGTCTTATTTAGAGGCCTGGGAGAGATTCTAGAATATGTTGAGGAGGTTCCCTCACCATGGGATTGACCCCTACGGTTAGTCAAAGACATTATATAACTGGCTAAAAAAGGGGAAAGAACTACACTTGATAGTCCAGGAGTAGAATTTTTTCTCAACAATAAGGCATCTAGGTGTCATGAAATCCTAAAGAACATGGTTAAAACTTAATCATGGGGAGAAGGGAGACAAACTCTAACAATTATTAAATGTGTCAGAGAGTTTAAATAGATTACAATGTTGAAAGAGAATATGGACAAACTTTCTAAGAAATTAGATCAGAAATGAGGCACCTGATCTAGATATGAGGAAGAAGAATGCATGTATGTGCAGTAGTAGAACTACAAGGGCAGAAGTGAATTTGCATGGAGGAAGGATCCTAAGTTCTCATGGAAAGATCCTAAAAATTTTGAGTAAGACCCATATCAAACACAACAAGCCACATCACAAAAGGGTGGTGCTTAATAATAGCATCAGTAGGACACATGTCTTAGCAAGATAGACCACATATAGGACATGCTAGGGAAATTGCTCAGTCAAAATGAGACAATTATAGGCCAAACAAAAAGGGACCTACAAAATCTAGTGGCACATATCCACAACATAGAAAACCAAATATTTCAGATAGTAGCAGAAGTAGCATCTTTGAAGAAGTCAGGTCAGCAAGGATTTGTATCAAATACTGACATCCCATCTACTAACCAATAGGTGAAGGCAATGTAACTCTATTGTGGCAAGGTATTGTTGAAAAAATAGAAGAAAACTCCAGAGAATAATAACAAGGAAGGTGACACAGGAGCAGTGTCAGCTAGTGACCCTCTAGAGAATGACACCACACCATAGGAGAAGGAACTAGTAGAGGAATCTGAAGATCCAACTGAAGTTAGGAAGGAGTCTTATGTTCCACCTCACTAGAGAAAGATGGTGACTCTAGTACCATTCCTCAACAGTTTGAATAGAAAGAATGTTGACTAGCACTTTAAGAAGTTTCTAGACACATTTAGAAAACTTTATGTCGACATACCTCTTGTAGATGCAATAGAACAAATTCCATCTTATGGCAAATCTTTGAAGGACATAATAAAAAAGAAATGGAGGATATTTGATTCTGATGTAGTGATGTTGAAGGAAGAAGTCAATGCACTAATATAGAGGAGACTGTCACAGTAGAGGAAATATTCAGGATGTTTTAATACACCACGTTACATTGGCAAAGTGACTCTAGGGCAAGCATAAATCTCATGCCCATGACAACATTTAAGAAATTGGGGTTGAAGGAATCCAGGAAGAGTAACATGACCATACAATTGGTAGACAATTTAGTGGTGTGACCAATAGGTATCTGCGAGGATGTGTTGGTAAAGGTTGAGAAATTCATCTTCCCAATAGATTTTGTAGTCATGGAAATACAATATGACCATGTCAATGAGCTACTTTTAGGGAGGTCCTTCCAAGATACAATAGATATGATCCTAGAAATGGGTAGAGAAAGACTGACATTAGGCATTCAGGATGACTACTTTGAAAAAAAGATGTCAGACTGTCAACTAAAGGCTGGTGATAAGGAACAATGTCACATGTTGCAGTAATTGAAAAGTGAGTTGTCCTTATTTCTAGGGAAGCCATTTATGGATATAACTCACACCATGATGAAAGTGCAAAAAGGAACACTAGCCGTGGACATCACGGAGCATACTAAGCATGTTTCCTTGATAAATGTAGTGAAGTATCCTGATGATTCTGAAGAAGAATCATACTCAATGACTATTGAAGAGGCAACATATTTCGTTCTCACGCAAGCATATCGACAACTACTATTATAGGTGTGCATCATGAACCTTGTGGATGATTGTACTCAGTGCCATTCACTTGAGGAGTGTGCCCTTTTTTGAAAGCACTACCATGCTTGTACTCAAGACACTATGAGGAGTTGAGATTGCCTCCACCACATTTGATCCCGTCATTGCAGTGTCCACCTAAGCTTGAGTTGAAGTCGCTTCCTCCAAATTTGAAGTCAATTTTTTTAGCAGAGATAAGAAACTCCCCATTATCATTTTATCCTCACTAAACACGTAGGAGTAGTAGTTGCTTATTGTGCTAAAGAACCACAAGGCATGATTTGGGTGGTCTTTTGTAGACATTCAGGGGATATCTCTTAGCTTTTTCCAGTACAAGATTTGAATTGACAATACAACTCAACATTGTATTAATCCCATCATGACTGAGGTAGTAAAGAAAGAGGTAGTTAAGCTCCTATCAGCAGGTATAATTTTTGGCATATATGATTTTAACTAGGTTCACCCAACCCAGGTTGTTCCTAAGAAAGAGGGGATAATGGTCACCAAAAATTCAGCAAGTGAGTTAATTTAACCTAGCACTACATCAAAAATACCTTTTAGTGGCTTTTATTCCAGTGGATTTTCTAAAAAAATGCCACTATCTATGTAATGTAGTGGCATTTGTAATTTAAATGCCTCTAAGCCACGTATTATGGAGTTTATAGAAAAGACTTACCAATTAAGGCATTTTTATAATTAATTAGTGGCATTTCAAAATTGCCAAATCAAATGAGCGGGCCACAATTAGTAAAAAAAATTTGTTCCCACGCGGCTTCCCCCGTCATGCAAAACAGTTCCTCTTCTCCACGCGTTGGACAGAGACATTTACTTCCGACATTTGCTCTTCTTGCAGAACCCGCGAAGTCGACCTAGCTAGCCTTTTTGCCCTAATCTGCCAGACCATGGATGCTACCTGCTGGAACGCTCTCTGCTCTTCTCCAAGGTGTCGACGACGTTGCCAAGGGTTGGAGGGGACGCTGAGGAAGAGATGAGTCTCTCAACTTGCCGGTGACGTTGCCAAGGGTTGGAGGGGATGCCGAGGAAGAGATCAGTCTCCCAACTTGCCGGCGAGGACTGCGGCGGTTTTCCACCCTACTGCTTCGGTGTGCGACAGGTAAGTACAGCCCACAAAACAATAAACATACACGGTCTTTCCCATCCATTCTCGCAGTTTCCATTCTATCAAGGTATTTATGATAATTGGTTTATGAAGATAGTCTTGAAATATGATGATTCCATTGTTTTATATCCAGCAATCACTTCCTTAATCATTTATATCAAGCCATCGACCATCCTTCTTTGTTAGATTTAAACTTGGATTATTTTATAGTCTTGACATATGATGATTCTGTTGTTTTATTTTACAGTGTCGCATTGCTTTTGGTTATGTATACAAGTTTGCTAAATGTTAGTGTATTCATATAAAAATGTGTGTATTGTTGTATTAAATTGTAAGGAAAATGAAGCATCCACTTTTTAAAAAGTGGTCACTTAGGTGCTCGTGTGATGTCTGCACATCTCTTGTATCTTTGTTTGTAAATCATTAACGAATAGGCAAGTAATGTATCCTTACCTAGGCCACCACCTTTGGTGGGTTGGCGCTCTCTGATGAGAACAGGGGTTCCCACCATTGGGATAATGAAGGGGAGAGATACTCATCTTTATGTATGTAGGAAGAGGCTAAGGAGAGAACAAGGTTTATGAGATTGTCATTTCTTGTGTAATATTCTAGGATTCAGAAATGTCTAAGGAAGAATAAGACCTTTGTATAATTACTTATAGTATACATGTTTTTTTGGGTGTGGTTTCTTCAATTTTTCTTTGATTACCGTAAACTTGAATGGTCTATATTCTTCTGCACTACCAATTGACTAAAACCTTCACCATCCCTAAAAATTAGTGTCTTTAAGAAACAATGAAGCAAGATACCAAGGGCATGCAGACAAGTTGCTATTAACACTAAGCTATGATTGCATAAAATGTAGGGGTTCCATTGTGGAACAAAAATAATTTTTTCTCTACCATAGGAAGTCTGGTTTGCCCTCTTGATTTCTATATTGAACGAAATTGCATGGCTTCTATGCAGTGATGTTTACATAATGGTTGATTCATGTTTTTTTTGGAGTGTACATCTTATCTCAGTACTGCTTTAATGTAAACACATTGCATTATGGTTACTTCAGTTCCATATCCCAAATCAATTTTTGTCTTTTGATGGCATGTTCTGTTACTCAAGAAGTTTATAACCAATTATACATCTTTACTATATATGTACTCCAACCTCTCGCCTTGGGCCAAGAACCATCAGCTGGCTGACACACCAGTTCCTCCAAGTTTTGGGTCTTCTACACTCAGATCTTATACAAGTTGTACACTTGTATGGTCCCTAACCAGGTTTCACCAAACTAGATAATGATGTTGCCCGTTCTCTAATGGGTTCATTCATGTCGATGTTGATAGAAACCATGGGGAATATGTTTATGGACTACTTGCTTCACTTTAAAAAATATATTGCTCTATATTTTGCAAATTTATACTACTTTTTTTGAAAATTTATAATATCATTATATATACTTACTATTGTTAGTACTAATATTTTGCAGTCTCTGTTCACCCACAATAATCACTATGGTCTGGGTGTATACCCCCCGCTCCTTTTCCCTAAAGCAGAAAAGCTGGACATCACCCTAGACGAGCGTACACTTGCACAACTCACCATTCCCAAACATTGGCGTCATCTGGACGGAAGACGCTACACGGCTGGTCAAATGACCTTAAAGTTTGGGAACTCGACAAATGTAATCGGGGTTCAGTATGATGGTGATGACAATTTGGTATCCACAACCAATTGGCGTGGGTGGATTGGGAGAATGGGAATTGGCCGTACGGACCAGGTTTTGCTTCATCCGATTGGTGACAATACCATAGAGGCTTATATACATAACTACAACAATAGTTTGTCATCTCACCTGAGATGGTATATGCACAAGCTAGGCTGTACCGAATCTGAGGAGACATCATTTGATGAATTCGGCATGCCTGTGGTGCAATCCTTGCCCGTTGGTACCGCCTTGTACCCCATGACCATCAGTTCGGATTCGTCTTCCAGCGACTCCATCCTCGACACAGCATCATCAACAAAACAGACATGTCACAGTCATAACAACCGTCACAATTGTTGATGAATTTTTTTAACTTTTAAATTAGGAAATAATAAAAAATGTAATTTGTTTTGTATTACTTAATGAACATTAGTAATCAATCAAGTACTGTGAATTTAAGGTACCCAATGTGATCTTGATGATGGCTTGCAAATGTTTTTCTCTGGTGTGGTTTTGAGTGATGTTTTTCTTTGAGGATTTCCTCAAAGTGATGTTCTACTTTTATCCTCATTATAACTATGTTGTTTGTATGATAGACTTACTCATAAATGTTATATTTTTTACTATTTTTAAGAATGGATAATTGTTGGATGGCAGAGGATGACCGAACGAGTAGTAAATACCTTTTAGTAGTAAAAACCCTAAACCCTAAACCCTAATACCTTTTATGTTGTTCAATTTTTTTTAAGTGTCTTCATTTTTTTGTGACTTGATATACTCAAGATGAGAGAACAGTTAAGTGACAACTTCCATAATAAGACAGCTACAAGGAATGATCAGAACAACATCATTGTCTCTTGTACGGGGACTCATTTACCTAGCATTACTCCACAAGGTTGTTGGAAAGCTTTGAACCTGTCATCCAGTAATAGCTCCAAAAATATTTTAGCTTCCCTTCCACCTAATGTTCAAAATGATAGACCAATGAAATTCAATAACACTGTTGCTAGCTCTGCTGTTACAAGAACACCTTGTGATGGACAAGGTAATCATATCATCGCATTTATAGTGTTGCATTTAATGATATATAATTTCTATATATGTTGTATGCTTTATGAATGAATGTTCATGTCAAAGACATCGACAACGGGTGCCTAATGGCAATGCTTCGATGTCCAATCATTCAAGAAGAGTAGATAGTAGAGTTGCCAATAGTCAAAATAGCCATGAATTTCATGATCACATGGAGAAAAATGGCCTATCTGATCACCATGATGAGTTGTTAAATGCTACAACAACACCTTATGATGGGCTAGGTAATCGATTAATTCATTCCATATATAGTGCTGCCTTTACTGATTTATAATTTCCATTTATGTTGTATCCTTTATGAATGAATGCTCAGGTCAAAGACATCAACCATGGGTGCCTAATGGCAATGCTTCGGTGTCCAATCATTCTAGAAGAGTAGACAGCAGAGCTGCCAATAGCCAAAACAGCCATCCATTTCATGACCGCATGGAGCAAAATGACCTCTCTAATCACCATCAAGAGTCGTTGAATGCTACAACAACACCTTCTGATGGGATAGGTAATCAGTTAATTCATATCATTGCATTCATAGTGCTGCATCTAAAGATATATAATTTCCATTTATGTTGTATCCTTTATGAATGAATGCTCAGGTCAAAGACATCGACCCCCGGTGCCTACTATCAATGTTCCCGTGTCCAATCAATCAAGAAGAGTAGAGAGTAGAGCTAGCAATAGCCAAAATAGCAATGCATTTCAAGAAACCATGGAGCAAATTGACGTCTATGATCACCATGATGAGTCGTTGAATGCTACGTCAACACCTACTGATGTGCTAGGTATTCGATTTATTCATATCATTGCATTTATAGTGCTGCATCTAATGATATATAAATGAATGCTTAGGTCAAAGACATTGCAAACGTGGTCAAACACAATGTTTGCAAGTCTGGAAAAGAAAGCCCGACAATCAAATTCCCATTGAGATAAATCAATTTGGACAACCAGTGTGTAAAAATCAATGTCACTTATAAAGTTTTTTGACAACCATTGCAAGAGATCTCAATCTTTGTCCATTAAACTACGAGGACTGGAGACAATTTCCAGCAAATAAAAAAGAATCCATATGGAATTTTGTGAAGGTACAATATTAAAATTTATTTTTAAATGGTTAAATGAAGCATCTAATTGATATCCTTATTGTCGGTAGAGTAAATTCATGATGTACATAGAATTAAAGGAGTGGACAATGAAGAGACTGGGAAAGGAATGGAAGGACTACAAGTGGGAGTTACAGAAACATTACTTCGTAGAAGATAGTCCATATGCACAACAACTTGAACAAGTTGTTCCCCGCGTGGAAACGTCTCAATGGAAATTTCTTGTGGATTATTGGAGGAGCAATAAAGGAAAGGTAATTTTTTGTATCTATTAATTGATATTTAATTTACCTCACAGATAATTACTATGGAAAATACTGCAATTGTTTTTTCACAGAGGAAGTGTATAACTAACAAGACAAGTAGAAAATTTCAAATGGTTAGCCACACAATAGGAACCAAGTCATTTGCTTGTATGAAATATGATGTAAGTTAGTCAATATTGTGATCCAATTGGACAATTTGGAGACATCCGTTTAAATGATGTTAGCAATAACCTTGTTTGAATGATACGGTTGGAGAAGGAAATAGACAATCCCATTGAGTTTTTTGAGAAAACTCATCGAAAAAAAGATGGGAGCATAGTTGATATTGAATCCACCAAAATTTTAGTACAAGGATTCCTATCCTATAGTATTATGTTACATTTACTACATGGAAACATTTATATGTTTGGTATAAAATTCATCTCCTATGTTCTATTGTGTGTAGGAAAAATTTTCTAAGGTAGGTGACGAGCTGCGAAGAAACCAACCTGATGTTACTTCAGCTAAAATTTATAGGCAGGTTATGGGAGAAGAGAGACCAGGATATGTTCGTGGTTATGGACTTGGACCATCACCTTCTGATATCTGGGGCAAGAACCATAAATCCCGAGAAGCTGATGAAGCACAAAGGAAGCATTTCCAGGATCAGCTTGAATAATAACATATGGAATTTGAAGCTAAAATTCAAGAACAAAATGCAAAAATAGAGCAGATACTAGCCTTGTCTAGAGCAGGAAACAGTCAATAAGCACAACATGTACGCACCGGCCAGGTATGAATACATTTTATACGAGATGTGTGGTATCAATTATTTTCCATGTTGAATTTTGATGGCCTTATGACAAAGATAAAATAATTGTTCAGATCGGAATGAGACATTCAACAATTTATAAGGGACAAGTATGTTTGTATTTGTGTAAATTTCACATCATTCTACGTTTATATAATTTTTTATTTAAATTGTATTTTGTTTATGGGAAGTGTATGTGATGAGTATCACAGATGCAAATGATAAAGTTGCAATCAGTCGAGTATATGCGGTTGACCCCTTGCAAATGGTGGGAGGTGCAATTGTAGGCTCATCATGTGTTGGTGTTTATGTAGAGGTTGTGATGATGGCCAACGAACCTCTAGTCATACCTTTTGAGCAATATCAATATATGGATGAAGTTATTGACAATGTCATAGCATGGACGAAATCACATTTACTGCCAAAGTGAGCATATAGTATTACTTATTATATGACATAATTGAAAACAAAACTAGTATCTAAAGTCGTTTCCATTTGTTGCAGGTCATGAAGTGTAAAGATAGATAATTTCATTCTTGGATACTATGTAGAAAGATGAAAGCTATAGTTGTGTTTCTTTGGTCTACTTTTTTATTAGTACATAACGATACAGATACTATTGTTTCATGTCCATTGTCATAGACAATGTTGCCAAATGACAATCATATTTTTCTTTTAGCTATGAGTAGTGTCTTACCCTCTTGTGTGTGACATTTACACAAAATATTTTGTTTTGACCTGCTGAATGTGAATGTCTTTTTTTGCTTCCTAAGTCAATAGTTCTCTATAAATTTTTCTTTCATAACTTGATCACATGTTGCATGATAGCTTACTAAGTCAATATTTCTCTGAAGAATTGTGCATTTTGTGCCTTCCACAACAAACAACATGTCACTGCGTAAAAGGCCAGTTTTTGGAGATCAGAGGCCATTCTCAAGAGCTAAGGTTGGCAACTCATCTCTTGTGAAAGGCTTCTTCTCAACTCTTGTGAATGACCTTTAATCTCCAAGAACAGAGTTGCTGTTAGGACTCAAAAATGGGATTCCTCACCCTAGAACTGGTCTTATAGGCAATCCAACAAAATGGTACATCCTTACATGTTCTTGATGTATTGCAACCTAGCCAAAGTAGTATCTAAGGTAGTATTGTAGCCTAGCCAAAGTGGTTTTTAGCTATGAGCAGTGTTTTTGGAATCTTGTGTGTGAGATTTACACAACATATTTTGTTGTGGTGATTCGCCTCAAGATAGTTTGTGGTTGAGCTTCTATGATTGCTCAATATTTAGGCTATTAAGATGTCTAAAATGTAACTGAGATATTTTAGTCTCATGCTTCTATGTATCCTAATTTCTCTGCAGAGGTACAACAAGTCCTTTTCAACATTTCCATGGTACAACAAGTCATTTTCAACATTTCCATACTCTGCTTTGGTTAAGTAGTCAAGGAAGAAGCCTCAAGAAATAATGGGTGCTCTTAGTAATATTGGTTCCTCCATGTTCCCTTAATTGTTAAAAAAACATCTACAATAATACCCTTTCTGTAACATGTGGTTGTGATGCAGGCCCTAAAAGCCAATAACTATTGTAATGATCCTCTTCTAAGATCATGTACAGAGAATGACCTTAAATATCCAAGTACAGAGCTGCTGTTAGGACTCAAAAAGGCATGTTTTTGGATATCAAAGGCCACTCTCGAGAGCTAAGGTTGTCATCCCGTCTCTTGTGAAAGGCTTCAGCTTAGCTCTTGTGATTGGCCTTTAATCTCCAAGAACAGAGCTGTTGTTAGGACTCAAAGATGGGATTCCTCACCCTAGAACTAGTCTTACATGCAATCCAAAAAAATTGTGCATGCATACATGTTCTTGATGTATCCTAGCCAACATTGGTTTCTAGTTTTGCTTTGGGTTGTTTTAAGGATTCCTGGATAAGGTATATTTCACTACTTCACTTTGCTTTTTTTTCAGTTGAAGGGGATAGTGAATTTGTTCTAGAAACTCTTCTTGCTTATCAGGGGATAGTGAATCTATTCTTGGTGGCCATGTTAGTATACATTTGAAGACCTGAAGCCTCCTGTTGATCTACATAGTCAACTTGCATGTTTTGTTGTTAGTTGTTTATTACATGTGGTGGTTGCCATGACTGGTGATGGTGTCAATGATGCATCTGCTCTGAAAATGGTAGACATTGGTATTGCCATGGGAATTGTTGGAAATGAGGTAAGTATATTTGCTATATGTCAATTTGTATATCTATCTTCTAGTCTTTTAGTAATTATTATCGATAATGATTTTTTCTTCTCTTTTTATGTGTCAGTCCAGGTTACGAAGGAGGCTTCAGACATGATTCTTGCTGATGATAACTTCAGTACAATAGGTATTGCAGTTGGTGAAGGGAGATCTATCTATAACAACATGAAGGCCTTCACCAGGTTCTGCTCTTATTAATCATTATATGATTTCTTACCTTACTAAAAATCTTTCAACTTATTATGTATAGACTATAGTTTTATGAGAAACCTAGACGACATTGAGTTTGATAACCATCTTTTGCTTTTTACATAATTGTCAAGATTGTCATCTTTGCACCCTTCCTATCATGTGCTTAGTTGTGTGCTTAGCTGAATGTCTACAGCTTTGCTGCATGGCAAACTCTATTCAGTTGACATAATGTGAATGGTACAATTGAAATTATCACCATTTTCGAACTTATTAGGAAAGGTGAGAAGGTGGGTTCTTCTAAGGCTGCCCTTCTTGCCAAGCTCGACATTAGGCCCTTCTCATATGGACTGGTTGTGTTGTCAATTTATGATAGTGGATCAGTATTCGGCCCTGAGGTTCTTCACCTTACTGAAGATGACCTTATTGATAAATTTGGCAATGGTGCTATCTTCCCTGATACTATGTTAACAACATGCTAGTGTTGTAAGTGTTTTTGTCTTACATTTGCATGCAAGTGCTCAACATTTTGCTCACTTCATTGCAGGATCCTGGCAAGTTTGCAGTTGCTGCTGCCCCTACTGCTGCTTTAGGCTATGCAGTTGCACCTGCTGCTTCTACTCCCAAGGTGGAAGAGAAGAAGGAAGAACCTATTGAGGAATCTGATGACCATATGGCCGTAATGCTATCACTACAACTGAGAAGAAGGATGAACTTCATTGCAGTGTAGTTGGTCTACTCCTATAGAAGCTCACAACTACTTGGAATGCTAGAATGGAGCTGTATGTTTTTGTAATAAAATGAGTTTGTATTCCTTTGGGGGTCTACAACTGCAAAATGAGTTATTATCCAGTTAGTGTTCATGTCTACAATATGTACCATATATAGTCATATGTGATGTTGTTGTATTCAATACAAGGGGCAAGGTAAAATGTCCTCCCCATGTAATTATCATTTGATTATAAATAAAAAAAGTTCAATACTTCTGGAATGTGTTCGGCTTCAATTGGCATTCAATTAGAAAACTTGATCATGAGCTACAAATTGACTGACTAAAATCCATAAAAAATTAGTAATGCAGAACTAGTATGTCATTAGTGGCTTTTTTCATAAGGCACTACATTCAATCAAAACCGTTTTATACAACAACATTATACAAACAATGGCATTTGTATAAAAGCCAAATGATGGATAGTGGCTTTTATATAAATGCCAAATGATGGTTTAGTGGCCTTTATGTGGCATTTATTCGAAGCCACAAAAAACAAACATTTAGTGGCTTTTACAACTTAAGCCACTATCTTCCTAGTGGCATTGGCGCTAGAGGCATTTTTTTAAATGTCAACAAATGCCGCTAAACCTGTTTACCGGCTTTTTTTCAGTGGCATTTCTGAAAGGCCATTAATGGGTATTTTTTCTATAGTGTAGGCTATTGACTAGTTGGCGTGTGTGTATCAATTATATCTGATTGAATGTCACCATGCTAAAAGATCTATTTCCACTCCCTTTTATTGATCAGATTCTTGAGAGGCTTGTCTGACATTCTCATTTTTATTTTCTAGACAGGTATTCTGGGTACAATCAAATTTCTATTGAGCCACATGACCAAGACAAGTCCACCTTCACTTGTCTTGATGGAATTTTCACTTACGGTCAGATTCCTTTTGGCCTTTGTAATGCACCATCTATGTTTCAGAGATGTATGTTGACTATTTCTCTGTACGTTGTAGAATGATGTCTTGAGGTTTTTATGGATGAGTTTTTGGTATATGGTGAATCTTTTGATGACTTCCATGCCAATTTTGATAAGGTTTTACAAAGGTTTGAGGACACTCATCTCATTTTGAATTGGGAAAAATGACACATGATGGTGAGTGAAGGGATTGTTTTAGGAAACAAAGTATCCAATAAAGGAACGAAAGTTGACCCAATGAAGACAGAGGTGATCTCTAAGCTTCCTCCTCCATCATAGGTGAAAGGGGTTAGGAGTTTCTTAGGACACACCGGTTTTTATTGACAGATTATAAAAGATTTCTCAAAGACCGCCAAATCTCTTTCCAAACTGATAGAGAAAGACATTGAGTTTGATGTTTATGGGTGATGTTTGAAGGATTTTGAGGTGATTAGTCTTCACACCTGTCGTACAAGCTCCAGATTGGATCCAACCGTTTGTATTAGTGTGTGACGCATCCGACAATGTGGTAGGGGATGTTTTGGAGCAACACAAAGACAAAACCCTGGTTGGCATATAGCATGCGTCAAAAATCCTTAATGATGCCCAACTCAATTACACTACAATTGAGAAAGAACTTATAGTTGTGGTGTTTTCTTTTGAAATTTTTTGTCAATAGTTAATAGGGGCCAAGATGATAGTTTGGACTAACCACACGACTGTAAAAATTTTCTTGCCAAAGAAAGATGTCAAATCTAAATTAATAAGGTGAATTTGTTTGTTACAATAATTTGACATAGAAATCAACAAAAAGGCCGAGACAAAAAATGTGATAGCCAATCATTTTTCTTGGTTGGAAAGAGTGGACGAGATAGATTTAGAGACTGTTGAAGAGTTCCCTGATGAACAATTGTTTGTTATGAAAAACAACGACCCATTTTTTTCAAATATAGTGAACTACTTGGCATGTGGCAAGATACCAGAGGATTGGGGGTATTAAGATAAAAAGAAAATTTTCAAGTCCTTGAGATATTATGTCGAGGATGATCAAATCTTGCTCAGGTAATGTAGGGATGGCATCTATGGAAGTGTGTGCTAGAATGTGAGATTGAGAGCATACCGGCACATTGTCCCTCCTTACCTATTCGGGGACACCATGCTAGCTCAAGGATGGCGGATAAAGTCTTAGGAAGTGGTTTTTACTGGCCATTGTTATTTTAGGATGCTTATAACTATGTTCAAAAGTGTGATGCATACCAGTGAGTAGGCAATATCTCTAGGAGACATGAAATGCCCTTACATAACTTTCAAAAGATAGAGGTCTTTGACTTATGGGGGATTGATTTTATGGGACCCTTTGTGTCATCCAATTATAACCTGTATATTTTTCTTGCAGTGCATTATGTGTCTAAGTGGGTGGAAGTAATTCCATCACGTACTAATCATCTGTATATTGTTTTTAAATTTTTGAAAGACCACATCTTCTATAGGTTTGGGGTTCCAAGAGTTGTGATTATTGATGGGGAATCTCACATAACACATAGGAAATTTGGAGATTTTTTGAGTAAGTATGGAGTGAGGCATAGGATAGGAACCCTATACCATTCCTAGGCTCAAGGTCAAGTTGAAGTCTCTAATAGATAGATCAAAAAAATCCTAGGGAAGGCAGTCTCAATGATCAGGACCAATTTGAGCATGCAGTTGAATGGTGCTCTCTGGGCGTACATGACACCCTATATGACACCTATTGGAACAAACCCTTTTAGGCTGGTCTATGGAGAGCTTTCCATTTACATGTGGAGTTGGAACACAAAGACAAGTGGGCTTTGAGAAAGTTGAACTTTAATCTCGATAGTGCAGGTGACCGGCCTAAATCACACATCCAAAAAGGTGTTGATCTTGATTAGTCACACTCTTAAATTTATAATCCAACACTCATTCCCCAATAACTATTATATGGGGTGTGATGTAGTAATTGGGATCGAATCACAGGGACATGGGTGGTGAGTGCTAAGAACACAAAGCCTTGGCTCAGTCACACCAACCAAAAGGGTAGATTAAGATGGTGTTCATTATAGAATGATGTTTCTTGAACCAAGAAAAGAAAGTAAAAGAAAGTAAGAAAGCAAAACAAGAGAAAAAACAAGAAAAATGTTTTGTAACAAATATGGATGGGAATTTGGATTGGGTTTTACCTACTATGATATACTACTAACATGCACTACTCACACCCATTATATACCCTCAAAAATATTACAAGCAAACATCGTATATGTCTATTTCCTCCTATGTCAATCTTAGGATAGATCTTGATTATAAGGTGTCCTCTCTCTCAAAATGGCAAGCAAACAATCACAAAAATAACCATATGATTATTGTCTTAAGTATTCGAACATTGTCATGCAACTCCATAACACTTGGATAAGATTAGTAATACTCTTTCAAGGTGCTAATAATCAAACATCACATGATGATAGCTAATCATACAAGTGAAGCATTAAGATCAAGTGTATGGGGATAATCTTTGCCAAGATCATATATTCAAATAGATGCAAGTATATACATGTTGGGAGAGTCTTAGTGTCTAATCCCAACCCAAGCTATGAGTTTAGCCACTCATGTTCATGGACAACATTATAGATTTACAACTGGATAGGAACATAAAGAATTGTTGTAAAGAAGGGATTGAAGATCGAGGAGAGGAAGAATTATTCAAGAAGGGGAAGCAAGGGGATACACCAAATATGGATATGGGTGGCCACAACCGATGGTTAGTTTCTCCTTCTAAGGCTTGATGAGGTGATGATGAAGATTTGCTCTCTATCCTCCTTCGGTTGAGGGAGTACTTCAAAGAGCATGCAAGCGGATCGAAACACCAGTAGACTTCGGCGAACTCTTATCCTCCTTGGCTGCCAACTAATGGAGGCAGTGGTCACTGGGGAGATTCTTCTCTAGCAACTCTCTGACGTCCTTGGTGTCACTCCATCCCCTCTAAGTTCACGGGGGATTTCTATTTAACAAGCCCCAGTCCAATGTCCTAGGTGCTTTTGAGAGTGCTTTACTTGCACCACAAGTTCTTCTCATACTTGTCTAGGGGTACATGCTTAATAGTCACGAGTGACCGTCCCTCCAGAGCTTCCATCGATGGTCAAGGCTCAGGTGGCCATCAAATGTGGCCATATACCCAACCATCATTTGTTAGGTTTGCCGAACCACCGACTGAAAAATCTATAGGACCATCACGTGGGGGTTCTGCTCGACCATCGGTTGAGCCTCAGCTGGTTATAGTGGCACCATAAGTTGTTGTCTGGATGGCCATCAGTTCTTGGTCCATCGACAGTTGTACGATTGTGTCCATATGAACATGCACGGTCGTCACTTGACGATCCTGCACGGCCATCATGTGATGAGCGATGGTCATGCAGACTGTTCATGACATCCACCAGTAATGTGAACCGATGGTTGCGATGGCGAATTCTCCAAGATTCCCATCAGTTTTAGGAATTGATGGGAGTCCTTCTCAATAGTGAAATGCCACACTTCCTCGACCATCTGTATGGAATGTTCTTGTTATCCTCAAGGGGGAGTAGAAGGAGTATTTATGTGCAAAACCAAAGGAAAGAGAGTATAAATCCGCATGATGGGAGTAAATAAAAGGTAAGATAAGGCATACAATATCTACAAAATTGGATGTTATCAGTAGGGAACGAAGTGTATGTTGGAACTTAATGAATTTGATGAGCTTAGGATAGATGCCTATGACAATTCTAGGATCTACAAGGATAAGACTAAGAAAATTCATGACCACAATATAATTCATAGGATGTTTACACCAGGACAAAGGGTGCTTTTGTTGAATTCTAGGATGAAGTTGCATCCTAGAAAAATAAGATCTAGGTGGAGTGGCCCTTATGTGGTGGTTAAGGCTTTCCCTCATGTAGAAATATAAATTGATGATGGGGTTGAGTTGTTTCTAGTAAATGGACAATGTTTGAAACATTACTATGGAGGAGAGTTAGTCCATGAGGAAGAGGAGTTGAAGCTTCTTGAGTGTCATTAAGATTCTACATGACATGATCGTCGAGACTAGGATGTATAATAAGGGCACTTTTTTAGAGGAAACCCAATTTTATTTTTTCTTTTGTCTATTAAATCCTTTTTAGGAGTTTTGATTGTTTGAAGTTTGCATTCAATTTATTAGAAGTCACGAAATAAAAAAGGCACCAAGATCATTTTTATTTGGTGTGTAGGCAGTGGAAAAGTCAGTACCACCAATGCACCTATCGATGGCAACAAGGGTGGCATGAAATTCAATAGTAGAATCCATCATCATTTCAGCACCATCGACCAAAAAGTCAGTCGAATCGAGTTTTGTGCCAAAATCATAGGAAAAGTGTTACAACTGTTTGGTACCATCGACACATCAGTTGGTGGCATCGATTTCTTATAGAGCTGAAGTCAAAATCCCTGTCAAAAGTCAGTACCACAGACAAGATTTTCAGTAGCACTGACAGTTTGAGAGTTCCCCAGGTTCAAGATGTCGAGGGCGATCAACATTTAAGCTTATCGAATTTTGATGCAGTGATTTTTGTCTGCTTTTTACAAGCTATTTTTCCATGTATTTCATGCATAATTGCTAATTTAGATATTATTTATGAATTGTTTATCGTCAGTAGCTTGTGACATACGGTTTCATCAAACATTATATATTCTCGCAAAATTATATTGATTGATCAGATTTATTTGGACTTGTATTATATATTTATGTATTTTAGGCAATTTGGGTAGTTTTGAGTCATCTCGGTACTTTTGATAGTCATGTCATGGGAAATAGGAGGAGACGACTACTTCCTAGACAACTCGGGCACCTTCTAAGGCATGTTTGCGGTCGAAACATAGTAGCTTGCAACGATCGTTAGAGGGAGTCATCCAGATCATCTTCTGTAGGGTTTTTTACTAGTTCTCTAAAGTTTTCTTCATTATCTATTTTTCCATTTGTGTATGAAATGTAGAAATCATGTGGGGCTAATACTCTAGTTCCTTAGGACCCAGGAATAGTCCAATTTTGCATTGTAATTGCATTATGATTTAGTATATATATATGTTTTTCCTTATTTTTCTAGACATAAATCCATGATTGCCTCATGAATTGACTATGCATGATCACCATAGCTAATTTCTCATACCATTAATTGCTTCCAGGGAGGGGTTAAGGGTTAGATATGTCATATATTTACATAGTCTATATCATGCCTTGAGAGAGGGCATATAACTATGAAGTGTATTGCTTAGATGATTCGCTAAAGCACCTAGCTAATAGTTAAATTGCTATGAGAGTAGGATCTATATTAGAATAGGTAGTGAATTATGCTATGAGAGTGGGTTATTTTTGCTACAGGTCCCTTGGTATAGGGTTAGGATATACATATTAATGAATGATGTTAATTACAATGTGAACCATGATAAAACTGTAACCTAAGGAATCCATCCAAACCATGATCTTAAACCCATTAATTTAGCTTGAAATTCTTGTAAATAGTTCAATTAATCAACCAATCACTTTTTTCATCAAGTCTAGATAATTGAATTACAATTATTAGTAGTTTCTAGATAACATTTCCTTGAGTTTGATATTCGGGCCTCATAGCCTATACTACAGGATATGTGCACTTAAATTTTATATGTGTGGTTTACACACATCACCACCTATGGAAAGAATAATGAGATAATAATTCTTAGTAGGGGTTTCACTTTGGCTAAGATGAAAACTAGTACAATTTGGAAAACCCCAATGAAATATGTGTTCATACTTTTTGGCATTACAATTGATATTAGATCAAGATCATCTATACATGTGATAGCTTAACTTTGAGCCAAGAAGGCCATCCATGTAGAAAGGGATAACTATGTATACGAGACTAGGATTTTTGGCCATAGAGAAAATGTTCCTAAAAGGAATTTTTGGGCATCCAATATAAGTGTGGTGCACCTCCTTTTTAGGTATCACATCAATAGGTACACTAGAGTTCAACATGATACACCTCACTAGGATGGTTGAGGTTGTGTGTGAAAGAGAACAAAGAATGCAACTAAGGGTCACATCAGTTTGTAGGCACATGCATATTTATCAAAACATAGTATATATTGGGGATATGTGCTCTGGAATTATTAATGGTTTCAAAGCTAGTTCCTCTCTAGTAGGTGGGTCCTACGTAGGCATGTGATCCTCTAGTCTTGAGTTATGTGGCCATATATGATGCAAAGGATATCCATCTTGTATTATCCACCTTTGTGTTGTTATGCATAATAGCAAAAAGGTATACATGATCAATTGTAGGTTAAATGGATAGAAGATCACGAGGCCTTATAGTTTATCCTTGATGAGGTTGTCATGAGTATAAGTAGGTCCTAATATAATATCCTAGTATTTTAGGTCTTAAATAAATGATCTTAAAATAAATTAGGGCACTACTTATATCAAGAAGATGAACCTCATTTTAGGTAATCCATCAATAGGTACTTTAGTATCAAGCATGTTCATCTCAGAGTAGTACTCAGATGGGTGTTGGGAAGTTGAACTTAGGTTGTTCATGAGTGAGGAAACAACATGCAACTAAGATGACAATCATATTTCTTGAAACACCATTAGATCCTATGGACATGGGCTCTAGCATTACAAGATGAAGCCACCCTTTCTCTAATATATATGAAGGCATCTCAATGTGCATGGTGCATTCAATGCCTACCCTAATATGTGGAAGAGAATGACATATAGTAGAAATCTAATGATGATGTGAAGAACTAAGTGTTTGGAATCCTAACATCCTAGGATCTCAAAGCTTCCAGAATATGATCGGAAAAGTATTGATTAATACCCATATTTATAAGGTAGGCCAACTTTTTAAGGATCTAACCAATAGGAACTTTATGCTTAATCACAATCAACCAAGAGTAGTATTATGATGGCTGGCCTAGCATGAAAGTTTCTTGAGTTGTGTGTGTGATGATAAATTTCATGATTAAGGATAGTGTTGTCATGTAACATAAATTGTCTTTTTGAAACTCTACAATATCCTAATTCTAGGGTTTGAGCGTGTGATTGTACTAGATCTCAATTCCATGCAATAGGTGTGGCAAGATATGTCCATATGATATGTTGATATAGATATCTATGTTGAGGCAAGATAGACTTACCCTTACAGTAGAAGTCATGTATGGGATATAGGCGTACATGTTGGTTAAGTATGCCCAGAGAGCCAATCGTGTGATGATTGCAATGGCTTAACTTGTAAAAATGATTTGATTATTGATAAAAGGAAATATTTTAATTTATTCTATTTAATTTAGTTATGAGATAATGATGTAACATTATAAATGTCTAGAGAATTATATTACTCAATGATGTATGTATTCAAGTTACTGCCCTTGTGGATGAGATCATATGGATGTTAAGAGTACACATACATATTCTCATTATGTCCCTGATAGATTGTTATTATGGAAGGTTGATAGACAAAAATGATACATAAGATCAGAGTGTGAGTTGGTTCATGACTAAACTCATCAATCATCATATGGAAATATCAAACCAAGTAGACATATACATGTTAGAGAACAATATATTGGACAAACCCATCGTGAGACAAACACATGGAAGCCATCATCATGGAAGTCATAATCATGTCTCACACTAATGGTGGTGGTTGTGGTTCTTAGACCTGAAATCATTGCACCCATCACATGTTGTTGGGTACACTCTAACATCATCAAATGCAGTCCTGAAACATGGCTTGTAATACAGGTGATGATTGGGTGACTTTAACACATGGGGATTGAAAGTGAGTGATAAATATGGGATTTGTCCCTCCTACTAGAGTGTGATGTCCTAGGCCTCTTGATTAGCGAGACTCAAAAATGCATGGCCATGCACATATGAATCAATATTTGGTATTTTACATATATCCCAGACAGTCTGCTCTTGCTTCAAGAAACAAGATTGAATAATAATGAGGGTGACTGCTCCATGCCTCTAGTTCAATCTGGACATCAGCGACAAAGGAACTATACAAATACTGCAACACCATACACAGATTGTAGGTTGAAGTTATTCTCCAACTTTCCATTTAATTGGGTAGCATTGATGTGCGACTAGGCACCTCTCATTGCTTGTGATGTCATAAGTGTTATGGACATTCACTGCCAATGTAATATGCAACCTATATGGTCAGACACATAGGTCTTGACCTAGAAGAGGATTTCCAATCTGAAATGAAAATTAAATTAAGTATTAAAGTGTTTAGATATTTGATTCATGCAACAAATAGGCTAACAACACTTGCAAACACCCATCTCAGTGTTGAGATGGCCGTTTGGAAGTGCCAACTGGCCGTCTTAAGTGTTGAGATAGGCGTCTGGGGAGTTAGGCCTATTATGAGTTCAAATTGGCAAAGGAAGTGAATCGACCAAATAGACCGACTTGAATCGGGTCACCAGACAACCGTATGGGTGATCAAGATAGCATATCACATGGGCAAGATGGTATGATTCAGCCAAGGGAAGGTTCAAGATATTTCCTAAATCATTTGAGTTGTACATTACTTGTTGTGCAAGGAAATTAATTGGAAACAAATTGCCAATTTTGTATACAACTCGGAAACAACCAAACAGTCATTTGGGTTGTGTCAAACGACCATATGGCCTTCCAGTCTGGGCTGTCACATTTTGCAAAAATTCTAGAATTGTAGTGAAAATTTGATGTCTTCCGGTCCCTTCCACTTCCACTTCGACTGGGAACCTGGACTAAAATCCCTCCTATAAATAGAGGGGTATTGGGGGCTTCCCAAAGTACAACACAAACAATTGAGAGTTAGCTGCTCTTACAAATGTTGTCCTCTCTGGTTGTGGTAATCAAGAGATCCCACGAAAGTCCTACCTGACTAGGTTTGGATAGCCAAAGGGAGAGAAACAATTGAGTTCATTATTGTGGGAGAGCAGGTTGGTGACTAGTATGCCAGTGGGAGGGAAACTCCTTCCTATCCAGTCTATCAAGATGATAGAAGTTTTGGGCAGTCCATGTGGACTTCTCTAGAGGTGGGAGGCTGTTTTCTGCCGCTAAGGATGACATCGTCAACCAACATTCTATGAAAAGAGGAGTTGCTGAAGAATATGAGGTTTGTGGCTGTAGTTTGTGGTGCAGACCAGAACGCACAACAAGTTTGATGAGTCCCAGTGCAACCAATATTTAGAGTTGCGCATCTATGATGATGACGATTGTCATTGGACTAGCTCCAAGACTAGGTATATCCTCGAATCCATCCTTCCTATCTTATAGTAATTGATGTGATCCATTGGTCATGGGAAATATGGTAGATAAAAATTGTGTTTCTGCTGCCTATATCATGGCCATATTTTTCAACTATACAATGATCATTTTGGGCATGCACTGAAATGGGTAAGAGATTATGAGACCATGTAGTGAAGTCTTGAGAAGGACATCAACATGCTACTTGGAGGTCTTTGTAATTTACCATGATTTTAGACCTAGGTAAAATGATTATACTTCCCATATCAATAAGGTAATCCTCCCATCACCAAGAACTATGTGCTTATATGTTCTTGGTATGGACTAATACTAGGATCAATAACCTATTGTGATGTTTTCCTAGGTTTTGCTCCAGTGAGGAAAAATCATGTATCTAGGGCATGTATTGGTCCATGGGGCCAACAACACTTTCAATCATAGATCTCTCACAACATCACTACCAGATCTCAAGTCAGAGTTTCGGTTTTAGGAAAAAAGCATAACAACCAGTCCTAGCTCCTTAGCCAACATACCTGTATGAGTGTATTCACTCCCTGAATATGAGATTCAATGTCTACCTCTGCTACTAGGAGAGAACATGATCTACTTCAACAATTGGTGAATATTCTTAGTGTTTAAACCAAAACTACTCCTCAAACCACCTTTCTTCTCTGCCTCTAGTCGGCTCCAAAACTTGTCTTCTTTTCCCCCTTTCTCCCATATCCCTTTCATCTCAAAGAACCTACAAGATCATTAAGATGGGAGTCATGGGAGTCTAGGTGTCAAAATTGGTATCTATGCCAGTTCCCCTCTAGTACAAGTAGGCCCAATTTGGGCATGTGATTCACAATTAAGTAATACAAGATGGGCATGTAGAAAGGGCTATCTACATGAGTTGAAATAAATTATCCCTTGTATTATAGTCAAAAACGTGATATGTGTTTGCATGGGACATTATACTAAAATCTAGAAGATATTATGAGCCTAAATGGTTGAGCCTTGATGAGAAATCAACGATCTAATTATTGGATACTAAAACATCCTAGAATTTGAGGACATTGATAGATGAACTTAAAGGAAATGATTCCATTGTCCATAAAGCAAGTTTCACCTCCTTTTAAGGGATCCCATCACTATTAACTCTATGGTTAAGCATGCATGTTTCAGATTTGTACTAGGATGGGTGACCTAAAGGGAAGGTTTCTTTGATTGTGCATGGGTGTACATGGGATATGTGGCTATGCATTGATGTCAGGAAGATATCATGAGGCCAAATAGTTGAGCCTTGATGAGAAGTCAAGGATCTAATTAGGGAGACTGAAACATCATTGAAGTTATTAACTTAGATAAAATGATCTTAAACAGAATGATTGGATTGTCCATATAACAAGGTGCACCTTTTTTTGATGGATCTCATCACTGATAACTATAGGCTAACCATGCATAGCCCAGACTTATACTAGAATGGGTGACCTAAAAGGAAGGTGTCTTAGGTTGCTGATGAGTGAGGAAAACGTATGTATCTAAGACTTGTTCTAGGAAAAAGTATGTATCTAAGACTTGAAATTCTATAAGATAATTTCTCTTAAAGCTTGTGCTTTACGTATCTAGTGCCATATCATCAACATTTCTTTTTGTACACGTGCAGACCCAAAGGCCGATTTTAGGATGTTGGTTTTGTGATTTTTCATTACACATAAAACAAGTAGATTTGGGGAAAGATTGTAATTTGAAGTTCATATCCATGATGAGACATGCTCGTAATATAAAATCATTTTTGATATTCCATTACAAGTTAATACTATACTTTTCAATTATTATTTGTAAATTATGATACCATAAATTTATATTTTAGTATCTATTTTAGCTAAAATTTGAATATTATGATATGTAGGATCTTCATTAGCTTTGTATAATATATATGTTGATGTTATAAATGCTTAATATGCACTATGAAACCCTAACTATTGTATATTATTTGTGGTCTATATTAAATTTATTATTCTCCATTACAAAGTAGTAAGATGTCAAACTACTTTCAAAATTCTAAATATGATGTAATTCCCAATTATTATATAAGTGTTAAAATGATTTCCATACCCCGACTTCTATGATTAATTTTACAAAGCAACCTTATATGAATGTTTTATGGAATTTTGGAATATAGTTCAAAATAATGTTATCGATTCATTTTAGCAGATGTGTTGGTCAATAATTAAAAATAATCAGACTACAATAATTGGAGGAGTCATACAAAACTAACTTTGAATGAAGTATTTTTGGTTTTTATTGAAATAATCAAGGATAAGTAAAAATTATTTTTTGAGTGGTCAAATATTACTGGTTAGGCTAAGGAATATAACCATATGGAACTAGTGATACTTTTTCTACCATGAAAAATCATTTTTATGAGTTTCATGATTCTTGTGGAACTAATTATATGCATTGACAAGGAGGTTGTTTGAATTGTTAAGAAGAGTTATAAAGGAATCCTTTTATGAATAAGGAAGTTTAGTGTCTGAGGAAGGAGGATTTAAAACCTGGGTTCATTTAGATTAATGGTTTGGAGTAATTAGTTGTTGATGTTGGCAAGTAATTTACATAATGTTTAACTAATGTTTGACTTTGGATGATTGTTTGAGCAATTATTGTGACAAATATGGCATCCAGACTCCTAGATACCACTTTGGGCATGCCAATTAGATGAAGGTCTTTTGGGTGACTTTACATCTTGATTGGGAACTTCTCCTTTCATCTTCCACCTCATTCTATCAAATATAGAAATGGGATGAAAAACTACAAATCTATCTTGACCTACCCAACCCACACTAGTTGTAGTGATTGTGAAACCCCAACATAGAAGATATCTCTAGAGATTTTAGGAGATATGATCAACCCTTGACTAATTCAAAATGTTATCTTATAGTGACAAAATAGTTTCTAATCGAATGTTGTTACCATTTTTCTTTTCAATAGAGGTTCATGAATAGAAGGGGGAATTGAGCATTTTATTAGGGTTTTGAAAGGGAAGTTACAATTGTACTTATTCCTAAGAGTGGGTAAGGCTTCCTAGTATAAGGAGTTTCCTCTACCATAGTCATTGAATCCCATATTTTATGAGTGAAAGAAAACCTTAAAATTGCACCTATGTGCATTTAAGGATCTGATGAAGATGACATACATGATTCTAAGATCCTAACAAAGCATTGCATGGCCCAACATTTATGTTTATAAAATATTTTATTATTTCCCTATTTTAGGGTTTACATTGACTATATATGACAACCATGATCTCCCCACACCTTTGTTCCTTGAGCCCCTAATCAGGACGTGAGCACCAATAGTTTGTGGAACAAAAGGATGAGTAGTTTTAAGGAATATCCACGTGATGAGTATGCCAAGACCTCTTATGGATTCTCATCAAAGGAGATACAATAGAGTAGAACATTGTTTTATGAAATCATAGCCCTTATTTTCATTAATAAAAAAAGACAAGTTTACAAATGGAAGCCCATATAGATACTAAACCATATTCCCCTGGAGGACCCAGTTTAGTCCTCATCCAAACTCGAGTTTGTAAGCCTTTGGGTTGGGACATATGCTCATTTTTTGGCCAAATCATTTGAGGACCACAAGGTTCTACTCAATCCCTAAATTTAGATAGATCTTGAAGATGATCAAGAACTTGATAGGATAATTGGATGGTATGAATTTATATACTTTTTATTGGTCAAAATAGGCCTATGAATACATACAGTTAGTTTTTGGTTTTGAGACACTTATGAAGTCATAACTGATGTCAAAGAAGTATATGTTAATTGGGCATGGTTTTTTCTTATAACTGACATGTTTGGAAATATATAACTAGGATTATGACAATTTTGGACCTTGACAATGCTTAAATAATGTTCACTAACCCTAATCTTAGTATTATTTCCAATCTTATTTGAAATGAATCTACATAAGCCTAAGGTGTTGACTTTGTAATATGTAATAATAAATAGGGTAAGGGACGATTTGGATCCCCAAAATGAATATGAACATTAACTAGGTCAAACTAATCTTTAAGAATGATAATATAATGCATTGTAAATGATTTGATCATGTTGGCTAAAATTTTGTGACTCCAATATTGAATAATATTGAAACAAGGTAGACTTATGTTTCTCTTTGGACTGATTATTAGTATTGAATGTTATTCTTATATGTTCCTCTTGAAAATATTGACTATGTATTCGGTTGAGATACCCCATTATATTTTAAGAAAACATTTGACTTGTCACATATACTTTGCAAAGAAAAAAGATGAACATAAATATTGATACTAGTGTACCACCACTTGTTAATAGCCCATCGAATAGTGATAACATCTATGTTATTCGATAAAAAAATTCCCCCTTCTGGTTTAGTGGCAGTATCATGTATTACAACCTTCCCCATTATTGTATGAGAGTCACTCTTGCATATATATGCATTCCCCTTTTGTGTTCAGTGACATCTATGAGACATTCATTCACAAATAGAAAACTTAAGCTGAATATTTAACCTCTCATTAGTGGTACATGGAAACACATACTAAATCAGAATATTTTCAAATAAATTCTATTTTGAATCACGTGTTGTTTATTTCATTATAAGTCATGCCAAGTTTCTATTTATCAGATAAATATTTTGATACTTTAAAAGTGTGCCATTATGTTTGCATTGATTATAGTTCTATATATTTTAGGATCAAATATAACAAGGATACATGTTCATGAGTCGTGATGTGTTATCAGAAATTTATAGGTGGATGATGTTGTACATACTATAAGATAATGCACATAATTATTTACTATCTACCGTAAACATGTAACAAAACAATGATATATACTCAAGTAACTCTATCAGATATGTGAATTGAATATTGTTTAGTGGTTTCTAATAATTCATGTCACTTATGAAAAGTCTCTTGTTGTGCATAATGAAACTTTGATATGAGTGGTTAATAGTTTGGGTCAAAACTCTGGTAAGTTATAGTTGGTATAGGACCATGAACAACACATTATCACCTAGCACTCATGACACAGTTATTAAGTAACACTCAAAATCTGAACAGTTGGAAACCAAAAGTATCTTGTCAATGTTAGACTTAGCTTTCTCGATTAAAAACAAATATTTTCTAGAACTAGGTGGTTATTTGCATAATATTGGAAGTTATTTTCTTCTTGTTTTAATGATGTGTGTATGGGAGGCAGGTATAGTATGGAGTCCAATCCTGTAAATTTGACTACAACATGTAAATATGGTATCTACTCAAGTGCAAACTGTGGTCTTACTATTTGTGTAGATGACATGGAACTAGACTTCCATATGTTAGTGGTAACTTGAGTTTTTGTTTTGGATTCTTTTGTAATTATTATTTTGGTTTTTCCACCGTATATTTAAATGATGGCTAGGTGTCCATATGACTTAGAGAAATATGTGTAACATAATTATACATGATAGTGCTTAGATGATAGATGTGGTATCTAGATTATCTAGAACCATGATGAAGGTTAGGATAGAAAATATCCTAGTAAAAATAATCTTCATTGATGATAATATGAGCTTGTTATATGGTAATCTAATTTTAAATGTGAGGATTTAGGTATTGTTTGAATATGTAATATGAGTTTGGGTCTTGAAACCCTAGCTAGTCTAGTATCATATATGATTCAATTAGCTTGTTTGTTTGTGCTACATATATCTAGTGGGTTTTCATGCATGCATGAAGTAAGATTTTAGAAGAGGATGTATGATCAACATGGGACTTAAAATTTCTACAAAGTAGGATCTCTAGTACAAAGCATTTGATAGGGTGAACTCAAGAGAGGGTGAATCTAACTTGGGAGAATGTCAGAGGACCTAACCTATGAAGTGTCTGAAATTTGAGATTTGTGAGATATGAAATATGTGATAATGACTCCCTATCTAGAAAACTTCTGAGTATATGAGCTATGCCAACTATTTTTTTGTTCTATGAAAATGTCAAACCCATGATTTTCTAAAAGGACCAATTCCCCAAGACAAGGGCCATTTTAATATATACATATATTTATTTATTTATTTATATTTATATTTATATGTATATATATTTATACATATATATGTATATATATGTGAAATTCCACTGGGTGAGGGAGATGTACCAAAATAGTATAGGAAGAAAATGATGTGTGATATTCATGATGAGCCTCAGATTTAGGTTAGTGTTTCCATGTGAAGGAATCTAGTGGGTGTACCCACTTTTGGGACTTTATAGATTATTTTGATATGGGTAGAAATGATGTGGTTTGAATTCATGTTGTGTATTTATTTGATCTTATCTTGAATGGTGCAATTTTATGATGTTTCTCTTCAAGCACATCTAACATAGTTATCAAACCTCGAATGCTATATTGACAATGATGTTGTTCCTTGAGTATGTGAAATGATATAATTAAAGCCAGTTGAGATGAGAATAAGATAAATGTGTGATCAGCCAATCAAATAAGCTTGACATAACATGTATAGATGGTACCATACTTGTAAGATTTCATTTTGAAATATGATATTTGATTTTAGGAAAAGTTTAGATCATAGAGTGATTGTTCATTATGTATAATGATTAAATCTCAATTCTAATTAAGGATAATGAATGTATGATCATAACTAGTGATCATTAATAATTTTAGGTTAAACCCTAAAATATGCACACTTTAAATGTAACCACCTAAGATAATGAAATAATATTAAACCATTTCAATAACCTTATGTTGAGTTAATTAAAATGTTGAAAATGAAATTCCAATGAAGGTGTGGTGAATGTCATATCCTTACTTTTTAGGTTAAAATATACAAAGTTTCCTTAGATGGATAATTAATAGAATATTGGAAGTATAGTATAAAAATGAGTTCCATATTATTGGATGGATTGAGAAATATTTTTTGATGATGATATTTAAATAATTGGATAAGTTTTCAAGAGAAAATCATGTCATATCTAAGTATTTTTATTTTTTATTGATCTAATTAAGGTCACAAGATAGTTTATTTTTATCGTTGGTCATATATAACATTTTGGACAAATAAGTATAACCATATGGAATTATAGATACTTTTTTTGCCATTAAAATGACTTTTGATTCGTTTTTGCAAAATATGGAACTAATTTGGACATGATAAGGAATTAGTTTGAATGGTCAAGAAGAGTTATCATGGCTTCCTTTTTGTTAAAAAGTAGTTTACAGGATGAGAAAGGAGAGTTCACATTTTATTTATTTGTTTTAGTTATTAGGAGTTATAAATTTTTGAAGTTAGGATGCAATTTTCATAAAGTTTGTCTAGTGTATACTTTGGATGATTGATTGAACAATTATTGTGACATATATGTAGTCAGTACTCTAGATTCCACATTGAGTGTGACACTTAGATAAAATTACTTTAACTGGCCCTTCAATCTTGATATTGGGTCCTCCCTTTATCTCACACATCCTATCATATATAGAAAGGGGATAAAAATGCAAATCAATTCTTACCTACCCAACCCGTACAAATTGTTGTGAGTGTGAAACGCTAGCAAGGAATATATCTCTTTGGAGTTTGTGGGGGTTGATTGACCCTAGACTTGAAGATAATTTTGTCTAATGGCGGTATAATGGTTTCTTCATCCAATGTTGTTCTCTTTTCCATTTTCAACAAAGGTTCAAGAATAGACTAGGTTATTTAGGGTCTTGTCATGGTTGCAAAAGGGAAGTGGGGATTGTACTAATCCATGGAAGTGGTAAAAAGGTGCATGGTACAAGGAGTCTCATCTTACCATGGTCATCAAACCCCATCTCTACATCCATGTGATATAGCCTCAAAATTTCACCTACGAAGACATCTCTTTCCCACTTTTAGGCTGCACAAAGGACATTCCCCGTGGTGAGCCCGCCACTCATTCATTGCACTCTTCCTTGTCCTAACTGATACTGCAAAATGGAAACACGAGTTGCTTCAAGACATGATGATATCATGCGGAGTCTGATACATCTTGTGACTTCTTGTCAAAGAAGAAAACGTATGGAGCATCGTGGTTCATGAAATCATACTCTTGCATTGCATAGAGGACAAAGGATGAGTTTTAAAATGGAAATAATGGATGAGGGCTAGCATATCCTAGCTGGGATGTCCCCTGGAGGACCCATTTTAGGCCTAATCCAAATTTTCTTTTAGTATGCCTATATGTTAGGAAACATGCATACTTTTATGACAAATAATTTTAGGACCACAAGGTATCTTCTAACTATTCATTAATTTTTTAGATGTTACAATAACATAGAACTTTCTAGAACAATTGAAATAATATAAATTAATATTATATTTTGATCAATAGAAAGAGACTTATAAACATTTACACTTAGTTTTGGGTTTATAAACTATCATGAAGTTATAACCAAAAGATAAGAAGTATGTATGCATTAGTCATGTTATTATTTTAAACTGGCATGTTTGAAAATATGAAACTAATAAATGACTATTTTTGGGCTTTGATGATGGTTAAATAATGTTTAGTGACCCTAATTTTAGTGTTTTTATCAACCTTACATGAAATGAATCTATCTAACCCTAATAATGATGTAACCCAATGGTTTTTACTTTGGGATATGTAATATGAAACAATGTTAAGGAATGGGTTAGAATGATCTCCAAATTGAATATGAATAAGAATAAACTTAAAATAATCATCTATAATTTGAGTGTACCCGATGATATATGTGTTCATCAAGTTGTAGGATTATGAACCAAGGTACACATATTACTCTTTGACTTGACTATTCCTATTGAATGACATTCATGTATGTATCATCTTGAAAATATTGGCTATGTATTTGGTTGAGATACCTTTCTCTCTATTGAATAACTATTAGATCTATTACATACAAATAAAGGAACATTGATATTAATGCTAGTGTTTCACTACATGTTAATAGCTAATGGAATCATGATAGAATTTCTATTTTTTTTTTAAAAAGCCTTACCCTTTTGGGTGAGTGATACCCTCATATATAATATTATCCACCATCTTGGGTGAGTGGCACTCTTGCATATAACAACCTTCCACTTTTGTGTTAAGATGCATATTTTAGAACTTCTTTCGCACCTTAAAAAAGTGATATGGATGTTTAACTAATGAATCCCTTAATTATTTCTTCATTTTGTGTTATATTAGAATATTCACACATATAGGTTTCATAGTGCATGTATTTCTTGATAAATAGTTTTTTATGTCAAATGCACTTATGGATGCTTTTGGAATGGTTTTTAGGTGCCATGATCATTAAATAATGGAAGGGAGAGAAGGAAGTTGATCCTACGACTTCCCCATACTGTAAAGAGTTCAAAGTAAGTCCATGAGAACCCGCAACGTACCCCAAAGTAACCAAGGATCAAATTTGAACAAGAAAGCACTATGGATGACAAAGTTAAAGACCCAAGTGTGTGAAGAAACCCCATAACTAGCCACTGACATGATATAAGATTCAAGGTTACAAGAGAATGTTAGGTTTTCAAGGAAGCAAGACATTCAAGACGCCATGACCATGAACTTCAAAATAGTTGGGGCATGTCACAATTCCCATGGTCATACTATCCACCGCATTCATGGGAGTGTATACCCTAATAAAAACATGCTCAAGACCAAGACTCCCTCCTCTTCCACTCACAATAATCATGCCACTCACCATGGACATGACATTATCATGCCACCATGGTTGTTCTACCTAACCCATTTCTCCTTTTCCCCTGACATTTTCCCACTTCTATCACGGTTGTTTTCATCAACCAATACCATTCCTAAACAACCCACCATGGTCTTGGTACCCACCATGACTGTGGTATGCACCACGGTCATGCTACCCACCTAACACTAGTTCTTCCAAACACTATTTTTACCATTATACCCCACTTAACCCTAGGCTTCAAAGACCAATATATCGATACATTGGTGGTGGCTAGTAGTTGGGGTCAACACTCATTAGAATTCAAGACTTCCACCTACCATTTACCTATTCTCGTTTCCAACTAGTGATCATGTGTAGCCAATCCCCATTTGTGGGTTTTTTAGGAACAAAATATGTAACTATGGTACCATTTTGGGAAATATTAAAGCATGATGCTTTAATTTTATTGCCGAATTCCTATGTTAGTACTTATTCCCTCATCTTTCCTCAATCTATGGTGATTGATGTATGAATACACCTAAGGTATAGAGTAATGAATGAATAGGGGGTATGGAAGGGAAAACTCCTAATTGTAACTATTGTATCCTTATCTAATGCTCCCATTATCCTTCTTTCCACTAACCCTAGATGTGATATCTAAGTATATAGCCATGTTTCTATACATGAACTTATTAAGGAGCACGTTTACTGGTTTTCTGGGAGGTAAAAGAGGTAAAATATACTTCTTCTACATCCCACACTACCCCTTGATACTAAGTGTATTAGGATAATCATGCTTAAAAACCCAAACTTAGATGATCTATATTATAATTTTATGTATCCCTTTGTCAAATGAACCTCATAAGGATGGATGGGAAGTGATAGGGACTAGTTCCCCTATTCACTCATATTCCATCCATCTTCAATAAATAGAATAGGACTCCCACTCTACATGATACCTTCTTGTTTGGTTTGGTAGCATAATTGTTGGATAATGCGTGTAAATGTGACCCTTTACATGGTTGATGGTTGCATATCCCCCAAAGGGCCTATTAACACAATTAACTTCATAAACCCTAAACTTGTTCTCATGTTAGTTGGATTCTCTTTCATAATTGGTTTGTTGCTTTCTCATGCTAGTTAGTCTTTGCTATATACTTGGTTCTTACTTAGTGATTGCCTTTGTAAGGTTTAGTTGTTTAATTACTTAATTATGTTAGTTTGTCTTGTTTATCTAGTTTCTTATCTATTAGTTGCTAATTATAAATTGACATTGTTAGTGTCACTATTATTTGAATGATATAATTTCTCTTCATTGTCAGTGTTAGCCTAGTTTAGTGGGATTCTATTCTTTTTCTTAGTTTCATTATCACTTTCTCTCTTAGTTTCTTAAGGTTTCTCACCATAGGTGGTTCCACAACTTAACAGCTAAATCAAAAATTAGGGAGAGATAACAAGCATAACATGGAACTGATCATAATATATAACATTCTACATTAAAAATTATAAATTCTAAGGTATCACAGTAACATACCTCCCAAAAAACAAACCACTAAGGGGAATTAGCTACACATAATCAAAAAAAGAATAAAAGAAAAGGAGAAGATTTAGAGAAAGGCCATAATTGTCAATGGGGAGCCTCCTCCTTCATCTCCCCCAGTAGATAGCTCAGGCTCCTCCTCTAAGAAGGTGTAACGACATCAAAAGTGGAAGAGGAATGGTTAAATCATAGAAAATGAGGTTTTTGGTATTGAAGGTGATAAATGGGAGAGAGAATACGGTAGATAGGAGTTAGGTGGTAGAAATGAATGCCCAAGGGAGCTAACCTTCGAATCCTATCTTCCACTAGTGTTTATATAGTGGTCTAGGGAGTCTAGGAATAAGTGGGGGGAGATGGGAAGATCAATGGGTAAAGTAGGTAGGGTGTAGGTAGCGACAATCCTGGAGGACAGCATGGTCATGGTCGCAAGTTGGTGGAATATCTATGACTATTTAGAATTCTCATGGTGATTTGGTGGTGGATTTCGTAAGCTTATAAGAGTAAATTTATGTTGGCATCATGGTTGTGGTGAAATGATGGTATGACGTCTGTGTTGAGTAGCATGATAATGTTAGGTGAGAGGGGGGAGTCATGGTCTTGAGCATTGTCGAGTTATGGGATCTTGTACCACAATAGTAGTGCTAGTACAACCATGTTGGGCTTGAAACGCCATGATCATTTTAAAGAATGTGATCATGGTTGCTTTAATTTCTTGATTCCTTGAAAACTTAGAATTCCCCTATAATCGGGAGTCTTGTAGCACGGCCTTGGACCATTACCACAACTATTTTTGAGATTTTTCATGCACTTGGGTCTTGAACTTGGCGATCAATAGTGTTTTGTTTTCTCAACTTTTATCCTTGTCATGTTGTGTAGGTTGGGGTGTTATTAGCCTCAATATTGACTCTTCTAATGCTAAAAAATTCCTAGGATCAACCTCCTCACCCTTCCATCAATTAGTGATTATGGTACCTAAAAAACATGCAGAAGGCATCCATAAGTGTGTTTGACAAAAAACACAATTTATTTAGGAAATGCATGCATTATGAAACATATATATTTGAATAATGAGAAATATGCAGAATATTAAGAGACAATTAAGGGCTTCATCACCACCCAATGCATAAAACATACTTATCCTCCAATATGCTCCAATTAAACATCTCTTTCCAATTTTAAAAAAGTAAGAAACTAATTTGGATTAGAGATAGCAAGTTCATATTTTTTTGCTTGTGATCACTAAATATGGTTGAAGACATACCTAGAATGTGATGATGTTCATAAGACATACCTAGAATGTGATGATGTTCATAAGAGAGTACTAATTTATGTATGTTGGGTAATATAGAATATTCAGAGTAAATGGGTATTTGATAAGATCAAATCCTCACTCAGCAGGCTACTTATGCTCATTAATGATTGAATAGCTCAATTTAATATTATTTGGCCTTCATCTGACAACAGGGCACTAAACCAAGTGAATATCAGTTGGAAGATTCCACAACAACACTCGATCACAGTTGATGTTGATGCACAAACAAAGAGAGAAAAGGCATCAATCTTTATGGCTGCTACGTATCAGAAAGAAAGGTAGATGGCTATGTAGGTGGACTACAACAATATAGACAATCTCAAATCTTTGTGTTGAATCTTAGACATGTACTAGTGTTGGAGCTCTCCCAGAATTCTGGATGGAGAAGCTACTTATGAATATGATTATTCTCATGCAATTCTAGCATGCTACTCTTCTCACCGTGCAGTCTTGTGGTAGTGACTGCTAAAAAATATAAGTTTATTCAAAGAGAATGTGAGGTCCATTTTGTTGATGAGATGATACACCAATTCAGATGAAAATTTTCATTCTAGGTTTCATCGAAAAAACCCATGTTCTATTGTGTAAAATACTTATCATACTAGTAGTCATTTATTTATTCAAATCATTATAATTTATGATTGTGACCCAATCTGCACGAGGCAAGGCTAATATAAGTCTCCTAACTTATCTAAAAAAATAAGATACAGAGATTTCACTCATGAACATAATTTTTGTCTAAATAAGTTCCATAATGCATTTATTTGTATGATACACTTCAATTATTACTCTAGCATATACCAAATGCAATCAAGGCACAAATCACATAAATTTCCCATATATCATACCAAAACTCATGCAAGTGATGTAGTATTCACAAATCACTAGGAAAACTACTTGGTAAGGTATTTGTTTATAGAATCTAGGCAAACATATGTTGAATCTGCCATAGAATCTAGGAATTTGTTTATCTTTCATGCATTCAACCTTATATCCAATACACCTTTAATGACCCACTTAGCTAGGTATGGGGGCATGTGGTCTGTGTAGCATACTAAATATTGGATAGGAATCTAATTTGAGTTATATTCATAACCTTATGTAAACCTGAGTGCATTTATGAATATGGTTCCTCATTACAAATCCCCTTGGTTCATTTTGATTAACTCTCATGTAGATTTACACTAATAAGCTTCCACTTGAATTTCTCATGTTTCAATAAGTTCATTATTCTCACTTCAAAAATAATTACAAATTTGTCCCTGAATTTATCTTCATGAATAACTTGGATGTCATTTAGTAAAATTTGAAATACTTTGCTTGAATGGTTTGATTTGAACTTATTCTGAAAATACACCTAGGGGTCGTTCAGCAGCACACATCTGGACTCCCGGTAGTGTTGTGTATAAAAAGTATCGAGTTTATCTTTACCAGAGTACTGACGGCCAATGAACACATACTTTCTATAGCTGGTAAGCATGCCGAGCAAGCGACTCCCGAACTTGAAGTGCCAGTTATTAGTCCCGCCGAAATAGGCGGTCTTCGAAATCACGTCAATCCGCTATAGTACGTGGCATTGAAAAATACAAAAGTATTTGGTGCTATTAATCGATGATGCCTATTTATACGTAAGTACCAGTATTTGAAACAGTTCCGTCCAAATGACTCCCTACTCTTTCAAAAAATGGCTTTGGGATCAAACTAAAAGATATTCTTGGTTACTATAATTTAATATTTGAAGTATATGTGAGAATGATTAAATCAGTCATCTAATAGCCACAATTAGGGGTGAAAATATATATATATATAAAACTAAATTTAATTGAATGCGAACATGTGGTTTATATATTAGATCTTTAAGAAATGTCATTTACAAGTTACAAAAAGTCAAATGTAATTAAAAATTATGGAGTTAGTACAAGTAAAACTTAGTTAGGTTAGTAATTCAAATATACTTAGTATTCCTCCTCAGGTCATGCCTTTTACCAGTTATATAGCAAAATGGAAAGGCTATTATCCATGACCCTGCCACATTAGGCCACAAAACCAAAATAGATCCCTATCCTTTGATTTTCTCTACCTTGAAAACCTCTCAAGAAATAAATTTAAACCCTGAACTCTCTATCACCACTACCATCATTAACATAAAACGTAAATGCAACACTCACTTTCCACATCTTAAAACACCATTAAAATGCTAGCCATGACTTAAATATCTTCCCCTCTCCTCCTTATCACTAGACGACCATCAAAATCCTAGCAACCCTTCTAGACTATATAAGACCGTCTACACCTAGAGCAGGAAGAAATATAACCGAGTGGCCTACCACCTTCTTTACATGTTGACCACCTACAACACCTTGGCAACCACCACTTTGAACACTATTAAACACCATAAAATAGACCGCTAATAGCTTTTGAATCTTGTGCCACTACCCGTTTAATATGCTAATGCTCCATAGTACTGGAGGAGTAAAATGTTTCCTCCTCAAATCAGGGATTCACCATGAATCATGTGTCTTGGCACATATCCAATGACAACCATGTATTATAGTAGATTTTATCATCACTTTAGAGTGACCTGCTACTATGGCCAACCTCCACCACCATCCATGCTATTTACTTCAACACCACCTCTTAATCTTGTTCATACCTGCTTAGACCCCATCTTATTTTAGCCCACCTCTATTGATCTCCTTCCTCCAGATAGTGACAAGTCTGAAAATCAACACATCCCCTACAAACATGCCAATTATCACACCAGATTATACTTCCTACTGCCACACTCCTCTAGTTCTATCACATATTTGAACATATTACACAACTACATAAATTCAAATAGAAAGAACAACATTCCCCAATCCACCACCAATTGAAATTTATAATACTAAAGAAGAAGTTCCCTTTTCCTTTGAATACAAATTGTAGTTATAGTAGGAGTTGCAATGCTAGACTTTTTAACACCAACAACAATGATGACATGATTGCATACACAGATGAATTCCTCTCTGGTCGAGTGAAGAGAAACAAAAATGGTCTTCTAGTCAATGCAATGTACCAAGGTTTGATAAGGGAACTGATCTCGCAAGAGAAATCCAACATCAGGCATTGGTAGGTTAGACTGTTTCCCCTCTTTCTAATGTTGGAAGATCCATTTATATGATTAAGAAAATAAAGCAACCACATAAAGAATGAAATAGGAATCTTAAACATTACCTAGAGTTATTAATTGATCACCTCCAAGATAAAAATACATACATCTTGGTATACATATGTTAGACTAGGGGTATTACTTTTAGTAATCAAGCCGCCCAAAAATCCTATCTTATATTTTCTAAATATTTATAGTAGACATTAGATTAGATAATTTACATGATGATCAAAATTTATAAGCTTACACATAATGTATATGTATATCACTAAGTTAGTTAGATATACTTTATTGTATATGTGTATATATAACAATGAATAATCAATTAGGAATGTCTACAGAGAGGCCCTCTGTTGTAAGGTTGGATTTTATAAAATTGATTGGTATTGATATATTATATATCCATCTAAGTTTTTTAGATTTAAAGACTACTCATGTTAACGTACTAAAAATAATTGATGATATTTGTATATGTATATGAGTATAGTAATGTCATATATGATAATATCACTATTTAGCATATATGTAGGGAATGATATGAAATTTATGACAAAATTAGAAAGTACTTTATTGGATATATGGATAAGTTTGACATATTTAAACTTTTGATGCTAAATTTGAGTCTAGAAAACAGGATAGGGATATAAAATATATGTTGGGAAGTCATCAATAACTTAAATAATATATAACCTTATATTTTGGGAAACATGGGATTTATGAATAACATAATCCACCTATTTATTAGTAATCATGTTATAGTGATAAATATATCTATGATAAGAAGACTTGATTAAAGATGATACCCTAAATTTTTAAATGCAATATTTACATATATGGTTTCAGTGAACATGTAATGGTCCTTAGATTCACCTAATAAAGAAAGAAAGTATAGGAAGATGTAAGAGGACAAAATATGGACTAGAAGTCATATATCAAAAACTATTCATAAATAAAAATTATTTAATAAAACATTGTTCCAAACCAATATGAAACAATTTGATCTAGCTTGTAGCTTTATCTTCATCAATCCTTGGAGATCAATACATGGGATTTTCCTTTTGCGTACTTTTGATTAAAAGATATGGAATTACTATATATTTTGGAAAGTATACTTCCCACTTGAAATAATACATAGTATATAGGTTGGTTTTCCTAAATTTTCTTTTGAAGGTTTAGCCTTCCTAGAAATAGCAGCATGTTGTTTAAATGTCAACAAGTTTGTTGGTGCTCATTAGTTTAGTGGAACAATTCTTCCATGACTCTACATGGAGAAAGTACATATGGTCCCTTATTATATTGAAAAACAAAATTGGTGTGTTGTCGTTCTCCATGGATAGAATATATAACTTCTCTAAAAAAGTAGACATTGACATATGTTGTCTATTTAATTATTTTAATTACTAGTCTCTAATTCAAATATTGAACCATGGTAGTATTGACCCTTTTCTCTATTGGTTACTCGCCAAAACTGTTAATTCCTTACAAATTCCCATTGAAAATTCATAATAGTTTAGTTCATACTTGTTTACTTCCCAAATAATGATTTTTTACTGGTCATTTGACTAACCCACCCCTTTCAATTATGGTCCATGTGTGGTTTTATTCCGTATGAGACTTCATGGATAGATGATCAAAAGAAGACTAACCAGAGATGTGTATGGGATGCCCTATTTTGTTAAAGAGTATATAGGACTCATGTATGTCTTCAATTGTATTCCTTATGTATAGGCTTCTCTGAACTCTGATATATAAATCACCAATATACATTGACTTGTTTATATAGATTTCAATATATATTTTAGAAAAACTTTATCATAATTATCATGTATTTACAACATCATATCAGAGCGAGGATTAGTTAGCACTCATGCATGTCTCATGGAATAATATGGTTGGTTAGAAATTAGAAATAAGAAATTAAACACATCAGTCACAACAAAGTAGGTGATAACAATACCTAGTAGTATGTTCCAAGAATACAAATAGAAAACTCTAGAAACTTTGGTATCCTATTAAGAAATGTAGGGACATGCATAGTTCTTGCAATATATATTGAAATATACATAACATAGGATTATTCATGAGAATATACTTTGCTAAAAGATAAAATAAAAAATCCATAGATTCTAAATTTCTTGACTTTTGTGTAGAATATCATCTTACACAATAATTGAAAAAAAAAATTTGAAACTTAAAAATAATTTTTCACATGGCAATTTGGGGTTGGAATAGTCACAATAAAAACAAATACCATAGCCTAGATACATTAATGAGTGAAGCAGAACCATCACTATGTTAGAGGACATGAGAGGTGTCTAAGGAAGGAATGTTCAATGAAGGTTCTGGTATAATTGCATTCCACTTAGCTGGTGGTGGGGTTCCTAACTTTACGACCCGACGTGGAGAAAATTGTTTTCACTTATTTTAATATGAACTTTGAATGAAGTCCACTTAGAATATATAAACAATAAAGATAGGGCTTGGCGATGCTAGGGCTTGGCGGCTGCGGCGGTGGTCGAGGGGGTCGTAGTGGAGGGCGCGTTGTTCCCCGGCAAGCTTCTGACACCCACCCCATCAACACCGACGCAGCCGATACATCTGCTATTCAATCCTCCGGGGAAGCCGTTAACATGGAATCAACCGGGATTCCTTCTGCAGCCCCTCCGCGGTCTTACAAGGAAGCCATGCAGGGTCATTCAACGAAACCCCCCGCAGCACTCGCCCAGGTCTCGCCGGATCTTCTGACCGCGGCTGACATCAGAATTGAGCAATCCGGAAGTATTCCCTCGATCTCGATTAACCCAGCTACCTTGCCCCCCCCTTCTGGAGCCCTGGAAGTATGCCGTGGTTATCAAGGTCATAGGCACAAACCTAAGCTTCAATGCCCTCATAAACCGGATCGCAGTGCTATGGCAACTGTCTCACTCTTATAGAGCAATTGATCTGGATAAGGGTTACTATATTATCCAATTGTCCAATAATGATGACTTTGTTCGCGCTATGACTGGAGGTCCATGGATGATATTCAGCCATTACTTGTCTGTTCAATCTTGGTCCAAGGACTTCAAACCCTCAGATCCTATCCCGCGTAAGCTAGTTGTATGGGCAAGAGTTGCTGACCTACCAGTCTACTTGTTCCAGAATCAACTTCTATCAAGCATTGGAGATTTGATGGGGAAGACGATCAAAATCGACACCACTACCCAATCCAGACATCGTGGTAAATTTGCACCTATCGTGGTTGAGGTAGATACAGCAAAGCCTCTCCTTCCTGCTATCATACTCGATGGCGAGAGATACAGAATTAAATACGAGAACCTCCCGACGTTTTGTATGAAATGTGGCCGTCTTGGCCATGCAGCGGGCGACTGCACCTTTATTCCATCCTTTTCCACCACTGCACCATCTACCTCCTCGAGCGTCCCTCTGTCTACGCCCTACACGACAGAGATTCATGCCAAGATGCCTGAAAGGAAGAGCCAAAGTGCAAGGAAGACAACCTCCCATGCAGACACGACGTCGAAAGAAAGGCCAGTATCGGGCAAGTCTGACGACGCGCCTAAGCAAACAGAAGAGCATGGGGCTGCCCAGGCTGGTAACGCTGACAAAGGCGACTGGGAAACGGTAAAGCATCGCAAACAAAAGAAGAAAACAACACAACATCTAGAAAAGAATGAGGCCCCTATCCCCGGACGACCTCCTCAAGTGCCCAAGATAATCCCTGCGGCCAAGGTTCTGACCACTGATAACACGGCGGTTGTGTTGGTGGACGATGCAACTTGTGACGGCAGGACCATGGAAGGCTCCGTAGATCGATTCCGCTTTCAAACCAGTATACCCACCTCATCCTCCTCACCACCCTCGACTTTCAGCTTGGGGAACCATGCAGGAGGCAGTGGGGTCATCCTTCGTAATCGAAGGGTAGTCTACCAAGCGGTCAGTCCTGGCCGCGAGCGCAAGAAAGGCAAGCTAGCCCAATTTGTGGCTAACGTTGATTTCAATTCAAGCACCAAGAAGTCGATGTCCCTCGACACAGACGATCCTGGTGAATCAATGGAGACGTCAGTTGAGACCTCTGGTCTCTTTGCTGCAATCAATTTAGCGGGTTTCGACCCCATCCTTTTATCTTCTTTCATGACTAACATCATCTGTTGGAATGTCCAAGGAGCTGGCTCCAAGGACAAGATTAATCTTCTTAAAGAGTTTAGAAGGAGATACAAACTTCATATTCTTGTCATCATTGAGCCTCGCTGCAGTGGGGTTAAAGCAAACAATATTATCAAGAAGCTCGGGTATACATCATCTCACAGAGTTGAAGCACTGGGTTTTTCCGGTGGTATTTGGGTTCTTTGGGACAATGTCAGATGTACTGTTGATATTCTTCAATGTCATCGTCAATATGTCCATTGTCGGATTAACAATTCCTGGTTGATTACTTTTGTCTATGGCAGTCCTAATCCGCAAAAAAGGGACCTGCTATGGTGTAGAATCGAAGGTATGTCTCTCCATATTAATGAAGCTTGGGCTTTGGCAGGCGACTTTAATACAATGCTTGATATTGCTGAGAAGCAAGGTGGGCGAGGCTTCGACCGCCGTTCTAGTCAAAAGTTCCATTCTACTCTCCACAACTGCGGTTTGAGGGATATGAAGTCCTCTGGGAACCAATTCACTTTCAAAAAAGGTTGCCTCTTAGAAAAATTGACAGAGTCGTGGCCAATCTAGAATGGCTTTCCGTTGAGGATGGGATGGACATCTCCGTCCTCCCGCGCATTTACAGTGACCATAATCCTATCTTGATTGCTAGCCGAAATAGACAACAGAGACGAGGCCTTCATTTCAAAACCAAAATGAGTTGGAGTCTCATCCCTGAGTTCAAGTCTGGTCTTCTTCCTGCTTGGGATGGATCACTTCCTTTTTTGGACGCCTTATCTTCCTTCAAGTCTAAAGCGGTCAAGTGGGAAAATAATTGCATCAAGCAGCAACACAAGAACAAAGATGCTATTCTTCGCAAACTCAATGCTTGTCAGGTACATCCCCAATTTGTCAATTCGATTTCTAAACAATTGCTGTCAATAGATCTTCAGGAACAACTTAATGCTATTCTCTTACGGGAGGAAGATGACTGGCAACAGCGGGCAAATATTAACTGGCTGCAATATGGAGATGGAAATAATAAATTCTTTCACTCATATGTCAAAGCTCGCCGTCATCACAACAAAATTTCCAGAATGAGGGGTACGGATGGCGAATGGATTTCCTCACCGTTACCACTCATGAACCATGTGCGTGACTTTTTCTACAATCTTCTCGCCCCCGCTATATTGCCACAAGGCAACATTGCTGCTATCTGTCATTATATTGGTTCCTTTCCCACTCTTGCCCTTGCTGACAACATTGGGGCAGTTCCGACTGCAAATGAAATCAAATCAGTTCTCTTTCAGATGGCCCCTGCTAAGGCCCCGGGTCCTGATGGTGTGCACAATGAATTTGTGCAATCAAACTGGCAGCACATTGGTGGCTCAGTGATCCACACGGTACAGGCTGCATTTCAATCTTGTATCATTGATTCCCGCCTAGATGATTCCTTGATGGTACTCATTCCTAAATGCAGCTCCCCACAAAGCTGCTCTGACCTGCGCCCGATCTCGCTTAATAATTGTTGCTTCAAGCTTATATCTAAAATTATTGTTGAATGTCTCAAGCCTTATCTGAACTACTGGGTCTCTGTACATCTGTCTAGATTCAGCCCGGGGAGACAGATCAGCGATAATGTTCTTCTTGTTCAAGAAATAATCCACTCAATGAAGTCCATGCATGGGAAAAAGAAAGCGGTGGCTATTAAGATTGATCTATCCAAAGCTTTTGACCGTATGAATTGGCTCTTCATTGAAGACACGGTTCGCAGAACTGGCATACCAAATAGCATCTGCACACTGATTATGCAAATCATTACTTCTGGGCATACTTCTATCTTGTGGGAGGGTACCCATCTCGAACCCTTCAAGGCCAAGCAGGGGGTTCGACAAGGGGATCCAATCAGCCCTTATATCTTTGTTCTGTGTATGGAACGGCTTAGCCAATCTATTTCTCATGCGGTTGCTGAAGGGAGTTGGAAGCCCATCTTTCTGTCTAAAAATGGTGTACCTCTGTCTCACGTTATGTTTGCAGATGATCTCCTCCTTTTGGCTGAAGTTTTTGTAGGCCAAGCATCGGCCATGAAGAAAATCCTGAAGGAGTTCGCCTCTGTCTCCGGCCAGATTATATCTAGGGAGAAATCCAGGTGCTTCTTTTCACTCAACACAACTACTGGGGAAAAATTCTTTCTGTCGACGCATGGGCATCCCTAGCACCACTGACTTGGGCCGCTACCTTGGAGTCCCCATTCTTCACAGCAGACTCAACAAACAGACTCACTCGTCTATTCTCCAGTCCATCAGGAATAAAATGGACAGTTGGTCAATCCGCCATCTGTCTCTTACAGGCCGCATCACCCTAGCAAAAAGCTCTTTACAGTCACTACCTTCTTATACTATGCAAACCGTTAAGCTTTCCCCTTCCCTCTGTGATGATATCAATAGTCATATTCGCCAATTCTTATGGGTGGGAGGTTGTGGCAGGCACAAGATCTTGTTGGTCTCTTGGAACAAAGTGTGCAAACCAAAGGATCTAGGTGGCTTGGGTCTAAAGGATGCAAGAACACAGAATTCAGCCCTTATGCTTAAGAATGTATGGCAATTTATGAACAACCCAAGGTGCCTTTGGGTACGAGTCATGAAGGAAAAATATATGAAGAACGGAGCCATTACTAGACGTTCTGGGTCTCCCGCTTGGTCCTTCATTAAAAATCATCTTCCCATGATTGAAGGATTATGTCACAAAACTATTAACTCTGGGACTAACACTAATGTATGGCGCGATAAATGGTTAATGGGGAAATCCATCTTTGACATTGACCCTACTTTCGCCATCCTCGAGAACCTGGAGGACCTTTCAGTCACCTCTATGGCACAAGAAAATGTAGGATGGGACTGGGATTTCATTCAGACTTACCTTCCACCAGCCTCTTGGCCGCTTATTCAGAACACCACTCTACCTTCAGAGCAGTCTGAGCTAGATACTTGGTCTTGGCCCCTAGATGCTAAGGGCGAACTATCTGCTAGCACAACATATGCCTGGTTGCAGTCTTTCCCAGCTTCTAGTGCATCAGACAATTGGAAAGTTGTATGGCACTCTTCTCTACCATTGAAATACAAGACTTTTCTATGGCTCTTCAAACATTGGGCCCTTCTCACTAATGCAGAAAAGACACGCAGACATATTATCGACGATGATAGCTGCCCGGTCTGCAAGAATGCCATTGATTCTCTATGTCACTGCCTACGTGACTGCCCATCCAGTAGACAGGTCTGGTCACTCCTTGGCATGACGGATAGTTTCTTTAACATGTCTGAGCTTGAATGGATTGATTACATCCTTTATGGTAAAGTCACTCTGGACCAGTACATCATACATTGTATTGGATGTTGGTCCCTATGGCGAACTCGAAACGAATCCACCCATGGTGGTCAAACTCAACCTCCTTCTGTGACGTCTACCTTCATCAAAGAAAGGTCCAAGACTATAGCTCTTTACTGTAAAAAATCTTCTGCCCAAGGTAGCATGCGACAGATAACCTCCAACCCTCCTCTACCAACAAGCCAATTTCTCGTCTTTGTGGATGCTGCCTTTCAGAGCCATTCACTGAAAATAGGTATGGGAGTTCATGTCACAAGCATGCAGGGGAGATGCATCATCTGCAAGGGATGCCCCGGTCTTGCCACCTCTGCCTTAGAAGCGGAAATACAAGCCATCATCTTTGCAGTTGAAATCTGTGCGGCCAACAACTGGTGTTCACCAGTCATTCTTACTGACTCCACTTTAGCTATCGATGTGCTTAAAGATTGGAACATCATCGCCAACAAGCTTGAGCCTTTGAGGAGAAAGTTCTGCCACACTACCTCCTCCTTGGTCAAAGTGCAACTCCAGTTCATCCAACGCAAGAATAACATGGTGGCAGACAATATAGCAAAACATTGCATGTACTCTTCCTCTTTTGTTTGCTTTTATCGGGATAAGCCTGGCTGGCTGACTCCAACTATCGACATTATTCCTTCTTCTATCTGGCCCGCAATAGAGAGCAGGATGAATAATAATTAAATCTCTATAGTTTACAACAAAAAAAAGAATATATAAACAATATGATTACACATAATCTTGTAGTTTCTTGAGATGTCATATGGAGACAACTTACTAATTGGTAATCCATGTAGTAAATATGAACACCTACCTTAAGGAATGAGGATTTTTATACTTTTTATACATAACTGACAAAATAAACCACATGCCACACTTAATTGTTTACTATAATAAAATTTCATTCTTCTAATCTTATTTGATAAAATATAGTCTACATGATGCTATATACTCACTTTTAAAAAATGTAAATTTAGAGAGACAAATGATAGAAATGTAGTTGCATCCCTTGGACAATTTAGTGGTTGATTACATTCGGTCTAAGGAGAGGTGAAAACTGATATGGGGTGCTCACTAATGGATTTTTCAATCCTATATGATAGGAAACGTTATCCTTCTCTTCTATACCATATGTTAAATTACCTTAGTGGCTCATTAGGTTCCATGGAGATCTATTTTCCCAATTGAGTAGATTAGTTAGTATGGTGGAAAACAATAAGTGGATGTTAATATGTGTGACTTGGTTCTCACATTGATTTGGAAATTTTTAGTTTTTCATCAAGAATTTCTATAGACAAGTGATTTATTTATGATATTATATGTTTAGAAAATTGATTTATGAAATTACATCAATGATTTCTTTAGCTAAGTTATGGTCAAGGAGGTAAGAAGTACTAAAATTATAGAGTAGAACCATATGAACAAGTATAAAAACCCTATGTAGGGTGTTGCCTAAGATAAGTAAAGAAAATTAGATATTTCTCAAGGAACCCTTTAAGCCTTTTTGGGTTGTTAGTTGAGGAAAATCCTTTAAAAGTTGATTCATGTTAGACCATGGATGTGTTTATTTCAAGTACAAAATATTCTTTAAGAGGTGGAGTATTGTAACATACCAAAATTTGGATATGAAATCTTGTTTACATTCATAACTTTCCCTAAACATGAGATCATCTACAAATAGGGTCCCTCACTACAATTTCCAAGTACCCTTCAGTCATTTTGATCAATTTCCATTTACATTGATAATAATAAGACTCAACTTGATTTTCTTGTATATAAATAAGTTTGATCTCTGAATATGAGTAATATTTATAAATTATTCCTTGGATTATCTTCATGGATCACTTTGGTATCATTTCATACAATTTGAAAATTTTGCACTCAAATACTTTGATCTGAACATATATTCTAATGATAAACCTACTCTTTTGAATAATATATTCACAATCACATTAAAATACAATTTATGTTATTATATATACTATTTTAATTATTTGTAATAATGATTAACTTAGCCATCTTGTAACCATAATTATGGGTGACAATATTTTTGTACTTTAGTTTAGTAGAATGTGAACATTTGATTTAAATATCAGAGTAATTACATGTTTCATTTAGAAGTTATAAAAAAATTGAAAGTAATTACAAAATATGATCTTATTACAAGTAATGTCGACTTAATTAGGTTAGTAATTAAAATGGACTAAGAGGTCCTCCTTAGGTATTGCCTTCCTCCAGTTACATCAAGAAATGAAAAGGCTATTCTCCATGATCGGACCTCGTCAATCCAGCAACCGAAGATATCCCTCTCCTTTAATGTCCTCCACCTAGATGACCTCTCAAAAAATGACCTTAAAGGCCAAACTTCCCGCCCCCACCACCATCACCAAATTGAAATGGAAAGGCAACCATTACGTTACACATCCATAAGCATCATTATAGTGTTATCCATGACTACATCATTATCTACACCAATCCTCCTCAAGACCAGACGTCCATCAAAATGCTAGAAACCCCACAAGACTATATAAGACTTTATATACCTTGAGAAAAAATAAATACAACTTGGTGACCTACCACATTCTTAACTTGTCTACCACCTACAGCACTATGGTGGCCACCAATTTGAACACTATGAAATACTACAACAACCCATAGTAGATCTAACTCCCCTAGAACTGCCCCCCCCCCAATTCACCAATTTTCTATAGGACTAGAGGAGTAGGAACCTTTCTTCTCAAATAATGTGACCTCACCACACATCTTCTATGACCACCATGTTTTAAAGTAGATTTGCTCATCACTTCAGACTGACCTAGTACTCGGGCCAACCTCCACCACTAGCCACCCTATTTAATTCAACACCACTTGCCAACCTTGTTGATACCTACTTATGCATCATCTTACTTTAGCATACATATGTTCATCTCCTACCTCCTGATAGTGAAAAATCTAAATATCCACTCATCTCTCACAAACATGCCAATTTTCACCCATGACTTTGTAGCCTACTTCCATGCTCCTCTAGTTTTGACACTTAGTTCAATAGCTTGCACAACTACATGAACTCAAAAAGAAACAAGAGACTTCTCCGATATACTTCCAGTTGATTAAAAGATTCACTAATACCCTAGAATACTAGAGATAAGATCCTTTTACTATGGATACGAATTGCAACTGTAGTTGGAGTTGTGATTCTAGATTATTGAACACCTACTACAATGATTACAAGATTCCATACCCAAACAAATTCTTCTTCAGTCAACTAAAGTGAAATAATGATGATGTTCTAGTCAATGACATGTACCAAGGTTTGATAGTGAAACTGATCCCACAAGAGAAATACAACATCAAACATCAGTAGGGTAGTGATTTTCTCCAATTTGTTTGTTTGGACATCCATTAATATGTCTAAAATAATAATGTATCTAAAACATAGAAATAATGGAACATAAATCCTAAGCATTAACTAGAATGATTTCTCAATCAACTCCATGATAAGAATACATGCATACTTCACAATATTCATTTGTTAGTGACTTGGTGTATTTATTATAGTAATCAAGTTGTCTTAAAATCTTTTAGGATATTTTCTCAATATTGATATAGTAGACATTATCAAAGGGATACGGAGAAGGAGGGATGTCAGTAGGGTGGAGAGGATAAGAGATGATTTACGATGGATGAGTTGCTGGGAATGTTCAAAGAAGTGAGCGCTAGCCGCTTCCGGTTGTGGGATATAGCTAGTTGAGTAAAAGATCATTCTTATGATTGAAACTCGTTAGTGTAAATAACCAACAAGTTTTTGGCACCGTTGCCGGGGAGCATCGATATTACTGTTAGAGTAAGAGTTGTTGATAAGTAAATAAGACTAGAGCACAACCTTAATATCCACTATCATATCCATAAATCATAATTCATCATGATCATCATAATTTGTTGTATCTTCCATGTTTGTTTTTGTATTTATTATAGTAATTAAGTTGTCTTAAAATCTTTTAGGATATTTTCTCAATATTGATATAGTAGACATTATCAAGGGGATACAGAGAAGGAGGGATGTCGGCAGGGTGGATAGAATAAGAGACAGTTTATGATGGATGAGTTGTTGGGAATGTTCAAAGAAGTGAGTGTCGACTGCTGCCAGTGTCCGGTGCAACCATCAAGGGAGCCGAAAATGGGTCCTAAGGAAGGGGGAGGGAGCAAGACGGCCGAGGATGCATCGTCGAGGTAGGGTGAGGAGATGGAGATGGCCACAATTTCAGTGGTGGGAAGGACAGAAAGGTTGGGGTCAGTGGCGTCGTGCGACGCTGCTCCAGTGGATGTTTGTGGAAAACTAGCGGAAGGGGTGGTAGTGAGCTTCCGAGTACTAGAGGTGAGCGGGGAACCAAACGGTGGAAGTTTAGCTGGCCAACAGAGCGGGGGTTTGGGTAAGATGTTGCACATCTACAAGGCCGTACTTCCGGTTGACCTTGCGAGGTATCTGGGAAAGGAGAGGGAGGAGTCGGAATGTGAGAGGAGAAGATGTGCTGCTGAAAGGAAGGAGAGGGTGTGTGAGAATATGGTGAGGCTATGAAGAGGAAGAGAAGATGAGGGAACAAGATCGAGCAAGGGCTCTATGCAGAGGGTCATGAGGCAAAACAAACAAAAGAGGAACCGTGAAGATGAATCAAGGCCTAGCAATGAGGAAAATAACAGGGAGACAGAAATTTCAATGTTGGTCCATGAAGACGCAAATAAAAGACAGAAAGCTAGTGCGAATTCGGGCTCAGTGGAAATTTTGGGTGCTGCGGCACATCAAGTAATGGGAGTTGGGATGCACCAACCCCGTGAATAGCCATGAAAACCCTCAGTTGGAACTGCTAAGGGTTGGGTCGACCCAAGGCAGTGGATGCGCTCCAGGCACTATGCTGGAGCGAGAGACCCAACATAGGTTTTGTTATGGAAACTATGATGGAGGATAGGCTACTTGAAAATGTTAAAAGGAAGTGCGGTTTTATTGATGGGATCTGTATTTCTTGATCTGGGAGAGCTGGGGGTCTTGGCCTTTGGTGGAAGGATGTACAGGTAGATGTTATCAGTTTCTCGGACAGGCATGTGCAGTATAAAGTACAGGATGAAAGAACTAATTTCAGCTGGTATGCTTGTGGTATTTATGGGTGGTCAGCACAGGATCAGAAATACAAGACATGGGATTTGATGAGACAGGTTTATGGGAGTTCAGATGGCCTGGTGGTGTTCTATGGTGACTTAAATGAAATCACACAAAATTCATAGAAATGGGGAGGACCGCCAAAGCCAAAAAGAGTTATGAGGGCCTTCATAGAAGTTATTGATGACTGTGCTCTACTGGACATTGGTTATGAAGGTAATATTTTCACGTGGTGAAGGGGGAGGACTATAGAGACTCTGGTGGAGGAGAGGTTAGACAGGTTCCTGGTCAGTGATGAATGGTGCAACAAATATACTGGGAGCTCGGTAAAACACCTTCCTTTCTACATGTTGGACCATGCCCCCATCATTCTGTCTGCGGTGGTAGGTGACCCGGGTAGAAGAAAGCAGCAGTCGAGATTTTTCTTTGAACCTATGTGGTTGTTGGAGGAGAGTTGCGGCACGACGGTAAAAGAGGCTTGGAAGGAAGGGGAAGGGATGGTGTTGAGAAGGAAGATTGAGGTGGTTGGGGGGAGTTTAGAAAGATGGGCTTCCACAAGGTTTGGGGGGGTCAAAAGAAAAATCAAGGAGACAACAAGGCATTTATGAGAGGAAGAAAAGAAGTGGACAGATGGGGAGATTTTGAAAAAATGTGAGCAGTTGGTGAATGATTTACAAAAACTCCTTAGAGAAGACAAGATGTTCTTGTGTGCTCGGGCAAGCATCAAAGAGTTGAAAGAAGGGAACAACAACATTTCATACTTCCATCATAAAGCATCTCAACGGCAGAAAAAGAATACAATCATTGATCTTAAAGATGAGAATGGGATATGGAAGACAGCTGATGATGAGATTCTAAAAATTATTGAAAGATTCTATAGGAACCTTTTTCAGTCAGAAGGTGTTGTTGATATTGAGATGGCTATGGCTGGGATCCAGAGGAAAATAGATGATGGGAAAGCAATGTCTTTAGAGAAAGAGCTATCCAATGAAGAAATAAAAAGTGTTGTTTTTTAGATGTTACCTAATAAAGCATCGGGGTATGACGGGATGAAGCCCATGTTTTACCAAAACTTCTGGCACATTATTGGAGAGGATATTGTAAATCATATTAGAGGGTGGTGGAAGGGTGAGTGCTCTATAAAGGACTTTAATGATACTCTGGTTGTTCTGATTCCAAAGGTGAAAAAACCGAGGGTGGTGGGGGAGTTTCATCCTATCAGCCTATGCAATGTGGTCTATAAAATTGTGACTAAGGTTCTATCAAACAGACTAAAACCTCTGATGGAAAACATCATTTTAGCAAACCAGAGTGCATTTATATCGGGCCGAATGATCACTGATAATGCATTGATTGCTTATGAGTGTTTTCATGCCATGAAAGGAGGGAAGGGAGGTAAGAGGGGTAGTTTTCTTTGAAGCTGGACATGATGAAAGCTTATGATCGGATCGAATGGTTCTTTTTAAAGAAGGTGATGGAAAAGTTTGGTTTTGGTGGCAAGTGGATTGATAGAGTTATGGACTGTGTCTCTTCGGTCTCTCACACCTTTATAGCCAATGGGGAAAGATATAATACCTTTCAGCCATCCCGTGGACGTCACCAAGGTGACCCTATTTCTCCGTATCTTTTTATCCTATGCACAGATGCTTTCTCCATCTCACTTAACCTCGCGGTTAGTGCAAATGCCATCCATGGCATGCGCATTAGCCCCCCCCCCATATCTCACATCTCTTCTTTGCAGATGACAATATTCATTTTGCTAGAGGGACAAGGAATGAATGCTTGAAGATAGCTAAAATTATCAGCCAGTACCAGCAATCATCAGGTCAAAAGGTCAATCTATCCAAGTCTGAAATTGTCTTTAGCAAGAAGGTGATGCGGAGTAAGAGAGATGAGATCAAGGGTCTTCTGGGCGTTAAAGAGGTTGATAGACAAGTGACCTATTTGGGTCTTCGTACAACCATTGGGAGATCAAAAAAGACTGCTTTCACCTATATCAGAGAGAGGGTGGGAAATAAGCTCTTGGGATGGAAGAAAAAGCTACTTTCTAAACCAGGGATGGAGGTTCTTATCAAGACAGTGGTGCAGGCGATCCCAACCTATGTCATGAGTGTCTTCCAACTTCCGGTGGGCTTGAGCGAGGATCTTAACTCTATGGTGGTGAGGTTTTGGTGGGGAGCCAAGGTGGGGGAGAGGAAGGTGTCTTTGATGAGCTGGGAAAATTTAAGCAAATCAAAGAAAGAGGGTGGTATGGGTTTTTGTGACCTATCTACCTTCAATCAGGCTTTTCTTGCAAGACAGCTATGGAGGATCCACACAAATCCTGAAGCTCTGGTTTCAAAGGTATTAAAAGCAAAATATTTTCCGAACCATTGCTTGGTGGATGCACGGCTAGGCTTGGCTCCCAGCTACACTTGGCGCAGCCTCTGGGGTGCCAAGTCCCTCCTGGTGCAGGGCCTCAGATGGAGGGTTGGGGATGGTAAAGGCATCGACATCTGGGAAGACAAATGGATCCCGGGCGAGGAAGAGCCTCTTTCTAGTCGGGGGTATGGGGATGTTGACGTTCCCACAAAAGTTCATGAGTTGATGCTGATGACGGGGAAAGGGTGGGATGTGGATAAGTTACTTGACTTGCTTCCTAGGGAGATCGTAGCAGAAGTGAAGGCAGTTCCTCTATCTACAAGGGACACGTCAGACGAGGTCTTCTGGTGGCCTCAGCACGACGACGTCTTCTCGGTTAGGTCTGCATATTGGATAGGGAGGCTGGAGTGTGGGGGGATTTAGAGAAAGGAAGACGGTGGTCCCACATGCTCTTTAGCGCATCATATGGAGAAAGAGATGGCCTCTAAAACTAGCTCATTTCCTTTGGCGTATTGCTACCGGTGGCTTGGCTATGAAAGGGCGCTTGCATGATAGGCATGTTACGGATGATGTTGTTTGTCCCATTTATGCTACACAAGTTGAGTCCATTCAGCATATGTTGTGTCACTGCTCGGGGGCAACCATTGTCAGGCGGGAAAACCTGGTTGGGTGACTCAGGGCGGCTAGGGGAGTTCGAGAATATTCATGTTGATATGGTGGAGCTGTTTGAGTCATGTACGGAGGAGGAAACGGATGAGGTGGCTGTTGTTTGGTGGATGAAGTGGACGTGTAGGAACAATAAAGTCTTCAAGGAGGAGCCTCTGGAGCCGCGGCCGATACTTCAGGCGTACCAAGCGCTGATAGTGGACTATAGGAGGGAGGCAGAGAAGGGGGTTGAGATGGCAGGGGGACGAGAGAGGAATGGAGGGAGGGTGAGGATGAATGGGCTTAGGGTCGGCAGGGGGTGGACCGGTCATGGGTGTTTATACACTCGGACGCAGCTGTGGTGGATGGAGAGAAGAGGGGGCTCGGGGCTATTTTATGGGACGGGGAAGGTGGTTTTGTGGGAGCAGTGCAGCAGCATGGAGCAGCCAGTTGGGATCCGATAGTAGTGGAAGCCATAGCGGCCAGAATGGGGATTTTGTTGGCCAAGGAGATGATCCACCCAGAGAAGAAGTTGGTACTGTGTTCTGACTCCCTCTCTCTTGTGAAGGCACTGAAGGATCCGGGAAGAAGACGAGACTATCTGGGTCTCATTTCTGAAGACGTTCGGAGCATTGCTACTTGTTTTAGTTGTTTCCGTTTTTTCCATGTTCAGAGAGTCCATAATTCTCTGGCTCATTTTATTTGTCACGATGCTATTGACTCTGGGGTCACTGTATTAGGCATGGCACTATCCCGAGTCAATGGAGGGGTGTCACTGAGAGTGATGGTTTCTTTGTACCTTGATTTGTTTCAGTAATGAAAGGTGTTGTTTTAAAAAAAAAATATTTAGGATGATCACATTTGCTAAGCTTTTGTATAATAGATATTTAGATCATTAAGTTAGTTACAACTACTTTATCGTATATGTGTATATACAACAATGGATAGTCAATTAGAAAAGTTGGTAAAGAGGTCCCTCTGTAGTAAGGTAGAATTTTGAAAAATTGATTGATATGGATATACTATATATATGCTAGAGTTTTTGAGATTTAAAGACTAGTCATGTTGACATACTTGAATAATTGATCATATTGGTTTTCGTATATGAGTATAGTAATTTTACACTAATTAATATCACTAGTTTTCATGTAAGTATGGGATGATACGAAATTGTGTTACAAATTTAGACAGTACATTACTCGTTAGATGGCTAAGTTGGACATATTTATACTTATGAAGCAAATATGAGTCTAGGAAAGAGGATATGGATTAAAAATCTAAGTTGGATACTCATAAATAACTTGAATAATATATAATGTTATATTTTGGGAAACATGTACGTAAGACAATCCACCAACGTACTAGCGCTTATGTATTAGCGATAAATGTAGCTATGAATAAGAATACTTGACCAAAGATGATACCCTAACTATTTAAATTCATTATTTACATATATTGACATTAGTAAAGATAAAATGGTTCATGGATTCACTTTAAAAAATAATAAATGATTGGAAGATGGATAATTGAAAATATGGACTAGAAATCTTCAGTGGAAAATGTATTACTCAATAATACTAATTGATTAGTACATTGTTCCAAACCAATTATTAACACTATTGTGTCAATATGCAGCTTGATCTTCATTAATTAGCAGAGCTCATTAGTTGGACTATTTGTTTTGCATACTTTTGACTCAAAGGTATGAAATGACAATTACTATTTGCAAAACTTATTTCTCTCTTGAAAGTATGCACAATAGATAAAATAGTTGGCTTAAATTTATTTTTAAAACCTTTGCCTTCCCCTTCAAAAGGCCACAAACAAGTATTCTTGGAAATACTAGAAAATTGTTTAAATGTCAAAAAGGGTAGATCGGTGCCCATTAGTTTAGTCAAATAATGCTTTCATAACTATGTATAGAGAAAGGACATAAGGTCCATCAATATATTGGAAAACAAAGTTGGTTGTCGTCATTCTTCGTGGAGAGAACATGTGGCTGCCATTGTTGTTACAACATAGATATTTGACATGTTCTATCTATTTGAGCCTTTTAATTACTATTTTTTATATTGACTCATGATTTTATTGAAAGCCCTTTTCTCTACTACATATTTTCCTATATTTTAAATTTCTTCCATATCCCCATTGACCATTCTTAATAGTTAGTACATACTTATTTACTTCCCAAATAATGATTTTAATTTAGGCATTTCAATGAGCCACCCTTTTCTATTTTGGCCCACATGTAGTTTTATTCCCTATGGAAATCGGGGAAAGGTGATTGAAAAAAGACTTAGAAGGGACATGTATGAGATGTCCTATATTGGTCGAAAAGTAGATAAGAGTTGTCTATGTTTTAAATTGTCGTCCATATGCATTGGATTCTTTGAACTTTGATATACATAATTTGTGTGCAAAGAGTTTTGTGTGTGTGTGTATATATATATATATATATGTGTGTATTATATGGGTATATATTCACTCCCCACACGAGTAACTAACTTTTATTACCCATGGATCTATTTTGCAATAGAAAGACAGCTTATTGTAATGAGACAACCAAAATTGTAATAGAAAGACTCATTTTGTAAAAATAGCGTGAACATTTTATTCTCGATCTAAATACAGTAAGAATGATATTTATGGCAGCAGCTTAGTTTGTATCACAAAATGAGCCTTCATATTGTATTTTTTTTCATCTAATTACAATGTTGGTTGTCTCCTTACGAATATGTGCCTTCCTATTACAAAATAGATGCACGTGTAACTAACCTTAGTTATCTGCATGGGTAGTGGATGAATGTCCTATATATATATATATATATATATATATATATATATATATATATATATATATATATATATATATATGTATATGTATATATATATGTATATATATACGATATATACATATATATGGATATAAATTCACTGCCCCTCAGGGTAACTAACTTTTGTTACCCATGGATCTATTTTTTAATAGGAAGGCACCTAATTGTAATGAGACAACTAAAATTCTAATACAAAAACTTGTTTTGTAAGTCAAACATGAAATTTTTATTCTCCTTTTAAATTTAGTAAAAATGATATTAATGACAAGAGTTTACGTAGCATTATAAAATGAGTCTTTGTATTACAATTTTGGCCATCTCATTACAACATTAGTTGTCTCATTACAAACATGTGCTTTCCTATTACTGAACAAATGCACATGTAACTAACATTAGTTGCTCGCACACGTAGTGAATGAATGACATGTATGCACACACACACACACACAGATATATATATATATATGTATATGTATATATTCATGGGTCGTCCTTCGATACCCACCTGAGTAGCTTGGAATTCTCTACCCATGCATACCAGAAAGTAAAAGTTTGAAAGGTAAAGTAACCCTCTACATGTCAAACATAATAAACCCCAAAGAAAGTAACCAAATTAGGATCAGGTAGCTACCTGCATGGGCATTGAGCGAACGCCCTATATATATATATATATATATATATATATATATTTATATATTTATATATATACATACATATATGTGTGTATGTATGCTCATATAGTTTTCTTAAAAAAACTTGATCATAATGATTAGGTCTTTAAAACATCGTATATACATGAGGTATAGTCTACTCCTGCATGTCTCATGGAAGAATATGTCTAATTACAGATACAAATGGTACATTCAATCATAAGAAAGTAGTTGACAACAAATGCCAGTAGTATATACCAAGAATATTAATAGGAAAATGTTAAAAACATGAGTAGTTATGTATGTACCTTAGTCAAGAAATGTATGGACAACCATAGCACCTCCAATATATACTGATATATGCATAAGATGTGATTATTTAGGACAATATCCTATGATAATAGATAAAACAAATATTGCATAAACCCTAGATCTCTATACTTATGTATATAATATCATTTTCATGAAATATAGAAAAATTAATTTGAACCTTGAAAACAATTTGTAAAATATGAGAACTTGAGTTCAAAAAAAATTTAATTAAAAAATGGGATAAGATTTTAACTATTTTAATTAGTGAAGAAGAACCATCACCATGTCTATGGAGATGAGATAAGGTGTTTAACAAAGGCAATTTGAGTGAAAGTTATGGTATAGTAAATCCTGATCTACTTAGTTGGTGTTGGGGTTCCTCACATTATTTTTTTTAATTGTGATTCATTCATCACTTTACGACTTGACTTGACCAAAGTTGTTTCCACTACTAGGGAAATTTGTTTAATAAAGCCAAAATAAAATATAATAACCATATGACTAGACATAATATTGTAGTTTCTTGACCTCTCATACAAAGACACCTTACTAATCTGGGAAAAATGCATATTAACAACTACCTTAAGTAATGAGAAATGGTAAACGTTTAAGATATAATTAAGAAAAAAAATACCCCATACACTTAGTTGTTTACTGAATAAAATTCTAGTTTTATAATAAAATTTCATTTTTATAATCCTACTTGTTAAAATGTAGGTTACATGATGCAATATAATCACCTGTAAAAATTAAAAATATAGAGAAACAAATAATAGAATATGTAGTTGCAACCCTTGGACAAATTAGTGGTTGTTTAGATTGGGTCAACAGGGAGGTGAAGAATGATATGGGGCACCCATTTATAGATTTGAATCCTATTTGATAGGACACACTATCCATATACCTTATATCATAAGTTAAATTATCCTTGTGGTTCTTTAGGTTCCGTTGAGATTTGGTTTCTCGATTGAGTAGAGAAGTTAGTATGGTGGAGTAGAAATATGTGGATGTTGGTACCTTGCATTGATTTTGGCCATTTTAGACTTACATCAATAAGTTTTTCTACTGATAAATTATTTTATTTGTAATATTATATGGAAAAAGAGTTTTGTGAAATTCTATTGATGATTACTTGAGCCTAATCACTATCAAGGGGGTACACATATTATAATCATAGAGGAAAGACACTTTTTTTTTAAGTTAAACAGACACATTTCATTATGGAGGAGCCATACGACATCTACATGAGGAGAAAAACAAACTAAAAGACCACACAAAGATCAAGAACACATACAAAACACCACAAAAACTCATATCGGAATCTAATAAGAATAATGATGTATAGATCCCTCTTCTCCGTCACTGGATAACACAACTTTCTATGAGGAATACCTTCAACTTGAGTATGTATATGTGGTAGAGTACATGCACCATATCGGTGTTCCAAAAGGATATTTCCCCCACACATGCTGACATACAACACCACAACAAAATTGGCCGAGAAAGAAAATCTACTACGAGAAGAGAAAGAAGCACCGATTAACAATGAGAGAGACAAAATAAGAGAACAACCTAGTCTAAAAAGAAAGCAAGTAAAAGAGAGAGGAGGTAGCAAACACGTCGCAGTCATACTCAATGAGAAGAAGGAAGAAGACTGTTGCCCCCAGACAACATGCCCACACGCCTCCCGAAGAAGAGACACTACTGAAGACAGGTGAGAAGAGGCTGAGGGGGAGTGGGGCACCACTTTGCGGCAGCCAAATCCCCCTCCTCCCAGACAGCTGCCTCTGGAGGAAGAAACCCTAGTGGTGCTAGGGTGAGAGAGCAGTCGTTCCAAAATAATTGGTCTTATTAGATTAGAGGAGAGACACTTTATTGAGCATAAAAACCTTTAAAACATAAGACCTTATTGTAGGATGATGTGATAACCCAATTTTCTTCTCTCTCCTCTATTATACTCATGTCATCAATGACCTTGTTACTAAATTGGACATCGATTTCATAGTCTAAGTGAGATGAAACTTCAATTAGGTCACATCCATGATCAATTGTACTAAATGTGACATTAATGTGTATATGAAATTTGTACTATTCCTTAACAGGTATCCATCTTGATAGTGAAATTAAATCTCATAATCATGCCCCCTTTCTCTCTAATGAATTTCATGTTGTTGGGGGACCAATTATCTTTTGAACGCCTTAATCGGACCACCATTGCACAAGATTTGGCCATTTGATCAATGTCTTTTAATCATGGATGCACGACCCAACAGCCGCCACCCATGCTTGGAATACCCTAATGCACCCCCACTTCAGGGCCATTAGACCTGAGATTTTAGATCTAACAACTCTGGAACATTCTCCTTTCTTTGTCTGCACAAGGTGCCTACAACAGTAGAAGTGTGACCAATCATCTCCTTTTGTTGTTTTTTTCACCAAATTGACGTTCGAATCCTTTCACTTTGAGCTTACCCTAGTTTTCCCGTCACTTTTTACATTGTTTCATACTTTAGAGGGTCCCCAATCCTTACCCTCCTCTATCCCCTTTGTAAATGTCTCCTCCACCATGGACCTCCACTTGGAGGTCGCATCCTTGCAGCTCAACCATTGAAAAGACCTGTACTAGGCATGCCATTCTTCATTGTGGTGAACCGGCCACTCAGTTGAGCTTTCCTGATCTCACTCCTTCCCCTACACTAGAGATGGTGATCCCCTCTATCAAGACTGTGGTATGCTTCGTGAAAGATTAGGATAGTGGAGAAGAAGCTTCCTAGCCATTGATCCCATGTGGGATCACAACAGTCCCAGTCAAAGGGCCATTAAATTTGTTCAACCTATACAGGCTAATAGGGAAACCCTCATGGCGGGTAGATGGGTGGTCATGTACCGTAGTGAGAGACAACCATTTATTGGAAGTGGCACACTCATCCAATCATTAGATCAAAGATCCACGACCATTATCTGATGCCACATTAAATGATGTCAAACCCTAACTTATGTTCTCTATAGTTAGAAATTGAACATTCTAACATTGATATCTCCCTTTCCCTTAAGAAAAGTATGTAGAATTATATTTCAAATTGATCATCTCAAAAAGATCTACAACATAGGCATGTTACTGACTTGAATATTCTCCTAATTCCCCTCTAATGACACAGATGTTCTCTTTCGATTTTCTTAATATACTTAACACTTTTGTATTAAATAATGATCAACTGATTACCCCTATTGATTCTTGTGACTTGAATCAGTAAATTATGACACTGTATATCCTAGTAATCATCTATGGTATTAACTTTAAACTTTTTGTGTCTACATGATGATAAGGAGCCCTAAGTATATATTCTTGGGACCTTAGTTGATGAATCTTGACCAATGTTATAAGTATGCCCCTAAGTGACATCTAATGCATAACCAACTTCATAATTAGTACCTTTTGATGTTATGAAACTTATATGTCAAGGATCACATTACTTCAATCTTATTCACCTCATATGACACTAAATGCATGAATGTGACCCGTTTGTGGTGATGCATGACTATACCTTAATAAAATGTGATTTTTTGTCTACTTATACATCAATCCCCCTCTATATTCTTAAAATCAGTTGCCCTATGATTTTGGGAGATACCAATGTTCATGATATCCCTCTTTTATTATATGATATTACATGTCACTCTAAATCCACTAGAAGTGACCTAATGTGACACGATGACTTGAAATTATGGTTCTTGTGCTTTCTTAATACTTATGTGGATCCTTTTCCCTCACCTTCCCCTATCAAATCAAGGAATCCTCTATCTATTTTATATCTTAGATCAAGATATCCTACCCTAGTCTAATGTTGAGCCTTAATGACATATGTAGTATAAGTTGATGACATGTATAATTGAAATTTAAGTTCCCAATGTTGGTTGTTTGATTCCTAGACACTAGGGGACATCTGACCAGTCTTGAATATGCTTTATATGTACTAATATTTTATGATATGTACTCTATTTCATGTGTAACCCTCATGAATTGGTGATCTATAGTATTACTTGCCCTATTATGAGCCTTTTAACCCTAAAATGTGTAAGTTACTTAATATTTTACTAATCATATAGAATGAATGGAACCTCATAATGACATGAAATATGAAACATTCATCAACGAGGACTTCCAAATTAGTGCAAGATAATCAAACATGTAAACAAGAAATATTGATCCTAACTCATACAAACCCCTAAAATAAATCTACTTAGGATGATTGATAAGAATCTAATACATGTATGTAATCTTGTTCCTAATCAGGTTCGGTTTGAGATATAGATGGTTAAGGATATGTTATGAAATCTATGAATCAGGTATGAGCTTTAAGTAGTTATATGACTTATGTAATTCTTTCATGCAAAATGATATGTATGTATGCTTATTCACTTTCTCAAATATTGTTGTGTAGTATTGTAGTATGGTACTTGATGTTTTGCCTTGTTGATTTTGTAACTTACAAACATAATATAAAACTCCATTATACAAACCTTATTCACCTCCCTATATTATAGGGGTAAGGACACAAGGCAGGGTGCCTTAATTAAGTTGTCAAGATAGGGCGGACCATGCCAATATAGGGTTGGATAATCTTGATCACCCTTAAGAGCACTCACGATGGGAAGTTGGTCAAAACCCTTATGATATATGATGTTTTTAGTATAACTGGAGTGAATGGACTAAAATATGGGTTCTTGATTTGACAAGTATTTAACATGTTAATTCTTGTTCATTACTTATGCAACTTTTCCAAATTATGCAAAGCTTATGTATCTTTCTTCCCTATACACAACACTTTGTTTGTTGACTCACTTGTTTCGTGTATGTTTTAGGAGAAGAGATGTCTTTGGAGTTGATGGATTGGTGAGCTGTATTTAGGTGTACTTATTGTAGTTCCAGGTTTAGTTCACATGATGACACTTGTACAATTTGACTCTTCAATAGGTACTTGAAATCTTATAATAAGACAATTTTTCTTAATATATTGTGTTGACTTTTGAGATTATGTTTGTTCCTTTATCTTGTTATTTGTTCATGTATGCCAAGATTTTACACTTCCACATTTAGTCTTTAATATTACCATTTTAGTTACGGATAGTCTGGTCTATAAGACATCGACTGTCTACTCATTTGTAGGTTGTATTTGAGTAATAAATGGTTTTTTGATAGATGGTATTAGAGTATGAACAATAAATACACCAAACATTAGTCGCATGAAACACAAATCCTACATCTCAACCCTAGAAACTAAATTATTTATCCATTGAGGACATAGAAGTCTTATCCTCTAGGTTAAAACCTCGATGTTCTAGAACTAGGTGTAGACTTGTGTAATCCCTAGAACCTTTCCTTTATCCTCCTTCTATCCTATATTATGGGTTGTAGGTTCAGGAGGGTGAGAAATGGGACATCTTACTATAACACGAGACATACATTCACGACATGTGCTTAGGATAGATACACAGGTGTGCACCATGTTCTTACTAGTTCTCTAGGTATCATGGTACTAGATTGCCTAATAAGTGTGGTGATTCATTTTGGTTTTGGTTTTATTCAAATGGAGTATGGTGGTTTCCATCGCCTCTTTATTTTTGAGAAAAACCTATTTTAGGTATTTACCACTTGTAGAAAGGTAGTGAATTTCCATGTAATCTAGGAGAAAATATGCAACATTAGTGTAGATGAGAGTGTTAAGATGCTAGTTGTAGTCTCTAGTGTCGTCTAGATCCATGACAAAGGTTAGGCTAGAAAGTATCGTAGATGATCTAAGATGATGACGACAATATTGATGAAAATGATGATGATGATGATGATGATGATGATGATGATGATGATGATGATGATGATGATGATGATGATGATGATGATGATGATGATGATGATGATGATGATGATGATGATGATGATGATGATGATGATGATGATGATGATGATGATGATGATGATGATGATGATGATGATGATGATGATGATGATGATGATGATGATGATGATGATGATGATCATGATGATGATGATGATGATGATGATGATGATGATGATGATCATGATGATGATGATGATTATGATGATCATGATGATGATCATGATGATGATGATGATGATGATGATGATGATGATGATGATCATGATGATGATCATGATGATGATGTTGAAGTTTATGATATGTGTTTACTCCATGATGACCTATGTTTGATGTCAGAAAAATTCAAGTATGCTTTTATGATATGATATGAAATCCTTGTGCCTAGTCTTGTGTATGTTGAGAAACTAAATGTGATATATGATTCAAGATCAATTCTTAATCTCTTCATAATGGAGGACCTATAGCATGGGGCATACAATAAGGGTGAATATTGGTTTACCTAACATGGGAGAAGGTCAAAGTACTTAACCTCCAAAAGATACATGAAATGTTGAAATATATGAACTATGAAATGCACAATAATGAGTCCCTAGATTGAACACCTCTAAGTGTATGAGTTGAGTCACCTAGTGTGTGGTTCCTTTGACGATTTTGAACTAGAGATTTCATATGGAAAGATCTAACCCTAAAGAATGAGGTAGTTTGATATACAATGTTTTATATATAGGTGATGGTGATGTTCCAAGACCCTAAGATAATGTGCATTATGTGTGATCTTCTTGATGAGCCTCATACTCAGGTTAGTTGTTATATCTAAAGGAATCTAGTGGTCTCCCTTATATTCAAAAGTTGGGTAGAAATATTGGTATGGGTAGATGGGGGTAGTTAGCATGTCTTGTGGAAATAAATAGTTATTAGCTTGAGTAGATTGATCCTTTGGAGATCCTTTGACTTACATATGAGAATAAAAAAACCTCAATGTTGATGATAATGATGTTCCTCAAATTATGCTTGGTACATGAAATAATCTGAGTTAGCTAAAATGGAATATATATGACAAGCCAGTCTCATAAGCTAGAATCGAATATATATGATAAGCCACTCTCATAATATAGGCATAATATGAAACAACACAATACATGAAAGATGTATGTTTGAAATCATTTTCAGAATATATGATGTATTGGAATCTTATATTGGATGTTCATGATATATACATGCTTAATTTGAGACCCAAAACTAAAAATGTTGAACTTAATTGGGGATAGTTGGTAGAATCTTGAAGGAAAACTAATCCATGCATGTATATTGTAGCTTGATAACAATATAGGGTTAATGATAATCTTGATTGAATGTCATAACAATTGACCCTTCCTTATGAAGTCGATAATATATATTTCATAACATAGCTTGAGCTCATATGAATATGATAAGTGATTTAAACCCCCAAAATTATGAAAAACTTCATGCTTTGATGATAAACTAATTAATACTCAAATATATGAATTGAGATGGGTGAAACCTAAATGATGGAAACCTATGGTGCACCCCATGATGGGGGATGTCTTGACACATATGGTTTAGTTTCTTAAACACAACGAATATGTTGCCTTTGACTCTTTTATGATCTTGGATGAATTTTGAGGAAGAAAAATATTTTAAGAAGGGAAGGATGTGATAAACTATTTTTTCCCTCTCATTTATTATACTCCTCTCTTATCAAGTGACCATGTTGCTCGTTTAGACATCAATTTCATAGTTTGAGTGTAGTGACACTTCAATTTGGTTGCATCCATGATGAATAATGCTAAATGTGACATTAATTTCCAAATGTACCATTCCATTGTAGGTATCCATCAAGCAATTGAAATTTAATCTCATACTTGTGCCCACCTTGATCATAATTAATTGCATGTTGTAGATGGCTCAATTGTCTCTCTAAAGGTGCAAAAATTTCCTTAATCAGACTAGCATAGCACAATATATGGCCAATTGAACTTTGTCTTTTAACTTTGATTTATTTTAATTTCAAGCCATAATAGGCTCAATCATGGGTGTGTGACCCAAAAGCCACCACCCATTCTCATCAAACTATAATGTGACCCCAACTCTGGACCATTAGATATAAGATCTAGGATTTGATGAATCTGACACTTTTCCTTCCTTAGTCAATAGAAGATGCCTTCCACTGTAGTAGTGTGACCAATCACCGCCTTTGGTCACTCTTTTTGCCAAATTAGTTCCCAATCTTCCTTCTTCCCGTATTTTTACCCTCAATTTGTGCATTGTTTCATGTCTTATATCACACTCCATCCCTTCTTCTCCTCTACCCATATGTCCATGGATCTACCGCCAGGTACATTCACTTGGAGGTCACGTACATGCACTTGTACCATTGAGAAGACCTGCATTGGGCATACCAGGCTCCACCATGGAGAACTGGCCAACCAACTAAGCTTTACTGGCCTCCCGCCTTTCCCTTCACTAGAGTTGGTGATCCCCTACACTGCGGCTATTGTATGCCTCCCACAAGGAGAAGAATCTCCCTAGCTATTGCTCTCACGAGGTATCATGATGGCCCCAGTCAATGAACCATCAGATCTAGATCACCTACACAGGCTAACAATGACACCCTAGTGGTGGGTAGACAATCTGACTAGGACCACGGAAAGAGGAGACCACCTCCCACATCCATCCATCAGATTAAAGATCCACGACCCTGCATAGGTTTGACATTAAATGGTGTAACAACAGAAGTTTTATATCTATTGGAATCAACTATTCTAAATCTAACATCTCCTCTACCCTTAACCAAAGTATGCAATATTATATATCAAATTGATCATCTCTAAAAGATCTACAATAGGAATTATTTCATGACTTGATTATGATTCTAGTTCTCTTGTTATTCCAAAGATGCTTTCTTTGATCTTCTTAACATACCTAATACACTTTTGTCTTAAATTATGATCAAATGATGACTCATCTTAATTCATTGTAGTCAGTAACTTATGCCACCTTGTATACTAATAATCATTTTTGGGCATACTTTTGCACTTTTTGTGGCTACATGATGCTAATGTACCCTAAGTATATATTCTTGGGAATTCAATTAATGAATCTTGATCAATGTTATGACTATGCCCGTAAATGACACCTAATGTCTAACCAACTATAAAATCAATAACCTTTTCATGTTATGTAATATATATGTAAAATATCACACTACTTCTAGGTTGTTCTCCTCGTATGACACTAAATCCATGAATGTGACCCCTCATGGAGATGCATGACTATACCCTAATTAAATGTGAATTTTGTTACCATCTACATCAAGCCCAAATATATTTTTGAAATTATTAGCCCTATGATTTTTTTTTATACTAATGTTCATGGTCTCCCTCTTTTATTTTATGATATTAGATGTGAATCTAAGTCCACTAGTGGTGACCTACTATGACATATATGACCTCAATTGTCATTCTTGTGCTCCCTTGATTCTTATGTGGATCTTTTTCCCTTGTCCTCCCCTCTAAAATTAGGTAATACCTCTATTTCTTTAATATCTTGTATGTGGATATCCCTCCCTATACTCATGTTGAACCTTAATGACAATTGTATAACATGTTGATGACTACATGTATAATTGAAATATAGATACCCAATGTTGGTTGTCTGATGAGTAGACTCTAGGGGACATCCACCTAACCTTGAATATGATTATTATATACTTATCTTTGTTGATCCTTATTCTCTTTCATGTGCTACTCTCATAACTTGGTCATCTATAGTCTTGAATGCCCTATTATGAGTCTTTTGATAGTAAAATGCAAGTGACTTATTTTTGTAATAATCTTATAAAGTGAATGGAACTGAAGAATGACATGAAACTTGAACGTACCTCCAAAATGACATATACATCAGTAAAATATCATTAAATGTATAAATAAGAAACTTTGAATCTAACCTGGCCAAAACCCTAAAATGAAGTTAGTTAGTGCTATTGATGAAAATATAATAAATGCCAACAATATTGTTATTAATCAGGTTTGTCTTGTGATCTAGATGGTCAAGGATAGGTTATGAAATCTAAAAATTAGGCAGGGGATTCAAATAGTTATATGATAATATCTTTCTTGGTTGCACACTTACATGTATGTGTGATTGTTTATTTGCTCAAATATTACCATGTAGTATTGTAGTGTGGTAATCAATGCTTTTCCATATTAATTTTATAAGTTGTAAACATAATATAGAACTCCATTATAGAAACCTTTTGCACATGCCTTAGGGTAAGGACACAAGGCTAAGTTTCGTATTTAAGTTGTCAATATAGGGTGGACCATGTGGATAAAAGGGTTAGCTAATCTTGAGAACCCTTACAGGCCCTTCCAATGGATGTTGGTCAAAGGCCTTATGATATATGATGTTGATAATGCAATTGGGTATAATGGACTAAAATATGAGTTCTTATTTTACTAAATACTTAACTTGTTTATTCTTTTTTGTTTCCTTATTCAATATTTTCAAATTATGCAAGGCTTATATTTATATATCTTTATGACACGGACTCAAAACTTTATGTGTTGACTTTCTTATTTCACGTATATTTTAGGTTCAGAAATGGGTAGGGAGTTGATGGATTTGTGAGCTATGTTTAAGTGTACGCATTGTAGATCAATGTATAGTGCACATGATAAGACTTGTACAATTGGGTTTGTAATTGAAAACTTGTAATTAGACAATGTTTCTTAACATATTTTGTAGAACAATGAGATTATATTGGTATCTTGATCTTGTTATGTGTTCATGTATGTTAATCTTTTACACTTCCACATTCAGTTTTTGATATTACCATGCTAGGGGAGGATGCTCAGGTCCTTTAGTTGTTTACTTTCTACTCATCTGGAGGTTGTATTTAAATAATAATTGGTTTTGTGACACATGACTCCTAGGATAAGTGATGAAAAGTAGATATTATCCAAGCTACCAATAAGACTTTTTGGGTTGTTTTGAGGAGTTAGGTGTGGAGTGTAATACATGATAGACCATGGATGTGTTGATTTCAAGGACGAAATCATCCTTTAGAGGAGGACTATTATAACATATAGAATTTTGGATATGAAATCTATTTTGAGATATATTCATAATTTTTGTAAACATGATCTCATTAAAAATATGGCCTTCATCACAAGTCCCATGTAGTTATTTTTGTTGGTATGTATGCCCTGAGATCCAATCATGGGATGATTGGTGGGATAAATTATGATTGATTTGATAAACATCAAAGGCAAGCTTGCAATTCTTTCTGGTTCAGTCATATGAGATAATGATAGAACAAATTGAAGTCTAGAGAATGACAATACTCAATGACGTATGCTTTCAGGTTGAGGACTTTAATGATGAGATCATATGGATGCTAAGATTTTTTACATTCTTATTATGTCCCTAGTCGAATGTCATTGTTGAAGGTAGATAGACAACAATGACACATAAGACTAGATTGTAGTGTTGGTTGATGACAAAATCTCATTAGTCATGATATGGAGTTATCAAGCCAAACACATAGGTACTTGTTAGAGAACAAGTGCACCAAACAGACCCACCGTGAGTTTGACACATGGAACCATGACATGGTAGTCACAGTAAGTTCTCATAGTGATGGTGGTGAGTGTGATTCTTTGACCTAAAATCACTACACTCAACACATGTCGTTGGGTACACTTTGACATAATCAAACGCAGTCCTAAAACATGGGTTGTTATAAAGTTGATGATTGGGTGTCTTTGACACATGGGGCTTTTTTGGGGTGAGTGATAGATATGGGATTTGTCCCTCCTGTGGGAGTTTGATATCCATGGCCACTTGATGAGTAGGATTGAGATAGGCGTGCGCACGCATGTGTGAATCAGTATGTGATATTGATGTCATATATATCTCGTCCAGTCTACTATGAGATCAAGAAAGTGAATGAACATTGACAGGATGAATGTTCCATGCCTTGAGTTCATTCGGGATATCAGAGACAAAGGAATTATGCATTCACTGTAATACCATTCACGGATTGTAGGATTGAAAGTTGTTCTCCAACTTTCTATTTCACTTGTGTAGCTCTGATGTGCGACTAGGCACCGCTCTTTTCTTGTGGAGTCATAAGTGTTATGGACTTTCACTGCCAACGTGAAATGGGCATGTAGGGTCACACAGACAGGATTTAACCTGGAAGAGGATTTTATCCACAAACAATGTTTAGATTGATTACTAAAGTAGTTTAGTAGTTCAATTAAACACTCAATTAATTGATAGCTCAAAATCATAGTGTTCAAGGTATTGGACCAGATGATTAAGAGTATCAGATTGATTGGAACTGCAATTGACTCATATGCACAGTCTACTGCCCCAACCGAGCGGCTCATTGGGTTGAACTAATCGACTCAGGTTGGTCAACCGATGATCTCAAAGTGGTGAGTTGATCGGCTCATGTGTCAACGAAATGATCGGCTCAATTGTTGAACCGGTCAATTCATGTGACCAACTGAGATCGTTTGGAAAGTCAGAAGACTCTTTTTGCAAAAACATATTTGTTTCACTTGTACAAATTTGATTTGGACAAGGACTAATATTTGATTAGTCTGAAACAAACATGGAAAGTCAATACGAGTTAGACCAGGACCACGAACTGATTGCTCATGCTTGAACCAATTGGCTCAAGTGTCTCAATCGACCAAATCAGGTGTGAACCGATCGGCTCAGGTCCCCAACCGATTGGTTCATGCTTAAAACGATCAGTTCAGCTAGCGCAGTTGGTTGTTTTGTGGAAAATTTCAAACCCTTCTACTCCTGCTTTAATCCTACATTGCCCAGGGTAGAGAACCATGTCCCATGACCCTCCAATATATAGGGGTATTGGGGGATTCTCAAGAACAACTTAGAACACCAGTTGCTCTGCAAAGTTGTCGTTCTCTCTAGTTGTGGTAACCGAGATAGCCTGAGAAAGTGCTACCTGATAAGGGAGGCACAACAAGGGAAAGACAACTATAGAAAGGTGACTGGTTGCAGGAGAGGGTGTTAGTAACTAGTACACCGACAGGAGGGTACGACTCCTTCCGGTGCCTTGTGTGAGGTGGTCTGTGTGGACTACTATAGAGGCGGGAGACTTCTGCCGCTCAGAGGACAGTTGTCTATCCCGACAATCTCAGTGAGACCAGGAGTTGCACAAATACTATCCAAGACCATAGGTGAAGATCGTGCAAGCCACAAGGTCACTTTGCCGAGCAAGCCTTGGGACAAGGTATGTCTCTACAAACCATCCTTCCTATTGTATAGACGTTAGCACTTTATTATGGTTTTGGGAGGAGAATTTTTTTTTGTTTCCACTGCCTTCTCTGCCTCCCCTAAAACTCAACAGTGTTATCAGAGCCACGTCAACTGCTCTATACTTTAGGATTATCGATGTGATCGGTTTTGTTGGTCGCCTTTATTTATTGCATACAATGTAAATAAAATTAGCTTTATGCATGTCCAATCCTAAATCCACAAATCCCAATATACATATATGATATGTAATATAAATGAACTTGATACGCGTCGCCCTTAAACGAGTTTTGTGGTGGATGTATAGCGTGGTTATGGCCAATAAACCCTATGTATGTGTGCTTGGTTGAATGTGGTTGCTTGCATCTCGGTCTGCGCATCGATTCCCTATCTCTTATTCCTGATGTAACTCGAGATAACTCGAGATTTCTTTCCTACCTTTGCTCCCCCCAAATGTAACTCAGGGTTTCTCAATTCAAATGTAAATAGGATAGAACTTTTATTTCCTGTTATGTCAAAGAATGGCGGACAACCTGACGATGACTGAGACGATCGGTTCAAGGCGTGAACCGATCGGTTGGCATTCTAGATGATCGATTCGAGGAATGAGATGAGCGGGTGGCAGTCATGAGAAGATGCACGATGACCAGACGAACCGATCAGTTGGAGGATCCAATCGATCAGCTGGTGGCACCTAACCGACCAGCCTGATGGCGAGCCGATAAATCATGGAGATGAGTTGATCAATCCCAAAATGGCAAAGCGCAGAGTTCATCTTGTACATGTTGCCTTTTATGTAGACCTAGATGACCACGATTCCTCTTGGCTCGAGAAATCACATTAGGATGGCCATAATCATCGCTTTTTATCGTTTCACATGTTTTCTGTGGGATATAGCATGTATATGATATGTACTATATATTGTGGTGATTGGATATGTATATGTACCCATAAAACCAAATCCCTCATTAAATATTAATGTTTTAGATGCCTTCTAAATGTGACACATGTGAAAAGCTTGATCGGCCAAGTGTGGGCATGCCCTAGCGTGGTGCACCCTCTATCTCGTGGAAGCGTGAAGGATGGATATGTGGGTCTACCCTAGCAGGATGCATATTTATCGTGTTGGCTTTGGGTGGGACTTAACAAGGTGACCTAGATAGGATGTAGCACCTTTAGGCATGGAGGTGATCATGTCAAGGAGTTGCATATGACATCTTTCAAGAGTTTCATATTATGCAATTGGCAAACGTTGCCTACCTGGAAGATCTAAGTTGTGGGTGACAGCCCTAGCTGGTCCATGACTCAAAGGATTTCAGGATCTTGATCCACTAGAAGATTGTACGTTGTAATCTTCTGAATTGATGGTGAGGTCTATCAATTTGAACAAAAATAGTGGGAGCTATAATTAATTAAAGTCCTAATTATATCGTTAATCTTTCAAATCAATCAAGTCAAAAGGAGTTTTTGGACTAAATTGCATATATTTCCTTTTGTAGTACAAATGACAACAAACAACAATTACTTTTCATTGCGATCGGTCCTTGAAAAGGACAAGCTTAATGGGACTAACTTCCACGACTGGTTTAGGACATTGAGAATTGTTCTCACTCAAGAGCGAAAGCTCTATGTCCTAGATACTCCAGCTCCAGAGGAACCTGCTCCTACTGCACCAGAGGCAGAAAGGGATGCTTATAAGAAGCATTTTGAAGATGCCATTGATGCAAAGTGCTTGATGTTGTGCTCCATGAACCACGAGTTGTAGAGACAACATGAGAACATGGGTGTCATTGAGATGATTCAGCATCTCAAGAACATGTATGAAGATCAAGCACGGCAAGAGAGATATGATGTCTCCAGAGCGTTGTTCAAGTATGTCATGATAGAAGGAGATCCAATTGGTCCACACACGCTCAAAATGATTGGGTATGTGGAGAAACTGACAAGACTGGGATTTCCCCTGAGCCAAGAGTTGTCTATTGACGTGATACTGCAATCATTGCTAGAATCCTAAAGTCAGTTTGTGATGAACTACAATATGAACAACTTTGTCAGGCCATTGACAGAGTTGTTGGGCATGTTGAGGACAGCCGAGGCACAGATGAAGAAGGACAAGCCTAAATTTGTGATGATGATCAACAACAAGAAAGGCAAGTCCAAGCACAAGGGCAAGGGCAAGGATAAGAAAGGTTCTGATGCTAGCCAGCAGCCCAAGTCGTCTTCAACTCTCAAGGCTAAGGGAGGTGCGACCATGAGAGGCAATTGCCACCATTGTCAAAAACTCAGGACATTGGAAAAGGAATTGTCCACTCTATATGGAAGAACTAAAGAAGAAGGAGGTGGCAGCCGTCTCCACCTAAAGGTGTCATGAAATAAACTTATAACACTTTTGAGGTATATGATACCAAGATATAAAGTGTAAAGCATCCACTAAATGGGGAAAGTTTTGCCACCATAGATAGGATTACTTTAGTTTATTTTCAGCCTTGAAGGCATGTAATAGAGTTATGAACTGCTATTTCATATTTGTCAATGGACAGAAATACCTTAATTTTTGCATATTGTATGACAATGATGGCAATTAATAAAGTTGATGTTTCAATCTTTGTGGCAATGCCTTGTTTATCTTGTGATACTTGGTATCCATAAGATAAAATGATACCTAAAGGTTATTGATAACTCAAACAATCAAATTAGCATAAATCATGAGAAATTCATTTCTAGTTTCCATATGATGGATAAATATAGACTCTTTTGGTTAGAGAACCAGTAAGAGACATGAATCTCTTAGACATCAATCTTCACTAGTGGTAGTGGGAGAATGATTATCCTATTAGGTATAATACATGTGATGTATTTACATACCTATTGGAGCAAATGATAATACTTCAAGCGGTGTTTAGAGAAATACCAATATGAATATCTTGAAGTGTTCAAGAATATCATAGATGAAGTAAGAATTTGGTAAAGTGTTAATTATTGATGAGATCAATGAATGGAATGCTTGGACCAAAAGTTTGAGATCCTTATGAGTGATTATGATAGTGTATCATAGTGAGCTCGTTATTAAGGCATGTTGATGTCTAAATCAAAAAGAGTCATACTCTAAGGAGTTAGAGGATGGTTATAAAATAACTAAGTTCTTCTTAAATAAAGAATACCCTACACTAATAAAGGATATTAAGAATCACAAAGTGTTGTGAGTTCTCAAATTCCTTAACAGATACACCTCAAATATCTATATGATGAGTTGGTCGTATGATGAGTCAACAATCTAGATGATATTGAGGAACCAAATTTTGAGTTATGGTTTATGACCATTACATCCTAAATGACTTCCATGTGAACCATAAGGTATGACCTTGATGGTAGCACCCATTGGGATGAAATCCATAAGTGTGAATGAGTCTTAAGGGTTAAGACACATGGATGACATTTTGAGAAGGATGATGCTTGTTTATTTCAACTTAGTGACTAAGAGATTTGGCATACGGATACTTAAACTGCATTCCTATGAGAAATAAAACAAGGATGTGTATGTGACACAACCTATAAGGTTTATGAATCCATTAATGCAAATGAAGTCTATAAGTTACAATGGTCTAATTAGTGTGATTGATTGAGTACAAGCAACTCAGAGCTGGATCTTTACTTTGATGATATAGTCAAAGGGTTTGACTGATATGAAAATGATAAAGAAGGGATATGTGATTTAGTGGGAGCGTATTTTCATTCCACATGTTGATGAGGAATGAGATGTTCTAAGAATGGAATTTTTTGTGGAAATTATCTTTAAGGAAGATAGAGATGTTTCCTATGTGATAGGAATATAGATCTATAGAGATAGTTCTCAAAAACCTCTTGATCTGAAAAGAGAAAGCATACATTGGCAATCTATACTAAAGGGTTCAGTGTGCATAGATTCAGTGGGAGAAAACTTATCCATGTTACATGGAGTTACTATCCCAAGGCCAAGTGTTCAATTCTTATGAAGAATGGGAACACTAAGAATATATATGGATCTATCATGTATGTAATCATCCCATTATCTTTCATGTATGGATATGGAAAGAATAAAATGCATTCATCATCTTATATGTAGGACATGACAATATGATTTGCTCATCCTGATAACCCATATGTGAGACATGATGAGTGGATGTTTGTCTAGTTCCAGTAAGGGTTACAGGAATACCATAAGAACTTGATAAGTACTTGAGAAGTATTAGTTCTATGGAAATAAGGAAGGGTTCATTGTAAAGAGTTAAACTGAAGCGAACTTCTGAAAAGGATAGAAAATTAATCGCAATATATATATATATATATGAGATATATAAAAGTGAATGTTTTTTGATAAATGGAAATGTTCCAATAAAGTCATTTAAAAGGAAAAGCCGAGTATCCATGTGTTAGAGAACATTAGTGGATACTATATGGATCTGGAAGTTCATGAGATGAACTTATAGATATTCTAGTCATTGATGACAAATAAGGAGTACTTGGTCATGCAATGTGGCTAAAGGTTAGCAAAGGAATACTAGATCGCATATTACGACAACTCCATCTCATACGTGTGACGTACAATGAAGAGATGAGAGACATGTAATTAATACCAACTTTGGCAAGGTGTTGCCATAACTCACTATGTTAGCACTAGAGCACAGTAACATGTGGGACATGTTTGAAGATCACTAAGAATATGATTCAAGGGTGATTGGCTTGCAGTGCAAGTGGGAGTCTGTTGGTATGTATGCCCTGAGATCCAATCATGGGATGATTGGTGGGATACATTAAGATTGATTTGATAAACATCAAAGGAAAGATTCCATTCTTTCTGGTTCAGACATATGAGATAATGATAGTATAGATTGAATGTCTAGAGAATGACAGTAATCAATGGTGTATGCTTTTAGGTTGAGGACTTGAATTACGAGATTATACATATGCTAAGAGTTTGTACATTCTTATTATGTCCCTAGTTGGATGTCATTGTGGAAGGTAGATAGACTACAATGACACACAAGACTAGATTGTGGTGTTGGTTGATGACAGAATCTCATTAGTCGTGATATGGAGATATCAAACCAAACACATAGATACTTGTTAGAGAACAAGTGTACCAGACAGACCCTCCATGAATTTGACACATGGAACCATGACATGGTAGTTATAATCAGTTCTCACAGTGATGGTGGTGAGTTTGATTCTTTGACCTGAAATCACTACACTCAACAGATGTCGTTGGGTACACTTTGACATCATCAAATGCAGTCCTGAAACATGGGTTGTTATAAAGGTGATGATTGGGAGGCTTTCACACATGGGGCTTTTGACGGGTGAGTGATAGATATGGGATTTGTCCCTCCTGAGGGAGTTTTATATCCATGGCCACTTGATGAGTAGGATTGAGATAGGTGTGTGCATGCATGTCTGATTCAGTATGTGATATTGATGTCATACATATCTCCTCCAGTCTACTCTGAGATCAAGAAAGTGAATGAACGTTGACAGAATGATTGTTCCATGCCTTGAGTTCATTTGGGATATCAGAGACAAAGGAATTATACATTCACTATAACACCATTCACGGATTGTAGGATTGAAAGTTATTCTCCCACTTTCTATTTCACTTGGGTAGCACTGATGTGCGACTAGGAATCGCTCTTTGCTTGTGGAGTCATAAGTGTTATGGACTTTCACTGCCAATGTGAAATGGGCCTGCAGGGTCACACACATAGGATTTAACCTAGAAGAGGAGTTTATCCACAAATGATGTTTAGATTGATTACTAAAGGAGTTTAGTAGTTCAATTAAACACTCAATTAATTGATAGCTCAAAATCATAGTGTTCAAGGTATTGGACCAGATGATTATGAGTATCAGATTGATTGGAACTGCAATTGACTCATTTGCATAGTCTACTGCCCCAACCGATCGGCTCATAGTGTTGAACCGATCGGCTTAGGTTGATGAACCGATCGACTCAAAATGGTGAGTCGATCGGCTCATGTGTCAATGAAACGATCGCTCAATTATTGAATCAGCCGATTCATGTGACCAACCGAGATCGTTCGGAAAGTCATAAGACTCTTTTTGCAAAATTATATTTGTTTCACTTGTACAAATTTGATTTGGACAAGGACTGATATTTGATTAGTTGGAAACAAACATGGAGAGTCAATTTGAGTTGGACCAGGACCACGAACCGATCGGCTCATGCTTGAATCAATCGGCTCAAGTATCCCAACCGACCAGTTCAGGTGTGAACCGATCGGCTCAAGTCCCCAACCGATCGGTTCATGCTTGAAACGATCGGTTCAGCTGGTGCAATTGGTTGTTTTGTGGAAAATATTGAACCGTTCTACTCTTGGTTTAATCCCGCATGCTCGGGGTAGAGAACCATATCCCATGACCCTCCTATATATAGGGGTATTGGGGGCTTCTCAAGAACAACTTAGAACACTAGTTGCTCTGCAAAGTTGTTATTCTCTCTGGTTGTGGTAACCGAGAGAGCCCGAGCAAATGCTACCCGATAAGCGAGGCACAGCAAGGGAAAGACAACTACCGAAAGACGACTGGTTGTCGGAGAGTGTGTCGGTAACTAGTACACCGATAGGAGGGTACAACTCCTTCTGGTGACTTGTGCGACAAGGCGATCAGAGTTCCAGGTGGTCTGTGTGGACTACTACAGAGGCGGGAGACTTCTACCGCTCGAAGGCTAGTTGTTAATCCCGACAGTCCTGGTGAGACCAGGAGTTGCACAGACATCGTCCAAGACCAGAGGTGAAGACTGCACAAGCCGCGAGGTAACGTCGTTGAGCAAGCCTTGGGTCAAGGTATGTCTCTACAAACCATCCTTCCTATGGTATAGACGTTGGCACGATTCCTTTATTCTAGGTTTGGGAGGATAATTTTTTTTGTTTCTGATGCCTTCTCCGCCTCCCCTAAAACCCAACAATTTTGATATTTTATAGTAATCAGCCTCCGCTTAAATTTCTTGTGTCTAAATAAGTACATTCTCCTAACTTTAGATATATTTATAAATTAGTCTCTAAATTAATTTTCATGAATCACTTTGATATCATTTAGTTAAATTTGCAATTCATGTCCTTGAATATTTTGATTTGATCTTATATTATAATGAATCACCTACTCTTTTGACTAATGGTATAGGAATCATACTAAAATATAGTTTGGACTATTATATGTATTATTTAGTTGTTTATGACAATGATTATATTATCCACATGATAATCATCATTAAGGAGGATACTATTTTTATAAATTATCTTATAGAATGTGAACTTGTGCGATAAATAGTAGAGTTCTTAGACGTATCATCTAGAATTTACAAAAAAATGAAAGTAATTAACAAATATGTATTTATTTGAAGTAAATTTGACTTAATTAGTTTAGTAATTAAAATAAACTCAGTTTTCATCCTTAGGTCATTCCTTCGGATGGTTTGTAGAGAAATAACAAGGTTGTTCTCCTTTGGTAGGAAACCTCAGGCCACAAAACTAAAGCAAATCACTTTATTTTTCTGTCCTCCACCCCTAGGACCCCTCAAGAAATAAACTTAACACTAAACTCCACACCACGCAACCATAAAAAATATGAAATGGTAATGCAAATGTTACTTTCCACATCCTCGGGCACCAATATAGTGCTAGCAATGACTCTATTAATATCTACCCTACTCCTCCTCAACACTAGACCTCCATCTAATCCCAAGAAATCCCACTAGCCTATATAAGTCCTTCTACACCTTGATCCAAAAGAAATACCACGTAGTTCCATATAACATTCTTCGCTTGTCTAACACCTACCACACTGTGGTGGCCACCAGTTTGAACATTGTGCATATTCTACTACCACCATGTATTATAGTAGATTTTCTCATCACTTTAGACCGACCTACTACTTGGAACCAACCTATTTACTTCAAATCCACCTTAATAACTCATTGAAACCTACTTAGATCCCATGTCATTTCATCCTACATCAATTTATCGTGGTTATGAAAAATCTCAATATCCATTCATTCCTCATTAAAATTCTAGTTTTTAACCATGATTCTTTTGCTTAATTCCATGCTCCTATAGTTTTATCACATAGTTCAATAGCATACACAACAACATAGATTATAAGATAAAGTAGATCCTTTCCCATTCCATTGTCCTTTGATTTAGCTCCACCAATACCCTAAAGTACCAAAGAAGAAGTCTCCTTGTGGATATAAACTTGAGTTGCAATGCTAGATTGTTGAACACCTACCACAAGATTAACAAGATTGCATACTAATACTAATTCCTATCTATTCAAGTGAAGGGAAATAAGTATGATGCTCCATTCAATTCCATTTACCAAAGTTTCATATGGAAGTTGATCCAACAAGAGCAATCCAACATCAATCATCAATAGATTAGTCCTTTTCTCCTATTTTTAACGTTGGAAGATTCATGTATATTATTTAGGAATTAATAATTTATGTACAAACATAGAAGTAATGGAATGGTAATCATAAACATTACCTAGAGTGATTATTGTATGGACTCCACAATAGGATACATACATTTTGGTATACATGTTTAGTGACTAGGTGTATAAGTTCTAGTAATCAAGTTGTCTAAATATATTGTATGATATTTCATTAATAGTGACATAGTAGACATTAGATTAGAATATTTAGGATGATCATAACTTATAAGCTTATGTATAATATATATTTAGATAATAAACTTAGTTACATATTCTTTGTTATACACACACATACACACACAGAGATATATATAAATATATATATATATATATATATATATATAGTGAATAGTCAATTAGAAATGTTAATAGAGTGTCCCACCTATAGTAAGGTATCTTATAAAAGTTATTGATATTGATGCATTATATATTCATTTGACCATTTTAGATGTAAACACTAGTCATGTTAACATACTTGAGTATTTAATCATATTGGTATATGCATATAAGTATGGGAATGTTATATATACTAATTTATCTAAAAAACTAGTAAGTATTTACTAGACATATGGCTAAGTTGGACATATGTTAAATTATGTGGATAAATGAGTCTATGAAAGAGGATATGGATGGAAAATCTAACTTGGGAAGTCACAAATAACTTGAATAAGATATAGTGTTATATTTTTGGAAACATGTGTGTGCATAACATAATCCACTTATGTTTTAGTACTCTTCTATAGTGATAAATGTATCTATGAATAAGTATAATTGACTAAACAAGGTTTCCTAACTATTTAAATGTAATATTTTCCTATATTCACATCATTATACATATAATGATCCATAGATTCACTTAATAAAACATGAAAGGATAGAAGGATGGATAGTTAGAAAACAAGGATTAGGAATCCTAGATGAAAGACATTACCTAAATAACATAAATTGACTGAAGGTTTGTTCCAAGCCAATTTGAAACAAGATTGTTCTAATGTGTAGCTTTATCTTCATCAATTCTTGAAGCTCAATAATTGTAATTTGCCTTTTGAATCATTTTGATCCAAAGGTATAAAAATAATGTTAATATTTGGAAATATTATTTTCCTCATGAAATCATGCATAGTAGATAGGTCATCTTGCCTATATTTGTTATAAAACTTTATTCTTACTATTCGAAAGGTTGTCAATCATTATTCCTTGAAATTGTATCACATTGTTTAAGCATTGAAAAGGGTATGTGTTTCCCATTACTTTAGTGCAATAACACTCCATGACTCTACCCAAAGAAAGGACATACTCTTTGTATATTAGGAAACATTGTTGGTGTACTGTCATTCCCCATGTAGAGAACATATGGCTTCCCCGGCAACATAAACATTGACATGTGCAATAGGCTTGAAACTTTAGTCACTAGTCTCAAATTTTGGTATCAAATCATCTAATATTGAAAACCTTTTTCCTCTACTTGATAGTTTCCTAGATTTTTAATTCCTCGTATATTCTCATTAAAAATTCTTGCTAGTTTATTTTATACTTGTTCACTACCCAAATAATGATTTTGGACCATTCATTTGACTGTCCCACCCTTTTCCACTTTGGTCTAAGTTTGGTTTTATTCCCTGTGGTAATACATTAATAGGTGATCAAAAGAAGACTGACAAAATACATCTATGAATCATGTATATTTGAAATTTTGGTTTTTATGTATAGGATTCTATGAACTCCAAAATAAAGCATGAACGTACAAATACTTGTTTACATATATTCCGATATAATTTTTGTAAAAGTTTGATCATAAAGATTGGGTTTTTACAACATCTTGTCTGAGAAATATTTGACCGGTACACATTCAGATCTAATTTCTCTTAAACATGGGTCAAAAGTGGAAACATAATTTCCTAGTCAAAGATATCAAACTTTAAATTTATACCAGACATCAGGACACATCTACAACTCAATATAGAGTCCATTGTTGTAATATGGGGTCAAACATAGAGCAAAGAAAAAACAAATATGTAAGAATAAAAAGGCTTAGCTTAGTTTAGTCAAATCAAAAGGGGTGAATTTGATACTCTAGTTAAGGAATGAATTAATCTTCTTAGAATAGTAAATCTAATTTATGAAGGAATAGACAAAATGAAGATAATTGTGATTATGATAAAATTTGAACTTGAATTGGGTTTCAACAATTAAACTATACTGAACCATGAAAAACATTCTCCTTTAATATATATATATATATATATATATATATATATATATATATTCTTGACATGTTTTGCAAGTGTAAAAGATAAATACATCTTCCTTTTCTTGATATTCAGGTAGATTTCTATCTAATGGTCTCTTGAAATGATAACCAATAGATGTGGTATAGACACATGAATTTTTCTATAGTAACTCCTCACTCTAGTTTCTCATTACTAATTCATTATCTATATCTTATTGAACTTTCTGTCTCAAATTTATCCAAATCAAACATCTTGAGAAGGTACCTAGTCAAAGAAGCAACACAATTAAATAGGAGAAAAAAAACATAACTGTAAGAAAATATGTATTTAAATAGAGGAAAGAAATACTACATGGTTGTCTGGGCCTGGTGGCTACTCCCAACCCAAGTTTATGAGTTTATCCATTCATGGTGTAAGAAAGAAACATATTACAACTTAAAAAGGTAATAAATTTCAAAGGAAAGTAATGAAACATCAAGAGAAGGCAGAGGAGGTTGATACATAGGCAGATCGAGTGTAGATTTTGATCTACCCACCTTTCAACTGAATTTGATAGAGAGATTGATCCCCTTGAAGAGGTCGATCAGTATCCCAGTCGACCTTGGGGAGGTCAATAACTTCTACTTCTTTTGCTATTAGATCTTGATCAAAGGTGGTTATATCGATCTAATGATGGAAGTGGCTGGTGTCAAGACTAGAGGTCGATCACTCTCACTAGGTTGATAGATCTAGTGTGGTCGATAGGTTTATTCTTGGTCTTAGTCTCTACAACAATCTCTCAACTTGTTCCCAGAAAACAAGCTACCTTGAACTGATGCTTTTAGGGTGTAGTTATAGGGTTTGAACAACCCCTTATAGACCTATGATTGTTCCATGTGGCACTGACTGTAAAGAATCAAAACCAACTCTCTACTAAAAATTTGAATAATAGAACCTCTAGTCCAAACACACTTCAAAGGTATGCTTGGACTGGGTGTAAAATTTTCAAATCTTTATTAATGGTATACAAAACAACCAAAGTGTAGCAGCAGCATAAAAACATGAATATATTCAATTATAAACAAGGGAACATCTTAAACTTACATCATAAAGATCCATGTAGAGGGATATATAAATGATCTCAAGATTGTCTCCAAGCATTAAATTCTCAATATAAGTCCAAGTCAACATGCCTTTTCATCCAAGTCCTCCACCTAGGGTTGGAAGCATACCCCAGCAAGAAAAGAAAAATAGAAGACATCAACAAAGACTGGTATGTGCATACTAAAAGTGAAATGAGAAATATAAGGAAATAAGGATATCAAATAATAAGAAGCTTCCCATAGACGAGAAAAATACCACCCAAGTGGGTATCAAGACAAAAGAGTCATCAACAAAAGAAATACTTGCCATAAAATAACATAAAAAGAATGTGCCATATATACATCTAATACCATGGTGGGAAATGAAGAACATATCAGGAAAGTAGGGAACACACCCCACAATCATATTAAATAACCATCATGCATGTGAGATAAGCATAACACTAGAACAATATAAATACAAAGACAACCAAGAATCATACATCTTGAAACCTAATAGAGAAAGGAATACTACCAATCTCCCAAATATATAAAACATGGGCCAAGAATCACACATCCTACCCTGGGTATGAGGTTCCTTTCCATCCCAAAAGAGTAGGAAATATCACATCTGCTCAGTAGGAAATTACACATCTTCCATAAACAAAACCAATGTAATTACACTACTCTAGTTCTACTGAATCACATAGCATGTTTAATGTAGAGGCAAGTAGAAAGTATAGTCATATTATACAATCTAGTCACCACATAAGTGATCAACATATACATCCACCTCATAAGTGGGAAAAGACATCACATGTCCTCAAGTAAACATCCACCTCAAAGTGGGCACATATAATAAAAAAGTCCAACATGCACCAAGGCATAAGATAAGAGTCCAAGAAAGTATCTATGATCACAAGATCAGTAATAAATAAGGTAGTTTACATGAACTAGGATTTCTAAAAGAAAAGACATATTGTGTAGGCTATTCTCCATAGGACCAAGAGAAATAATAAACATAGGTTAATTTCTCAAGGAAATAATATGGTTTGCAAACATACCTCAACTTCAGAGTCCAAAGTCCAAAGTCACTTCTAGGTCCAAGCCTAGGTATCCAAAGAACCTATTAGGCATATAGGTAGATTTTATGTCAATTTCATATTCAGTAATCAAACCCTAGAAAACACCTTTTTCCTTTTATGTGAATTAAGTTATGAAAACCATGCCACATTTTAGATTATCTTTTTATGAACTCAAAACATATTTTATTATATTTTTTTACTTATAAATCTTTCGATGTGAATTTAACAAGTTATAATCAATTAAGAAGACCCATTGAATATCATATATTTTAGACATTAGATTTTGGAATCCAAACCAGTACCATTAGAAAGCTTTTATTTTTCTAATTTCAAAACACATTTTATTATAAATTTCTGACAATTAGAGTAATAGTTATGATTTTCATTACTCTGACCAATCACAAAATCCCAAAAAGCTACGTAGACAAAAAAAGAACACGAGAGAAAGAGATTGGGCCCATCGATATTTCCCAATCACTGATGGTCCTTCCGCCAAGTCAGAGGCCAGCAGGGCACGTATCAAAGCCAAAGAAACAACTCAAATGAACAAAATGCCCTTAACTAAAAATCAAACATCAAATCGGAAACAAGGGCACCAGGGACAAGATGCATAGGGGATTCAGACCTCAAGCCCGCTCTCTACCATGGCTCCGAGAGCTTCAGACCAACAAAACCAGGAGTCATATCGGAATATTTAGAGGCCAAAAATCATAGGTGACAAATCCCTCAGTTCGCAAAACCAAACTGGGCGTAAAGAGAAAAATGCAGCAGGGAAACATGAAGGGGATAGGTAGAAACATATTCGAGCTTATGGCTAAGAAATGGAAAAATGGAAGAAAATGATTACTGTGCTTCCAAATGAACTGAAGAATGATGGAGGTTCGTCTAACTAAGACAAACTCATCGGAAAAGGTCCCGTGACGGAAAGACATCTAAGTTGCCCCAAATAGAGAGAAGATAGAGGGCAAAGCTCTATGAGTAGGGGACACCAATGTAGACCAAGGCAAGAGAAAAGATGGGTGGGTACTAGTTCATTGATGGGTGGCAATGGTAGGAGCCCAAGGAATCAGACCGTGATCACCAACACAACCATTGCCAAACTGAGAAGCCAAAGAAGGAAGACAGAGATCGGGGTGACGCACTACCCACTTATATGGTAATTGGGTGTGGATAAGGGATGCATAAGGTATGGTGGAGGCTTCGGGGTCCTCATGTGTAAAAGGGAGTCATCGGGAGATGCTCTACAACACATCCACAGAAAATAGTCTTGAAGATAGATTGGGGGTTACATATATAACCCACCTCAGGTAACGAGCGATGGCTCAAAGAAATTGCAATCGGAAAAGGAAATCGGTGAAGGAAAAATTAGGAAAAATGATCGAGAAACAAGGAAGATTCATGGCGGAGAAGATCGTCATCACTGTTCACAATGAACTCGGTCTCCTACCCAGGGTAGGAGATGATCTCCAAGCCATTCGATCAAAATCCAAGGGCTGAGAAAGATCGTTCATTAAGTGAAATTTGAGAATCGAAAACTATAGAGTGACAGCGTGACAAATTAGGAAATTGAAATCCGATTAGAATAAAGTGATGTAAATTTTTATTTCCTTTTTCTCTCTCTTCAATTAAGGGTTCAAACGTCATCCAAATCAAGTGAAATTTTGCCCAAAGGCTCATTAAAGCATGTAGATTCTAATTATGCAATTAGTTTTTCCTTTTGAATACTTCAAATGCATTAATTATCCAAATCTTAGTTTCTCTTTCCTCATGCATTAATGACATTAGGATTTTCCAAATTAGGTGAAACTTCATTCTTAAGTTATTGATATGTTGAATATGAATTTGCCTTTATTTCCATCTTTTGGTGTCATATCTCATATTTATTTTTCACTTATGTCTTTTATGCATTTTCTCTCCTAAACCTAATATTTTAAGGTTGTCCAAATTAGATGAAATTTGACATGTAGGCTAATTAAGATATATAGATTACGGATATGAAGCTTATTTTCACTTTTGAGGTTTATTTGTATGATATTTGTCATATGGACCACTAGTGGCCCATTATGCTATTTACTTATTCAATTAGGTTCCATTAGGGTGATTTTACATGCCTTAGCTCATTAGGACCTTATTAAACATCTTTTTAAGTCCATCACTCTACCTTGTTTGGTCAAACCCAAAAGGTCAAAATTATAGGGTAGGGTCCAAGATCTGGTATGTTACACTGACCCTTGGACTTCCTGCCACCTAGGAGTTCAATGGGTCTTTAGCTCAATTAATTCTTCATTGACCCCAAGTCAGATTTCTTGAGTAGGTGGATAGATGTATTGATCGATCTCTGGTCTTGGATTTTTGGTTAATTGGTTGATATTGAGAAACATCAACTTGGAGGTCAGTTGGAGGTTTGGAAAGAAACAATTGGATTGATTCATTATTGATCTCTTAGATCAATTTTCTCTATGTCGAGCTCATAGTATGTTGGGCTCTATCGACCTAGAGGTCGATAGCTATCCTAATGAAGTAGCTCGATATGCTAATGATCGACCTTTTTGAGTTTGGGTCATTGATCAATCCAGTAGGTTGATCTATGGTGATTTCCTTGCTTTACTCAAGATCCCCTTCATGGATATTAATCTACCTTTGAGATCAATAGGTAGTATACTGAGTTTCAGGGTTCTGAGACCAATTTCTACATTTTCTAAGGAAACTTAATCAAAAGAGAGAATTTGGTGAATACATGTAAAGTGAAGGATTTTATGATCTTTATTTGTTTATTTATATGAATTTTTATCATAATAGAGTTATGAAATATTCATGAAAATTGATGTGATCAACTCCCACAATCTTAGCATTTAGCTTGTCCTCAAGCTAATAGTATAAGATCATCATGTGAGGTAAAACAAGTAGGATGATATAATTGACAACTGATAAATTTTAAATGTTGACCACTTACTAAAACCTTTACTTATTCTTAAAATGATATTTCCTCTTAAAAAATCATCCTTCAAAAGATCCTTCCCCACTGATTTATTAATTTTTATTGTTCATATACCATCTCCAACACAAATATTGTTTTTCAAAGTAGCTTTCACTCTCGTCTTTTTTGTTTGGTGAGTAATGGATGAAATGGGTAGGCTAGAAGGCTTGTAGGTATCCCTTTCTTTCCTTTAGGCCATTCAACCATTATCTATTTAAATGGGCAAGTGGTCCCTACATTTCAAACAATTGGTCTTATAGTAGTTATTGTACATCATAAGTACTGCTATCCTAGATTACTTTACCTTTAATGAGAACCATTTGAAACTGGGGTTGAATATTCTGGGTCTTAGAATCTATCAAACTAGACATATGTGTTCTTTAGAACATCTAGACATTGTTTTGGTAAATCTTTGACTATAAGTAGGGCACGAATATCTGACTTTTAGCCACTCTTTGCTTTTTATTCCTCATTTTTTAGAGATGGAATGGAGGATGAGGTAGCTCTTTCTTTTTCATGAAAGTGTGTCTTCAACTGAATACATGCCTCTCTTTGATTTGTATGGTGTTTTGAAAGAATCTTGTGGTGATGTTCTAAGATTGGAACCAAGTTAGATAAAAGTAATATTTTGATGAGAGAAAGATATAAAAGAAACATCACCATCAATATAAAAATTTCAAAATTGGTCATGACTTATTGTTTCTTCATAGTTGATTTGTACAAATGTAGCCAGAATAAGGTCATTGGAGGCTAGAGTTGATAATCTTCATCATCTTCATTTTATACATATGCAAAATTTCAAAAAGATGTTACAAAATCATGAAAGAAGTGAGAAAATATAATGAAAAAGGAAAAGTGAAAGTTGATACCTATCTCACAGGATTACAATCCCCTAAAACTACAACACATTCTATTATTAGAGTGAGAAAAATTAGAAAGAAAAATTAATCATGTGAGATTGTCAATTAAGCTTGGCAAATGTGATCTTCATTCTCCCAATCAGAACTCAGGAGCATCATTGCATATTTGTTGTGCAGGTAATGATAGTTATCTCCATGACATTCCTCAACTACAACATGATGAACAAAGATGTAATACATCAAATGAAGAATGTAGAAAGCAATCATTTGAAAGACATCATGGTTGTAGGATGTGATAAAAAATTGGGGCCAGATCCATTTCTTTGTGCCTTGAGAGTCATAGCCATTTCCATATTGGTGAACAAGAGGAATTAGTGCTCAGGTCTAGGTAAAGACAATGTATTTATATATACTCTCTATCAACGAAGAGAATCAAAGACTTTCCAAATAAAAGGCAAAAATCAACTATTATGGAAAATGAATCAGTGTTCTTAAGGTTACAAACAACATCTAATGACTATCATGTAATAGAGGCAAGATAATGTAGTTCAAAATGGACGTCTATACACTCTAAATAAGAAAATATTTTTATTTGGAGTTGGCTTGGTTACACAGGTCATTCTTTAGATCAACCCTATCCATATAGAGATAAACAAGGTAATGGATAAGAAGAAACTAATATGCAACCATGAAACTATGGGGCAAATAGCCGCCTGGTTTTATAGTACCTCTAAATCATCCTTCATAACAACCATGTCACTGAGGTGGAACATAATACAACTATCATCGTCATCTTTGAGTTGCATCATTAGCAAAGTATGATGTGCCCAATAGAGTTTGTCGCAAGAACTCCTATCAAAATTTATAAAATTGGGCTCAAAAAATATTGAAGCCCATATACTAGAAACGACTTGGGCTCATCCAGCATTTCAAAGATATCAGCAGCTTCATGATCCCATAAAGAAGCATATGTAGATCTTGATGGTTGTGAGTTTAGAGGGGAAGGATGGTCGTGTTTGGAATAAGGTAAATTGATGTGTGGTGTCTTAGTTCACGAGAGAAGTATGTAGTGGCGACGAAGACAACAAAAAAAGTGTGACAAGATTAAACATGGCTTAGAGTGCTAGGGATTAAGAATGAAAATTTTCAATATCAGGTTTGGAAACCCTATTTTAGTACTTGTTACATGCTATGTTTGATGAATAACATGTCGTTTCTTAATAGTACAAAGGAGTTGTCTGTTTTTATATTTTCTGTATTTTCATGTAACAAGCCATGTTTAGGTAACGAGATGTTGTGTTCACACTTTGTACCTAAACTCTTTAAACTCAAGCCATAAAGGTACATGTTTTTTTTTTGGAAAATTGGTAAATATATTCCAAAAACCCCCCGGAAAGGGGGGAACAAAGTACAAGCCACACCCTTACATGTGACTACAAACTCCTAGGAAATTGGTTACAATAGATCCCAATTCCTAGCTATCATAGGAGAGATAACAAGACAAGTTTTAAATGTGGAATACATTCTCTTAATCTCTAAACAAGATGGTTGAAAATGCCAACAAAGTCAGAAGTGCCACCATTATGCAGCCTTTTGTTACGTTCCTCCCAAATGAAGTGGACAGCACCAGTGATGGCCCAAAGCTCTATGATTCTGGAGTGTTTAGACCTATTACCAAGATCTGTGAGGCAGCCATAAAGAGAATAAGAGGATCTGATGTTGAGCTTAAGTTGAGCTCTGCCCCATATATACTTCCAATATTTGCAGCTCCCGAAAAGATGAGCAATCGAGTCATTGTGTTGGCCACACAACATGCATGTAGAGACAGGAGCCCCAGACCATGAGTTGGTCTTTTCTAAAGTAGGAAGGACATTAATGAGAGTTCTAAATGTAGTGAGACTCCATCTAGGATAGTGCTTAGATAACTAAAGATTACCATAAGCTTTGTCAATAGGACAATTTTTCCTGGTGTTATCCCAAAGATCCTTGCCCTCCCACATAGAGAAGGAAGGCCAAAGAGAAGTCATACACTTATGACAAGTAGAACTATTCTTGGAGACAGTAGTCAAGGAATTACCATACCTACAAGAAAGCCATGATCTCTATATGCATTGAACTTGAGTGAACCTTTTAATACGGTGTAAAGTATAGAAATCAGCAAACTCATCAAGTCTTTTTAGACCAAGACCTCCTTCACAAAGCGGGTAGGCAATCCGTGCCCAACAAGAAGGATGCATCGAACTGCCCCATAAGAAATCTGAAAGTAACAACTCCATTCTATGTAGAACAGCTGGAGGAATGTCACCCATACATATCCAATAGCCAATCAAGCCCATAGCACAGTGCTTGATAAGAACAAGGTGACCAACCATAGAAATTTTAGAACCCGACCATCTCTTGATCATGTCCCTAAGTTTGTCCAGGAATTCATGGAAGTGGCGCCTCCTGAGATTGCCACCCGCCATAGGAAATCCGAGATACTTTGTGGGGCAATAGCCATGCTGAATACCTAAGAAACCAATCAAGGCATCTTTGTTGCGGCAAGATGAAGATAGAAAAATATGAGTCTTGTTAGGATTGCATTTCATTCCAGAGATAGAACCAAAATCAAGCAAAACCTATTTAATCTTGATAAGACTACGCAAGTGCCCCTCAGAGAAAATAAGAACATCGTCTGCAAAAAGAAGGTGACTAAGAGCCGTGGTCTTGTTGATAGGGAAGCTTCTAATGAGTTTGTTCTCATACGCTTCCTCCAGACATCTACTGAAACCTTCCATAGCAAGAACAAATAATAGGGGAGATAAGGGATCGCCTTGTCGAAGGCCATTAGAACTTTTGAAGAAGCCAACCAAAGAGCCATTCAGCAAGAGAGAAAAGGATGGGGTCTTCACACATTGTTTAAGTATTGAGATAAACCTGTCATTGAAGTTGAGGCCAGTAAGACAATCCCACAAATAAGGCCAACAGACAGAGTCAAAAGCCTTGGTGATGTCAAACTTGATGCAAGCTGTAGGAGGGATGGATTTCCGATTGAATTTGAGAGTAAACTCAGCCGCAAGAAGAGAGAAATTCTCAATACTCCTACCTTTAAAGAAAGCACCTTGATAAGGAGAAATAATATCTGACAGAAGAGTGGATAACCTCCTTGAAATGACTTTGGCAATGATTTTATAGAGCATTGAGCAGCAAGAAATGGGCCTAAAATCAGCAGGAGATGAAATAATGTCCTTCATAGGAATAAGAGAAAGAAAAACATGATTAACTTGTCTAACCATGTTACCAACTTCAAAAATCCATTGGACATCCTTAAGAAGATCATCACAGATGACATTCCAATTTTCCCTATAGAAATAGCCATTGAAACCATCTGGACCCAGGCTTTTTTGAGGCCTTATGCTCCAAACAGCATCCTGAACTTCCTTCAAATTCGGAATAGAACACAGCATAGCATTGTCATTCACAGAGATAAGAGGAGACCAATCTGGAAAGCAAGAACTTGTTGCAACATGAGATTGATTATAAAGTTGCTCAAAGAACTGAACAGTGTCATCCACAATAGTATTATTGTCCTTCGAAATATCACCATTAGAGTCAAAAAGTTCACTTATAGAATTAATAGCATCCCTTCTCTTCACAATGGTATGATAGACACTAGTGTTCCTATCACCATTGGAAAGCCACTCAATCCTACTGCACTGCCAGAAATAGACCTCCTCAGCCTTAAGAAGCATATCTAACCTCTCAAGGGTTTTTTTTTCAGCATGAATGAGATCAGAATCAAGCGGATATCTATGGATCACAGCTGAGATGTCATCAAGTTCCATCCTTTCTCTAGCAATAAGATTCTTGAGATTGCAGTATTGTTTGGACCAAGTTTTCAATTTATCCTTAATAACCTTGAGTTTATGGAAGAACTAAAAGAGTGGGTTTCCTTTAATATCAGTATCCCAGGCGTCTTTAATAATGTCACGACAACCCTCCCAGTCCATCCAGTAGTTGAGAAATGTGAAAGGTTTCTTCTTGAAAGATATAAGCTTCATATTAATGTTAAGAGCACAATGATCAGAATAATTGCAAGTAATGAACTTTGTTTCGGAACCAGGAAATTTTGACAGCCAATCATCATTAACAAAGGCTCTATCAAGCTTGCAAGCAACCCTTTTAGCAATGCCTTGTTTGTTATGCCAAGTGTAAACCTCTTTATCGATGATAGGTAATTTAGTAAGACCAACATTATCAAGTGCAGCATTAAAAGAGCTACGTATAGTAGAGGGAACCTCACGACCCCCCCCCCCCCCGCCTTCTCCTCTTGTTTCCTGATATTATTGAAATCGCCTGTGATAAGACATGCATCATCTATACTAGCAGCAATCCACTCCAAGGTATTCCACAGGATAGAACGGTCAGCCACAGAGTTCCTTGCATAGATAGCCATAACGTAGATAGTGAGACCACCTTTGTTATTGCATCTAATAGTAACCTATTGATCATCCATCTCAGTCACAGTAGTAACCCAACAATTTGGATTCCATCCAATATATATACGACCATTAGGATCATGCAAGTGATTAGAAACCCATAGCCAGCCATTAGGAAACATACAAACAAAAGTGTGAGACATATGAGACTTGATTTTAGATTCAACAAGAATCGCCATGGTAGCTTTTTTCTCAAGGATAGTTCTCCTTACTTCTTTCTTTTTACGTGGTTTTCCGGAGTCACGAACATTTGTCATGAGGAAGGTCATTAATGATCTCTAGATACAGAACGGGTCTTACGTGACCCATCACCCTTGGAAGTCTTTGACACTTTGGAAGATGAAGAAGAAGTCGAGGCGCTCGAGGATCGTTTAGCTACTGAGCCAAAGGCCTCGATGGCGTTAGCACCAGCTTGTAAGTTATCATCATTTGCCCCACCGTTAGCACCCAGCAATGAGGTGTCAGTGTTAGACCCAGCCTGTGACACAGCGTTAGCAGTGCTAACATCTGATGTAGAATTATTAACATCTCCCCCCGACACAGTGTTATTAACGTCTCCACCCAACGCAGCATTAACAAGGCCTCTACCCGACTCCGCGTTAGAAACACCCCCTCCCGATGTTGTGTTAGCAATGCCTTTCTCTGACACTGCATTAGCAACTCCAGCCCCCGATGCAGCGCCGCTGCGTAGTTCGATAGCGTCCGCCCTTGGAACAGCGTCGTCGCCTGAGGAAGGAGTTCTGTCCACCCTTGACACAATAGGGGCGTCAACCCTCTCAATAGTGGTGCCATGAGAAGAAGACCCATCACCGGTAGCACAATCATCACAACCAACTCCAACACCAGCATCAGTAAGGCCTCCACCCGAGCAAGCACCATTAGTGTCAGCAACAACAACTTTACCCTTCCGACCCACAACCATCCATGTTTGTTTAGTCTTTGGAGCAGGGACCACCTTGTTGACGATCAGATTGATTGGGAAATCGGAGCCATCGTGGCCAAAAACCTTGTTCTCTGTGCATCTCAACAGGATGTACTCATATTGGATCTTCACCGGCATAGGGTCACATCTAGGCATATTGACCCAAACCTCCTGAGGGGGCTCTTCGTCAACGTCAATTTCCACCAGAGCATGCACCTCACCCAGGGATTCATGGCCTAACGACTTGTAATCGATCCTGAGGAGATGCCCAACACCACTAGCCACAATACCAACAACCCTAGGGGACCAATTGCGACCCATACTAGGGATACTAATCCAAACCAGAATCGAACTGAAGAAATCTTTCTTCAAATCATCCCCCATCTTGTAATCTTTGACGACTACCAACCAATTATCAAACCAACGAGGGTCGCTGTTGATGACACTCTTCTTGTCCTCAGCTGAGTTGAAACAGAGAAGAAAGAATTTATCTGGTTTAGAAAACAAGTTGAAGCCACCCTTGGGTTTCCAAACACGACGTATCCATGCAAGAAGAAGGTAATAGTATGGACGTTTTCCCATCACGTAGAAGATCACAGTGTGTTCCCAGAACTTCTCCATGGCATCATATGTGGGTTCATTAATGGTAACAAAGCGTTTACCATCAATCTTCTCAGGAGGGCTAAAGGAGTGCTTTTCGGAAGCAAGATCTCCACCGGCCAGGACCTGGTTCCAAGCACGCCTAAGGATGGGGAGTTCAATAGCAGTAGAGGGGACCTCTCCAGATGGTACCTTCACAGCCATGGCACCAGAGAGAAGGCAGGAATGCCCCCCTCCGGGGGGAAGGGAGGGAACTCCTCTGATCGCCCTACCGTCACACAGGCAACGCAAGCCCTAGAGTGCGCCTTTCATTTTTGTGCTTCATAAAGGTACATGTTGTGTTTGGGAAGATGCACATTATGCACAGCTCCAAGTGAAAATGGAATTTGGAGATCTACTTGGACACGCCGTATTAACTATTAGTGCCTAAATTATTATATCCATCCGTGACCAATTTATTTGGAAAGGAAATGTTTATGAAGAAATCACATTAAGTAAATATATTCTAGTTGTGGGGTCAACTCCCACAAAGATCATCCATTTAGATCCCAAAGTGAGGCTTTTCATTTGCATCATCTTGTGTCTGAAAGATGGAATGAGAATCCCTTGTCAACCTTGTCTCTTGGAGTGTACAACTTACATCTTTGTCAATTAACTTTGAAGGTAGTCTCCTTGTCTTGAAGTTATATTGCTCCATTTGTAAAATTCTTCACAATTAGAAAGGGTCTAGACCATTTAGATTGTAGTTTTCTAGGAAAGAGCTTCACTCGTGAGTTAAAAAGAAAAATTTCATCACCCTCTGAGAAGTCCTTCCTTCTGATGTTCTTATCATGCCATGACTTGGTCCTATTTTTGTATATCTTCACAAAAGCATCAAGATGGAGTTCTTCCAGGTCTTGTAGTTATAACAGTCTTTTATCTCTAGCTTTCCACACAACAAAGTTTAAATATTTGGTTTCCCATAAAACATATGGTCAAGCTCCAGTAAAGGTGGCATGACTTGCGACTGATAAGTTTGAATGGAGTGGTGCCAATTGTGGTTTTGTAAGTTTTCCAGTATGCCCACAGTGCATCCTATAGTTTCAATGCCCAATCTTATTCAAGCTAGACACTGTCTTCTCTAGTTTCCCTATCAGTTGTCGATTTGAGATATTGACTTGCTCGACTATCTTTGGAGGATATGTAGTTGAAATTTTATGTCTGACACCATATCTACATAATAAATTTTTGAAGTTCTATCCATTAAAATGAGTTCCTTCATATGAACTTACAACTCTTAAAACCGCAAAATGAGGACAAATAATTTTCTAAAATGATATGATCATACATTTTGTAGTGGGATCTTGGGTAGGAATGGCCTCTACCCGTTAATCACACACAAAAAGGATGGATTTGTAATCACATGATGATAGAAATGGGAGCATATAATCAACACCTCGTACATAAAAGATTTTTATTTTGAAAACTCAATTGTGGGGAATTTCATCTCTTTTTGGGATTCCTCTATTCCTTTGGCATCTACTATAGGCTTTCATAAATGTATGAACATCAGGGAATAAAGTAGGCCAATAAAAGCCTACATGAAGAATCTTTAATGTTGAATTCTCTCCACTAAAATGTCCTTCATATGGGGAGGAATGACACTCAACTATGATACCAAGAATTTCTTCAACTAGAATGAATATTCTACTTAGCTCATTAGTCTCATGCTTAAACAATAGCAGATTGTCCCAATAGTAGAAGTTCATGTCATGGAGGAGTTTGTTCTTCTATTGATAGGTATATCTATAGCAAATTATCTAGTTTTAGAATATTTTGCAAAATCTACAAACCAAGGTATAGGAAGAGATACCATAGTGTATGACTTCTCAATAGGAAATAAATCATCAATAAGAGGATCATCTTTTGCAATAGTGTTGAGTTGGGTAAGGTCATCAACAACATTGTTTTATATATCTTTCTTGTCTTTGATCTCTAGATCAAATTCTTGAAGTAACAAAATCTAGGGAATAAATCTAGGCTTTGCATCCTTTATTCTGAAGAGGTACTTGATTGCAACATCATCCATGTAAACCACAACTTTGAATAATACAAGATACTATCAGAACTTTTCAAATGTGTATACTATTGCAAGCATATCCTTCTTAGTGATTGTGTAGTTGATTTGGGCTTCACCTAAGGTTTTGCTTTCATAGTGAATGGCATGTAGCTTGTTGTCTCTCCATTATCCTAGCACTGCCCCTATTGAATAATCACTGGCATCACACTTTATTTCAAACGGAGAAGTCGAGTCATTTGGCTAAATAATGGGGGTTGAGATGAGAGCACCTTTTAAATTGCTGGAAAGCTTCCTAGAAATCTTCATTGAGTATGAGTTCATCATCCTTTGCTAGTAGGGAACATAGTCGCTTTGTAATTTTTGAAAAATCCTTAATGAACTGTCTATAAACCATCCATGTCCCAAGAAAATTCAAACTTCCTTCACTATTGTCAGTGTGAACATCTTCTAAATAACTTCTACTTTTTCTTTATCAACCTCAATTCTTTGACTTGATATGACATGACCGAGTAAAACTCTAGACTGAACCATAAAATGGCACTTCTCCCCGTTTAGAACAAGTTTGATGTATTTACAAAGCTACAAAACTTTTGGTAGATTTATCAAGCAGTCATCAAAGGAATTACCATATACACTAAAATCATTCATAAATATTTCAATGATCTTTTCCATGAAATGAAAAATATGGCCATCATGCATCTCTAAAACATAGCAGGTGCATTACATAATCCAAAAGGTATCCTCCTATAGGCATATGACCCATAAGTACATATGAAGGTGGTTTTCTCATGATTTGTTGGGTAGACTAGAATTTTAAAAAATCTAGAATATCAATCTAAGTATTCTAACATTATGTAATAAAAGGAAATGTTCAATGGTCATTTCTAGTAGCCTTATTTAATCTTCTACAATCAATACACATGAGCCAATAAAAGGCAAGGATAAATGGTCATTTCTAGTGGCCTTATTGAATCTTCTATAATCAATGCACATGAGCCACCCGGTGACAACATGTGTTCGGATTAATGCATCACTGTCTCCTTTCATTATAGTGGTCCCCCTTTTCTATGGTACAAAATGGAGGGCACATACCCAAGGGCTGTCACTGATAGGATATATTACTCTAGCATCTTTTAGTGTTAAAATTTCTTTTTTTACCACATGTATCGTGTTTTGATTTTATATTCTATGTTGTTCAATGCATGGTTTGGCATCATCTTCATGCAAGTAGAAGGATTGATCCTTTTTTGAATCATCAATGGAATGACCAATTACATTTTTGAAAAGGCTTAGTTTTTTTAGTATTTTATCTTCTAGGTCTTTGGTCAATTCAAAATTTGTTATGGAAGGAGAAGTAAAATTTAGGTCTAAGTATGCATACATTAAACCTACTGGAAGGAGTTTAAGTTCTAGATTTTTTTTTGATGTAGTGGTTTCACTTGCCTCCTTCTCATGTGATGCATCTTTAGAACTTGAGCTTGGTGTTGCTTTACAATTTTCTTCCTGTAAACAATCCTTTTTATATTCAAAATCATAAAGAATTGGTTCAGGGATATTATTGTCATCCTCTAACAAGGTATTAGTGATATAAATCAAACAAAGATATTCATTTACACTCAGTTTCTTTAATAGCATCATAATAGAAAGTAATAGGGCTTCATCCCCTATTTTGAGAGTCAGCTTCATTTCTCTAACATCCAGAATACATCCAGCTATTATGAGAAATGGTCTCCCAAAAAATGGGTTGTCGGATCCTCATGCATATCATGGACAAGCAATGCAAAACAAATCCCGTTTGTACAAGACTTTCATCAATGATTCCAATTGGATATTTGATAGACAAATTAGCTAGTTGGATCTCCATTGAAGTGGGTTTTAGATCTCCCAAATCAAGTCTCTTCCATAGAGAAAAAGGAATCAAACTAATATCAACACCGGGATCTACTAGTCCTTTGTCAAAAGTTGAATCTCCAATTTTACAAGGAAGAGTAAAATGCTCCAAGATCATCTAGCTTCTTTGGCAACCTAATTTGAATGGTAGAGCTGATTTTTATAGAAAGAAAAATAGTTTAAACTTGATCAAAACTCCTTTTAATTGTCAAAATATCTTTGAGGAATTTAGCATATGAAGGCATTATGGAAATAACTATTATCTAACAGAAGGTTGACATACAGATTGTTCATAATATCCATAAATTTTTTGAACTTTATATCATCCTTCTTGTTAGCAAACATGTCAGAGAAAGGGGTATTAGGCTTGCTAGAAGAGTCACCTTGTTGAGAATTTGTAACATAATTCTTTCTTTTGTTTTTAGTTGTCTCTTTATCATTCGTATCAATAACTTCATGAGATTTCCTCTTTGCCAATAGTAAGGATTCCTGAATTATAGCTCCACTCCTCAATTTCACAAACCTACAAGTCTCCCTTGTATTCATTTTTGGTTTTCCATGCAAGGATCGAGAATGTGCTTTTTGATTAGCAAGGGCTTGTTATGCAATTTGGTTCTCTAGCATTTCCAAGTTGCTTTCCATAAGCAACATAGAATGAAGAAGGTTGGTTGTTCCTCTCAGTCTTCCATTTGCAATGATTGATTGATATGTCTTCTACGATTTCATAGGCTTCCCTGTTAGACTTGTTCATCAAAGCCCCATTGGTTGCAACATCTATGGACATCTTGGTGTTATAAAACAGCCCATTATTCAAGGTTTAAAGAAGTAGAGAATTACTGAAACCACGATGAGGACAAAGATATTGAAGGCCTTTTACCCTCCCCCATGTGCTGGAGAGTTTTGCCATCCCTTTGAGAAAAAAATAGTAAGTTGGCTTCTCAACTAAGTAGTCTTGCTTGGCAGTAAATACTTATCTATGAAAGCTTTCAGAAGTTCCTCCCAACTATTAATAGAGTACCTTGGAAATGATGAGAGTCATGCCTTGACTCTATCCCTCAAGGTGAATGAGAAAACAAGTAGGTGAATTCCATCATTAGGAACACCATTGATCTTGAAGTGTTTATATAATGTAGAATTTAGAAATGTGGAGGTTCAGATTCTCTATGGGGGTTCCTCCAAAGTGATTTTTTTGAATCATTTGCATGATTATCAGACTGATAGAAAAGTTATTTGCCTCGATTTGTGGGCTATTTATAGACTCATTGATGTTTGTGGCAGCTACAATGATGAAGTCCTTAAGAGGATGATCATCTTTCATGATTGGCTATTGGTGTTCAGGTGAGGATGGTGGTGAAGATGAAGCTAATGATGGTTGTGGATCCTTAAAATTTTAAGAGATTTCACTCCTCCCCATTGCTCTTCTATGACTACTAAAAGCACATTCAATCTCCGAGTCCAGATATATAGATGGTTGAAGACCTCATTTTGGACGCCGCATATAGTGCTATAGTTTCACGAGTGAGAAACTCTAGCAAAATAATGGAAGATATGGTATATGGTAAATATCATGAAATTATGGAATGTGGGTGTGATCTAGTATCCTTTACACTTCAAGACTTCTTACTCTAACAGAAACACACTCTCTGACAATACCGCCGAAAACTTGTTAGCCATGTGCGCAAGTCTTAAATTTATAAATCTAGCACTACCTTTCAAGTATATGTGTGCATGTAGTATTATTGAGGTCATGCAAGGAGCTAGGTATGGTTAAACACAAGAGTATCAAATTTCAACAATCGAGATCACTTTATAACGGAGGATTTGGTTTAACACTAGTTGACTAAGCAAGTTGGAGAATTAAACTTTAAACACCAACCACTTGGCTTCAAGATTGCAATTAAATTCAAATGCCTTGAGAATAGGGTTTTACTTCTATATCAGAACTTGATGAATAATGAAAATCAACAATGCTAAAAACAACATAAGGGGTGTCTGTATCCTACACCAACCTCTCGATAGTGTAGGACAGTTCTAATTCCATGTAGCACTTGTGAGCTTGAACAAAATTTTGGGCTACAAACCTTAATCCCCCAACACTCTGCATCCACTCTCATGGTCTAGACAATGTTTCTATTATTTATCTCCTTACTCTTGTGCATATACTCACAGATCATACAAAGAGTATAAATAAAACACACCTAGTGACCAACAAAGTATGTAAGAAGAATTTTGCTCTAATAAACCTAAGAACAGTAGAATAACTAGCATTAACGATCAAATTCATGTTAAAACAAGTTATGACATGGGAGTTACTCTCCTATGCCCAAGAAAAAAGGTTCTACTCATCCATGGCTAAATAATATAGATACAAATAGTAGAATATGGAGAAGAACATAATAGAAGAAAGCAAAGAATGAAAATCTCCAAACAAGTAGTAGAATGAAGTTGAAATTAGGCTAGGAGACACAAATTCATCCTTACTATGACTCTTTTACCAGCAACCTTGTTCTCCCAAGTGTCTAGGATGGAGAAGGGATACCTCCACTGCAACTACTAAAGAAGAATTAAGTAAGAAGGAGGTTCTCTCTTAAGTAACCACCTTTTCTCCTCCAAAATTTCCTTCCCTTCTTCTTGGCTTAGCTTTGGGCGTCTTTTGCTCCAAATGATGTGTGATAACCATACCAAGTAAGTCTCATCCGCTTATAAAAATGATGGATAGTTTTCTTTAAATTTGAATTGAAATTACAAGAAATGTGGCGTGTTGGTCAGCCGACACAACATGTTACTTGTGACAACTAAAGTTGGACTGTCTTGATCAAAGATGATCCACCATGTTGGTTGTCCAACACAGTGTGTTTACAAGTCATGGGTGTTTGGACATTTTTAGAGCGGGTGAACAGAATGTATTGAGATAATGACACATCATTTTTTTTGCAATTCAGTGACTGCTGACTTCTTCTCAATCGAGAGGACACAACATGTTGAATGGCCAACGCGTTGTGTTTCAGCATGTCTGGTAGAACTGGAAAATCTAGAATGAGAGTACATGTCATTTTAGTTGGGAAACACGTTGAGTTTCTGGAATCAAGTGGCATCTAAGTCCCATGTATCTGAGATGGAACAACTATGTTGGATGGCCAACACATAGTGTCGCTTCTCGAGTGTAGAGTATGCCTTTTTTTATGCTATGAACATGCGATGTTGGATGGCCAACACGTTGTTTTTCTATCATATTTCTTAGGAACTGATCCAACATTGACAAATCACTGGGGGAATGTGTTGAAAGTCAAAATATGATCAATTTCATCCACATTTTGAAAAAATAAGGGTACCCATAGTCCAAACTATGGAACAAGTAAAGAACTAAAAAATAAAGAATATCACACAATTAAGAGTCATAATTGGGTGAATTTGATTTGAAAGTACAATCAAAAGTGATCCAAAATATGATATAAAATATGCATATTAACCTACATGCCATATTTTTTACAAACTATAGGTAGATTTTCATATTCAAATGGACTTGTTCATTGTTGATAAAGATTGCCAGTTACAATGGCTTGGAGGTCTCATCTTTGATAGTAATCTGAGCAAACTTCCCCCAATGGCCCTGCAAGCTGTGGGATTACATTTTAATTATATTTTCTATAAAATGGCCAATTTTCCATAGAAATTGGTTTTGATACAAGAAGATAAGCATGTCAGGAACACAAACCCAGATGACAAGCTTCCTTGAGACCAGACTAGATGGCCAAAAGGATTGATAACAAGATTGTACAGAGAGATAATTGTTGAAGATGGTCCATGGTCTACATGCCATGTTGTCCAAAAGTACTCATGATTTGAAAATTAGATATTATAATGCCCTTTCTTGAGATCAATCACCCTAAACTACTCTAAGGTTTTCTATAGAAGATGAATCTTGAAGACCAAGGCTGATATCCTGATTTCTAACAAAAAAAGATGGCAAAACACCAACAAAGTTGGTGTTGATTTCAAAATCTTTCAAGAGGTTCAAAGAAGTAGGATCGTTTAAGTAAGGGTTCTATCTAAATTTCCTCTATATGGATCATTATAAGAGTGGTGAGTGTTGCCTCCTTCTCCCCTATAAAAGTCATGTCAATTTCCTCTTGTTTTCTAGGTTGTTTTGCTACACATCAGTGTGTGCTTTCATTGAAATGGGTGTGTTGTATTCTTTGATGCTATAATATCTAACCTTATTAGGGTTTTGGCGGTTTGAACTAATGAACATGGACTTTGCTACCATGGCCTCGGCTATAGCCTCACACATGGCTAAACTCTAAGGACATCATAAATTATTAAGAATGGTTACATTTTAAGTTAAGGAAGTGTTATTTTCTTTTGTTATCCTATTAAATTTTGTTCAAGATTTTTTAAAAGTTTGATAGAAAGATAAAAAAACTTTTTATCAAAGAAATTTAGTTAGTTTTCCTATAAGAATAAGGGGCACAATGTAGTTTATATGTTATTTGTGAGGATGGACGAAATATAGGGGCGGCTTGAAAGGCTTTTCTTATGTATATTCTACTCAAAACTAGAATACATTATTGTAGAGATCCAAAGTTAAGGTGGGGAATAGGCCCCCACCAAAAAAAAGTAATATGTGGCTCCACAACTTCCTTCTATCACTTAGGTATCAACATATCAATCTAAGATTTCTAAGTGCTCTACACTTGTTCTAGTCAAACATTGTGCTATAAATCACTACATCATGGGCCCCTTGACTTTGTAATGATATATTCTTGTTGATTATTGTTGTTAAACTCATTAATACTAGGCCTAGCAATGGATCTGGTTTCCCAAACCCAAATTGACCCGACTCACATAGGATCCTGACCCGACCCAACTTGAAAATTTGGCATGCTTGAATACTCCAAATTACGCAACCCATTTTGACCTAGCCAGAATTGAACTTAACTTAACCCATGTACTCGAATATCATTTTTTCATGTATCTACCTGGCCCTAAACTTTGGACACAATTAGACTCGATCAGACCCATAATATCTGAAAATTGTTTTTAGCTAATCTTGGAAAGCTCATGACCTGATTGTTTTTTCAATTGTGTAACTATTTTGAAAGTGGAATTACACTACATATGTAGATGATAGTTTAGAGCAGACCCCTAGTATTTTTTAAAGATGTTGATAATGAATCTGGTTAGTTTCCACTTCACGAACCCCATCTGCATGAAATCAAACATATGGAAGAGATGCAACTCCTAGTAAAACACCTTGCAACTACATTTGATTGGTTTTACTTGTAGCTCAATCAAACCAAACCCAAGACTTCTTTCTTCAGAAATAATAAGAATAATTATTTATAATATATATATCAATTTTAATTGTTTTTCTACATGCTCCCCCGCCAACATAGAAGCGACATCTTTTCCTTTAAAAATCTAACTACCAAAAAGAAATACCATCACTTGTAAGACTACTGTGATATTAAACTATTGCAGCCAAATGCTCTGACTATCAATAGAAAATACAGTAATTTGAAAACTTGTTTGTGACAACAAGAAGCAACACAAAGCTCCCTATACCTAAAAATCTACCAACATTACATGCAAAAAAACCATGATGATTTCAATATGACGAGTCAAATTGAAAGCAAACCACATCAACTGTCTACTAATGAAAACACACTAGATGAGCCATAAGCATCATAGACAAAAGACCATTCTTCAAGTGTTGCTTCAACTTGTATTTTGCCCTGTTGTTTGGGGGAAGAAACACACAAATAATCAATCTGTAACAAGAATGTGCCCAGTCCCACTGAAATTCTTAATATGAAGCTTGACCAGTCAAGCAGATAGTGAAATCAATCTTGGTTTGAATCTATAACAAAAATATGAAGCTTATCAGTCAATATGAAGCTTAAATTATGGAAATTTGCAACAATAACTATCTAAAAAAACTAAGTAGACACTAAAATAATTGATGATAATAATAATAACTTCATGAACTCCATAAAAACATAACTTAATTAAAAAACTTGATTGATAAGGTCCGACAACTATTTAATTTGCATGCCTCAAATGGTACAATGGTTATAGACAAGTACCTGGGAGTGAAAGTGTCTTGATGAACCAAATAACTCCTCAAATTAGAATTCACATTTTAGCATTGGCACAATCAAACATGACAGGAATTCAAAGAAATTAGATCTTTGTAATTGAAAAACATATTCTGAAATACATAAATTACGGATAGATCTTTAGGCTTGGTCCAGTTGGGCAATACCATATTCATTCACTCTCATGATAGAAATGTTGGGGGGGATTTGGGGTAGTTCAAGTTGATAAAACAAATGACCTGGTACAAAATAATCATGATCATGATGACATAGAGCTAAACACATATCTGCAACAAGACTTGGAACAAAATGATGTTGTCCAGTTGAATACAGAGAGAGTTTAACATAGCAAACCTAAAAATCTTTGGCGTGTTTACTCCCATCAGAAGGAAATCCAGGAGAATAAAGGCCATCTACTAGAATAAGCACAAGAGAATATTAACACCTACCAATAATATCATCAACTAACTGTATACTCATCCACTAAATCAATTGTCCTTAAAGAGAGAATATTGTTTTCAATATACAAGTGCTCAACATGAAGAATTACTCCAACAAAGCATCAAATTCTATAACAAAGCAAACATTATGTATACAATTATTCTAAACATAGAATATTATCAAATGAAGTATTAACTAAATATACCTAAGGCTTCAACTTCCAGACAACCAAGGAAGGTACCAATGTTTTTAGACCTGCCAATACATATTTCAAAAATAATAATACATCAATTAAAATCAAGAAAAATAAAAAATATTAAATGTATTTATTCATATCTTGAGTAATAGACAACCAACTTTAAGACATGTTAGTGATTCAACTATTTCTTATAGAAGATTACTGCGGTGGGGGTTGGTTAACCGACCCCCTATGTTGAATGCAGACTCAGAGGTCATTGTGGACACGAGAATTGTTAAAATATTCGAGCTATCTCTTTTTGTCAATGTTGGATAACTTTTTATATGCATTTTCCGCCAATGTAAAAGATTGAAGTCATCATCTATGGATTTATGTCCCCCTCTAGATAGATATCCAATTCAATTTTGATGGCAATTCAAGTCCTTTTTTCTTTTATTAAGAATTCTTTGAATTCACTGATGGTTGTTGTTGTTGTCCTATAAATGAAAACTGTGAACATACTAGTTGTTGACTGGAAGCTGTATCATGAGACATATGTTTCGCTTGGTACTCTAACAGTAAATCAGAACATACATTGCGAACTTTCCACAATGGTACGAGGGTTAACAGCTCCCTAGTACGTGTTGTTTATTGCTTGCGTTGGTGATTTATTCGACCATTTGGCGGTCTAATAACGATGATGGCTAGTCAAAAATTCCATACGTGTAGTCGATTTCAAACTTAATTTGGACGGCTCCGGTCTTTCATAGGGCCAGCAGAGAAGTTGGACGAGCAATTACACTTTTGGTTGACTAACAAACCAGTTACGCGTACATGTAATGAAATATGCCAACGGTACGTGTATAAATAGGTTGGATAATGGTGAGCCGCTACTGCCAACATCGGCCACTGAATCACTACGACCACAGACAGCACATCTGAAACAAGCAGCTGTCCATCATGGATAATCTACTTGCTTGCTCCGTGTCGTGGCCAAACATCCTCCTAAGCGCCTTAGTTCTGGTCCTGACGGTGGCCGTAGCGCGTTTGACGAAAACCAAACGCAGGAAGCCGTCGGCGCCACTACCGCCCGGACCACGGCGGTTTCCCATCCTAGGCAACCTCCACAACTTGGCCAACACCGAGGTGCCACACCAGCGGCTAGCTGAGCTGTCCAAGAAGCACGGCCCACTGATGCAACTCCAATTGGGTCAGATACCTATGGTGGTGGTGTCGTCCCAAGACGCGGCGCGAGCCATCTTGAAGACCCACGACCAAAACTTCGCCGACCGCCCATCCATTCTGGCCGCCAGAGAGGTGGCATACAACTGCCGCAACATCGCCTTCTCGCCTTACGGCGACTACTGGAGGACCATGAAGAAGATATCCATCGTGGAGCTGCTCACAGCCAAGCGTGTGGCTGCCTTCCGCCACGTCCGTGACGCGGCGGTCACCATGATCCTGGACGAGGTGGTGCGCGCAGGGACGGAACCCGTGGACCTGTCCAAGAATTTCTACGTCATTGGGAACTGGACCGTCTCCCGCGCTACCTTTGGGAGTACAAAGAGCGAGCACCATCTGGACTATATAATCGAGGTCATGAACGAGATTGTTGCCCTGGCATCAGGAATGAATTTGGCCGAATTCTTCCCCAGTGTGGAGTCGCTCATCAGCGCCGTCACTGGGGTGAAACGGAAATTGCGGAGGGTCTTCTTGAAGATGGACGCCTTGCTTGACAGCATCATCAAGGAGCATATGTCTAGATTGGAGACCAGCGTCATGGATGAGCAAAAGGACGAGGATCAGGATCTTCTGGACCTGCTACTCAGGCATTACCGACTCCAGGATCTTGACTTCACCCTTGAAATTGACAACATCAAGGCCGTGCTACTGGTATATATATGGATCAAATGATCTACAAATGTATATTATTTGTTTTCCTATCTAACTAGCTAGCAGTTGATTACTTTCAATTCTTAAATCTCAGGATTTGTTCATCGCGGGAACCGATACTTCTTCCTCAACACTCGAATGGGCCATGACTGAGATGATGAAGAACCCCGAGGTCAGGCATAAGGCGCAATCAGAAGTGAGGCGGGTTTACCAAGAGAAAGGGAAGATAGATGAGAGCATCGTCGATGAGCTCAGCTACCTCAAGCTTGTCATCAAGGAAACACTCCGACTGCACCCGCCAGCGCCACTCCTCCTCCCGCGGGAGTGCAAGGAGACGTGTGAAATAAACGGTTACACGATTCCAGCCAAGACCAGAGTTGTCGTCAACGCATGGGGGTTGGGAAGGGACCCTGAGTGCTGGGAGAAGCCAAACAAGTTCGATCCTGAGCGGTTTCGAGACCAGTCACTGGACTATAGGGGGACAGATTACAAGTACTTGCCGTTTGGATCAGGGAGGAGGATGTGTCCTGGAGCCACCTTCGGGATAGCTAACATCGACATCACCCTTGCTAAGATACTCTGCCATTTCGATTGGAAACTCCCTGACGGGATGGGCCCGGAAGATCTGAACATGGAGGAAACTAGCGGAGCAACCGTACACAAAAAGTTTCCCCTTCGCTTAGTCGGTTCTTTACGTATACCCCTCCAGAATCCACCTACCGTTTCTGCTCTAAAATGATTCAATTAGACCTTCTTAATCTTCATCTCGGCTACTGCTCATGATCGATCCGCTCCTAGTGGCTGAGGCATGGTCAATGTTCATTTGAGTCAAGGTGTGTGTATCAAACGTGAGAACATTCTACATGGGGGAGAAAGTGCATACACCTTCTTGCACCATTGATTGACTGCTATTTTCTCTAAAGGAAGTCATTCAAGGACGAATAGTTATGAGATATAAAACCAATATCCATTTATTCTTGTATGATCTTTGTACTGCTTGGTTTGTTGTTTCGTATTGACTCTTGTCTTAAATCTCCTACCTCGTAACTACCATCTTTGTTATTTTACTGATCTTACATGTTATACAATCAACATTTCCAACGGAGAGTATGGTTGAATGATCTTTTCCCAAGTTATATTCACATACAATCTTGCAATGAGACTGACGAATGCATGTAGAGTAGTTCAAAATGTAATTTTACTAGCAAGACAGGTTTAAAAGCGCAACACTAAATGCATATATATAGCAGCAAAACACTTCAAGAGATTAACATGTTATAGTACTAAATCAAAAATTTCTCATGATTTTAAAACGCATATCACAAAATTTCTGAGTTTATAACCTGATTTGCACTCAATAATAATAGACACGTCCAGATCACGTGAAATTAACTGGTGTAAGTATAGTAAGTAAAACTTTGGTGGGAATAGTATGAATCGAGTCATCTCACTGTCAATAATGGAAGCTGCTAAGCACGCCATCGTTGACATTGATTTTGGAAGTTGGGACATTCCGTATATGAAAGCATTGGAAGGTTGAACAAAAATTCCAAAATCAATGTCAACGATGGCGTGCTTAGCAGCTTCCATTATTGACAGTGAGATGATTCGATTCATACTATTCCCACCAAAGTTTTACTTACTATACTTACACTAGTTAATTTCACGTGATCTGGACGTGTCTATTATTATTGAGTGCAAATCAGGCTATAAACTCAGAAATTTTGTGATATGCGTTTTAAAATCATGAGAAATTTTTGATTTAGTACTATAACACGTTAATCTCTTGAAGTGTTTTGCTGCTATATATATGCATTTAGTGTTGCGCTTTTAAACCTGTCTTGCTAATAAAATTACATATTGAACTACTCTACATGCATTTGTCAGTCTGATTGCAAGATTGTATGTGAATATAACTTGGGAAAAGATCATTCAACCATACTCTCCGTTGGAAATGTTGATTGTATAACATGTAAGATCAGTAATATAACAAAGATGGTAGTTACGAGGTAGGAGATTTAAGACAAGAGTCCATATAAAACAACAAACCAAGCAGTACAAAGATCATACAAGAATAAATGGATATTGGTTTTATATCTCATAACTATTCGTCCTTGAATGACTTCCTTTAGAGAAAATAGCAGTCAATCAATGGTGCAAGAAGGTGTATGCACTTTCTCCCCCATGTAGAATGTTCTCACGTTCGATACACACACCTTGACTCAAATGAACATTGACCATGCCTCAGCCACAAGGAGTGAATCGATCATGAGCAGTAGCCGAGATGAAGATTAAGAAGGTCTAATTGAATCATTTTAGATGTCACACAGTGAGAGGAGTTCATGGTAACTATTTGTTGTTCCTAATCACCTAGGAGGAGTAGAATCTATGGGATCTAGAAAGGAGGGTGAATTGAACTATAAAAACTACCAAACGTGGTACACCTTCAAATTTTAATCAAGTTGAAAGCAATAAGTAAAACAAACAAGGATAAGAGAGATTGAACAACCAAAAAGTGAAGGCAACTACTTAGTATAAGATGCTAAACCTAGACTAACAATAATCTCACTTTGTTTACCCTAATTGCTTGGTTAATTTGAGCTTAACTAGTTTGATAGAATATGATTTACTCTAATTGGATAATAACATAAAAACTATGGTTTCTTTATCTTGTGATATATGTATGGTTTGCTCTGCTATGAATCAAGATATTGAACCTTCACTACATTTGATGTTTCAATGAGGTAGAGAGGTTGATCTGATTGGGTTTATAGGAATTTGGGCCGAGTTCAAGGTGGTATATTGTGTTTAATTTTGTTGATGGTAATTGGCGGTTTTTTTGTCGGTTGTATTATGAACCCAGTGGTATTCATGGGAACCCAGCCCGAGTTTATGAAGTTGGTCATCTAGGTGTCGGTATGTATGTCCAGAGGGCCAATCATATGATGATTATAATGACATATATTGTAAATTATTTGATTAGTAATTGTTATAACCCCAATTTTTGGGTACAATTAGTGAGAAATGTGATTTCTTATATTAAAGATAATTGAACAAATAATGATATGATTTGTTTAAATGGATTCCTTTCACAATAGCCTTGATTGGTTGCTTTGTGGGCTGTATTGGCTATTGGGCCCAATAACAAGGAAATTCAAATAGTAAGTGGATAATTGAATTTTTGAGGAAAGAAATATATATAGAAACCTCTAGAAGGCAAACCCAAAGAGGATTTCATGCCTCTTGGGTTCCTTGGGTACCAAGGAGACCAAGGTTGCAAAAAGAAGGTAATTAGAAAAGAAAAGGGTGATTAAGTATTTCTTTATTAAGAAAGAAATTGAAATGATGATAAAATGTGGAAAATGAGTGGAAAGAGGCATAAATGAGTGTTCTTGGTGATAATTCGTATCCATGAGGTTTCTAATGATTAAAGGAATACCCATGAGGAAAATAAAAGAGAAATAAAGAAAGATTCTCAAAAAGAGAATTATTTTAATAAGAAATAAACAAGATAATGGGAAATAATGAAGAATAATGCATTTAGAAGCATCTAGAAGGATAATAAGTATTCAATAAAAAGAATTTAGAAATAATAGAGTTTCTTGGGATCCAAGGATCCCCAATAAAGAGGAAAGAGAGAGAAAATACTAAAAAGGTAAAATAAGAGGATAATGTGTTGCTTCTTTAATGAATTATATGGAATTGTTTAAAAAGATATTTTCTATAAAGGAAAATAGGAATTCGTGCCAAAGCACTAAAAAACAACTATAAAGTAAATAAGAGAAGAGGAATCTCGAATTCCTAATACTTAAAGAAAAAGGGATATTAAAGAAGAAAGTAGGAGAGAGAACATTGCTTCCTTATGAAGGAATTAGATTTCTAATAGAAAAGAACCTTATTTCTTTTCCTTCTTAGGCAAGCACGTAGGGGTGTGGGTGTCCTCCTCTATATAAGGGGTTGTACTGTTGGACGAAGCCAAGAGAAATCTCACTTCTCTCTCTCTCGTCTTCTTCTTGTTCTTCCATCGTATGAACCCTAACCAATGAGAAGCTCCATGATTTCGGGGATATGAGGCTGCAAAGAGGGATACAAGGGAAGCTCGATGTCCCAGGACATCTCGGAAGAGCTCAGCCTTCTTCCCCGAGCCCCAGCTCTTACACGGCGGCCGTAGCATAGCAGCAGACCGTCCGCAAGTTGCAGAGGTTAGGAAGCATAGTTTGGTCATCTCAGTCGTGACCCAGCGGCTCCTTCACATACACAGGAGCACGCCGGAGGCAGTAGGAGCATCTCTGGGGGTCACCGGGCCCAGAGGAGAAGGGAGGAAACCCGCCAAGCGCAACTAGGGCGGCCGCAGTTCGCGATCTAGAGGTTGAAGACGACCTCTGGACATTGGACCGTTATACCCTCCCAATGGATGAAGACTTAACCCACTTACGCAGGGGCACTATGGTCAAATCGTTATATTTCCCAAAACTAGCGCTTGCATGAAGGAGGCTGACGTGGCGCTTCTGGATTGGTCTATAAAGGTATCTTTTATAAAATTCATAACTCCTTCATAGTAGCTCGGATAAATACAAGTTATATATGAATTTTGATCACGAGAACACAAGGAATTCAATAAAAATAGTTTCATAGCTTGAATCTGATCATAGTTAGAAATATAGTGTAAATTATCATCTTTAATGAATTAAAGATTAAGGAACTCTATTTTGATATGAATAATGTGTTTAATTGGGTTTAATGGATCATTGGAGTTGATATTAACCTGTTAAATGTAAAATTGTACATTATGTTCAAAAAGGAATAACTTTGCACATGATTAGTCTAATTTAGAGTTTATGTGCTTAATTATGCATGAAATTTGAAAAAGGGCATAAAGTTATCATCTTTAATGTTTTAATTAAGGAAAAACCCTTAGATTTGATGATAGATGGATAATTCAAGCTGATATTAACCTGTTGTTAATAAAAGTGAAAATAGGATTTAAAAAGATGATCTTTTTATATAGTTGGTTTAATTTAGGGTTCTATGTACATGAATGTGCCTTAATGGGATTAGAAACCCTAATTTATGTTGATATGAATTCTAATGGTTTTAATTGTACAAATCGATGAATAAAATAGAAATATGATGATTTGAAGATAAATTGAGTATCAAAGATCTTTAATGTGAATTATTTGGATAATTAGTGTTTCCTAGTGTAGAAAGTGGAATTAATGATACATTAGGGTTTACTGACATAAACGATGAGAATTATAGTAATTAGGGTTCCTAGAGAATCGAACTATAATTCTTTGTTGAGTTGTCAATTCAAACAAACCTGAACATGAATGATTTTGAAATGACTGAAAATGATAAAGATAGTAGTTTTAGTGTAAAAGAGACATTTTGGACTTAATTGACTTTTAATGGTATCTATGATGTTGAAATTAGGGTTTGTGGACTAAACAAACATTAATAGTAATAAATGCATAATGAAGGCTAAAACCCTAAAGGATGACCTAGAAATCTTAAAGTGGAATCCAAGTAGATCTTGAGGAGGTTTGGGATAAAACAATGACACTTGGATGTTATGCATTAATTTCAGGATATTGATGATTTCTTGATTGATTGTTCCTGAGTGTTAAATATTTGGACTTCAAGTTGCTTTGAACATGTATGTGGTTACTTATGAATAACCGCTTAGTTTTCCGATGGTTTCTCGGACGTTTAATCGCATTGAATGCAACTAAACTGTTTGGATGTTCATATTGCAAATATAAAGTGACTATGACTATCACTTAATGTATATGCCTATAAACTCAGATCCTGGTTCTCTTTGTGGCATAATAGCTAACCTAGTACATGTATGCCTATGGGTAGGTCCATCAGGTTAGAGAAAGGCCTAGTACATGGCTACCTATTGGGTAGGTCCATCAGGTCTATGGATGACCTAGTACATGGCTACCTATTGGGTAGGTCCATCAGGTATATGGTTGACTTAGTACATGGCTACCATGGAGGTAGGACCATCAAGTCATAATGAGTTAGATATTGGGCTATCTTCGGTTAGTGCCATGCGACTCAATTACCTAAAAGAGAGGTGATATTCATGTCCACTGCAGGGACAGCCCAGTGTTCGAGAACAAGTATGGATTGAGTTGTATGGCTTAAAATGTAATCTTGATTGTTAAATGATTAATTGAATGATTACATGGTTATCATAATTGCGAGTTTATTGTTTCTCCCACATACCAGCTTCGGCTGACCGACATTTTGTTTGTCGGCGTTTTAGGTACAATGAAAAGAACAAACACTAAAATGACACCTTGTGAATTCAAGAATTAAAGAACAAGGAGGAACTAGTTAGAATAGTTCAGCTGAGATTAGAAGTTCAGATTGTTCCAATCTCTTCAAAGGTATGCAAAGAAAAATTTTATTACCATTTTCAGTATAGTCTGTTAGAATTTAATAATTGTTTATGGTTATATGTCGAACCTTTGATCCGGGATTAATGGGTGCGGCTTCAACCTCTTGGTCTCCCTTAATTGGGGGTTATCGGGAGGTGGGGTCGTAACATTTGGTATCAGAGCTTAGGTTCCTCATTTAACCATTAATAATTATTAAATTTTACAAACTCCATAGAACCCAAGGGAGTTATTAGAGGAGTATCCGAAAGACGGAGGTGTCTAGAAAGGGATCACGACCAGGGGCTGGCAAGTTTTTCCTCCGCACCGCTAGTCGGAATACGAGGACTCCCGGACCCGTGTGACCGCCTGGCCAAAGTCTTAGGGTATGAATCGAAATAAGATACCTTTAGGACTTCTCATCTTATTCATCCCTTCTCATCACAAAATTCTGATAAGGACTTAAAGGATTAGGGTTTTCTTTCTTCTCCTCACCCTCTTGAGGTATGGGTAAGGTTAATAAGGTTTAAGGAATCCTCCACTAAATTAATGAAAGGCATGTAAATAAGATGTCATGGACATAAGCTTAATAGATTAAGCGCAAAATAAATAATAGATACATGCTTAGGACGTATGACATATGATGTCATGTCCTCGGAAGAGACATGAGGCTAGACCTTTTTGTCAGGAGGATAAGTTAGTCTTGGAGATAGAGATCTCCATTGCAAGTAGAGACCTGGCACATCCTCTGAGGATGATGCTAACCCTAACCCTAAGTGAAGGTTAGAAAGAGATGAGTTGGACCAGGTGTTTGAAAGGACATGCCTTTGGGATACCATATGATCCATGGATGACCTAACACCTTTGGCAACCCAACCCTGGGAAGGGTCGTGCATGTTAGGGTAAAGGATGGCTCCTTAGATGATGAGGTTAGTGAAGGACCTTAGAAACCCTCTGGGCTTGTGCAAGTAGGGTATAGCTGGCACCTAGGGCATGTCATAGTGCTGACAGTAGGATGAAACCCTGGATAAGGAATTATGATAGAGTATAAAGGGTTATGGATGATCTTGAGCAACCATAAGTTCGAACCTAGGCTTCACCCATGTAGAGCATGCCTTTGAGATTGATCCTTCATGAAGAAAGGACCTCTAATGGTGAGGTTGTATGTGGGGTTAGCTTTAGAGAGAGCAGGAAACCCAGCAAGAAGGTTGGAAGCCTAAAAACCTAAACAATGGATGATAGTGGTTTCCTCATGATCGATCCCTAAAAGTTGATGATATCTTGGTTGCCTTTAGAGGGACCAACCCTAGAGAATGAGAATGAAGCATCTGGTGCCTATGTGCCTACAGTATATGTGTTTATCTTCTAAGGTAGGAAAAAGAGTTCCTTAGACCTAGAAAGGTTTAGTAGCGGGTTATGAGGCCTTGTACCTTGTTGGTTGTCCTTGAGGAGGACCCAACACTAAGTGTTTCTTGAGTTGAAGGATGACAAGGAGTGTGTGTCATGCCTTTTTCATGCTTGGTTTGTAGTTAAGAGACAGAGCATGCAGTGAACCTAGGGTTCCTAAGCCTACGAGGGGAAGTGGTGTACCTAAGGCTCATAATGAGAAGTTGAGTTCCTATAGAAGCGAGCATAGTAATCCTCATGAATAGAGGAAAAGAGGAGCCCTTGAAGTTTAAGGTGTGTTTGATGAACCGCTCACAGCTAGGTTGATGATAAAGGGAAAGTTTGATCTTAATCCAACATCGAGGAAAGAGGACAAGTATGACCTAGCATGGTACAGTAAGTGATCTGCTCATGCCTTAATGGCTTGCTAGGGTTAAGTAGGCTCGGGTGGATGTAAACCCTGGACCTAAGCTTTTGTGACCTTAGAGATAGTTTTCCTCCCATCCTGGGAGAGGGACCCCTTTGGAAGGGTGTATATCAGTTTTGTTGGTTCAAGGTAACCTAAAGAGGTCTCATAGGATCTTAAGAAGCTAAGTGAAAGGTACATAGTATGAGATTGAATCTACAGACCCATAGATATCCATCTCTAACTGCTTATGAATGGGTTACCATGGAGGTAACCGGTATGGGGCTTGACCAAGGTAGGCAGGTTTCCATGATCCCTATGAAAGGATGAGAGTCAGCCCATGAATGCAGAAAGAGAGATGATGAATACTTGGGTAAGGTTCTAAGTGAACATGTACTGTAATAGAGAATCCTAAGTCTATCCTAGGGTCAGGTAGGGATAAGACCGATGAAAGTAGGAGTTGCCTAATTCCCCAGTTGCACATGACCATAGGGTCGGGAGGTAACAGCTATCATTGTCTGAGGGCCATGGGATAGGAGATTGATCACCTTCATGAACTCATGGGACCCAAAGGGCAGATGAGTAGGGCACTCTCTTGATGCATGAGGGAAGAGGGATGACCCCAAAAGAGTCAATACCCTATAGACCTAGAGGAGATGACCAAGGATATAAACCTCAGTAGATTCAAGACTAGTTGACCATGGAGGTAACCTTGATATCATGATGTCTGTAGAGACATATGTGGCACGTTGCAACTTAGATGTGAAGGTGTATTGGCAAGGTGGATGTACCATCTCTACTCTTGGAACAGGAAGAACTCTGTATTTGGACTGCAGCCAAATGCTTATTTCCTCTTGTTATGAGGGTGAGAGATAGGACATTACGCATGCCATACACCAAGGATAAGATATGTTGCAGGCTGGAACGTTGCCACAAGGAATAGGGATAGAGAAGATAAGCTACCCTGGTAAGGTGAATGATACATGGATGGCTTACTAGCATTAAAAGGAATGAGGTAGTCACCTTATGAGGATGTTTCTAGAATGAGCTAAGTGGAGCTTGCAAGTTATATTAGGTTGAGTTTGGTCACCATGATGATGAAATCAGAGAGTGTTCTTATGAAGATAAACATATAGTTTGAGGTGACATGGTAAGTGAAATACATGGAAGTGTATGTCTTCAATGTTACCTAATATCTAAGGATGTGAGGTGGTAATGGTTGCTCTGGTTGAGATACATCTGATTTGTTTGACTAGAAGCTAGAAAAGGTTGTTGGGCTCAAAAGGGAGATGTGTTTGGATAACACTCAGATATAACAAGATTCGTTGAAAGGTTATGGTTGTTTGGTTAGCCAGTCTAGTCCTGGATGCAATGAAAGGATGGTAGTAGAACCTCAAGTGCACTTCTTTGGAAAAGAAGGTGATGAAACCCTGACAATAGTGGTTTAGGGTTTCGAAGGAATCGATCTTGATAGAATCATGACATACAGGAAATCATGATACACCATGGAAAATGGAATTAGCACTTTGGATGCTTAAGATGAAGTTGCATGTGGTTTATGGCCATGCAAGCCAGGAGGTAAAGGATGAACCCCAGTAACCCAGTGTATCGATATAGATGACAAAAGAATCCCTGAGAGGGAATGAGAGCTCAACACTATGGATGTTGTGATAAGTCTTCTCTGGACCGAGGAAGGTCGATATGGGTTATGGTAGATCACCTTACCTAGATAACATAAGAAAGAAAGAGTTCTGTTAAGGGACAGATCTAGTTGAACTACCCATAAGAGAGATGGTTCAACTACACCATGAAGAGAGTTCAAAGGTTCTCGAGTTTGACCTAAAGGGTCACTTCCATAAAGTGGGAGTAGGTACATGAAGAACTCAAGGTTAGTATAGCTTATCACCCCTAACTAAGGTTAGTATGATCCAGACTAAAGGGTCTGATGAGGGCATGTGTGCTCGTTCAGGGTGATATCTAGAGACAGTTCTTGTTCTATGAAAGATGTGACAATGACCACCATAGCCAGTATCAAGTTTTATATAAAGCTCTATAAGGGAGGATGTGTCGGTCACCACTTCAGTAAGGTGATGCTGGTGAAAGGACCACATGATGGTTAGAAAAGTACCACCTGATGGTTAGAAAAAGGGACCCCAGTGCGTGTAGATGAAGTCACTTTGATTGTGCAAGGGCTGAAAGGAGCCTAGAGACGATGAAAGTCATGAGCAGATGCAAAGTAGACTGACATACAAGTTACTGTGGGAGAAAATGTGACATGAAAATCCGACCCCTCTAAGTTATAACTAAGAGAGCTGAGTCCCCGATACATGGGTCCATTAGAGATGGATGGGTGGAGAAGGTTAGGTTCGACTCTACCTCTCAGGATAGAGTAATGTGAGATGAGTTCCATGTGTCCGATTTAGAGCACTATGTGAGGTACCCGACCATGTGCTGAGCAATGAACCTAGTGAGCCCAAGGGAGGCTGAAATGACCTGAGTCACCTGTGACGTTTATAGACGCCAGAGTGAAAGAACTCAGAGAAAAGAATAAGTGATGTTAAAGGTTCTTTGGAAGTGCCATGGGTAGGGCAAAGCCACATAGGGGCCAATGATGGACATGGAAAAGTATTATCCTGAATTGTTTGTTTGCTTGTTTGAATTTTGAGGACAAAATTCCTATAAGAGGGAAGGATGTTATAACCCCAATTTTTGGGTACAATTAGTGAGAAATGTGATTTCTCATATTAAAGATAATTGAACAAATAATGATATGATTTGTTTAAATGGATTCCTTTCACAATAGCCTTGATTGGTTGCTTTGTGGGTTGTATTGGCTATTGGGCCCAATAACAAGGAAATTCAAATAGTAAGTGGATAATTGAATTTTTGAGGAAAGAAATATATATAGAAACCTCTAGAAGGCAAATCCAAAGAGGATTTCGTGCCTCTTGGGTTCCTTGGGTACCAAGGAGACCAAGGTTGCAAAAAGAAGGTAATTAGAAAAGAAAAGGGTGATTAAGTATTTCTTTATTAAGAAAGAAATTGAAATGATGATAAAATGTGGAAAATGAGTGGAAAGAGGCATAAATGAGTGTTCTTGGTGATAATTCGTATCCATGAGGTTTCTAATGATTAAAGGAATACCCATGAGGAAAATAAAAGAGAAATAAAGAAAAATTCTCAAAAAGAGAATTATTTTAATAAGAAATAAACAAGATAATGGGAAATAATGAAGAATAATGCATTTAGAAGCATCTAGAAGGATAATAAGTATTCAATAAAAAGAATTTCGAAATAATAGAGTTTCTTGGGATCCAAGGATCCCCAATAAAGAAGAAAGAGAGAGAAAATACTAAAAAGGTAAAATAAGAGGATAATGTGTTGCTTCTTTAATGAATTATATGGAATTGTTTAAAAAGATATTTTCTATAAAGGAAAATAGGAATTCGTGCCAAAGCACTAAAAAGCAACTATAAAGTAAATAAGAGAAGAGGAATCTCAAATTCCTAATACTTAAAGAAAAAGGGATATTAAAGAAGAAAGTAGGAGAGTGAACATTGCTTCCTTATGAAGGAATTAGATTTCTAATAGAAAAGAACCTTATTTCTTTTCCTTCTTAGGCAAGCACGTCGGGATGTGGGTGTCCTCCTCTATATAAGGGGTTGTACTGTTGGACGAAGCCAAGAGAAATCTCACTTCTCTCTCTCTCGTCTTCTTCTTGTTCTTCCATCGTATGAACCCTAACCAATGAGAAGCTCCATGATTTCGGGGATATGAGGCTGCAAAGAGGGATACAAGGGAAGCTCGATGTCCCAGGACATCTCGGAAGAGCTCAGCCTTCTTCCCCGAGCCCCAGCTCTTACACAGCGGCCGTAGCATAGCAGCAGACCGTCCGCAAGTTGCAGAGGTTAGGAAGCATAGTTTGGTCATCTCAGCCGTGACCCAGCGGCTCCTTCACATACATAGGAGCACGCCGGAGGCAGTAGGAGCATCTCTGGGGGTCACCGGGCCCAGAGGAGAAGGGAGGAACCCCGCCAAGCGCAGCTAGGGCGGCTGCAGTTCGCGATCCAGAGGTTGAAGACGACCTCTGGACATTGGACCGTTATACCCTCCCAATGGATGAAGACTTAACCCACTTACGCAGGGGCACTATGGTCAAATCGTTATATTTCCCAAAACTAGCGCTTGCATGAAGGAGGCTGACGTGGCGCTCCTGGATTGGTCTATAAAGGTATCTTTTATAAAATTCATAACTCCTTCATAGTAGCTCGGATAAATACAAGTTATATATGAATTTTGATCAAGAGAACACAAGGAATTCAACAAAAATAGTTTCATAGCCTGAATCTGATCATAGTTCGAAATATAGTGTAAATTATCATCTTTAATGAATTAAAGATTAAGGAACCCTATTTTGATATGAATAATGTGTTTAATTGGGTTTAATGGATCATTGGAGTTGATATTAACCTGTTAAATGTAAAATTGTATATTATGTTCAAAAAGGAATAATTTTGCACATGATTAGTCTAATTTAGAGTTTATGTGCTTAATTATGCATGAAATTTGAAAAAGGGCATAAAGTTATCATCTTTAATGTTTTAATTAAGGAAAAGCCCTTAGATTTGATGATAGATGGATAATTCAAACTAATATTAACCTATTGTTAATAAAAGTGAAAATAGAATTTAAAAAGATGATCTTTTTATATAGTTGGTTTAATTTAGGGTTCTATGTACATTAATATGCCTTAATGGGATTAGAAACCCTAATTTATGTTGATATGAATTCTAATGGTTTTAATTGTACAAATTGATGAATAAAATAGAAATATGATGATTTGAAGATAAATAGAGTATCAAAGATCTTTCATGTGAATTATTTGGATAATTAGTGTTTCCTAGTGTAGAAAGTGGAATTAATGATACATTAGGGTTTACTGACATAAACGATGAGAATTGTAGTAATTAGGGTTCCTAGAGAATCAAACTATAATTCTTTGTTGAGTTGTCAATTCAAAGAAACCTGAACATGAATGATTTTGAAATGACTGAAAATGATAAAGATAGTAGTTTTAGTGTAAAAGAGACATTTTGGACTTAATTGACTTTTAATGGTATCTATGATGTTGAAATTAGGGTTTGTGGACTAAACAAACATTAATAGTAATAAATTCATAATGAAGGCTAAAACCCTAAAGGATGACCTAGAAATCTTAAAGTGGAATCCAAGTAGATCTTGAGGAGGTTTGGGATAAAACAATGACACTTGGATGTTATGCATTAATTTCAGGATATTGATGATTGCTTGATTGTTTGTTCCTGAGTGTTAAATATTTGGACTTCAAGTTGCTCTGAACAGGTATGTGGTTACTTATGAATAACCGCTTAGTTTTCCGATGGTTTCTCGGACGTTTAATCGCATTGAATGCAACTAAACTGTTTGGATGTTCATATTGCAAATATAAAGTGACTATGACTATCACTTAATGTATATGCCTATAAACTCAGATCCTGGTTCTCTCTGTGGCATAATAGCTAACCTAGTACATGGCTGCCTATGGGTAGGTCCATCAGGTTAGAGAAAGGCCTAGTACATGGCTACCTATTGGGTAGGTCCATCAGGTCTATGGATGACCTAGTACATGGCTACCTATTGGGTAGGTCCATCAGGTCTATGGTTGACTTAGTACATGGCTACCATGGAGGTAGGACCATCAAGTCATAATGAGTTAGATATTGGGCTATCTTCGGTTAGTGCCATGCGACTCAATTACCTAAAAGAGAGGTGATATTCATGTCCATTGCAGGGACAACCCAGAGTTCGAGAACAAGTATGGATTGAGTTGTATGGCTTAAAATGTAATCTTGATTGTTAAATGATTAATTGAATGATTACATGGTTATCATAATTGCGAGTTTATTGTTTCTCCCACATACCAGCTTCGGCTGACCGATGTTTTGTTTGTCGGCATTTTAGGTACAATGAAAAGAACAAACAGTAAAATGACACCTTGTGAATTCAAGAATTAAAGAACAAGGAGGAACTAGTTAGAATAGTTCAGCTGAGATTAGAAGTTCAGATTGTTCCAATCTCTTCAAAGGTATGCAAAGAAAAATTTTATTACCATTTTCAGTATAGTCTGTTAGAATTTAATAATTGTTTATGGTTATATGTCGAACCTTTGATCCGGGATTAATGGGTGCGGCTTCAACCTCTTGGTCTCCCTTAATTGGGGGTTATCGGGAGGTGGGGTCGTAACAGTAATAAAGTAAATCTTCCAATTTATTCTGATTTATTTATTTATGAGATAATAATGTAACATAATAAATGTCTTAAGAATGATATTACTCAATGACGTATGTCTTCAGGTTAATGACCTGAACAATGAAATCATATGATGTAATGAGTGTGTGTGTGTGTGTCTATATCTATATATATATATATATATATATATATATATATATATATTTATATATATATATATATATATATATATGATATGGGTAGCGATCTAGTGAGAAACATGCTACAGTGAGAGCATGAGAGGCATTTGAATGACTATAAAGTTATATACTGCTTTAAACATCCAACCTTATGGATGGAAAGAACATCATTTTATTTACCTTCACACAAAAAATCACCACAATCTGATATTTTTTACATGCCCATATATACAATATACACATTTTACATCCAACGGTCAGTTTGAAACTCAATATTGAGCGTTGAAAAGTATTAGCTTACTGTGCATATAATACCAGTCCTACGATGGTTAAATTTTATAAGAAGGTAACTAGTAAAGTATATTTTTTATCTATATGGTCGGATAATGAAAATTTAGTCACCGCTTAAAGTTATTCAAATGCCTCTCATGCTCTCACCAAGATATGTTTCTCACTGAATCATTTTCATATATATATATATATATATACACATATATATATACATATATATATACTCATTGAGAGTCAGGCTAGAATACACTCCAGTGTATTCTAAGCAGATTACACTCAATTAGTTTTTCATGATGCAATATTTTTTCAAAAATGTAATCCATTGATCTTCTTAAACATCTTGTGAATAGATCATATACAAAATTTGAGAACATTTGGACATTTATAGGTCATGTTATAAAGACCGCAAAAATTATGCATTTCAAATTAGTTTCACGTGTCGATTTTGTTGCACTCAGATGAATGACTTATACTCATCCAAATGCACTCAAAATTTATATGTAGCCTAGTTATAGTATGAAAGTGAAGATCAATGATTTATATTTTACAAAAAATGGCCTTGATATGCAAACACACTTTAGTGTATTTGTGCGATCTATGTACTTGAGTGTATTTTAGCATCTCTCTCTCTCACTAGTATAGAAATGGGTTATAACGTCACTACCTGTAGGGTCGGTTTTTCCAAATAACCGACCTTATATGTCTAAAAAAAATGCGGGCACCACTTAAGACCTCTTGGGTCGGTTATCTTAAAAAAACTGACCTTGTAGTGTAACTCTATAGGGTCAGTTTTCCAAATAACCGACCTTATATGTCTATAAAAAATGCGGGCACCACTTAAGACCTCTTGGGTCGGTTTTCTTAAAAAAACCGAACTTGTAGTGTATCTCTATAGGGTCGGTTTTCCAAATAACCGACCTTATATGTCTATAAAAATCACGGGCACCACTTAAGACCTCTTGGGTCTTTTTTCTTAAAATAACCGACCTTGTAGTGCATCTCTATAGGGTCAGTTTTTATAAAATAAGCGACCTTATAGACAATTGGATTAGAAAGTCAATTACAAGTTTCCCACGAAAAAAATTTGCTTGATTTTGACTTCGCGCCTCGATCTATAGCGTCAGTTTTTACTTATAACCGACCCTAAAGGGCTACTCGGTCGACAAATTCGTCACCGAATAAGAGCTAGATTTCACGTATACAAGCCCCTTTAGGGTCGGTTTTTTCCTTATAACCAACCCTAAAGTCCTCTTCAGTTCAGCACCTCTAAGGTCGATTTTTCCTTTAAAATCGACCCTAAAGGGCTCCTCGATTGACAAATTCATCGACCAATATCAATTCTGGATCCAGTTTAGTTCAAGCATGTATAAGCACCTCTAGCGTCGGATTTGTACTTTTAACCGACCCTAGAGCTTTTCTCGGTCGACAAATTCGTCGACCGAGAAACAGCCAGATTTCCTTCGTATAAGTACCTTTAGGGTTGATTTTTTCCTTATAACCGACCCTAAAGTCCTCCTCGGTCGACAATATTGTCGACCGAGATGAATTTTGTTTCCAATTTAGTTCACGCTTGTGAAAAACTAAACTGGATCCTAAGTTTATCTCGGTCGACAATATTGTCGACCGAGGAGGACTTTAGGGTCGGTTATAAGGGAAAAACCGACCCTAGAGGTGCTTATACGAAGGAAATCTTACTCCTTCTCGGTCGACAAATTTGTCGAGTGAGATGGAGCCATATTCATTCGTATAAGCTCATGTAGCGTCGGTGTTTCTTTATAACCGACCCTAGACAACATCGGTCGACAAAATGTTCGACCGAGACAACATCGGTCGACAAAATGTTCGACCGAGGCCAACCCTGTGAACCTCCATTTGCGTGAATTAAAAAGGCAATATTCTGATTAAAATATAAATTTAATGACTTTAAAAAAAATTAAAAATCGTAACGGCTAGTTTTTTATTGACCGTTGGCCGATCGGGAGAAGCGTCTAGAGAAACGACCGTTGCGGGCGTCGGTCGACAAATTGTCAACTGAAATGGGCTCTTTTTTGCTATAAATAGCACCCAAAACGATCCATTTCTTCACACCTCCACATTCTCACTTCTCTAGCTCCTCTCTAGTGTATTCTTGTGAAAATCTTTAGCTCCTCTCTAGTGTATTCTTGCTTGCTACTTCTCCATTTCAAAGCAACGAGATGGCTTCCTCATCAACGCGTGGAAAGAAGCAAGTTGCAGCCAGGAAAGGAAGGACGGTCTCTCCAGCGCTGCCGATCATCAACGAAATCCCCTTCAACGACACAGCTGCAGGTGACCTCTACCTCAGGCTCTCCTCAAGAACTCCTCTTCCACGACGGCCAGTCGACGTCATGGACTTCCACAACATTGTCGATTTGGAGGAACTCTTTATGGTGCAACATTTGAGTGATTTTCTGATCCCCTCCTTCCATTCCTACTCCTCCAAAGTAGTTAATGAATTCTATGCCAATTTAACCCCACATTCTGACCATGATTCCTTCTCCTCTATGGTTGGTGGGTATGGATTCCATTTTACTAAGGAGGGTATTCTTGATATGCTTGACGTAGACATAGAAGAATATAAAGATTTTCTTGATCTCACCACAGGAAATCCACTCAACAAACTCTCCCAAGATGACACTACAACTAGCCTTAGTGATGTCAAAAGAGCCATATTTCAATCAAATACGACTTGCCATGAAGATAGGGGTACCTAGTATGCCATAAATTTAAAACCTGAAGCTAGGATCATAAATCTCATTGTTTCCACCAATATCCATCCTAGAGCAAACAAATCTGAAGTACCCACCTTTCATATGTACCTTATCTATTCCATTCTCAAAGGTATTCCCATAAAATTTATTTGTATCATCCTTAAGAATATGCTTGAGTTTTCTAGAAATCCACCTTATGCTGACTTTGTATGCCAAATCACTCAACATTTTCTTAAGAAGAATATTGAGGACGACTTAGGTTACACATGGGATAGAAACCCCCAAAAGATAAGTAAAAATACGGTGGAAAAGATGGGAATCGACTTTGGCCACAAAAGGGCTAGGACTGAAGGGGATACATCCACCCAAGACATACCTCCAGCACCTCCTCCTACCAACCTACCCCATGATCCTATTACAAACACCTTGACATACATTGTTGGATCCCAATATCACCTAAGTAGGCAATTGGATTATAATCACCATGCCATGACTTATTTAAACCAAAGGATGCAAACTCTCTCTCCTAACCAACCTAATGAATATCCCTATTCCGTTAATCCTGGAATGATAAATCCATACAATCCTTCCTACAACTACTATCAAATTCCACCTCCACCATCTCCTGATCTCACACATACTCAGTTTTCCCCAATTCAACTTTAAGACATTGCTGCCCACTTTCTCTTTGATCATGTTCCCACCTTCTTGGAGGCTTATGCCTTAACCAAGATAGGTGCCTTGGAGTGGCAGACACTGGTCAAATATTATGGAGATGAGCCCTTTATTGGAAAAGACCAAGACATTGATGTAATCCTTCGATCTTTTCAGTGAGATTATGAGATATCTTTGTAATGATTATAATGTATATCTTTTTATAAAGCAAGTATGTCATGCTTCATATTATAAAGTGTATGGGCATTAAATTGTTATGAATAAAAGTGTTTTCCATGGCTTCATTTGGACATATACATGTTATATAAGAATATTGTTATTTCAAATGATTGAAAAATAAATTATGGCTAAATTTGACAAAGCATCACTTGGTTTTAAAATTAAATATCTCTTTAAGAGGGAGCATAGCATAAAATTAAGGGGGAGAACTAAAGAGTCATACAAAATGATTATATTGGATATCATGTAAAATCTTGTACAAGTACTTAGATATCATGTAAATCAAGCGTTAGATCTTACCTAGCCATTTACAACACTTAGATAGGTCATCCCCTACAATAGTGTCACAACCGCACACTCATACACACACTTGGTACTTAATTTAAAACATTGAAACAGGGTTAATCTCGGTCAAAAATATTTTCGACCGAGACACTCTCGGTCGACAATATTGTCGACCGAGCAGGACTTACGATCCAGTTTATGTATAAGCACCTATAGGGTCAGTTATAAGCACCTCTAAGGCACCTCAGTCGACAAATTCGTCGACCGAATAAGAGCCAAATTTAACGTGTATAAGAACCTCTAGGGTCAGTTTTTCGCTTGTAACTGACCCTTAAGGGCTCCTCGGTCGACAAATTCGTCGACCGGATAAGAGCTAGATTTCACGTGTATAAGCACCTCTAGGGTCGGTTTTTTCCTTATAACCGATCCTAGAGCTCTTCTCGGTCGACGTATTTGTCAACCGATAAGATCTCGGTCGACACATTGTTGACCTAGAAGGAGCCCGATTTCAAGTGTATAAGCACCTCTAGGGTTTGTTTTTCCTTATAACAGACCCTAAAGGGCTCCTCGGTCGACAATATTGTAGACCGACAGAAATTTTGGATCGAGTTTAGTACTTTTCAAAACATTATAAAGCATTGGGATCTCAATCTTTTGTCTCATTGTTGGGAATTCACATCCCTCAATACCACCATCATCACATTTGCTGGATCTGCGTATTCAAACCCTTAGTTCATCCCTAAACATGGTTATCACTTATCAGGTAACTATTACCTTCAGGTCATCTGACCAAGGTATTCAGGATATTTGTTACACAAGCATCTCAATTTCATATCAACCATATCAATTTCATATCAACATCATGCAATACAAAAATAACATCACTATTCCCTCATTAGGGTTAGAGTTTCCCATCTTTATCAATTAGGGTTTCACATCATCATCCCATATTGAAATTTCACATAACATTATCCCATATTAGGGTTTTTACACAACATCACCCTATATTAGGGTTTCACATAACATTCCCATATTAGGGTTTCACATAACATCATCCCATATTAGGGTTTCACATAACATTATCCCATAATAGGGTTTCATATGACATCACCATATATTAGGGTTTCACATAACATCATTATTAGGGTTGTGTAAGCACCTTAGAGATCCCTCGGTCGACGAATTTGTCGACCGATAAAGAGTCAGATTTCATGTGTATAAGCACCTCTAGGGTTGGTTTTTTCTTTATAACTGACCCTAAAACGCTCCTCAGTCGACAATTGTTGTCGACCGACATGAATTTTCGATCCAGTTTAGTTCACGCATCCTCGGTCGACGAATTTGTCGACCGACAACCATTCGTTCGACAAATTTGTCGACCTAGAACGAGCCAGATTTCACCTCTGGCTCCTTCTCAATCGACCAATTTGTCGACCGATAGATATCGGTCGACAAATTCATCGACCGAAATGAGCCAGATTTCATTCTTAGAAGCACCTCTAGGGTCGGTTTTTTCTTTATAACCGACCCTAAAGTCCTCTTCGGTCGACAATATTGTCGACCGAGATAAACTTAGGATCCAGTTTAGTTTTTCACACATGTATAAGCACTTGTAGGGTCAGTTATAAGGAAAAAACCGACCCTAGAGGTACTTATACGAAGGAAATCTTGCTCCTTATCAGTCGACGAATTTTTCGACCGATAACCGCTCGGTCGACAAATCGTCGACCGAAAAGGAGCAAGATTTCCTTCATATAAGGACTTGTAGCGTCAGTTTTTTCCTTATAACCGACCCTAGAGGTCTTTTCGGTCGACAAATTTGTCGACCGAGAATGCGTTTGAATGTTTTTAAACAACCCGCTCGGTCGACAAATCGTCGACCGAAAGGGGAGAGATTTCCTTCGTATAAGCACTTATAGCGTCGGTGTTTTCCTTATAAATGACCCTAGAGGTCTTTTCGGTCGACAAATTCGTCGACCGAGAACGCGTTTGAGTGTTTTAAACAACCCGACACGGGCACCGTTTATCTTTAGCGTCGGTTTTTTCATGTTAACCGACGCTACAGGTCTTTCTCTCCATGAAAAAGTCGAAACTTTAGTCTTTCTTCCTCCCACGAAACCCTTTTCTCTGTTCTATTATCTCTCGTGTGGCGCCGCGAACCCTTGCTTTTTCCTGTTTCATTCCGCCGTGAATGCCTTGCCTTCTCTCCATGAAGCCGTTGTCGTGAAGCACGTGCCACCTCTCCGCACCACCTAGAGGATCGTGGTGTCCGTACGTGAAGACGTTGCCACCTCTCCGCACCACCAAAGTTTTGCCTCCTCTCTCTGAAAAGAGCACATCGTCGCCGCTCTCCACTCTTCCACGAAGGTCGCCGCCTCTCCGTGAAGGTCGTCTCATCCTCCACGAAGGTCGTTGTCATTTCCAAGTAAGTTCGCCGCTTCCTTCGTTCCTTTGTTCCCGCCTTCCTTCATTCCCGCCCGCCGCCATTGCTACATCCAGGTCCATCTCGGTCGACAATTAGTCGACCGAGAGTGGACCTGGACGCTGCACGCAGGTGGGCTCTCGGTCGACTAATTGTCGACCGAGAGTGAACCTACTCCTTATTTATGTGGGAGCTATAAATGTTTTAATCATATTTGCTGTAATGTTCACAACTAGTTTTGAATATTATAATGATTTCAATCTTTGGACTGTTGGAAACAGCCTTACTTTGCTAATTTGTACAAGTATTTTCCATTTTATATGATTTGATAACCCAATAATAAAAACATGTCTTTTTTCATATGTAATCATTATATAAATTTTAGAAATTAATACTAGATTAGACATGTGTACTCCTATATTGACACTTTAGGGTTGATGCATGATGTTTAACTTAATATATAAATATGAAAATAATGCATTTATATATTAACTTAGAAACCCATTCAAAATTTACTCATTAGGAGTAAACTTTGGATAGTCCCCGGTTTGGGACTGTTTTTGGATATTTTAATCTCACTTAGGATGTACCTGTATAATGTATGTTTAGTTTTGTAGATTATTTCAGTAGGATTTCTTCATTTGTTCTCTGGGTATATATGTGAGTGGTTATTTGCCATTTACATCGGTGTACTTGGAGAACTTAGGGGAAATGCTGCTGAAATTTTCTTCAAAACTAAACATACATTATACAGTTACTAGTGAGATTAAATATTCAAAAATGGGATAGGTGGTACACTTTAGTATATAAGTAATTAACTTCCTATCAATAAAAACTTACAGATTATTATAGTATCAATATTAAACTATTAGTTTTATAATTAATTTTAATGTGATATAGAAAATGGATCGAAGTTGGATGTCTATCAAGAACCGTTGCAGTCTAGAGTTTGCCAAAGGTCTTGATGAATTTATCAGATTTGTTGAGGAACATGGGAAACTACCTAAAGATAGACTATATTGTCCATGTAGAAATATTTGTAACAATTTGAAAGTTGATACTGGTGAGGAAATTAAGAATCATGTCATATGCAATGGGATCATACAAGGTTATAATGAATGGTATTGGCATTGAGAAATTGAATTATGGATCAAAAAATGTCGATACTAATAGTTGTGGCATAGAAGATATAGATAATGATGATAATGTTAATGATGATCTGATTCAAGATGACCAGATTTAGGATGATATGGTTGATGAGATGCTACATAGTTGTCGGGACAATGTCATTGATCCACCTTCTTTATTTGCAAACATTGTCCATGATGCTGAAAAACCATTATATAAGGGTTGTACTAAGTTCACGAGGTTGAGTGCTCTGATGCGATTATATACTATTAAAGCTCAAAACCAGTGGAGCGATAAGAGTTTCACTTCACTATTGTCTGTGTTAAAGGAAATTCTTCCTGAAGGCAACGAGCTTCCAATTTCAACATATCAAGAAAAGAAAATAATGTGCCCAATGGGAATGGAGGCTAAGAAGATTCATGCATGTCCAAATGATTGTGTGTTATTTCAGAAGGACTATAGTAATTTGATAAATTGTCCAAAATGTGGTGCGTCAAGGTATAAGACTACAAATTCAGCTAAGGCTAAAAATGGCTCTCCTGCCAAGGTGATGTGGTATCTACCAATAATACCACGATTTCAACGCTTATTTGCTAATACAGAAGATGCACAAATTTTGTCTTGGCATGGGGAGTTAAAGGTCAATGATGATGGCATCCTACGAGATGCATCTGATTCACCACAATGGAAGAAAATTGATTTATTATACCCTCAATTTGGTAAAGAACCAAGAAACCTAAGACTTGGATTCTGTATAGATGGAATGAATACCTATGGTACATTAAGCAGCCAACATAGCACGTGGCCTGTTATGATTGTTATATACAATCTTCCTCCTTGGTTGTGTATGAAAAATAAGTATGTGATGTTGTCAATATTGATATCAGGGCCCAAGCAACCTGGAAATGATATTGATGTTTACCTTCAACCTCTAATTGATGACCTAATGAAACTATGGGAAGAAGGTATTATGACATATGATGCTTCATGTAAAGAGATCTTTAGTTTGTGTGCTATGTTATTTTGCACAATTAATTACTTTCCAGCTTAATGAAATTTGTCTGGATATAGCATAAAAGGATACAAAGCATGTCCTGTTTGTGAGGAAAATACTGATTCAATCAGACTGAAACATGGTGGTAAAATCGTATATCTTGGTCATCGGAGATTTCTCCCACCAATGCATCCTTATCGAAGGCAACACAAAACCTTTAATGGGTCAACTGAGGAACGAAGTGCTCCTAAACCTATACCAGGAAATGTTGTATATGATAGGGTGAAACATATTGTTAATGAATTTGGAAAGAGTTCAAGTAGTCATACACTCGCATGTGACAAATCTCTATACAAGAAGAGGTCAATATTCTGGGATCTTCCTTATTGGAGATCTTTGGCAATTAGACACTACATTGACGTCATGCATGTTGAAAAAAATATTTGTGATAGCATCATCGGTACACTATTGAACATACCAGGAAAGACTAAAGATGGCATCAAATCTAGAAAAGATTTAGAATTAATGGGTATTAGAAAAGAATTATCAGTGGAGATCAGGGGTCGCCGCACATATTTGCCACCGGCTTGTTACACTTTGTCAAAGAAAGAGAAAAAGACTTTTTGTGAGTTCTTGTATAATATTAAGGTTCCACAAGGATACTCTTCTAATATTCGTAGATTGGTATCAATGAAGGATCTGAAACTGATAGGTCTCAAATCTCACGATTGTCACACCTTAATGCAACAAATTTTACCTATGGCTATTCGATCTATATTTCCGAAGCATGTAAGGTTTGCAATCACAAGACTCTGTTTCTTCTTCAATGAAATATGAAACAAAATGATACATCCTGATACTTTCGATAAATTACAGAAAGATATAATTGTTACCATGTGTCAGCTTGAAATGTACTTTCCTCCTTCATTTTTTGATATCATGGTTCATCTTGTAGTACATATTACAAGGGAGGTGAAGATGTTGGGTCCAATTTTCTTACACTGGATGTATCCATTTGAACGCTATATGAGTGTTTTTAAAGGTGATGTTTGGAATCGTTATCGTCCTGAAGGGAGTATTGTTGAGGGTTACGTGGCTAGGGAGGTGATGGACTTTTGTAATGATTTTTTGAATTGCAATGAAACTTGTAGCGATCAAAAAAATTCCCATCACACTGGATCTTATTGTGGCAAAGGAACTCTGGGAGGACAGTGAAAGGAATCAATTGTGAGTTGTGGGAACAAGTGCATTTGTATATTTTACACAACATCGATGAAGTTAGTAGCTACATCACAGAACACAATGATCTTATCAAGAGAAATCATCCGCGATCCAGTTCAACGTGGCTTGCAAGAGAGCATAATCGAACATTTATTAGGTGGTTTGAAGAGAAAGTATTTAATCAACTATCTGAATCACCAAATAATGTTGCTGAGAACATAAAATGGCTCGCCTTTAAGCCAAAAATGGATGTCATGTCATATGAAGGTTATGACATTAATGAATTTTCATACTACACAAAGCGTCAATATGAAAGTAGTGTAGTTCAAAATAGTGGGGTCACTGTTAAAGCTTGTTCATTGTATTTTTCTAGTGCCAAAGATAAAAGACCACGCGAAGCTGAGATGTCATATTACGGCGTCATTGAGGACATATGGGAAATGGACTATACAAATTTTCGAGTTCCTATATTTAGGTGTAATTGGGTTGACAACAACAAAGGAGTTTTAGTGGATGAGTTGGGTTTCAAATTGGTGAATTTTGAAAAGATTGGTTTCAAAGATGAGCCATTCATCATGGCAGACCAAGCAAAACAAGTATTCTATATTGATGACCCGGCAAATAAAAATTGGTCTGTCGTTCTTAATGGAAAAAGACAGTTTACTGTAGATCCTATAAATGAAGAAGAATACTACAAAAAGTATGATGATTCCAGTCCATTCTCAGTTGGTTTTCCAAGTGTAAATGTTGAAGATAACACCGATGAATATTATAAACGTCAAGACCATACTGAAGGAATTTTCCTTGACTAACAACTCAATCAATACTAAAGGCATGTATTCTTTGAATTATTTATTTTATTATCATGTATACCTTATCACTTGTGCTTTTATTATCACTTTTTTTTATCATGTATACTTGCAGGTTCTAAAATGGCGAGTGAAGATGAACATTCTGAGCATGAGCACCATGAGGATGGTAGTGGTGATGCTAAGAAAAGTAGAGGTCCTACATTGATGTGTAGGTTGCAGGAGCTCAGGGCTAAAGGGGATAAATTGTCAGTCCAGTTTGATATCACAGGAGCACCTGTTGGGGAAAATGCTAGTGCTTTCAAGCATTATGTAGGGGCGACCGTGCGCAGTAAGGTGGCAATAGATATAGAAAATTGGCATGATGTTCCTAATGCCCAAAAAGACCTCTTATGGAAAGATATATCTGTGAGTGGAAGTGATATTATTTTAATATGTTTTTTATCTATTGATTCTAACATTATTAATTGCTTCTTTTGTATGTATAGGGTGTTTTTCATCTAAATGAAAAATATCACAAGAAAAGAGTGCTACAACGTTGTGGTGTACGATGGAGGGGTTTTATGACATATCCTGTAAGGTAATTTATAAATAATCCTAAACAAAAGAAGAAAGCTACAGATGTATATATTTTTATAGATCCTGAGGTGTGGGAAAGATTTGTTACAGCTAGGAGATCGGAAGAGTTTGAGGTAATAAAGATTGTGATGTATTGTATGAATATTTAATTTTATACAATTAAGGAGGTGAATCTTTTTATACATGTTTGCCAAGTCTAAATTGTAATACCTCATTTTAAATGATCAGGCTATTCACCAGGCTCAAAAGGAAAGATGGGCTAAAAATGTGCATGACCATCACTTGGGGCCCGGTGGTTATGCCTTCCGCCGCCAACTACAAGTGAAGCAATCATCTTCTGGAGAAGAATCTAGTACAACTGAAGTTGAGTGACCACCCCGACACTTGACATGGATTGATGCTAGAAAGAATCGAGCCGGTGAAATTGTCAACCCTGCAACTAAGGAGGTGGCACAAAAGATGGTAGGTTTATCCCAACTAAGTAAAGAGTAACTCCCACAAACTTAGATTTATTTATATCTAATTGATATTGTGATTTAATATTTTTATTAACTATGAATAGATTGATCTCCACGAGCAAAGGAAGGAAGGAAATTTCATCCCAACTGGCTACATGGATGAAGTAGTAGTTGCTCTTGGTACGAAGGAGCATCCTGGCCGTGTTAGGGAATTACGAGCTGGCATAGGATTCAAGTCTTATTTTGGCCCTTCGCAATATAAAAGAGGTCGTGCAGGAGGTCTTACACAAGAGGATGTTGAAGCATTAGTAGCGCAGAAAGTAAAAGAAATAATGTCTTCATTTCAGCCTACTCAACCTTCTCAACCTATTCAAACTGCGCGTCTCTCAAGTGATGAGGTACAAGCCCATTCTCCAGTTGTAGAAGGTCATGGGAGCACTCCCGATGACCCACCACAACAATCTGTAGTAAGTTTTTGTTCTATATGTTGTGTTATTAGTATGATAAATATATGATAATATATATAGTTGTAACATGTATCTGTTCTACTGTTTCTTATATAACTTATATTATTTCAATCTAGGTTGGTATGAACTGTAAACTTGTAGTGGAGGTTCCAGAATATAATGTTGTGGCAGCGGGCAAGGTGTACAACCTTGGTGGTACATTGCATTGCCAACAAATTACTGATGACATTTGTCGTGTGTCCATCAATCTTGTGTATGACGGAATGGGGGACAAACCACTACCCATACCTAATCCTGAATATAGTACAGTTGAAGAAGCTGAGGGTGCTATGGTGGGTTGGCCTAGACACTTGGTTATCAATGACAAGGTATACCTTATTTCTATCATATTTTTCATATTTGACTGCATATATGAACTCATGTAATATAAGTATGTAATTTAATTAACAGGTTTGTAAACCAAAAAGTAAAACTTCTACTAGTCGTCCTCCTATGCCCAAGCCATCTTTCATTCCCGAAACTACATTTGATGAATTGGGAAGAAAATCTAAATGTTTGTGTCGATACTTAGCCAACCAACGATCGAGATAACATATGTTGGTCAATTTAATACAAGATGCAGTTGGGAGGGACTTTCAGAATTTTATTTTTGTTAATGATATTATAGAGTTGTTCCGGTATGATTGGATGAACACTTCGATAATAGAAGTATGGATAAGGTAAGGATCTATCAATATATATAGAAAATTCCAATACACATTTTTAGCTTATTTCTACATATGAAAATAATTACAAATGTTTAACAGCCATTTATATATCGAGGCCATAGACTTTGATATAAAGAATGTTGGATTCTTAGTTCCTTCGGTCAGTAGTCAGGTGGAGACACATATTGAGGATGTGAATGAGTACTTCTCTGATGCATTCAAATATTTTGCTAGTGAGGGGAAGGAAATTATCCTAATTCCTTTTAACGTCCAGTAAGTATTATTATTCAATATAATTTTAATAATGAATAAAATTATTTATTTTAAAGTTTGTTTTATTCTTACTCAGAGCTAGACATTGGGAATTAGTGGTGATTGCCCCAAAATTGATGACTCTTTATTATCTTGACCCAATGGGTAGAACAACAAGGAGTCACAAACTGAAATTGCCAGCTATGGAGTAAGCATAAATTTAATCAATGCTTCAACATGATATTTCTATTTAGAATTTCTATTTTACCAACTATCGTTTAATTTGATAGGGGTATAAAGGCTTTTCGTGAAGCTGGAGGACAAATACCCACAAAATTAAAGACATTGACTTTGAAAAATGTCAAGGTAGCTACTTTGACAACTGCTTACTCTTATATGTATTAATTTTCAACTGTAATATGTCAACTCTTATACTCTTATCTCAATTGATGTTTATAGTAGTTTACTAACATTAAGTATAATTTTTTATTTGTAGTGTCCTATGCAAAATAATGACTGGTCTTGTGGCTACTATGTAATGAAATATATGCAAGCTATTGTCAAACAAGCATCACATGACATTCAGACTATAAGTCAGGTAATAAAGAATAACATCATAAATTTACAAGTGATTGTAGTCATTTTATAAAATATTAGCATGTGCATTTTCTATTACAGATCTTTACAACCCAGCCTTACACACATGTGAACTTGGATGAATTCTGAGAAGAGTGGTCAGAGTCTTCTATAAATGAAGTCGATATAGCATTAGATTAAATATGTCGCTTCCATTTATGTATGTGGTTTGAGTACTCTTTCATATTTACTTTTGTATTTGTCATCTCAGACTTGCACTCTATCATTTTGTAAATTATGATGTGATTATGAATCATTTTTGTTATGAATGTGTGGTTTTGAATGGTGACGGTTGAGCATCAAGGCTCCCCTCTCCCAGAATATATGAATCTTCTTGTTCTTCTGTTCTATTTCAATTTCTGCAGAATTTTTTTTAAAAAAATTGTAACTTCTAGCGTCGGTTTTTTAAATAACCAACCCTAAAGATTGAATTCAGTGTACCCTCTTCGGTCGAGCAAATTTTCGACCGAAATATAACTTCTAGCATCAGTTTTTGTACAAAACCGACTCTAAATGTCCTCTATAAGGTCGGTTATTTACAAAAACCGACCCTAAAGATTGAATAAACACTTCAGTGTACCCCTCGGTCGACAATTTTCTCGACCGAGGATCACACTGAAGTGTTTATTCAATCTTTAGCGTCGGTTATTCTAAAAAAACCGACCCTGTAAAACTCCCTCGGTCGAGAAAATTGTCGACCGAAAATATTTCGGTCGACAATTTTCTCGACCGAGCATCACACTGAAGTGTTTATTCAATCTTTAGGGCCGGTTATTTCAAAAAACCCGACCCTGTAAACTCTCTCGGTCGAGAAAATTGTCGGCCGAAAAACTCTCGTTCGACAATTTTCTCGACCGAGACCGTTTACAGGGTCGGTTTTTTTCTAATAACCGACCTTACACGCTCCTTTTTTCTCGCCTAGGTCAGAATTTTTACAACCTTTTGCGTCGTTGTTTACTCTGTAAGGTCCGTTTTATTTGGTTAAATAAACCGACGCTATAGTGCAAATTCTATAGCGACGGCCACTTAGGCGTCGGTTAAAAAGTACCGCTGCAGGCTTAAAAAAACCGATGCTACAGACCATTCATGTACTAGTCTCTCTCTCTCTATATATATATAGAGAGAGAGAGAAAGAGATAGAGAGAGAGAGAGTTGAGCTACAATACACTCGAGTGTATAGGGGCTCCTATACACCTCAGTTTTTATGCGTTGGATCTTGATCTGGCAAAAAGCAAAAACTAACCCAGTTACTTCCGTTAACGACAGTCCTCGTTGGTGGGTCCCCCTCCATGAAAATGAACCCGACGCTCACTGCCCCCCACTACCTACCCTCTCTCTCTCCCAACCCTCACTATCTCCCAACTCCAGAGGCCACTGTCGCTCTCTCCCAACTCCAGAGACCACCGTCGCTCTCTCCCATGCCCTCTCTGCTTCGACATTTCCTCCCAGCAGCCTGCTCTGGCGACCTCTCATCCCAGTAGCCCACTCCGTTGACCACTCCAACCAGCAGCCCACTCTGATGACCTCTCCTCCCAGCAGCCCGCTCCAGTGACCACTCCAACCAGCAGCCCGCTCGGGAAGTGACACAGCAACCATCTCCGACAGTGACAGAGCAACTCTCTGGTGCCCTCTCCGGTGATCTCTGGTGCCCTCTCCGGTGACCTCTCTAGTGCCCTCTCCGGTGACCTCTCTTCTGGCGCCCTCTCCTATGCCCTCCAGTAATCTCATCAGGCATCCCATTTCCCCTAGACGGTAAGAATATCTCCACTTGAATGCTATTTTTGCGGCAACAATGTCTATTATATCCTCCGCATATGCATGGAAATGAAATTTCCCCTTGTTTGCGACAGCAATGCCTATGTTTACGGCAGCAATGCCTACAATATCCCCTTGCATTGTTGGAGTGATCTGGTGACAAATACCCAGATGCAAATGCCCAGTCAGAGAGGGAAATGAAATTTCACTGCAGACTTGATAATTACGAAAAAGAAATAAATCAGTTTTGGCAATGCAATTTGTTACAGAACAATGGAGTAAATATACAGACAAATTTGGTATTTGGTATTTGGTATGGGATAACAACTAGATAAAATAAATTAACTTATGTTACAAATATAAATTCAACTGTAAATTGTAACCATGTATAGCATATGTCTAGTTGCTTCTTAAAATTACACTATTTTTATGTATATTTTGATTGGTTGTTCAAGGATTTTGTCACTGAATTTATTAATCTTTATAGTGATGGATTTCTCTGATGACGTTGATGGCATGATGGGCATAGATTGGTTAGCTAATGAGAATCCAATTGAAAGAGATGAGGACACATGTGCAATGGTAACTAAATATTGCAAATTTTTAAATTTCAAATATGTGTATTTTGTAATAGTGTAAGGGATTTGTATTTGTTTATAAGTATTTTTCTCTCATATTTTCTTAGGTTGATGAACCAATTGAACTTGATGATGATGAGAGGGTTGAAGTGCAATCTAATCCAGATCCGTATATAGGCTTACAATTTGATTTTGTTGAAAAGGCGGAAGAATTTTATAATCAATATGCTTACAAGGTGGGATTTAGCATTCGTAAGGGGAGTCAATATGTTTCTACTAAAACAAAACAAGTTATTGGTAGAGTGTTTGTATGTTCACTGGAAGGTTTGCAAAAAATAAAGAAAGATGATGATGGTGTAAATGATACTCCAAAAAAAAGATATGACATCTGCACGAACAGGTTGTAAAGCTCGAATGCGAGTGAAGCAAGAAGAGGGCACAAAGTGGGTGGTTACAAGTTTCGAGAAAGAGCACAACCATGAACTCACTCAAAGTCCATCTAAGAAGCAGTTTCATCGCTCACATCGACATATGTCAACAGATGTTTGGGATTTTGTTCGTACTATGCATGACCAGAATATTTCTAGTGCTCAGATTATGTTTCTCATAGCAAGTCAGCGTGGTGGCATTCATAATGTGAGTTTCATTAGAAAGGACCTGAGCAATGAGCTTGTATCCTTGAGAAGGAAATATATAGGTGTTAATGTTTCCTCCACTTTAGAGCATTTCAAAAACATGCAAGCAATTAACCAATTATTTTATTATGCACTTCAATTTGACAATGAAGGATGTATGCGTAATATCTTCTGGGTGGATGCTAAGTCAAGGATGACATATCAAACATTTAGTGATGTGATTACTTTTGACACCACATATATGACTAACAAGTACAACATGCCATTTGCACCATTCATAGGTGTGAACCATCACAAGCAGTCAACTTTATTTGGATGTGCGTTGCTACCTGATGAGATAGCTGATTCTTTTGTTTGGGTATTCCAAACATTTTTAAATGCCATGTATGGAAAACACCCTAAAGCAATACTAACTGATCAAGATCCAACAATGTGTAAGGCAATTCACATAGTTTTTCCTGATGCAGTTCATCATTATTGTCAATGGCATATAATGAGAAAATCACGTGAGCACCTTGGTGTAATATATGGGATAGTTGTTGGTTTTGCTGAAGAATTTCATTGTTGCATAACTATGCCTGTCACTATTGAAGAGTTTGAGGATAGGTGGAAGAGAATGATATGCACATTCAACTTAGGTGACAATGCACATTTGCATCACTTGTGTGGAGTATTATAGATCAATGGATCCCTGTTTACTTTAGGGGTACTTTTTTTGCCAACATGTCAACCACACAACGGAGTGAGAGTATGAATGTTATTTTTAAAAACCATGTCAACAATCATTTACCAGTTTTTAAATTTTTCGAAGCATATGAAAAGGTGTTTGAGAGCCGATATGACAAAGAAGATGAGGAAGACTACAGAACTAAAGATGGAGCACCCACTCTTTGGTCTCTTGCACCAATTGAGAAGCATGCAAGAACTGTATACTCAAGAACAGTTTACAAAGACTTCCATATGCAAATGAAGAAGACAACTAGCTATGACATAGAAGAGGTGATCAAGGACTCCTTATATCACATTATATATATTTCTGAAGAGGAGAATCACTTCACGGCAAGGAAGTTCTACAAGGTGGCCTTGAAAAGAGAATTAGATTAGATATCTTCTGAATGCAGGCATTTTCAGTTTAGTGGCATATTGTGTTGTCATTCTCTCAAGGTACTATTATTTCTCAATTATCATAAGATTCCACCATTATATGTGTTGGAGCGTTGGACAATTAATGCAAAAAAAACAACAAATATGATCATGTTGAAGAAACTCAAGTAGAGATGGGTGATAGTACCATGTTGAGTAGGTATAACACCTTGTGTAGATCAGCCATGTGATTGGTTGGTTTAGCTTCTAAAGAAAAGGATACTTACATGATGGTGTAAAAGACTTTTGAAAATTCATATGTTGAAGTTTTGAATATGCAACACAAAGTGGATTCAGTTTCTACAGATGAAAGGATATCCTCATCTCAGACCTATATTCCTACTCAGGGGAGTCAATATGTGCCATTGCTTGCACAATCACAACATCAAATCAATGCAAAAGATCCTATAACATCACAGTGTAAAGGAACTCGAAAACCAAAAAGGTTCAAACCACCTGCCGAAATGAAAGCAAAGAAGTAAAGAACATGTAGTATGTGCAATGCAAAAGGTCACAACGGTCGGATATGTAAGCATAGGGTATTACTACCTACTAATAAATTTATTAAATTTACAATACATCCTCTCAGCTGATTTGTTTTTTATCTTTTTTTACTTGGTTGATAGGCAAACAAGGATGCATCAACCTCGTATGGGATAGAAGAAGAGGCTGAAGAGTCAAGTGAAGACTAGCTTGTGGTGTTATTTCGGCAGGTTCCATTTGCTAAATGTGAATGTTGATCCTTTGTGGCTGCTATGTCAAGCAAAGACTAAATTTAAGATGAAGTTGAATTTCAATGTGGGAATTTTAGTGTGTTGAAATCAGTCTGTAATTTTCTATGCCATTGCGTTTGTGGACACATGAGATGTAATTTTAATGTTGTGAATTTTCTGTGTATTGAGTGCACGAGACAATGGATTTTCTGTGTATTGAGTGCACGAGACAGGAGGTTATTTCAATGTGGTGAATTCAGTCTGTAACACATGCAATAGTGTTCTATGTTCAAATGATTCAATACTTTGTTCTTTGATCAGTGTGTACATTGATGTAGCAACAATTCTTGGTTCAGTACTTTGTTCAATTTATGGTTTAGTAAATTAGTGCATTGACAATAATAGTCCAATACTATGGTTCTATTTCAGTTGTCATGTGTTTCAAAGTGGTTGTCCAATGTTATAAAACAACAGTGAAGATCTATGATGTACCACTAAATTGGTGTTCCCCAACTTTAGCATATGATAAAATGATTTTTCATAAAACGACAGTCCAATACTATGGTCAAATGATTTTCAGCAATTTACTTTTATGAGTTGGTTTCATCAGGAATTGACCAGGGTTGTGCTCATTTTTTATTCAGTGTATTGATTGCGCAATACAGTTAATTGACCAGGAAGTTAACTCTGAGGTAACCATTCATTCAGCTCGTTGAGTCCTGCTGAATCAATTTGAAAACATAAAAACACAGAAGGAGCAAACACAAATACAACCACATTTCAAATCTCCATTCATTCAGCTCGTTGAGTCCTGCTGAATCAATTTGAAAACATAAAAACACAGAAGGAGCAAACACAAATACAACCACATTTTGACTCTGAGGTAACCATAATTCATTGATTTAACTATTACACCATTTGACTACTTGTTACAGTGCTAAATCGATCTAGCATACACAAATGCAAGTATGATCCACAAGGTAACTAATGCATACAAGCACAACTTGTATTTTACAATTGCTCTTTGTTCATTGACCCTGGCTATCTTCACTTCTTCTTTATGTTTAATGAGCTCGGAGCCTACCATCTTGACTTCTTCTTTCAGTTTCATTAGCTCATAACCTTCCATCTTGACTTCTTCTTTAAGTTTCATTAGCTCATAACCTGCCATCTTCAATTCTTCTTTCAGTTTCATTAGCTCAGAACATTCGACATTGGACTCTTCCTCTTCAATATGTGTAGAGGCTGAATCCGCCCACTGGAAGTACTTACAGAAAGGAAGTCCTTGTAAAACAAAGGAACAAAACGAACAAAGGATGTAATACGAACACATTCCATGCAATTCACACAATACCCTACAAACAATTAGTACACATACTTCCTTGTTGAAGTTTGGACATCCAAAGAACCTATGGCCATAATTTCTATGGGTCCTAGTTGTTCTGGACACAAGCTGATGGCCACAGTCACAATACGTCACAATACCTCTTGCTGAGTAGGTAGAGGACGTATAGCAATTGTCTTCTTGAGAATCCATATCGTCAGACCAAAGACGGGTCTAAATAGGGGAAATCGGAAGAGGGAATTGATTACAGAACAACTATGAGAATGGAACCAGCAAAGAGGTAATTGAACACACCTTGGTTCCACCTGTAGGGACAGTGACAAAGGGCTCGACTTCAAGCTTTGGCTGATGCCAGAGTTCCTGCAAAGGATTTCTGACGCCGGTTTGGGTGAGGACAATTGGCGTCGGTGTGCATGAGGACGAATGATGCCGGTGTGTGTGTAAGGCGTTGCTCGTCTGATTTCTCTGGCTGACGGTGTCACTGCTTGTCCGATGGGAGGAGAGGTCGCCCTTTTGGGTAGAATGGAACCAGCAGCAACAGGAGGTAGGAGAATCAGAAGAAGGAGAAATGGAGGAAGGGGAATCTCTCTCTCATCTCTCTAATGCTGGTTGGAGTGGTCACCGAAGCGGGCTGCTGGGAGGAGAGATTGCCTCTGGAGGAAATGTCGAAGCGGAGCCTGCTAAGAGGAAATGTCGAACCGGAGAGGGCATGGGAGAGCGACGACAACCTCTGGAGTTGGGAGAGAGCGAGGGTTTGGAGAGAGAGGGTAGGCAGTGGGGGCAGTGAGCGTCGGGTTCGTTTTCACAGAGGGGGGGACCCACCAACGAGGACTGCCGTTAACGGAAGTAACTGGGTCAGTTTTTACTTTTTGCCAGATCAAGATCGAACGCATAAAAAATGAGGTGTATAGGAGCCCCTATACACTCGAGTGTATTGTAGCTCAACTCTCTCTCTCTCTCTCTATATATATATATATCGAGTGTATTCGGAGTAGAATACAGTCAAGTAGTTTTTCATGATGCAATTTTTTTTTCAAAAATCTAATCCATTAATCTTCTTAAACATCTTGTGAATAGCTCATACACAAAATTTGAGCACATTCAGACATTTATAGGTCATGTTATAAAGACCGCAAAAACTATGCATTTCAAATTAGTTTCGCACGTCGATTTTGTTGTCCTTGGATGAGTGACTTACACTCATCCAAATGGGCTCAAAATTTGTATGTATCCTAGCTACAGTATGACGGTGAAGATCAATGGTTTACATTTTACAAAAAATAATTTTGATATGAAAACACACTTGAGTATATTCGTGTGATCTGTACACTCGAATGTATTCTAGCCTGACTCTCTCTCTCTCTCTCTCTCTCTATATATATATATATATATATATATATATATATATATATATATATATATATGTATGTATATATATACATACATACATATATAAATATATATATACATACATAGATAGATATACATATATATACACATACACATATATATACATATATATACATACATATACATATATATACATACATATACATATATATAGAGAGAGAGAGTGAGTTAGGCTAGAATACACTCGAGTGTATTTGGAGCAGAATGCACTCAAGCAGTTTTTCATGATGCAATATCTTTTTCAAAAATCTAACCCATTTATCTTTGTAAAGTGAATAGCTCTTATATAAAAATTGAGCTAATTTGGACATTTATAGGTCATGTTATGAAGACGAAAAAAATTATGTATTTCAAATTAGTTTCGTGCATCGATTTTATTGCCCTCAGATGAGTGACTTACACTCATCCAAATGGGCTCAAAATTCTTGTGTAGCCTAATTATAGTATATCAATGAAGATGAACATTGGTTTATATTTTATAAAAAAGTAGCCTTGATATACACACAACTTGAGCGTACCGTGTGATTCATACACTCGAGTGTATTCTAGACTGGATATATATATATATATATATATATATATATATATATATATATAGTGAGGCTAGAATACACTCGAGTGTACGGATCACACGCTACACTCAAGTGGTGTTTTCATATCAAGACTTTTTTTTGTAAAATGTAAACCGTTGATCTTCATTGTCATACTATAATTAGGCAACATACAAATTTTGAGTTCTTTTGGATGAGTGTAAGTCATTCATCCCAGGGCAACAAAATCGACGTACAAAACTAATTTGAAATGTATAATTTTTATGGTCTTCATAACATGAGCTAGACATATCTAAATGGGCTCAAATTTTATATATGAGTTGTTCACGAGATGTTTAAGAATGTCAATGGATTAGATTTTCAAAAAAAATATTGCATTATGATAAACTACTTAAGTGTATTCTGCTCTGGATACACTCGAGTGTATTCTAGCCTGACTATATATATATATATATATATATATATATATATATATATATATATATACATACATATATTTATATGTATATATATGTATATATATACATATATATATACATATATAGAGACAATTTATGATACGAGCATGCAAGGCAAGGCTCTCCAGCACTCATTTGTTTTAAATTCAGTTGACGTGTTTGCATGTTTATATATATATATATATATATATATATATATATATATATATATATATATATACTTAATTCTGCCGGTAAGGGAATAGCCTGGTTGGTGAATTACGTTGGTTCCCAATGAAGGGACCTGGGTTCGAAACCACACGGAGAAGCATCTCTTGATTTATCACCCTCACGGGCGTTCGGCCTCCGCCATGGGTTATCGGAGAGGGTGGGAGAAATCTTTCTCTCTTAATCCCATATTTATCTGATTCTAATATATATATATATATATATATATATATATATATATAGGCTTTAAGGATTGTGTACCAGGGTACATATAAGTTACATGTACCCGACCACTTATCACCATTGGATTAAAAAGATCATTTTCCGGAATACACAGTCTGGTCCCGATGTAACTAACTTCTCTCTCCTATTAGGATATCATTAGTGCGTAGATTCTGTTGACTTGAAGTGGAAGGAAAGATTCCTCCTTTACTTCGTTGCTTTCTTTTTGATGAAAATCTCTCCGGCTAGAAGCGTGTTGCTCTTCTTGGAATTTCCTTGAGACTAAGGAGTCGCATCGGTCCCAAAAAAATTTGATGTTTCAGGTAATACGACAAGGATCTATTTCTGCATGTTGCTTCCGTCAAAAGAGAATCACGACACTCATTACTGGAATACAAATTTTTTTTTTATTGTTGCTCTTCTTGGAATTTCCTTGAGACTAAGGAGTCACGTCGGTCCCAAAAAAATTTGATGTTCTAGGTAATACGACAAGGATCTATTTCTATGCATTAACATGTTGCTTCCGTCAAAGGAGAATCACGACACTCGTTACAGGAATACAAATTTTTTGTTATTATAAATGTGAACACGGAACTGAAAGCATTATGTACATATTGTTTTATAAATGATGGTTATTTAAGCGATGTCATGGCATTATACGTCTTGGAGTAACTGCAAAAAAAAGTACTTTGACATGTAGAATCGACAATTTGATTATGCATCATCCATATCTTGTCTGTTATATGTTGCACTTAGAAAAAAATAATTGAATAGTTCTTTTGGTTCCGTTAGATACATAATACTTATTGATTATGTAAACATAAGTTTATTTGTTTGCAGAAAATCTTCGATAAATATGTCTTTTGAGACGCAGTGGTTAGTTGAACAGACAGATATGAATTCCCATATACGGGAGAGTTATGCGGGTCAACATGATCAAAGTTTGCTGGTACAAGAAGGCATAATTCAAGAGTCGATGGACGGAATGAATTCTATGGAATATAATGAGGTGCAGTATTACTCTAGCCAACATATTAGTCTTGAAAACGATACACGTGATTCATCTCAAGGCTCTGCTAAAGACATCAGAGATAGTGTGGAAGTTCCTTTTGTTGGCTTAAAGTTTTTTTCAGAAGAGGAAGCATATCAATATTACAATAGTTATGCAGCCAGAGAGGGTTTCTCCATTAGAAGAAGCAAATACTATACTAACAAATCAAATGTGCTCACCATGAGGACGTTTGTGTTCTCTCAGCAAGGAGAAAAGGATCTTAAGGATAGAAGAACAACCATGACTGGTGTTGAGATTAAGAGGCGTAGGATTACTCGTGTAAATTGCTTGGCAAAAATGAAAGTAACATTAAATAATGGTGAGTGGGTTGTTAACAACTTTGTCAGAGAGCACTCACACCAGCTTTCAACACCATCTAAAGTTCAAAAATTAAGATCTCACCACAAGGTATCTGAGACAGCTAAGGACCTCATCTCTGCCTTTCATAGTTGTGGTGTTGGACCATCCAAAATAGCTTCAGTGTTAAGGGAGTCTGGCGATCAAAATATTACACCACAAGATTGTATTAATCATATAAAAATCACTCGTAAGAGCAATTTGGGTCGTGAGTGTATGTCTGTGATGAAGAAATTTTTGAAGTCAAAATCTGAAGATGATTCATTTTTCTTTCGATATGAGCTTGACCATGACTATACTATTCGAAGTATTTTCTGGGCCGATGGGAGGTCAAGAGAAACATATATGACATTTGGAGATGTCGTTGTCTTTGATGTAACTTATAGGACCAACAAATTTAGCATGCCGTTTGCCCCATTCACTGGCGTAAATCATCATAGACAATCAACACTTTTTGGTTGTGCACTTCTAGCTGATGAGACAGAGGAAACCTTTGTTTGGTTGTTTGAGACGTGGTTAGAATGCATGTACAGTAAGGCTCCTGTTTCTATTATCACTGATCAAGATAGCGCTATTTATAATGCTATACGTTGGGTTTTCCCACACACGTTACATCGATATTGTTCTTGGCATTTTGGAAAAAATGCATTAATGCATCTTTCTGAGTGGAGAAGTGGTGATGAACAATTTGCAGATGAATTTAGAGAATGGAGAGACAACTGTGAAACCATAGAGGAGTTTGAGAGTCGGTGGATTGATATAAAAATAAAGTATAATATTTCTGATAATTGTTGGTTTGGGCAAATGTATCAACAAAGAAAGCATTGGGTGCCACTCTTTTTGAAAGACACTTTCTTTGCAGGAATGAGTTCTAGCCAAAGAGCAGAAAGCATAAACTATTTTTTTGATGGCTTTGTTCATGCACACACTCCTTTATCTGAATTTGTTAACCAATACGATCGGGCTTTATGTTCTCGCCGACAGACTGAAGAAGATGCAGACTTCCAGACTATGTCAACTAAAGCATCTCTAAAGTCAAAGCATCCCCTAGAAGTGCAAGCTGGAGATGTTTACACAGCCAAAATCTTTACTCTCTTTCAGCATGAGTTCATTGAAAGTGATGAATATTTGATAAGAAAACTAGATAAAGAAAAGGAGTTGTCGAGGTGGGTTGTACAACATCGTGGGGCTACAAAGAATGGATCCATAGTTTCATTTAGTTATGTAGATGATGCAAATGCCACATGCAGTTGCAAAAAATTTGAATTTGAAGGCATCTTGTGCAGGCATATTCTAAGAGTATTCAAGAAAAAAGACATTGATTTCATTCCATCTAGATATGTGCTTCATAGGTGGACCATTGATGCAAGATATGTTGGACTCAGGAGGAATCAAATGAATGCTTCAGATATCGATCCTAGCAGACCTACCCCAACCATGCAATGGGCACTTCGTCATGAATGTATGAAGCTTATAGAGATGGGAAGAATTTCCAACGCCCATCATGAAGAAGCGAAAAAACGAGTGAAGGAAGCTTTACAAGTATTGCTCGACATGGAACTTATTTCAGATAATTCACATTCCCCAATATCACAAACTTTACAAGTGTTGTCACAGTTATCCGAAATTAGCTTTCGTGATCCGACATGTATTAGGCCAAAAGGAAGGCCAAAGAATATTTTGAGGAAGAAATCAGTATTGGAAGAGTTGAATTCAGATCCCAAGAAACAAAGAACCTGCAGCAATTGTGGAAAAAAGGGTCATTACATGACCACTTGCCCAAACAAAGTAATATTATCCAAACCTTGTCATATTTTGAAGGAATAAATTTCAGTTATTTATTTATTTTATCATTTGTAGGAACAATTATCAGAAAACTAAGAAGGTGGAGATTGACATCCTTTACGGAAACTTATTCATGTTTATAGGAATGATCATGAAAAGAGGAATAAGCCGAACATTGGTAACCTCTGGACTATGGAGTTTAGTTTTTAAACACATTACAGTAATATTTTATTGGACTTGCATGTCCTGAAATTTTATATTAAGTTCGACTTGTAACTATTACTACTTTCATTTAGTTAATTCAACTCTTATTCTAATTACTGTATTCTAATTAATATGAAAAATACAGGTCAATGAAATTTTCTACTTATAGTAATGCTACTTGTTTCATGTAAGATGGGTTTCGTTTAAAAGTTACTGATATCTACAGCTTACAACATTCTGATGTTGTACTCTGTTGCGTTAGTGCGAGTTTTATAAATCGTTGCAGTGATGACATGTCTCATACTGATTTACTAGTGTTGAGTGTGTCTAAATATATATAAGGATAGCTTATAATTTGACATCCCATATGATTTGTATATGTAACACTTAATCTGATGTTGCAAATTCTGGTTAGTATCTTTAATATTTATTCTAATGTAATATTTTGTATGGTTATATGTTGCGAGATGGTTTGTGTGTTTTTGTTGGTTTAGAGGTGCTTTATGTGTCTGTATCTGCTTGACAATGAGCTTACAGTACTTGAGATTACAAGTCATTTGGACGACCTCTGCTGCCAGGTGTCTACAATTAGACTTGCTGTTTGAATTAATGACAATGTTCATATTTTGTAAGGACATGATTTGGTGGTGTAATGTACGCTATATATGTGTGGTATTGTGGTTTTGTGTAGGTTTTGATATAATATATGTGAAAAAGGTGATCTGGAAATTATTTGATGTCATTGTCGTTTGAGAGTAGGGAGAATCTAATGTACCCCTTCTGCCATTTCATGCCCAATCTGATATGCATGCTAGTTCCAACCCTTGGAGGCTTACAAATAAATATCAAATTGAACAACTGATGGAACCAAAGGCAGACCAACGAACAGCACAAGTAGCAGGAAAGCACAAAATTGTGGTATTGTGGTTTTGTACGCTATATATGTGTGGTATTGTGGTTTTGTGTAGGTTTTGATATAATATATGTGAAAAAGGTGATCTGGAAATTATTTGATGTCATTGTCGTTTGAGAGTAGGGAGAATCTAATGTACCCCTTCTGCCATTTCATGCCCAATCTAATATGCATGCTAGTTCCAACCCTTGGAGGCTTACAAATAAATATCAAATTGAACAACTGATGGAACCAAAGGCAGACCAACGAACAGCACAAGTAGCAGGAAAGCACAAAATTATTATTTATTTTTCAATGTGAGACTAGACTTCAGACTCTGAGAAAATAAAAGCTGTCTGTGAAAGCTGCAATAGATCTACAAAAAATAAACGGCTACACTCAACTTCCACTTTGAAAATGGATTTTCCTTCTACAAGCAGAGACCAAATGCCCAAGTCAGAGGCAATATGATTGTTGGTTTCCACAATGAAAATGATTGCTAATACAATTGTATAAGTATATCCTGTCATTTGGTCGTTTCCACCAGCTGAACGCAGCCTCTCCAAGGAAGACTCCTCCCTGAACCACCACCTACATTGACTTCTATTAGTAAAGGCCACATGTATCAGCTCTTGCCATGGTCTAGGACGAACGGGTTTGCTAATGTGAGAATGAACGGCATAATTTTAAACCACCCAACTGTATGCTTCCATTTAAGAAAGGCAACTCCTTTTAGAAACAACTGACGGGGGTGAAATTCACGGTCAACAGTCCCAGAAGCTAATTTCAATAATTGATGACAATTAGAAACAATACCTGGGCAGTCAATAATGACAGCTGATGGCTTGACCAGCAAACTCAATGTAGCGGCCGCAGGGTCTCTTCAAACCAGTGTCCCAAACTCTGGTCGTCACCAACGAAGTTCAGTAGGATACGAAGATCGAGCTCCCTCACCAGGTCATAGTCAGATGAGTGTTGGGCCAGCAGAAACCATGATCGCAGAAGGAAGACAATTTGAAATGCAAACAGCTTATCGGGGAAATCGCCATCCAGCGATTTGGGGCTGAAGTTCACGGAAAGAACAAGTATTTTCCAGCTCGGGTGCGAGCTTATACTCCGGATGACGTGTGACACTGGGCAACGTGGTGGGCCTGATTCAGCGTAGTTATTGATTCCCTACTTTCACCGCAGCTGGTACACGCAATTTGCATGTACCGGCCGGTACACGTTTCCTGAAGGCAGTTTATATTATACGAGACAGTTTATGATACGAGCATGCAAGGCAAGGCTCTCAGCAGCTCATTTGTTTTAAATTCAGTTGCCGTGTTTGCATGTTTCATATTGCCATGAAATGATGTTTTCCATAATTACAACTGCTCCATCGGGTATACTAGTCACTTCATCCATATCGATTGCCTTTGCACCTAATATGTTTACTAATTTAAAATTCAAATCACCCTCACCTCCCAACTCCACCGCATAAGTTGCATACCTACCATGTACTTGTAATCAGAAAATCTCAATTAGATAAATAAGATCATGACCCAACTTTCTTGCTTCCGTTATCTTTTTGTATGGCTGTTATCTTTATCCATAGTCCGATTCGGTTTTGTCCAAGGAGAAAATGCAAGCGTCACGAGTTCGTAGTAGTTCTTCCATTACTATGAGTAACTAGGTTTGAAACATATGCACCGACATACTTTAGTGCATGGACTGATTTTGTGATTAAAAAAACGAAAACATATATAGAACTACTCTCACGAACACTGGCTTTGCATGTACTTGAAAAAGATGCACCCAGTGGCGTAGCCAAGAAAAAAGAGTGGGTGGGGCACCAAAAAAACATAACACTACGAGCAGCCATACCGGGTAGGGCACCACTACCATTTTCCATTGAAACCTAACTCAAACATAGAGCAAATAGGGCGAATTTATATAACTTGGGTAGGACACATGCTCACCCAGACCTATATGTGGCTACCCACTGGATGTACCTAAACACACAAGGCCAGTTTAGAATTATTAAAAGTAAAGTTTGAAATCATTTTACTCATATAAGAAGCAATTCATAATTTTTAAACGAACAATAAAATTATAACTTAAAAATAAAGAAAGTATTATAAACAACCATTTCCATAAAAAACTTGAAGAACAACGTACGAACAATGTATATATAACCTTATCAGAATACAGAAGTGTGATTCATAATTTTTGAAGATGGTAACAATATATACTAGGACAAATTTATAATTTTAAATTTTGGTTGAAAATTTATATTTTCCCCTCAAATAGACTTTCTTATATGTATAGATTTGTCTCATTATTGGAGGAGTCAACTATGATTAAAGGAATCACCTACATTTACATATTACGTTGTACTAAAATAATGATGGCTTTTCTATATTTTATCGGAAGAGTGTTGTCCATTTAATATGCATGTTGTCCTGCTATAACATCAAGATGAGTGTTGAATACCCTCTTAATTACCCATGTGAGAATACAACGAGTTGCTCGTTGCTTACTTCCAATCAAGCTCACCAACGACAATTGTTTTTTAGAGATTATAGGTAAAGATATTCCAACCCCATGAACGGGTTTAAAATTAGAAGTTACAACCCTAACATGTAGCTTACATTTGATTGACTACATGAAGAAGACCACCCAAGTTAACAACCTTTATGAGAGGTTTCCACAAGCTTCCAACTCCTACCTATAATAGGTGAAACTGCCAACACTCTACTCTTATTTAAATTATGAAGAAACTTCATGTTTTTCTCTATTTTTCTCAAAAGATTGATTGAATTAAGTTCCTTACCTCCACGTTTCCTTCTACTTTGTTCATTCCAAGTACAATAAGCTCATATTGGTTTGGTGTAAGTCGTGAGTTATGTCGAACTCATTTTTTTGAAAACTCTAGTTTAGATTCTGGAATTTAAGTTCCATTGACTTATATGTGATTGGTTTATCATAAATGTAAATATAGAAATCATTAAAAACATTGTTAACTTTTATTTTGTAATATAAATAAGTGAGGATTGCAAAGGTATAAAAAAGATTCATATCCGTGAAAAATCATAATATTCTTAAATCATAATAACCACAAAAAGTGGTTATGGTGCAGATTTTTGTTCATTTAAAAATATTTTATTGTGGTACAATTGTAATCTTAATAAAAAATATTATGATTAAAATCACATTACAATAATTTTATTTCACTTTGTGTATACAAAGTAATGTAATAATATCTGCATTACATGTTCTTGTAAAATATAAGTTTTTGTTCATCATTGTTTAACACAATGTAGAATATCAATTTTTACATTATTTTTGTAGGGAAACTTCTATAATATTATTCGTGCATGGTTATATTTAATTATCATTTTCACATCATATTTTTTAAACATAAAGAACAAAAATATATTACATAAATCATATTATTTTCACATGATGTGGTGTTTTTTTATGATATTTGTATTTTTTATTGTATACATCGTATTGATAATGGTGGTCATAGTGTAAAATATTTTACATAGTGTGATTATAGTGCATGATATTTTATTATATTATGTTGTGATTTTAGCAATGAACTATATCCACACCGCTAATATTCTAGTCATAAATATTTTACATGTGTCACTTATAATGAATGGAGAATATAATTGTATAAAAATGTTGTTAGTTATTCCAGAACTCATTTTCTGCTCTTTTTAAGAGAGAACTCAGGAACTATATTTTGTAAGTCTATAACTCACCGAAAGTTACGAAACTCAAATTCCAACACTTACTTTAAACCAATCATGAAAAACTTCTCAAGAAACTCCAATTCATAAGTTTGTTGGACCAATTACGACAAACTAATCAGAGCCTAAACGCAATCAGTAATAGTCCAAAGCTCCAACCTACCATTAGCACGTCCTCTCCATCCCACATCCCTCAGGCAGAGTTGTCAGGAAAAAGATCTTCTAATATTAAGTTTGATATGTGCACATCCCCACATGTACTTCTAGAATGAGCATTCACCAAATAAGTGATCAACGGTCTCAATACCAATCTTGCAGAGGCAACAAATTATATCCTCATCTGGGTTCCATTTACTAACCTTGTCCATGGCAAGTAGAAGGTTCTTAAGGACCCTAAAAGTAGTTAAACTCCATCTCAGATGATGCATAGTGAAGGTTTGGGTGTGGTGGTGGGGATTCCCCAAGCAGTTCCCCCATGGTTTCCTTTTACTAGCTCCTTTATGCACTGTCTGAACAATGGAGGTAGTGTTTTCCTGGCTTCATCCTTCTGTCCCTTTACTGCCTATAACCTATTTGTAGTTTTCTCCTTATGGTGTTGTGTTAGTTTGTGTTGTGTTTTGCAGTTTGTTTTGTTTCTTTTCCTCTTGTTTCTGGGCGAGGTTCACCCTTGTTTAGCTATCTGTATCTTCTTGAGTCTGATGAGTGTCTTACTTATGCAGAATAATCTGTGGAAAGGTGACGACTTTTATGAGGACTTTTGTTCTAGCAAATTTGGCCTTTGTAGTTGGAGTTTCGTCTATGCAAATGCTACCCATGATCGTGGAAGGATTCCATTTGAACGTTGCTTAGTTCAGTGAGTTGGGGAGGAATGCATGTAGAAGCATCTATTTCATAACCAATCAATCTGGTATAATGAGTTTGTACCTCTGACTGTTTTGTTATCAAAATTGCCTAAATCTTTTGTCTTTGTAGATGTGATATGGATTTATTAATATATGGACTATTCTTACCTTAAAAAAATAGTAAGCCATACAAAATCAAATGCTTTGTCCCCTTTCTGCCTTTATCTACAACTGTTCCAAATATCATACTCGTCAACATATGAAGTCATTGATCAAAATTTCCATGCGCTGCAAGGTCGAGCAAGGAATTTCCCCTTGTTTTAGCCACCAGTTGATCAACCTCATCATTGAAATTCTTGAATAAACCAACCCGATTCCCATTAAGAAATAATGAGAACGAAGGTGTCTCCATGCATGGCCTCAGTAACCTAATCCATCGATCACATAATCCAACCTCCTCATTAACTTGGTCCCAATTTTTCCTATAAAAGTAATCATTGAAACCATCTAGGCCTGGGCTCTTATGATGAGCATCGATACTCCAAAGAAGATCCAATCTCCTAGAGATCAGGTCTGCTACACAATAATTAAATGTCTGCCTCAGTAAATAGATCAATCCAGTCACAGTCAGAAATAGGTTCATCTACTTGTGGTTGATTGTATAAACCTTTAAGGAAAGGGAAGGTTTCGTTAGCAATACTATCTTTATCCTCCAAGCAATTCCCTTATTCATCAAACAATTCAATAATTGAGTTGAAAAAATAGTCCTTTGCTGAGGTACGTTCCTACCAAATTCAATAGTAACATCGATGATCAAACCACCTCTAGTAATACACTTCATAGAATTTTGTTGATCATTCATATAAAAACTAACAACATCCCATGTTTTTAGATTCAACCCAATATAGATATGCCCACTATCATCATTCGTATGGTTATATAACCACTTCCATCCTCTAGGAACTAGTTTTTCTAAGTGATTCTTCAGATGCCCTTTTATTTTTATTTCAACCAACACAATTATAGATGCTCGTTCTTCCATAATTGACATCTGACCTCCCTATTCTTACATGATTTCCCTAAACCACATACGTTGGTCATAAGTATGATCATTAATAACCTCTACTAGAAGAACAAGTTCTACGTGACCCATTCACTCTGATATTCTTATCAAGTTTCTTCTTTGATCTTGGATTTATGCAATTTATCGACCCCTCTTTAGTAACTTGGTTACTCTCCCTTCCCCGATCAAGATCATCTTCCTCCTTTGTATGAGCCTTATCAAACTCAGTGTTGTCCTCTGTATGTTCCTAGTATTCATATTCTCAAATCTATTCTTAACATGAACTTCACTATTATGAATGTTATCACTAGCATTCTTTGAAGTCTCCCCATTTTATTTTGTTACTAATTACAACTTTCCATACTTGATTTTTTTTTCTTAAATTCCTAGACAGTGTCATCCACCTTCTTCAATGAGAAATCCTTATCATCGTGCATGAACACTTTACAATCCAGACATCTTTTAGGGATATGCTCATAGTTAATGGCAACTATAGATGGTTCCCTCCTTGACATGTTGACCCATATCTCCTCATGCTGCTCCTCCTCATCCTAAATATCCACCAGTTCTATGGCTTCTCCTAAAGATTCTTGTCCTATCGACCTGTAGTCAATATGTAGCAACTTCCCCACCCCACTCGCCACAATACCCACCACCTTTTGGTGACCAGTTTCTCCCCATGCTCGAGATATGGCTCCATGTTGGGATTTTGCTAGAAAAGGTCCTTTTGCAAATCATCCTTCATTCTTGTAATCTTTAACTGCCACAAACCTACTATCAAACCATAAAGGACCACCATTCATGATACTCTTTTTTCTTCACCCGAATTGAATCGAAGTAGAAAGAATTGAATCGGTCTTTATGCATGCATAAAGACCAAAAGATGAGGGATTGATTTGTCATCTCCTTCCTTTTTTGTTTTAATGCATACATAATGACAAAATATTTGTTGTTTTATGTTTGGTTTGTGTCCGCATGGACATCTCAATCAAATGAGACGATAGATAAATTACAACTAGGCATAACATCATGCTATGCACATGTACAATGAGTAATTTATAGGTTGAACTTTAAGAAAGAAGATACATAATATGTATAACATATATTTATAGGTCTTTTCGAATACACAGGGATCAGTTTGTAATTTTAAAATAATAGAGAAAATTGCATTCAACCTCCGTCATGGACTTTCTTATATAGTATAGATAAGTCTCCTTATACAATTAAAAATTTAAAAATTAAAGATAAAAAATCTAGTGCACAAACACATGGACCAATTTATGATTTCAAAAATAATGGAGAAAATTGGATTCAGCATCCTCCTTGGACTTTCATATATAATATAGATGAGCCTCCCAATACAATATATAAATTTAAAAAATTAAATATAAAAGTGTAGTGTATAAATACAAATTTAATTTGTAATTTGATAAACTAATGGAGAAAATTGTATTCAACTCCTCTATAGACTTTCCAATATCATATAAATATCAATTGAAAAAAGAGCTGAAGTAAAAAAAATGAAAAAATAGAACTTGATCGATGAGTTTTTGTACATATTATAAATAAAGCAAAGAAGGGTAGACGAGTGCACCAGGATCAAAGGAAGAGAATTCATATCTGATTTAGGTTAACGAATTGACATTTTCAATTCCATGTTCGTAGTGAGTATATAACTCTTTTTTTTTTTAGTTAAGTCAGGAGGTCATTCTATTCATCCCACCCTCCTCGTGTGAGCATAAAAGGATTCAAATACAGCTCCTGCTTATAAAATGCAGGTCAAACCCCCACGTGACCCCTCAACAACACAAGGACCACAGCAAAAAACCTTCATACAAAACGACCAAACAAGACAGACTCCAAAACAACACCTCAACCAAGCATTATGGATGCTTAATCTTCAAAACCACGTAAGGTGTGTGGTTTCTCTCGAGGAAAACCATACCACGAACTCTAGCCGGCAAGCTGCTAGGATCGGAAATCACAATCAGATCCTGACTGAGAGCACCCCATCTACCAATCTCTCTGGGAATGGAATTGATGGCCCTGTGAACAAGCGATCCAACAATGCCTTCGTCCTCCATATAGCTCTTCAACTCCCTGACAATACGAGATATCCTCCATGGAATACATGACGTGCCCCATAGCATGTGATATGTATTGACATCATCTAATTCCACCACAGCGATCCGCAAGGATTGAGACTCTGCCAACTTCAAACCTACTGCACATGCTTGAAGGGACGCAAAAAGATGATCAGTTGCAGTCAACCATGCTCTAGCAGTCTGACAGATTGCAGCCCGGTGATTCCTGATGATACTAGCCATCCACCACCTGTAATGTCCAGAAGAATCTTTGCTTCTACCAATCGTGACATTCATCTTCAAAGAATTGAGGTCAGGAGTCATCCATCTCATAAGGTGAACTTCTCTAAGAGCATAGTTTGGATCATCAATGCCATAATGATTAAGGCGTCTATAATCCTCCGGCTGAGCAAGGACGCGGAACCACCTCTTCTTCAACATAAAGTTGAGCTGTGCAATCATGCAGTTCATATCCCGGGCAATAGGAGACTTACATCCGTCGTATCTGGCGCGGCATCTCCATCTCCAGATATAGAAAGGGGTAAGCGTAGCAAGGCAAGCTGCAATCCACTCCATGAAAATGGGCGATCTCCCTCGAGCGCAGAGAGACAACAGCTCGGAAAAGTTATAAGGACGGGCTTTTGCAGTAAGGAGAGAGAACTTGTTCCAGAAAGTAGCAGCAAGGTTTCCATGAAAGAAAAGGTGATCCATATCTTCCGTAACGGGATCATCGCAGAATTCACATCTAGAAGACATAGCAATATGGCATCTAATAATGTTGTCATCGGTTGGAAGGGCTTTATGAAAGAGCTTCCAAATGAGCGTGCAGGCCTTAGGCGCGTCGAGGTACCAAATCTTCTGAGCAGCGGAAGGAGCATCACTGTGGTCCATAGTCAAAATCTTCTTCACAGATTTTATAGAAAACTGACCCGTCACCTCCGGACACCAAACAAGCATATCATCATCTTCATTTATCTGCTGGTCTGCCTTCATTATCAGATTTATGCCGTCCTCATCAAGAAGCTGCCTCAAGGTCAACCAGTCCCAGCCTTCATTATGGATCCAGAAGTCACAAACGAGGAAATGGTGGTTACGATCACTTGTATGCAAAGCATGATCAAAGAGCCTCTCATCACACCATAAAGAGTCCCAGAAATGGATATGTCCCTTCCCAACTCGCCACCTGCAATGAGGGAGAATCAGAGGAAACAAATTCCACATATGTTTCCAGTAAGGAGAGGCCGAAATACTGTATCTAACATTTTGCGGATACAACTCAGATCTACTATGCGCCCTGCTCGCATATTTCTCTCTACAGAATCTTGCCCAGATCGTGTCCTTTGCTAAAATCTCCCAACAAGCTTTAGCCATGAAAGCCTTATCAACTAATCTCGTGTTGTGCAGGCCCAAACCACCATACTCCACAGGCTTAGAAACTTTGTTCCAGCCGATCCACGCCTTACGATTATGGTTTTCTCTATCTGCCCAAAGAAACCGAGTAAGGATAGCGTCAATGCGATCAGAAACTCCACAAGGGATACCAATGGCAGCAGCAGTATGGACAGTCGTCGACGAGAGGACATGAGCAATGAGCAGCCTCCGACCAGCAAAGGAAAGGAGCCTAGATTTCCAGGATGCCATCTTCTGTTTAATCTTCTGAAATAGGCCCTCAAAGTCATTTAGAGCATATCTTCCCATTCTGATGTTAACTCCCAGATAAAGAAACGAATCCGCAGTAGTGTCAATCTCAAGAGTGTGCGCAATGTTGGAGATGATTGCGTCACTCTTGTTGCCCACCGTGCAAATGGACTTTGCACGATTGATCTTTTGTGCAGATGCAGCTTCATAAGCCTTCATAGTCTGCTGTACATGTTGCAAAGTGTCAGGATGCGCATTCAGGAACAACACAACATCATCCGCATAAAGAAGGAAGAGAGGAGCAGCGCCGGTGCCTCGAGTACAGAATCTATCCAACTTGTGAACATGGTCAATGTGATGGATGTATCTACTGAGAAGCTCTTCATAGATGATAAACAGAAAGGGGGAGATCGCATTCCCTTGTTTGAGGCTCCTGAGCATAGGAAAGAAACCATCATACTCACCCCCGATGGAGACCGTAGCCCACGCGTTGGAGAAGAAGCTAAGGCAAAGCATGCAGAAATCATCCGAGAACCCAAATTTCATCATAATCTTCTTGAGAATAGGCCATTCTACCCTGTCAAAAGCCTTCGACATATCTAACTTGATCATCACGTTTGGCTGCTCTCCGCCCTTCTGGATATCATGCATTAACTTTTTAGTCATCCTGATGTGGTGAGTGATCTCCCTGCCATGAATGAAAGCCGCCTGCTCCTCAGAAATAATGGAAGGCATCAACTGGGCCATTCTGTTACTAACAACTCTAGCAAGAATTCTCAAGGAAACATTTTCAATGGATATAGGACGGAAGTCTTTCTCAATCTTTTTAGGATTCTCTATCTTTGGAACAAGAAGGATTCTGCAGCTAAAGAGGCTCCGGTGACAAACAAGGCCTTTAAAGAACATCTCAGTCAACTTCATGAAGTCCTTCTTAATGGTATCCCACATAGCAGTGTAGAAGGGAACAGTAAAACCGTCAGGACCTGGGGTGGTGTGCGTATCCATCTGCAGCAGAGCAGCTCGGACCTCATCCTCCATAGGAATGGCGGTGAGGGAGCTGTTATCATCCATAGAAACCATCTCAGGAATAGACTGCAACATCTCATCAAGGGTATCTTCATCATACGTGGAACAGTCTTTATAAAAATTACTGTAGCGCTCAGCTGCGTACTTTGCAATTTCACGCGGATCATCCAAAACCGAACCATCATCCAGCAGCAAACTACGGACACTGTTATGCTTCCTCTTAGCCTTGACGATAGCATGATAGAATCTAGTGTTCCTTTCCCCATCATTAAGCCAGCTTATACGGGATTTCTCTCTCCATATGCATTCTTCGGTATCCAGGACCTCCTGAAGCTCATACTCCGCTTTCCTGAGATTTGTTTCATTTTCAAACGATGGATTGTCATCATAAGCAATCTGAGTAGTGTAAACAATGTCTTCCAGATCTTTTTTCCTCTGCCCAATGTCACCAAAGGTTTGCTTGTTCCACGTCTTAAGAGCTTCTCTGACCATCTTAAGCTTGAAGAAGAAAGACTCGGACGGGTTCCCCCACGAAACCATATCCCAAGTCTCATTTATAAGGTTACGACAACTCTCATGGCTTAACCACATCTGCATAAAAGAAAAAGTTCTTCTGCTCCTGAAGTTCCTCGTGATCCCAGGCTGGTAAAGAATAGGGCAGTGGTCAGAAACCCTGTACCGGGTAAGGTGTGAAGACATTGCATTAGGAATCTTTGTGCACCATGCGTCATTAAGAAAAGTTCTGTCCAGTCTCTCCCAGATGGTAGGGGTACCATACTGCTTGTCAACCCAGGTGAACTTGCTACCTTCAAAAGGGACCTCCCTTATATTCACATCATGAATGAAAGAGTTGAACTCCATAATCTCTTGGAAACCTCTGTCTAGGCCCCCTCTCTTCTCCGTGTTGTATCTAATGATATTAAAATCACCCGTAATCATCCAGCCTGCATCCCCCATTGCCGTAGAAAGATCGCCGATATCCTCCCAGAGATTTCTTCTAGTCACGTGATTGCAGCTAGCGTAAACCATAGTAACAAAGAAACCAGAAGTATTCTCCACATTAAGCTTTAACGTAATGTGCTGCCTATGCATGCGAACCACGGTGGGGCTTAGCTCCTTGTCAACGTAAATCCATAGCTTCCCGCCTTCCATCTCATTGCTGGTCGTCCAGTCAAGCCTAACAATATCAAGCAGCTCCTCTGCAACAAGAGCATGGAGGAAAGGTTCAGCAATGCAAACAATCTTCGGGGAGTGTCTTCTACAAAGACTGCCCAGGACTTTTCTAGTTTTGTTATTCGCCGCTCCTCTGATGTTCCAGAATAAGATTTTTGAGTCCATATGATTTGGATCAAAGATCACACTACTGCTAGCAGCCGAATTAGCAATCTCCTCTTTCTCTATCGATCCAGTCATCATCCGAGAAAGGAGTCTCGCCTTCAGATAATCTTCTTCTGTGTCCATGCGGTCGCTGACCATGTAACCTGTGTATCCTGCTATCAAACTGAGATGAAGGACCCTCTTCACAAGGAAGTCTTGGACGACGCCTGCTACCATTATGAGCTGTTCTAGAACACCCATCTCCTAAGTGAATGAAGTCTTTCACCCTGCTCAGCTGTAGACGGACTCTATTTCCTTCACCATCGAACACAATTCTACTGTGATGTGTCGCACGCTGCTGCTGGCTATCATCATCTCTTACTGGTTCATCTTCAACGGCATGCAAAGGCTGCTCATCCTTCTTCTGAGGCTCTGTAATCACTGCTGTTTCCACAGGAATCTCCGGCTGTATTGCTGCATTGACATAAGCAGTTCTATGGATAGAAAGCGCTTCCAATGGAATGCCGAGCTCCTCCCCGATCTCAGTACGTGAGAAGAGGGATGATCTAGGACTCCCTCGTGCCACCATCTGCAACATCACGTCCGAACGTCGATCTCCATAAGTAAGGGCCACATATTGAGGCACGTCCTCGCTAAAAGCTTCAACAAGGACCAAGATACCGGATATGTCGTCATGGTTTCTCATCCAGTCCGAAACAAGGACCAATCTACCAAAGCTGTTAACAATACTGTCGATAGCCTCATCATCTCGGCATACAATAGGAAGATTTGCAATCCAGAACCAGAAGGCTTCCTTCTTGGAACAATGCTCTCCGTCCTCCAAGGATTTGAGGGTAACTTTGTTGTTACGAAACTGAAAATCACCGTTCTTGCAAGCATCCATCGCTACCTCCTTAGATTCAAAAAAGGCAACTGCTTTACTACGAGCATGACGATAAATGTCCGTCGCGTGCGGCCACATTTTCTACAACACAGGGCCAAGATCTTCCCAGGATGTAGGGGTCTTCCAAGCTATCTCCACTGCTCGACCAAGAGCCATAGCTCTATTCTTTCTCTCATCAGTATCGGGTCCTAGGTTAACAGCGACCCTTTTGGGAACATGTTGAGGCCCGCCTCGAGCCAGAGAACCAGACCTCATCGCCGGGAAATCTTCCATGGAAAAAATGTTGGGAGGTTGAGGACGAGGAACGTAGGAGCATCTTCTAGCAACATGGCCCGGTTTTCTGCATTTGTAACAAACAATGATGTTCTGGCATTGGGACTGCCAATGTCCTTTCCCCAAACACCTGTGACACGTGTCCTTTGGCACTCTGATCTCCCATTTGGCTGGAGATGATCTTCTAGGATCGCGAGCCATAGCAGCCGGCCTAGGGTTTAGCGCATGCACCGCATCTCTGTTATGGGTATCTCTTGGTCGCTGTTCGCCATCATCGTCCGGTCGAGGTCTTTGGGCAAGATGCTGGTTAGGGTTTGCCACCAGCGGGACCATCATCCCTTCTTCCCTTGCGGTAGCCTCGTCTTCTATCAAAGCATTCCCTGACTCGGCGTGGATACGCGAGTCCGTCTGTCCGGGTGATGCCGCTCTCGTCGCCGGTCTTTCTTCTCCCTGGACCACCGCAACATCCCCGTCTTCGCTCACCTCTGACTCCTTCTGGCCGATCACCGGGCTTGGCGAGCGGAGGACATTCCTTATGTCTTGGATGACGGTATCCGATGGTATGGCGAGCGCATCAAATCCCTCCCGCCTTTCATGGACGGCCTGCCGCGCCTTCATGGCCTGCACGCTCTGCCGAGTGACCCGTCTCGTAAACGGAGAGGGTAGCATGCTGCTCCCGATCTCAACTCAGAAAACCAAGAGGGTGGATCTCGGTAGGCGGAGTGCCTAACCGAGATTGAGCTTGGCGGCGCCGCCGCCGAAGGGGCGCCCACCTCAGAGCACGCACGCCACCGCCGCTAGGTCAGAGCAGGCTCACCCGACTTATATATATATATATATATAACTCATACAGTATAGTGGTGGTGGGGCTGATTTGATTATTAAATTGATAAACATATTACGTGTAAGGACAATGGATGAAGTGAATAGTGTAATGGTTGGAGTATTGGGTGATTTTGAAAAATTATATATATATATATATATATATATATATATATATATAATACTCCCGTGTAACTTCAAATTCGCTATCCATTCCATCTAGAAAGTAACTATTTGGTCAGAAAAGTAACTTACTGGACAAAAACTAACTATTTGATCAAAAACTAACTATTTGACTCAAAAAGTAAAATCGGGTAGAATACACAATAAAAATTATGGAATAATTATGTAATCGCATATTTGTCACAGTTACAGAATTGTTTATTCATGAAAAGATACAATTTGCAAGGTAAAGTAACATCTACATGAGTTAAGTAAGAAACTCCAAAATAGGTGACCAAATTTGGAGCTGGTAGCTACCGGCACAGGCAAAAAATGAACGCATATAAATATATATATATATATATATATATATATATGTGTGTGTGTGTGTGTGTGTGTGTGTGTGTGTAGAGAGAGAGAGAGTTAGGCTAGAATACACTCGAGTGTATTTGGAGAAGAGTACACTCAAATAGTTTTTCATGATGCAATATTTTTTTTAAAATCTAATCTATTGATCCTCTTAAACATCTTGTGAATAGCTTATATATAAAATTTGAGCCCATTTGGACATTTGTAGGTCATTTTATGAAGACCACAAAAAGCATGCATTTCAAATTAGTTTCAGGCGTCGATTTTTTTGCCCTCGGATGATTGAATTATGCTCATCCAAATGAGCTCAAAATTTGTATGCAGCCTAATTATTGTATGATAAAAAAGATCCATGGTTCACATTTTACAAAAATATAGTCTTCATATGCAAACACAACTTGAGTGTAGTGTGTGATCTGTACACTCGAGTGTATTCTATCCTCTCTCTCTCTTTATATATATATATATACATACATACATATATATACATATATATGTATACATATATGTATATATATATATATATATATATATATGTATATATATATATGTGTATACATATATGTATATATATATATACATATATGTATATATATATACATATATGTATATATATATATATTCTTGTTATGTCCTTGTTCAGATGTTATTGTGGAGGTTGATGGACAATAGCAACACATAAGACTAGAGTATGTGTTGGTTGATCACCAAATCTCACCAGTCATGATATGTGATATAAAATCAAACACACATATACTTGTTAAAGAACAATGTATTGGACATGCCCACCATAAGAGTGATATATGAAAATCATGATTGGAAGTCAAGATCATATCTTATAGTGTTGGTGGTGATTGTGATTCTTAGACCTGAATTCACTGCACTCATCACATGTCATTCAGTGTATTTTGACATCATCCACCGTTACATTGAATAACGGTTTCCATAAAGGTGATTGTAAGGAGTGGGACCCAGAGGGTATCCACTCCCTACTAAAAATTTGAAGAATAAAACCTTTAATCTAAACACACCCAAAAAGGTATGATGGAGTTGGTGTAAAATTTTCAAATCTTATTAATGGTGTACAAAACAACGAAAATGTAGCAGCATAAGAAAATAAAGACTATATTCAACTTCTCAACAATATTACAAAAGTATATCGTAATCTCCCACATAGGATTTACATGTATGATACAACATAAGGACCTAAGATAGAGGGAAGTCTAAACCATAACAAATGTATCTCTAAGCTTTAACTTCTTAAGATATGTCAATATCTTCATCCCATATCATCCAAGTCCTTCACCTAGGGTTGGAAGCATACCCCAACAAAAGCAGAAAAATATAAGGCATCAACAAAAGCTGGTATGTGCATACTAAATAGGAAATTGAGCAATATTATGAAATAAAGGACATCAAATTTAAAAGTCTTCCCATAGAAAAGGTATGGACTACCCAAACGAGAATCAAGAGGAATGAATTGCTAACATATGATAACAAAAGAATACTTGCCATTACTAAAAACAATAAGCTTGTGCCACATAAGAACATATCATGAAATTAGGGCACACAACCCATAATCATCATCATCATGCATGCATGTGAGATAAACATAGGCCTAGAACAATATAAAGACAATGGCGGCCAAGCCTCATAAACTTAAAACTTGATAGAGATTGGCACATAACCAAACTCCGTAATATATAAAATGTGGGCCAAACCTCATAAATTTGGAACCCGGGTATGGGGCACATGACCTCCATCCCAAAAGAATAAAGGACACATAACCCAAAACCAATGCAATTACACTACTCTTGTGCTACTGAATCACATAGCATGTTAAATGTAGAGGCAAGTAAAGAGTATATTCAGATTACATAAAGTAGTCACCACAAAAGTGACCAACATATACATCCACCTCATAAGTTGGAAAAAGACATCACATATCATCGTATAGAGTTCCATCATGAATAACACATAAGAAAAGACCCAAAGAATGTCCAAAAATTAATAACAAATAAAAGGTACTTCACATGAAGCATATTTTCAAAAAGGACAAGATATGGTGTAGGTTAATGTCCATAGAACCAAGAGAAAGAAGAAAGTAGGTTAATTTCTAAAAAGAAAAATAGGAGATGCAAACATACATAAGAGAGAGAAATTTCTTAATATACAAATAACATGGGATGCAAGCATACCTTATAATAGAATCCTAGAAACACTCTTCACCAATCTAGTTATTTCTAAGATCAACTTTGCCTAATTATAAATTATTCACATGCATTAGGGTTTGAGATATGCATTAATGTAAAGAAGACTCTAGTTTTAGAATATACACACAAAACTCTAATTTAGACTCTGAAATCATCACCATTGATCTAGTTAGTTTCTATTGATTAAGAAAACATATAATTTTGCATATTTTGGAGTTATGATGATTAAATTGTATTTTTGGTGATTTTCACCTATTATATAGAAAGTCTCAAAAACATTTTTATTGAATAGAGTACATTTTTATAATTCCAAAACATATTTTATTTTAATTTTTGGACAAACAAATCAAAAGATGCGAATTTTTGAAATCTGACCAATCAAAAAATTCTGAAAATCAACATTAGCCATAGAAAACTAATGATAGAGAGAGACAGAGAGGGGTCGGCCGGTGTCCCAATGACATGCGGCCAAGTCACCAAGTTTCTACCAAGTCGACGAGCATGGCCCGGTCAAAGGCACAATACTTAAAAGAAGCAAAATACCTTTTCACCCTTTCATGCGAACAAAGAGGGAAGAGGGCAAGAGATGGGAGCAAGAAGGTAAAACCGACAAGGGGATTGTCTTCCCCAAAACCCACGCCATTGGTGCCGAGGAGCTAAGTTCTGATTGGGCACATTTGTGATTCTCAAACAAACTCAAAAGCGAGGATACTGAAAGAAAACTAGGGCAAAAATGTACTCAATAATACATTTAATTTGGTCGAAGAGGGAGAAGGAAGAGATCAACAAGAACTGTAAGTTCAAGCCCAAGACTCGGTCGATGGAGGAAACCTACACAAGAATAGAAGAAATTGACACTATGTGAATCTTGCACACGATCTCATGGAACTGTTAGGGGTCTATATATATAAGTTAGGGTTTTAAGGTTTCTCGCAATAGCAGGTTTGAGAAGCTCAGGAGGATCTTTGGGCGAATCTCAGAGAAGGGAAACCACAACTCAAATTGGGGTTCTTTAGATGTGAAACTTCCTCACAAATTCAATGCACCAAACATCTCAAAAAGTAGGCAAGAGACGAGAGAGAAATCCGTAAGAAACCTTACCCTTTACTGTACACACACGGCTGGTCTCCTTCTCAAGGTAGGAGATGATGTGTGTGTCGTCTGATCAAGATCGTCTGATTCACATCGCCCAAAAAAGGCAAAATTACAAACTTTAGTCAATAATAGGATTTGAAATAGTGTAGATGCATTTATTTTTATTTTTCTCTTTCTTCTTTTGAGGGTGTAAACAAACCCCAAATTAGATGACATTTTGCATAGAGGCTAATTAAGTTATGTAGATTCTGATTATGAAATTAGATTTGCCTTTTAAGAACTTTTAATGTGTTAAATAACCAAATCCTATTTTCTCTTTCCTCATTCCTTAATGACTTTAAGATTCTCTAAATTTTATGAAACTTGACCCACAAGTCATTTTTAATGTGTTGGATACAAATTTGTCATCAATTTTACATGTTGGATAGGTTTATATATTTATTTAATATTTTGAAGGTTCTACACACTTTCTCTCCCCTAACTTTATCTTTTAATCAAACATATTCAAAATTGGATGAAAATTCACCCCAAGGCTATACTTATTATGTAGATTATGAATCTAAGACTATTTTCCTCTTATGGAGTCATTAAATACTTTATTTCATATTTTTTAGGAAAACTCATATTTTCTTTCCTTTTAGGATTGTTATTATAGTGCAAATAATGTGAAACTTGACTCCCAAGTTAATTGAGATCCAAGGAACATGAATTTCACATTAGATTTCTCTTTTGGAATCACCTTTTATGAATTATAACATTTTTGACTTGTTATCATCATATTTATTATAATATTATTTTATCACCATTATTATTCATCCAATTGTGTCCTATAACTTTATATTACAACCAAAAGAATTATATATCATTATTGTACAAAAATTATTATGAAATCTCCATTTATATCATGTGACATATTTTATGTGTCCATTATTTGCCTAAGTCTAATGTGAAGACATTAGGTTACAATAGGGTGATAAGAAACATACTATAGCTCATTAGGGTTATACTAAACATCTTTTAGATCTAACTTCAACCTTGTTTGGCTAAGCCCAAAAGGTTAAAGTTCTAGGGTAGGGTATAAGATCTTATATCTTACAACACTCCAACCCTTAAAAGAATTTTGTCCTCGAAATCTATTGATCCAAACATAAACAACCAACTACTCTCCACCCCTTAAAAGGTTTATCCTAACAAGTCAAACTAAACAACACTTAGGGTTACCCACATATCTTTTAGTTGTTAATGTTTTAAAGATTTATGTTGTTCTTGTATCCAACTAATTAGTCAGAACATCTATGGTTGAGTTTTTAGGTCCTCGTGTCACTAACCTAACAACCCAAAATCCAAAAAGTCACATGATACAAAGGGTAGGTACACTATACCTTAACATTATCTCACATATTCCTAGTCACTTCTACCAAACTAGGGTTAGGATTCTCTGCCAACTAATTCTAGGGTTTCTCCACTAAAACTTCATATATCTCTTTATTGTGACTTAGTTAAAGAAATCATTGAGAAAATTAGAGAATTTTTTTACATATAGTAGTATAATGAAAGTATTATTATTATTTTGATAAGAAACATTGCAAAGTAAAACCAGCAAGTTGGCCAAAATTCAATGTGAAAACCAAGTGACAATTTATCCATAACAAGAACTCCACATCCTACTACCTCCTCAACCTAATTGCATCATCAAGTCAAACATCATAGCATCAATAGATACAAATCATAATCAATCTATATGATAGGGTAAGATCTCCTAAAACCTCATCACATATTTGACATAGATCAATTCTAGGGTGAACATCTCACCTAGAGGGAAACTATGCAAGGTAAGGGTTCTAATTAGGGTGACAAAATTGAAATCAGATTCTAACTACCATGGGCTCTGATACCATGATGTAAGGAGTGGGACCCAGAGGGGATCCACTCCCTACTAAAAATTTGAAGAATAAAACCTCCAATCCAAACACACCCAAAAAGGTATGATGGAGTGGGTGTAAAATTTTCAAATTTTATTAATGGTATTCAAAACAACCAAAGTGTAGTAACGGAAGAAAATAATGACTATATTTAACTTCTCAACAAGATTACAAAAGTATATCTTAATCTCCCACATAGGGTTTACATGTATGATACAACATAAGAACCTAAGATAGAGGAAAGTCTAAACCATGAGAACTTTGTTTCCAATCTTTAACTCCTTAAGCTATGTCCATATCTTCATGCCATATCATCCAAATCCTTCACCTAGGGTTGGAAGCATACCCCAGAAAAAGGAGAAAAATAGAAGACATCAGCAAAGTCTGGTATGTGCATACTAAATAATAAATTGAGCAATATTATGAAATAAAGGACATCAAATGTAAAAGGCTTCCCATAGAAAATATACAGACTACCCAAATAGGCATTAAGAGGAATGAATTGCTAACATATGATAACAAAAGAATACTTTCCATTACTAAAAACAATAAGGTTGTGTCACATAAGAACATATCATGAAATGAGGGCACACAACCCATAATCATCATCATCTTGCATGCATGTGAGATAAACATAGCCCTAGAACAATATAAAGACAATGGAGGTCAAGCCTCATAAACTTGAAACCTGATAGAGATTGGCACATAACCAAACTCCCCAATATATAAAATGTGGGTCAAACCTCATAAATTTGAAACCTGGGTATGGGGCACATAACCTCCATCCCAAAAGCATAAAAGGCACATAACCCAAAACCAATGCAATTACACTACTCTAGTGCTACTGAATCACATAGCATGTTAAATATAGAGGCCAATAAAGAGTATAGTCAGATTACATCAAGTAGTCACCAAAAAAGTGATCAACACATACATCCACCTCATAAGTGGGAAAAAGACATCAAATGTCATCATATAGAGTTCCATCATGTACAAAGCATAAGAAAAGACCAAAAGAGTGTCCAAAGATCAATAACAAATAAAAGGTACTTCACATGAAACATATTTTCCAAAAGGACAAAATATGGTGTAGGTTAATGTCCATAGGACCAAGAGAAAGAAGAAAGTAGGATAATTGCTCAAAAGAAAAGTAGGAGATGCAAACACATATAAGAGAGGGAAATTGCTCAATATCTAATTAATATGGGATGCAAGCATACCTTATAATAGAATCCTAGAAATACTCTTCACCAATCAAGTTGTTTCCAAGATCCACTTTGTCTAGTTATACATTATTCACTTGTATTAGGGTTTGAGATATGCATTAATGTAAAGAAAACTCTAGATTTGTACTTACACACAAAACTCTAATTTAGACACTAAAATCATCACCATTGATTTAGTTAGGTTCTCCTGATTAAGAAAACATATAATTTTCATATTTTGGAGTTATGATGATTAAAGTGTATTTTTGGTGATTTTTATCTATTAAATTCATTTTTAGAAAACACCATTCAATAAAACTCAAAAACAAGTCCTAAATTTTTTTTTATGGAATAGAGTATATTTTTCTGATTCCAAAACATATTTTATTTTAATATTTGGACAAACCAAGCAAAAGATACAAATTTTCAAAATCTAACCAAATTTGAAAATTGTGAAAATCCAAATAGGCATAGAAAACTTGTGAGAGAGAAATAGAGAGGGGTCGGCTGGTGACTTGGCCCAATAAGAAGTGGCCAAGTCACCAAGTTGCTGCCAAGTCGACGAGCGCGGCCCGGTCCAAGGCATAATACCAAAAAGAAGCAAAATACCTTTTTACCCTTCCGTTCGAATTGAGATGGAAGAGGGCGAGCAATGGGGGAAAGAAGGTAAAACCAACAATGGGATTGTCTTCCCCAACGGCCCGTGCCATTGGTACTGAGGAGGTAAGCTTCGATTGGGCATATTCATGATTCTCAACCAAACTCGAAAGCGAGGGTACCGAAAGAAAGCTATGGAAAAAATGAACTCAATCATACTGTTAATTTGGTCGAAGAGGGTGAGGGAAGAGAGCACCAAGAACCATAAGGCCACAACCAAGTCTTGGTCGACGGAGGCAACCCACATGAGAAAATAAGAAATTGGCATTGTGAGAAGCTGGCACACGATGTCGCGGAACTCTTAGGGGGTACATATATAAATATATAGATTAGGGTTTTAAGGCTTTTGGGAATAGAAAGTTTGAGAAGATTGGGAGGATCTTTGGGTGAATTTGAGAGAAGGGAACCATGGCTCAAATTGGGGTTCTTTAGATACAAAACATCCTCACAAATTCAATGCACCAAATATCTCAAAAAATAGGCAAGAGGCGAGAGAGAAATTTCCAAGAAACCTTACCTGTTACTGTAGACACACGGTTGGTTTCCTACTCAAGGTAGAAGATGATGTGTGCACTGTATGATCAAGATTGGATGGTCTGCATCACCCACAAAAAGCAAAATTAGAAACTTTAGCCAATGATCGGATTTGAAATAAAGTGTAGATGCATTTTTCTCTTTCTTCTTTTGAGGGTGTAAACAAACCCCAAATTAGATGAAATTTTTCATAGAGGCTAATCAAGGTATGTAGATTCTGATGAAGAAATTAGATTCACCTTTTTGAGAAGTTTTAATGTGTTAAATAATTAAATCCTATTTTCTCTTTCCTCATGCATTATTGACTTTATGATTCTCCAAATTTTATGAAACTTCACCCACAAGTCATTTTTAATGTGATGGATATGAATTTGTCATTAATTATACATGTTGGAGAGGTTTGTATATTTACTTAATACTTTGAAGGTTCTACACACTTTCTCTCTCTTGATTTCATTTTCAAATTGGATGAAAATTCACCCCAAGGCTATACTTATTATGTAGATTATGAATCCAAGATAATGTTCCTCTTTTGGAGTCATTAAATATTTTATTTCATATTTTTTAGGAAAACTCATATTTTCTTTCCTATCAGGATAGTTATTATAGTGAAAATAATGTGAAACTTGACTCTCAAGTTAATTGAGATCCAAGGAACATGAATTATAACATTTTTGTCTTAGTATCATTATATTTATTATAATATTATTTCTTCATCATTATTATTCATCCAATTGTGTCCCACAACTTTAAATTACAACAAAAAGAATTATATATCATTATTGTACACAAATTATTATGAAATCTCCATTTATATCATGTGACATATTTTATGTGTCCATTATTTGCCTAAGTCTAATGTGAAGACATTAGGTTACATTAGGGTGATACTAAACATATACTAGCTCACTAAGGTTATTCTCAACATATTTTAGATCTAACCTCAACCATGTTTGGCTAAGCCCAAAAGGTCAAAGTTCTAGGGTAGGGTCTAAGATCTGGTATGTTACAGTGATGATTGGGTGCACTGTGACATATGGGGATGAATGGTAGTTATATAGATGGGATTTACCCATCCTACAGGGGAATGATATAATAGCCACTTGATAAGCGAGATTGAGAAGTGTGTGCCCATGCCCATGTGAGTCAATATGGGATATTGAGCTTACATATATCTTAGACAGTCTTCTCTAGTTCAAGGAACAAAGATTGAATGTTGAAGGGGAAGATGATTCCATGCCTCTAGTTCAATGTGGATATCAATGACAAAACAACTATACAAACATTATCACAACAATCACAGATTGTATGTTGAAGTTGTTCTCCAACTTTCTAATTCTGGTAGCAATGATATGTTGCTAGATATGTAACTTAGAACCTATAGGGTCACACACATAGGATACACTTAGAATAGAAGTTTTTTCATGAATGATGTTTAACTTGATTACTAAAGTGTTTAGGTATCCAAGTTAAACAATAATTGACTGATGGAACTCTAAACCAGTAGGGTTCAAGTGTTGAACTGATCAGTTGGAGTGTTAGGTTGATTGGAGATTTCATTGGATGAATATTGGTTGAACCAGGACATGAAATGACTAGTTCATTGAATGAATCGATCGACTAAAGGTCCCAAATGGCCAGTTCATATCATGAACATCCCAGTTCATGGATCAATTTGATTGGATCAAGAATTAGTGTTGATGTCATGTTATGCGTTAATTGGACATTAATTACCAATACAATTGTGTTTAGGAAACATGACGAAACCACCGGCTTAAGGGTTGAAATGATTGGCTCGCATGTCAAATGATTTGTTCACCTCTGAACCGAACATTTTGCCATTCGTAGAATGTAAAAATTCATGAAATCATGCACCCTTTGACTCCCACACAGACTGGAAACCCTAACTGTAATTCTCCTATAAATAGAGGAGTATTGGGGGCTTCATATACATAAAATCAGTTACTCTGACAATTTTTGTCTTCTCGGTTATGGTAACTGATAAAACCCAAATAAGTCCTACCTGATAAAGAGAGAGATAGCAAGGGAGAACAATTATGGGATAGCAAGGGAGAACAACCTGACCATCTTCCATGTATGAGACATGACAATCTTGATGATCTTGAATGAGGTGGTGCACATTGGGACAGAACCCGTGGACCTGTCCAACCATTTCTATGTCATTGGGAACTAGACCATCTCCCATGCTACCTTGGGGAGTACCAAGAGCGATCACCATCCGGACTATATTATCGAGGTCATGAACAAGATTGTTGCCCTATCAACCAGAATGAATCTTGCAGAATTCTATGGACTCAAGAAAGAGGGTGAATTGAGCTATAAAAACTACGAAACTTGTTAGACTTTCAAATAATAATCAAGTTGAAAGCAATAAGTTAAACAAACAAGAATGAGAGAGGTTAAACAACCAAAAAATAAAGGCAACTATTTAGTGTAAAACCTTGACCTATATTAACATTAAATATCACTTTGTTTACCCAATTGCTTGGTTATTTAAGGCCCAACCATGTTGATATTGGATAGTGACATGATAAATATATTAATATATATAGACATATATAGAGCCTAAAACAATTGTGCACCTGAGTACATGTAGATTACATGTACCTATCTTCATTTATGATGGTTGTAGAACTTTACATATAAATATGACCTGATGGATGTGATGTATACCCTTTAGATAATATGTGTATCAAAAATACCTCTATTTGAAATTTCTAGATCATATAAATAAAGAAGATGTATATTTTATAATCAATGGGAAGTTGCAGGAATTGCATAAATCTTTGGATGAGATGTTGCTATATTTCATGATATATAAGATATGGCTGTAATTTTTCAAATACATCAACCTATACAATATTGATTTAATACATATGGTTGGATTCTATTATGGATTCCGGACATCCCATTTTAATGAAGGAAGGTACAAACTTCCTAACCTTATATATATATATATATATATATATATATATATATATATAGAGAGAGAGAGAGAGAGAGAGGTTAGAAAGTGTGTACCGGCCGGTACATGCAACTTATGTGTACCGCTCATGAAAATGACATTTGTAGAATATATTTATTCAATCAAACCATATAGATTGAATCAAAATTCAATAGATTAGATGTGTTCTAAAAATCACAACCATTCCCAATGTATATCATGAGATATAACTATATATCATTCAACGGTTTCTGCAATTTCTGCAACTTACCGTTAATTAGAAAATATGTATATTCGTTCATTTAATGGTCTAGGAACCTCAGTTTGAAGTGATTTTTAATACACATGTTATCTAAGGGGTATGCGTCACATCCATAAGGTTGGATTATTTTTTGTACTTATGTAATCATCACAAATGAAGATGGGTACATGTAAGCTACATGTACTCAGGTACACAATTCTTTTAGCCTATATATATATATATATATATATATATATATATATATGCATATATATGTATATATATACATATATATGCATATATATGTATATATATACATATATATGTATATATACATATATATGCATATATATGTATATATATACATATATATGCATATATATGTATGTATATATATACATATATATGCATATATATGTATATATATACATATATATATGCATATATATGTATATATATACATACATATATATATGCATATATATGTATATATATACATATATATGCATATATATATATATACATATATACATATATATGCATATATATGTATATATATATAGAATATATACATATATATAGACATATATATATACATATACATACATACACACACACACACACACACACATATATATATATATATATATATATATATATGTATATATATCATATACTGTATATACATATATATGTATATATATATCTGTGTGAGTGTTTGTTGGTTTTTGTTTGTGGTTTGATCTCTTATGCATCAAGATTTTGAACCGTGAATTTTTTAGACGTTTTGATGAGGTAGAGAGGTAAACCATGTTGGATTTTTAGGAATTTTGATCAAGTTCAAGATAGCATATTGACTTAATGTCATTGACGGTTTTTGGGAGGTTTTTGATTTGTTCTATTGTGAACCCTCCCACGTTCATGGGAACCCAACCCTAATTCATGAAGTGATCATCTGGGTATAATATTAGGGGGGAGGGACAATTTGGTAAGTTTGATAGAGAACCCATATTGGGATATGTTGAACTAAACAATCCTTTAATCTTTATATTCTCTCTCTCTCCAATTTATCTGATCCTCAGAAAAGTTTGCCTTAACCTTCACCTCATCATCGTAATCCACCCAATCTAGGTGATTTTGTGCCCTAGACAATCACAAATAAAAGACCTTATTCTCAACAAAAATGATTAGTGCAATATATCAGAAACACATGATTTTCTCTTTACTTCATTAAACATCATAATCCAATGTCACATCAAGCGAAATATATTCATCTATCACAAATATTATTCTACTCTGGTAAAACTAGGATTAAATCTTAATGCTATATGTAGTTCAATTTACATCTATTACATGTACTTGAAGGAACAAACTTGGTATACTACCCATCCCAACAAAGAGAGAGTAAGGGACATTCTATTTTATGTTTTTCTAATTATATCTATTTTGTAAAGACTTCTCTACTGGATGGTTATATACTTAAAAATACTTAATATAACCTCATGAGATTCATATAGAGCCCGAGTGAATGGAAACCTCTCACAATCTAATCGCATGCATTAGCATCAAATTAATTACATTGAATATACAAGAAACACATAGACATTGCTGAATCTAATACATAATTCTATCATTTTAGTAATGTCTAGTTTATGTCAATAATCTAATTATTTATCAAGTGAATTCGATATTTTAAATTACAACCTTTTACCGTCATTGATAGAATATCTATGAACATATATTCAAATACTTATCATTTTCGAGTTATAATCATATTGTAGAGGTAACAAGTCAAGATATAAACATTTAGAATCAAAACATAACAATAATATCATCTTAGTGATGCCCCCACCAGCTAGACCAGGAACACAACTTGCAGTTGTAAAGCTGAAGATCGCATAAGAAATGTCTATCAAACAAGGGTATTCAAATGACAAGTGAATTCAAATCATAATTAGAGTGGTTGTTAAATCGCAGTATAAACCAATTGTTAATGTTAAAACCAAACACCATACTGGATAGATAAGAATAAGGCAAAAAACTATTTTTTCTAAAAGAATGATTAATTTTTATATAAGAAATATATTAGACAATAGTACATTTATTAACTGACATTAAAAGGGGTGTAACTAACTTTCAACTCATATTCTACATGGATTTCCATCTTTTATTAATTTGTCCTAAAACTACTTGGCTTATACCTCACTAAGTAGAAGTCAACACGATTGATTCTTTTGTCAATGTCCCATTGTCATTATCTTAAGGTTTAGTCAGCCACCCTAAGATATGAACAACAGACAATGGTTCACCACAGGGTTGCCTATGAGGCTCAGGTCCTCATCCCGAGTACATGAGATAAGAACAAACTAAATAGAACATCACATATCATAAAATTGTATATGTTTCACGTTTGCATTTCTTAGTGGTATATTCCATAAGGAAATAGAATTTCATAATATAGGATTTAGAGCCAGAATCACACCATATGACACACTCCTAAATCCTAGTGGTCTAACATTTAAGGTCTAGTTTCTCACTATTGAACTCCTTCTACAAATTCTCTAATTACTACAAGGATATCCATTTCATTTCCCCATTATGGACCTAGGGAGAAACTCGCGGTGTTCAGGGCACCTTACTTGATGTATTCATCATTTCACTTGTTACTTAATATTCTTACTCATCTTAAAGATAATTAAAAGCATCATTTATCAAATGTGTGTATTCTTGTGCAGCTAGATTGACATGATTCATAATAGGATTAATAAGAAACACAATAATATGTCATTTGAAACATATATATTTCTTTTCATTTTCATGTCATTTTAAATAAGTCATCACTAGTGGGATATCAACCCGAGACAAATCTCATTATCCATCATTTACACTAAAAGGGTTTCTCAAATATAATCAATGCATGATAATTCAATCCCAACATATTTCTTATCAGTTAATGCCATATCACAATTTTCATCAACTATTCACAGATACATCAAAACTGACAACAATATAATTCTATAAACCTCTTGTATCATTTACATGCTTAGATGAAGTTTCATATACGACATATACTTATTCCATATGATTTCAATAGATATAGTTAAATATCAATAAATAAATGTACATAACATGTTTGATATTCCTCTTTTACTATTTATCATTATTCAATTAGCATTACTTTTCAACACATATTTTATCTCTTTTGAAATCAATTAGAATTGACCATTCTTAGAATACAAGTTTTTTAGCAGAAAACTACAAATCAAGAATGCATTCTTATCATAAGATTACCAATGAACTAAATGTTAGGTTACTATAACCCTATAAAATTGACTAGTAAAATCACTTGATGGACTAGATAGTACTGGTCAACTAATATCATTAGTCTTTTTTATGCATGTCATTTTTCAATAAACTATTTAATGATAGAGGTTTTCAATAACACCATAAATTGTCTACCTAATCATCTAGATAAACTAGATGATCGGCTAGATCAACTAGTTGATCAACTAGCAATGGTAGTAGAGGAATAGTCCATATTGCAATTGTTTCTTGGGTTATATATAGAAACATATACTTGACCACTCCAATTTGAAGGGACATGACGGCTAGGATTTTTCTTATATGTTTTCATGTTGTGAGCCCTAGTATCATTACCCAAAGGAATAGATCAAAGAGAGGCTAGGGATATGCTAGCATGTGATGGACATGATGCTCCTTGATGGTAGTTCTAATAGCATTCTAGGAGTTCCCTATCTCCACGCATACTATGTAGACATGTAGGTGTAGAGAAAATATGTTAGGCATACACTACTCTCCACTATACATGTACTACAATAGGTGACCCACATCATCATTCCAGGATTGTCATTGGACTGGATCCATAATAAGGTATTATGAATATTCCACAATGATGAGATATTCTTTTATGTTTTGGAAAATAATTGTGTTGCTCGTTTCACAACTATATTCCTCCATGAAATCCAATAGTAAATACTCCACATAGGTATTGTAGATTGAAGATGATGGAATTTCGTTTTGATTGACACCTTAGTAGTATATCATAATACAATGTGAGTATGAGCCTCATCTCCTATCCACTTCTTTAACATGTGGGGATCAAGTGGATCTTTATTTTATTTGATATTTTTTGTATAGGTCTCATCAATGTTGTCAAATCAAGACACATTGAGTGGAGGACTATCCATATTGTTTTTCTATTTCTATTTAATCTCCAATGTTTGTAAGAACCTAGGGGGAATCATTTGTATAAGAACATATATACTTAGTCAACGTTAATTTATCTAAAAGGATCTTCTTTTGATAGTACTTCAGATTGTGTTCGTGTCATTATCCCAACTTTTATGGTCAATAGTTTTTCTACCAAGGAAATCGTCCCCTAGAGCCCAACATACTTTGGCAAGTGTCCTTTTATCAAAATTATTGAGGATATGGAGTAAAGTTTGCGATGATCATTAGAGAAAAAGTAGTTTTTCAGTTTGCACAAGATGATCATGCCGAAGAATTTCTCCTTTCTATACCTATTGACATCTAGGCTTGCATATGTCACGAACAGAGTATTGTACTATCTTCATATGTCATCTTATGATTCTTTATATCATGTTGAAAAGATATGTCTAAGTTGACATTACGTATATTTGGACACTTTTTTGGAGCATGTGATTCATTACACACAAATACTTGACTTCAAGTATATACATGGTTTTGTTAGAGATGTTTCTATGATGTACATAGATATGTTGGGATTGCTGCAAAGAAGAGACACATGTTAACTTTTTGATTGATCTTTAGGAGGGGAGATCAACATAGACCAAGTGATGTATTAATTCTTGGATGGATTAGAGTGAATCATGCATGCGTGTATTTGATAGGTGTCTTCCCACTTGTGGACCTAAGGTGTGGGGCATTTACTATAGGACAAGCCACTCTCAAAGTTGACTTAACCAAAGTGGTCAAGCATGAGAAGGTGTGCATAGAAAATCTACACATTTTATACCTTTCTGGTTTGACACTTTTGGTTTATTAGCGTCGGAGGATGTGAAACTTCTCAAGAGGGTTCAAAACATTATGCAAAGTAACATTGTGAATCCCAAGTCTATGTATGTAGTATTTAGAGGATTTGTTTTGCTATTTGGAAAGGGTTAACATTGCAGCTTGTCATGTCTACCTTCCATCATGGTGTAATTATTTTAGTTTACATTCAATTTTATCCTTATTTAAGAAATAAATGAGAATACAAAGAGTTAACATGATGATATTTGAAAGAATTCTCTAGTATTTTTTGTATTCAAGAAATGACCGATGCTACCTCAAAACTGTAGTTAAGTTATGTACTTTCTCTTATAAAAGTAACAGAAGTTGGTATCTGAAAACTAATATCATACTAGCAACTGAGATTTCCTCACAAACTTCATTGTTCTGGAAGTTGACAAACTATCATGCATGCATATTTTGCATTAATGTGAGACGTGGTGATCAGTTGAATAATAAGTAATGAAATTGAAAATTATACAACCATGTTAAGTTGGTATGTTAGGCATTTAGTTTGTATGCCTTAATGTTGGTGCCATACACCTATGATTATGAGCTTTCAGAAATTATAAGATTTCCATTTTATATCTTCTACGTGTCCTTAAAATTTGAAGTATAGAATTCATAAGAAGCTAGTTTTCTATTAAATATCTAGTTGCACTAAATTCAGTGTTCTATTCAATCCAATTAAACTGACCCTAAGGTTATGTTTGTTACATGGTGAATCATGGGAGGATAATGATTGTGAGATGAAAAAGTTGTTTAATTGTCATGGTGATAAGGAAGAGAAAATATATGATGATGAATCCATGGGTACATTTTGTCTATTTTTGCCGCATAGAAAATGTATGGTGAATCATAATGAAAAAAGTTTCTTTCAAGAATCCACTACTTATTTACACAGATCCAATAACAAAAATTTTAATAAATAAGATTTTTACTTGTGTAGGGTGTTTTTTATAAATTTCTCCTATCAGTTCCCATACTCATATACAAAAACTTTTTTTAAAATTCCCCCTCTATCCCTTTCCCATGCACATGTTACTTAACAATTTCCCCTTCACCATCACAATCCATTTCCCCATCAATGTCCCCTTTCCCATCACCAAGTCTTTTTCCATTGTGTACCAAATACAGTCTAAGCATCAAAATAAACCAGAAATACAAATTGTAGTTGGAAATGGTGCAATCCCTATGGGTCATTTTCTACCCACATATAGAATTAGGCTATTGCCCATTTGAAACAATTATGAAAGTATCATATGGCTTCTATAAGAGAAAATATTTATACATACTAAAACGCTAAAGTAGTCAATGGTTGGCATGACTGTCTTTTTATGTATCAAACTAAAGTTTGGAATGACCACATCATCTTAAAGTCCAAGACCATGTACATGAGTTGTTCCTAGGTGGCCCTTCTAACCTTAAGATGTTTTATGTAGATTTTACTTTGCATCATCCCAAATTATATTTTTCTCTAAATACATGTTAAAAACAATTATATAAATATCTTGAATGAATCATGGGCAACAAATTAGGTTGTCAACCTTTTTTGAGTGGCAAAACCAATGGATCTAAATGCAAAATTATCAGATGGAGAAACTGTAAGATTCCTATTAGGCATTGTAGAATGGAAATCACATCACTAGTAACTACCATAAAATTATCAAATGATAGAGATAAAAATTATGATGATCTTCCTCATAAGTTGTGTTGTGCTTCTGGACTTTTTTTCACGGGGTTCATGGCTAGCTTGCTTATTTTAAGCCAAATTTAAAGGATGTTTGATAGAAGGAAACTCTATTGAGATCTTCACGTGTGTGATCACCATCTCTTCAATCAAATAATACAATATCAGTAGGTTGCTGAGCATGAAGTCCATCATAACATGCCTAAGAAAGGGCATGCGAGCTTTACCTAGTAATTATAAACCAACATAAGATACAAGGTATAAAAGGACATCATAAATTATACCATGCTGAAACTTATAGCCAGGTCATGAGAAACAATGCACAACATGATCACTGAAGGCATTAGGGTGTACAATGTTGTAGAGCATGCAACATTCATCACCATAATACAAATGAATCATGAGTTGGTATTAAAGGATATCTTATTATTCAATAGGAGCCATAGAAAAACCAAATTCCTCAATAAGAACAGTAAGCATGAAATATTATGCATGATCAGCTAGTATAGAAGAGAAATTAACATGTTGTCATGAGATTAGGAATCATACAATAAATTATAGAGTGATTGTCCTAGAGTAATCATCTTCTAAAATAGACTAGATCTTTGAGGGGCAGAAGACATACATAACATCTTGGACCAACAAAAAGATGGCAATGTATTACATATGACAGCAGTACAAAGTTGAAGGAGAGTCATGCAGGAACAAGACTAGCTTCTTGCAAAATACAATCTTGGATCTCTTTGGTGTGGATATGAGATGCATCATAAGCAAAGTTGAAAACATCAAGGAAACAATAAATGCCTAAACCCCAAGATACATATGAAGTGTGGCCAAGCACCACTGTAAATCACCAAATTTGATATCGTCACAAACCATATTTTGCTCCAGATAGCAACAAAGGTCATGGTTAAAATCACCCAGTGCAAATGTGATAGAAGTATGGGGTTTCATTTTAAAACTAAAAAACATGTTGAAAATCCCAACATGGGATCAAAGAAGAATTATACTGACACTATGTGTCATAAAGTAAGGCTAAAGGGTTCATCATGGTAAGAGTTTTGGTCACACATTTCTTGAGAAGCTACATGGAAATATATGGGTCTATGGAAAAGGGACCACCTAGAATCTTCACTCTATGTTGTAACTGAGATATGTCAATTAGAAAAAATCCTTTGATCTAGGTCTCTTCTTGGGTCAACAAGAAATTATCATTTTAGGTATTCTTAGATTCAAGATACAAATGAGTAGCAACATTGGCAAGGGAAATGCTAGTAGAGGAGAAAACACAGATGGAAACAACAAATTGTTGATCTTTGATCATGGAATTGGTGTAAGAAAACTTGGCTTCAATAGACATGTTCATGATCAAAAGGACATTAACGGGTCAAAATCTGAGAGAAGACTTGCTAAATTTTGTTGGACCAAAATGCCAAGTTTCCAACACCTTAAGGATCATAAATTGTTCCAGTGAGACACACTTCTGAGAAGAGTGTACTTGAATATAGTCGGGGTAGAAGTGGTAGAGGACACATGCTAGGAGCAGCAAAAGGCAGAACTAAGTGTAAATAGAATGGGGACAAAAGTCACTTGGAGTAGAGCATGGTGAAGGGTGTCACCAAATGGAAAACGATAGAGTAGCGAATGTTCTTTAGAACAATTCCCACTTGAAAAAATAATATTCCAAAAGGTATGTAAAGTCAAAGACGATCTACGATATGACGTGATGTCACAATATGCTAGCAATCCAATAGGGTGTGAGTAACAAGAACTAGTAATCTAGGCTTGAAGGGAGAAGGTAGACCAGCTATCAGGTCGACTGGAGCCATGCCCAGATGTTGAGGTAGGGGTAGTGGCGTTGAAGCTATCAGAAGCTTGGTAAGGGTAGGTCTTGGAACAAGGTTGGGTTCTAGGAAGGAAACTTACATTCATTTCTTAGAAGAACAAAGCTAAGTCACCAAGCATGCCCAAATGTTGACCTACTCTAACACCTTATGGATTTCACCAACTCATGTGTGTCAAAGATAGATGAATAGGTCAAAGATGATTAACAAACCTACTCAATGCAATAGGCTTGCCATGGTGACTATGGAGACTCCAAAAGGGACATGTGACATGTGCAGAGGGCCCAACCAAACATGAGCCTTTTGGCTTTACTCCACCTACATAACAACCATCGAATGTTGACTCTTCCCAAAAATGAAAAGGAGTCAAATTTTCTTCCAAAGTTGTGTTGCATAATAGCTGAGACACATTGCAAAATTGGTGAATAGTGTACCATTTGCGGAATCAAATTCAGATGTTTAGTCACTTATAGAGAGGTTGGTGGTGAGGAAAGACAAAATCGTCTTGACTTGTTGAGGGGGAAGGGATGGGTGTGGTGCCTTGTGGAGGGGAAGTGTCAAAAGCCATCAAGTATTTTTTCCTCTAGAAATAAAACAACCAACATATAATGGATAGAAAATATAATCGAATTACGTACACGAGGGTACTTTTATAGCAGCTTCTTAAACTCATTTTGTGATGACCCAGAATTTTAGGGTTTTGATACCCAATACGGTATTGGGGATAAACCTAGAGTAAAATAGATATTAATGGACATGAGGTAGCATATAGTCAAATTGAATAATTTAGGCTTGTGTTGATAATTTTGTAGGATGTTTGATGTGTAGCTTAAGTCCAATATCTCTATATATGTACCACTTTGGGGTACTTATGACTTCATGTGTCAATGAGAGCATACATGAATCCATATGGTTGAACATTGATACGAGTATGCATCATGATCAATGTAATAGGATCAAACATGTTTCATCAAGGTTTGGTAACTAATTGATCTATATTTAAGGTTGATACACTTAATTATGAGATCACATGAACAAATGCCGGAATTTTGGCGTCAAACTTGGCTGAATGTCAGTTTGGATGATGAGGAACTAACTGTTGGTATATGTATGCCCGTAGAGCCATCCCAAGCGATTGCATGGAGTCGGATATTAATTAATCAATTAATGTGATTATTTGGTTAATTAATGAATTCCAGAATATTCTAATTAATCCACGAGCGTTTTAATTAACGCAACGTTTCTGTTTACCGATGGGTTCAGGAAACCCTATTTCCCTTCGTATCCTGTTTAAAGGAGGATTGACGGCCGATATCTATATAAGATAGATATAGGTTTTTCAGTTTACGCTCACGTACGTAAACTTAGCCGTCTCCGTCCTTAGGAGAGAAAGGAGAGCAACGCGCCGCTAGCACGCCGCCGCAGAGACACGCTCCTTCCCGCCGGCTTGAGAAGCGTGACGTGGAGTTCCGTCCATCTGCGTGGACGAAGTAGAGACGCAGACGCCTTGACGCCTGCGTTCGGAGGACGTCAACGACCACCTGTACGTGCTGCGAGCAACGTACGTCACCACCGCAAAGGAGAATCGCCGGATCAACCTACGACAGCGAACGGGAGAGAAGATCCGTCCGTGTTTGACAAGCAGCGTTGCACCGTCGTGCAGCGGGACATCGCCGGACTTGCTCCGCAATAAGGTATATCCCGCAAACCTGTTTCCAAATACGTTTTTATCGACGAGATCCTGTTTTGGGTACGTGGATTTTATCGCTTCCGTCGCGCATGTTTTCTCCACAAAACCCAACAGTGGTATCAGAGCAGCGTCGATCTACGGTGTAATTGGATTTGTTTCAATATGATCGAATCGCTGTATATTGTTTTATGTTGCATACGATGTGAATTAAACCTGTTAATGTGTAAATCTAAGCCTAATTCCACATACGCCGCAGACTATTTTTTTTGACGTTTTGGACGGGGTCGACTATGGAAAATAGTGATTTTCCTAAGTGCACGGAAGTAAAATTCCGTAGACCTTTCAGGGGCTCTGCCCCTGAGACCCCGCGAGGGGCGGCCTCCCCTTGACCCCCGCACAGGGGCGCTGCCCCTGTGTACCCCACATTGTCTGCGTGGGAGTCAAAATTCATTTAATGGGGAATGTCCCGCATTAAAAGTACTACAATTTTAATATGTATATACGTATATGTAGATATACCTATGATAGCATACACGTCGCCTTTAAAATCTGTTTTATGTGTTGAGTGCATGCACGGTTATGGCCTAGTATCCCCTTTTGTGAATGTTGTGAATAAATGTGGATGTCGATCTTGTGGATATGTTTGTTTGTGAATTCTATGGATGTATAATGGTTACATATGGATCCTTTGTATAAAGTATTCGGCTTGCATGCCGAGCCTCATTTTTTATTTCAAAGTGTAATTAATTCTTTCCTTTTATGTTTGTACTCATATGATGTAATAGAGATAGGATTAGTTTTAGTCTTTGTAAACTTGATGTAAGGAGGCCACTTGAAGATCCAACTCCAAGGAGTGTCCATGGAGAAGCACCATGAAGATCTAATTCCAAGAAGCAACATGAAGATCCAACTCCAAGGAGCGTCCAAGGAGAAGCAACAAGAAGATCCCATTCCAAGAAGCAACTTGAAGGTCCAACCTCACGAAGCATCCATGAAGTTGTTCATTGTAATGTTGATCATTACAGGCTTACAGGTTGTTTTCACAGGTGTTGCATGAGATGCATAAGACCATAGGTGGACCGTAATCCTTTGTTGCTCCAAAGGATTACAATAGTATGGCCATAACCGATGTATTTGTGATTGCATGTCTATCGTTTGTGGTTGTGGATATAGTAGTATATGATACGTACTATAAGTATGTGGTGTTTGGATATATATATATATGTATAAATTAAATCCCTCAATTAATAATATTAAGTTTTAGTTTCCTTCCATAAAGCAACACACATGAAAAGCTTGATCGACTATGTGTGGGCACGCCTCCGCGTGGTACACTGTCTATCTCGTGGAAGTGTGATGGTGGGTGTGTGGGTCTGCCTCCGCAGGGTGCACACTCATCGTGTTGGCTTATGGGTTGGACTTAACTAGGGAACCTTGATAGGATCAAGTACCTAGAGGCACACAGATGCATCATGGCAAGGAGTTGTGCATGATCATATATCCAAGAGTTGCATATGATGAAATTGGCAAAAGTTGCCTACCTTAGTATTTGGTCTTTGACGCCAGCGTTGGCTGGGCATTGATCCAATTATTTTGGGTCTTGGCTCACTAGAAGGTTGTGCGTTGCAATCTTACGAGTTGATAGTGAGGGCTATCAATTTGAATAAAATAGTGGGAGCATAATTAATTAAAGGCCTAATTAATCTCGTTTATCAAATCTTTACAAGTCAAAATGTTTTGGACTAAATGCAAATTTTTCTTTTGTAGCAATCAAATGGCAAACAACACTCACACGTTCTCGTTGCGATCGGTCCTTGAGAAGGACAAACTTACCGGAACCAACTTTCAAAACTGGTTTAGGACGTTGAGAATTGTTCTCACACATGAGCGTAAGCTCTATGTCCTTGAAACACTAGAGCCAGAGGAGCCCGCCGTAAATGCGCCCAAGGCTGAAAAGGATGCTTACAAGAAGCACCTTGATGATGTCGTGGATGTCAAGTGCCTAATGTTGTGCTCAATGAACTATGAGTTGCAAGAGCAACATGAGAACATGAATGTCATGGAGATGGTAACACATCTCAAGAACATGTATCAACATCAAGCAAGACAGGAGAGATATGATGTCTCAAAGGCGTTGTTCAAAAGCAAGATGAAAGAGGGAGACTCAGTTGGCACCCATATACTCACCTTGATTGGGTATGTGGAAAGCCTATCCAAGCTGGGATTTCCCCTAGGTCAAGAGTTGGCCACTGATGTGATTCTACAATCATTTCTTGAATCATATAATCATTTTGTCATGAACTACAACATGAACAATTTTGACAAGCCATTGTCAGAATTGTTGGGAATGTTGAGGACAGCTGAAGCACAGATGAAGAAATACAAGCCCAAGTCTGTGATGATGATCAGCAAGACAAAGGGAAAGTCAAAAGGCAAAGGCAAGGCTAAGAAAAGTTCTAAGGTCGGGCAGAAGCCAAAGTCATCCGCGCTCAAAGCTAAAGGTGGGATCTCCAAAGAAGGCAGTTGTCACCATTGTCACCAGCCTGGACATTGGAAAAGAAACTGTCCTCTCTACCTGGAGGAATTGAGGAAGAAGAAGCATGGGATAGAGATCTCCACTTCAGGTATATACGTTATTGAGATAAACTTAAATACTTCTTCATCATGGGTACTGGATACCGGATGTGGATCTCACATATGTTCTAATATGCAGGATCTGATAAGAAGTAAGCCTTTACGAAAGGGCCAAGTCGAGTTGCGGGTTGCTAATGGAGCAAGAGTTGCTGCCACCGCAGTTGGAGTTATTAGTTTATCTTTGCCTACGGGCCTTGTAATAGAATTAGAGAATTGCTATTATGTACCTGCCATTAATAGAAATATTATTTCTGTATCTTGTATGGACAAGAGTGGATTTGAATTTCACATTAAGAATGGAATTATTTCTATATCTAAAGATGAGATCTTTTATGGAAATTCCCCTATGTCTTATGGTATCTACTTGTTAGAACTTGAGACTAGCATATATAACGTAAATACTAAAAGGTTAAAACTTGACAACTCAAACAAAACATTCTTATGGCATTGTCGTCTTGGGCACATAAACGAGAAGCGCATATCTAGACTCCATAAGGATGGTTATCTAGACTCTTTTGATTTTGAATCATTAGAGACATGTGAGGCATGTTTATTAGGGAAGATGACCAAAACTCCTTTCACTGGACACAGTGAGAGAGCCAGTGATCTGCTAGGGCTCATACATACTGATGTATGTGGACCTTTTAGATCAAATGCTAGAGGAGGCTATCAATACTTCATTACCTTCACTGATGACCTCAGTAGGTATGGCTATGTATATCTTATGAAACACAAGTCATAAACTCTTGAAATGTTCAAGACTTTCATGAATGAAGTAGAGAAGCAACTTGGTAAGAGTATTAAAGCACTCCGTTCAGATCGAGGTGGCGAATACTTAAGCCAAGAGTTTGAGGACCTTCTGAGAGACCATGGTATTGTATCACAATGGACTCCACCTGGTACACCACAACATAATGGTGTGTCAGAAAGAAGGAATCGTACATTATTAGACATGGTACGATCAATGATGAGTTCAGCCGAACTTCCAATATCATTCTGGGGATATGCTCTAGAAACTGCAGCGTTTACACTTAACCGTGTACCTTCCAAATCGGTTCAAAAGACACCATATGAGATATGGAATGGGAATCATCCCAATTTGTCTATGTTTAAGATTTGGGGATGTGAAGCTTATGTTAGGAAACAATTTCCTAAAAAGCTTGGATCCAAATCGAAAAAATGCTATTTTGTTGGATACCCCAAGGAAACTCGGGGATACTACTTCTACACACCAACTGACAACAAAGTGTTTGTTGCTAGGACTGCTGTATTTCTTGAAAAGGAATTTATTTCCAAAGGAATTAGTGGGAGGAATGTAGAGTTCGAAGAAGTTCGAGACCAACAAGAAAGCAGAGAACCTGAGGAGGTACATAAGGAACATGAGGACTCACAAGTTGTTGTGGAATTTCAAGTTCCAAATGTAACACAGGAACCTCGTAGGTCTAGTAGGACACGAATTGATCCTGAGAGATTTGGATTTCTCGTGACTCAAGACAGTGACGAATTGGGCATAGCAGATGAGCCAACTTCCTATCTAGAAGCTACTAAGGGACCAGAATCTGAGAAATGGCTCGAAGCCATGAGATCTGAGATGGAATCCATGTACACCAACAAGGTATGGACCTTGGTGGATCCACCCGAAGGGGTAAGACCCATAGGGTGCAAGTGGGTCTTCAAGAAGAAGACTGACATGGATGGAAATGTTCAAACCTATAAAGGTAGATTGGTTGCGAAAGGATTCCGTCAAATTCAAGGTGTTGATTATGACGAGACCTTCTCACCAGTTGCCATGGTTAAATCCATCAGGATCATGCTTGCCATTGCAGCTTATCATGACTATGAGATTTGGAAGATGGATGTTAAAACAACATTCCTTAATGGGAATTTACTCGAGGATGTGTACATGACACAACCTGAGGGTTTTATCGATACAAAGGAAGTCGATAAAGTCTGTAAGCTACAAAGGTCAATCTATGGATTGAAGCAAGCATCTCGGAGCTGGAATCTACATTTTGATGAAGTAGTCAAAAAGTTTGGCTTTAGTCAAAATGAAGATGAACCTTGTGTTTACAAAAGGGTTAGTGGGAGCACAGTCGTATTTCTCATATTGTATGTGGATGACATACTATTGATGGGAAATGACATCCCTACTCTTCAGACAGTAAAAGGTTGGCTAGGGAAGACTTTCTCTATGAAGGATTTAGGCGAGGCATCCTATATACTTGGGATTAAGATCTATAGAGATAGATCTAGAAGGCTTCTAGGCCTAAGCCAGAGCACATACATTGACAAGGTGCTAAAGAGGTTTAGCATGGAGGGTTCTAAGAGAGGTAACTTGCCCATGTCCCATGGGGTTACAATCTCTAAAGCCCAGTGTCCTAGTTCATGTGATGAACGAGCACGTATGAGTAAGATTCCATACGCATCAGCAATTGGATCTATCATGTACGCAATGTTATGTACTCGTCCTGATGTGTCGTATGCTTTGAGCATGACGAGCCGATATCAGTCAGATCCAGGTGAATGTCACTGGACAACCGTAAAGAACATCCTAAAGTACTTGAGAAGAACTAAGGATCAATTCTTGGTATACGGTGGTGAGGAAGAGCTCGTGGTAAAGGGTTACACCGATGCTAGCTTCCAAACTGACAAAGATGACTACAGATCGCAACGGAGGTGTGAGCTGGAAGAGTTCCAAGCAAGAGACGGTTGCGGATTCTACAACAGAGGCTGAATATATTGCCGCATCTAATGTTGCAAAGGAAGCTGTGTGGATCAAGAAGTTCATTTCTGAACTTGGAGTGGTTCCAAGCGCTGGTGATGCAATTGAGTTGTTTTGCGACAACAATGGAGAAATTGCACAAGCTAAAGAACCAAGATCGCACCAACGTTCCAAACATATTCTACGGCGGTTCCATCTCATACGAGAGATCGTACAACGAGGAGATGTGAAGATTTGCAGAGTACCTACAGAAAGCAATGTGGCTGACCCGCTCACAAAAGCACTTTCACAGCAGAAACATGACGGACATGTTCGATCACTTGGATTGAGATTCATGAGTGATTGGGTATAAGTGTAAGTGGGAATCTGTTGGTATGTATGCCCATAGAGACTATCATTCGATGATTATAATGGGATACTATGTAAATGATTTGTAATACTACATTGATCATATCAATAAAGGCAAGTTTCCAATCTATATGTTTGTGTTTTATATTGTGAGATGACCATAAGACTTATAGATGTCTATAGAATAATATACTCAATGACATATGTCTTCGGGTTGATGACCTGAACAGTGAGATCATATGTATGCTAAGAGTATGTATTCTTGTTTTGTCCCTAATCGGTTGTTATTGTGGAAATATCCATAGACATCAATAACACATAAGATTAGAATGTATGTTGATTGATGGAAGAATCTCATTATCCATGATATGGAGATATCAAACCAAATACATAGATACTTGTTAGAGAACAGTGTATCGGATAGACCCACCTTGAGAGTGACACATGGATACCATGATTGTTAGTTAGAGTCACATCTCATAATGATGGTGGTGATTGTGGTTCTTAGACCTGAAGTCACTACACTTATCACATGTCGTTCGGTGTACTTTGACATCATCCACCGTGGTCCTGAATAAGGATTGCTATAAAGATGGTGCTTGGGTGCACTGTGACACATGGGGATGACTGTGAGTGATGTAGATGGAATTTGTCCTTCCTACGGGAGTTTGATATTCCGGCCACTTGATAAGAAAGACTAAGAAATGCATGGCCATGCTGATGTGAATCAATATGTGATATTGAGCATACATATATCTCAGACAGTCTGCTCTAGTTCAAGAAACATGGATTGAACGTTGAAAAGGATAATAATTCCATGACTTGAGTTCAATCCGGATATCAACGACAAAGGAACTATACAATCACTATAACACCCGTCATGAATGATAGGTCAAGTTGTTCTCCAACTTCTCCAATTACTTGGGTAGCAATGAAGTCTTGCTAGATACCAATCATTGCTTGTGAAATCATAATATGATTATGGATATCACTGCCAACGTAATTTGGAGCCTACCGGGTCACACGCATAGGATGTATTGGAATAGGAGTATAATTGTGGATTTGATTGGAATTTCTCCGAATCACATTGATTACTGAAATGTTTATATAATGGATTAGAATAATATTGGAGTGACTGGCTCTAAGTGCAAGTGGGAGTCTGTTGGTATATGTATGCCCGTAGAGCCATCCCAAGCGATTTCATGGAGTCGGATATTAATTAATCAATTAATGTGATTATTTGGTTAATTAATGAATTCCAGAATATTCTAATTAATCCACGAGCGTTTTAATTAACGCAACATTTCTGTTTACCGATGGGTTCAGGAAACCCTATTTCCCTTCGTATCCTATTTAAAGGAGGATTGACGGCCGATATCTATATAAGATAGATATAGGTTTTTCAGTTTACGCTCACGTACGTAAACCTAGCCGTCGCCGTCCTTAGGAGAGAAAGGAGAGCAACGCGCCGCTAGCACGCCGCCGCAGAGACACGCTCCTTCCCGCCGGCTTGAGAAGCGCGACGTGGAGTTCCGTCCATCCGCGTGGATGAAGTAGAGACGCAGACGCCTTGACGCCTGCGTTCGGAGGACGTCAACGACCACCTGTACGTGCTGCGAGCAACGTACGTCACCACCGCAAAGGAGCATCGCCGGATCAACCTGCGACAGCGAATGGGAGAGAAGATCCGTCTGTGTTTGACAAGCAGCATTGCACCGTCGTGCAGCGGGACATCGCCGGACTTGCTCCGCGATAAGGTATATCCCGCAAACCTGTTTCCGAATACGTTGTTATCGACGAGATCCTGTTTTGGATACGTGGATTTTATCACTTCCGCCGCGCATGTTTTCTCCACAAAACCCAACACTAACGACTAAAACTTCATATCTTTTGCACTAACCATGTTGGAGATATTGTTGGTTGAAATTTTATCTAGTCATTGATTTATTGATTTAGACCTTAAGATGCTTTTATATGTCATGCGGGGGTTAGATGGAGGGTTAAGTAGAGAATCGGTCATCACCTAGCCTCCAAAAATAGTGGAGTTGTTAGAGATAAGAGCCCGATGGCTGGGAAGCTAGAATCACAGTGATCTATCTTCATTTGACTGAGCCTGTCACTCCGCGGTAGAAGGATCTAGGTAGGGGAACTGAAGACGAGAAACATGGGGGTTGATTTCCTACCAGCGTTCCAGCCAAACGACAGCGGGCGCCCAGGCGAGTTCTGAGCCCCGCTGGTCCCTGGTCCTCACCATTGTGTGTGGCGGTGTCATCCCAGCATAAACAAGAGGCGGCGAGCATGCCCAGTGGTTGCTAGCTGGAGTCATAGCCGTGGCGGCGGTTCTAAAACAGAGAAGAACAGGCCCCTCCGCAGAATCGGACCCGTGAGAACGGAGTCCCGTTGGGAACACACAGATCACGGATGAGCAGTGATGATTACCATCCACACCTGCTCTCAAGGTTTGGTGGCATTGTCAGATTCCTGACAGGAATGAAGCTCGAAGCTGCAGAGGAGGAGTCGCAACTCTCTAAGTCACTGAATCGGAACCAACAAAGCTCACGGCGGTGGCCCTAAGCTTTAGACACAGAGGAAGGCCAAAGGAGAGCAAAGCTCCTTCTCCCCTTTTCCATGCTCCATGCGGCGACAGAGGAAGTAACCAGTCAGTGGGTCAAGATCCTGACGTCTCCTTGGACCCGAGGCACGATTGAACACCAGGCCAGGTTTCACGGCGGAGGCATGCTCGTAGAGAACCAGGGTTCTCTTACAGCAGGTGGCGGTCAATGGAATGCGGGAGAGAGGAGGCATTGCGATCCTTCCTGGATCTAACTTGACTGATCGCTGATGTTCATGCCCTCACGGTGACGCCCTTTCAACCAAGTGGGAAGACGAGATCTATCAGCCATGGGAATTCTTGCAGAGGTGAGAACTAGAGAGAGGGCGACGAAGGCCAGGGCACAGCAGGGAACTCCCACACAGCCCGCTCCGTGAAACCAAGCCGGGGCGATACTTTTGATCACCGCTGCTAACCTACCTAACCACGATGGCGCCCAGTGCGGGGAGGATTCTCTAACCTCCTGATCTTCCATGTAGAAGATGTTGCTTACAGAGGTGTCGGCATCACTGCAGGAGGAGGAATCGCAGAAGACGAGAACGAGGGAGAGTCTGAGTTTGTCTAGGATAAGGGACCCTAGACCAGCCGGTTCACTCGGCTCAGGAGGTGCCATGGTATAAACCGCGTGCAAACTAGGCCCATCCAAAGAGATGAGGTGGCAATCTCTCAGCCACAGGATCAGTAGCCCTGCACATAGGATCGATGGTGCCAGTAATACCCAACAAGGTAATTCCTTTAATATACTCAGAAATATACCATATCTTAGAAATACGATTAAAAATAACTCCTGTGTCCAAATAATTACCCAAAAATATCCCTGGACTCAGAATAATGTCCTCTACATTACTGGACCCTTAGATTAGACCTTTGATGAACATATAATGAGTATATTTAAGGTAGATGATAATGCTTCTTTTTGAGATCATGTTGTTGGTATAATTAGCATATCATGGAAATTAAATCTGATAAAAATATTACTGAACCTTAGTATAATGTGGAAACCAAATATGAACTCAGATTTGACTATTATGTCAAAATGATAGGCCATTTCTCATTAAAGCCCAATTACATGTTTTAACCTCATATTAGTTCTAGAAAATAGATAAAGCACCAGAAAATTATGAAATCTGAACCAGAACCTTAGAATGACATCTGGATCACTATAAAAATACCAGAGACACATTTTAGATCAGTAACACCTAGATTTGGCCAAACCCTAACTTGGACCTAAAATTACCAAGAATATGATGTACATATATTAATGATGATTAATTGTTATTAATCAGGTGATGACCAGAGATGTAGATGATCCAGAATAAAAATAGGAATCTCTGAACTCAGGTACGTGGGTTTTTATTTAAGTATATGACTATGGTTTTATTTCTTGCAATCATGATATGTATGTATGCTCTCTTCTATTTGCAAATATTGGATGTAGTAGCACTATATAGTACTCGATGTTTTATCACTTGTAAACATAAATGATAAGTAGATGCTTTGTAGTTATTTAAGGTGCTCATTATCCCCCTTACAAGGGAATGGATTAATGTTGGGTAGTACACCTCCCCAGAGCACACGGTGTACGGGGAGTTTCCCTAGAGTACTTGGTACACGGGGATGGGCCCAATATTTATGTTTTGGTACTAGTCCACCTTGATAATGCAATTCATCTAGGAAAATGACTTAAATTGGCGTATTTCGCTTAATAAGGAAGTGTTTTCTATGATTTTATTTCCTTTTGCAAATCTTTTTCAAAATTATGAAAGCCATAAATATATGTATCTTTCTACCCATGTACACAACACCTTGTGTGTTGATTTGTTGTTTCACGTATGTTTTAGGTTCAAAGATAGCATGGGAGAAAAGTACATGATGTGAGCAAGTTGTACAGGTTGTACCTATTGTGTAGATCCTAGTTTAGCATACATGTTCTTAGACTTGTAAATCATATTTCAATATGTAATTGTAATTCATGTTGTAATAAGTCCATTTTGTATAATTATACATGTTGAATGTTGAGTATGTTATGGTTGTATGTTCATGTATGCGTATTATGCTTCCACATCGCTTTCTGATATGATTGGATGATGTTTTCGGATTCTAACATCTCATTCCCAATAGGGTTTGGAGAAGTCAAAATCTGGGGACGTCACAGTTGGTATCAGAGCATGAACAATAGCTACGCCTGACAATTGCTCGCCATGAAACATTAAACATAATTTCACCTTTTCACTTTAAACCCTAGAAACTTAGTAAGTTGTTCTATAGGAATAAGGTTTGACTTAGCCTCTAAGTTAGAACCTAGATGTTCAAGAACTAGGATTAGACAAGTGTCTGAAACCCTTTCCATATAGAGCTCATATGTATTGGGTAGCTACACTAGTCTACATCTCGTTCTCACCATTTCACTAGGTGACATGGCACTAGACTATCTATTGTGTGTGGGACACTCGAGTTTGCTGGTTTGGTTTTGTTTCCCAATCGGCTCGCACCTCGATAGGTTTCTCTAACGTCTGCCTTCTCGGAGAGAAAAAAAAACTATATAATATTTTATTACATATATGTAAATATGAAAATGTGTCCCTCACACTGGAGAGTAGTTAGTGTTCATGTAACCTAAGTGAAAGGGAGTGACATCAGTCTAGAAGAGAGAATATATCTAGATTAGATGTCTAGAGCCTCATAAGGTTATGTGATAAATAGATAGACAAAAGAAAGATGAAGGAAATAAACATATAGAATCTTACCTATCTTTAATCCATGATGGTATAAGTTTCCTTATTAAGATTTGAGTTGTATATGAGCCGAATCCACTCTTACAGGATCTATGCTAAGTCGTGATGATGAAAGTACATTCCCCTTTTTCCTACTTAAGATAAGCTAAGTTAAGATAGAGATGAGTGTGCATGAGCCTCAAGCTCTTATACACGGAGGATGTCTAGTGGTAGGATGAGATATGTGGTGAACTCTAGAGAGAGTAAGACCCACAGGGAGAAGGTCATAGGACCTAGCCTCCAATATATGAGATACGTGTTAACAAAACAAAAATGTGTCCTACACTAGATTACTCTCGAGTGTTGAGTTGAGTCCTTATGCATGATTCAAATCTAGATGTGAGAATTTGGTAAAAGAAAAGGATGGGTAGATGACCCATATGATAAAGTCAATCCTTTGGCTGAGTTAGGTCCTAGTTGGAGTGACATATTTTGTGAATCTCATCATTAGTTGCAAGTGAGGTAATATATGAATTCTAGTTATGAGAGTATGATGCTTTGTGCAAAAGATACTCAAAATACATGTTCTCCCTTCTTCTTATCTTCCTTAATATATGATGACAGAAACCTCACTTGAGCTATATAGATGATTTATATATGAGGAGTCACTCGTATAAGCTTGACATATTCTATATTTCCCCCTATATCATACATGTAGCACCCAAGATTGAAATCCTTATAAGTTTGACAATAAAATATTCTCTTCCCCTTCATATGAAACATGAAAGATATGATGCTGAGATCATGGGATAAACTTAGTATATTCTCTTTTTTCCCTTCACATAATACATGAAAAAAAAGAACTCGTGAACTTGATATAAAGATATTTTTGGATCATAGGATATATGATCAAAAATATAGTTTGTAATTTTGATCCTCCTCAATGTATGCTTCTAAGTTGAGTATGAATATCACACCATAGGGTGAAACCTTAATGGTCAAACATGTTACGTAAGCCCTTCTTAAGTAGAACAATCCTAATATCAAGGATGAAGATAAATTTCCTCTTATACTGAAATCGTTGTAAGATGTTGAACATAAAACATATTAATGATGTTAGATTTGAACGATCTGAATATCATGGCCTATAAATGAATTCCTCTTGAACTTTAAAAGTATGAACAAAACATGTACCCTTAGGGGTGATGTAACCCTAAGATATCATAATGTCATGGCTAAGACATTAAGTGATGATTCCACATATATAAGGTGGGGTGGACACACCCAGGAATCTCTAGACCCTAAGTTGACAACTTAGAGTGAATGCAATTATGGTGGTCTTAGAACCTAAGCAATGATGATGTATATGAAGATGAGCTCCTAAATAGCCTTTTAAGAATGAGATTAGTTGAATTTCGAGGACGAAATTCTATATAAGATGGGGTGAATGTGATGACCCAGAATTTTAGGGTTTTGATACCCAATACGGTATTGGGGGTAAACCTAGAGTAAAATAGATATTAATGGACATGAGGTAGCATATAGTCAAATTGAATAATTTAGGCTTGTGTTGATAATTTTGTAGGATGTTTGATGTGTAGCTTAAGTCCAATATCTCTATATATGTACCACTTTGGGGTACTTATGACTTCATGTGTCAATGAGAGCATACATGAATCCATATGGTTGAACATTGATATGAGTATGCATCATGATCAATGTAATAGGATCAAACATGTTTCATCAAGGTTTGGTAACTAATTGATCTATATTTAAGGTTGATACACTTAATTATGAGATCACATGAACAAATGCCGGAATTTTGGTGTCAAACTTGGCTGAATGTCAGTTTGGATGATGAGGAACTAACGGCTAAAACTTCATATCTTTTGCACTAACCATGTTGGAGATATTTTTGGTTGAAATTTGATCTAGTCATTGATTTATTGATTTAGACCTTAAGATGCTTTTATATGTCATGCGGGGGTTAGATGGAGGGTTAAGTAGAGAATCGGTCATCACCTAGCCTCCGAAAATAGTGGAGTTGTTAGAGATAAGAGCCCGATGGCTGGGAAGCTAGAATCACAGTGATCTATCTTCATTTGACCGAGCCTGTCACTCCGCGGTAGAAGGATCTAGGTAGGGGAACTGAAGACGGAAAACATGGGGGTTGATCTCCTGCCAGCGTTCCAGCCAAACGACAGTGGGCACCCAGGCGAGTTCTGAGCCTCGTTGGTCCCTGGTCCTCACCACTGTGTGCGGCGGTGTCATCCCAGCATAAACAAGAGGTGGCGAGCATGCCCAGTGGTCTCTAGCTGGAGTCATAGCCGTGGCGGCGGTTCTAAAATAGAGAAGAACAGGCCCCTCCGCAGACTCAGACCCGCGAGAACGAAGTCCCGTTGGGGACACACAGATCGCGGATGAGCAGTGATGTTTACCATCCACGCCTGCTGTCAAGGTTTGGTGGCGTTGTCAAATTCCTGACAGGAATGAAGCTCAAAGCTGCAGAGGAGGAGTCGCAACTCTCTAAGTCGCTGAATCAGAACCAACAAAGCTCACGGCGGTGGCCCTAAGCTTTAGACACAGAGGAAGGCCAAAAGAGAGCAAAGCTCCTTCTCCCCTTTCCATGCTCCCTGCGGCGACAAAGGAAGTAACCAGTCAGCGGGTCAAGATCCTGACGTCTCCTTGGACCCGAGGCATGACTGAACACCAGGCCAGGTTTCACGGAGGAGGCATGCTCGTAGAGAACCAGGGCTCTCGCGCAGCAGGTGGCGGTCAATGGAATGCGGGAGAGAGGAGGCATTGCGATCCTTCCTGGATCTAACTTGACTGATCGCTGATGTTCATGCCCTCATGGTGACGCCCTTTCAACCAAGTGGGAAGACGAGATCTATCAACCATGGGAATTCTTGTAGATGTGAGAGCTAGAGAGAGGGTGATGAAGGCCAGGGCACGGCAGTGAACTCCCACACAGCCCGCTCCGTGAAACCAAGCCGGGGCGATACTTTTGATCACCACTGCTAACCTACCTAACCACGATGGCACCCAGTGCAGGGAGGATTCTCTGACCTCCCGATCTTCCATGTAGAAGATGTTGCTTACAGAGGCATCAGCATCACTGCAGGAGGAGGAATCGCAGAAGATGAGAACGAGGGAGAGTCCGAGTTTGTCTAGGATAAGGGACCCTAGACCAGCCGGTTCACTCGGCTCAGGAAGTGCCATGGTTTAAACCGCGTGCAAACTAGGCCCATCCAAAGAGATGAGGTGGCAATCTCTCAGCCACAGGATCAGTAGCCCTGCACATAGGATCGATGGTGCCAGTAATACCCAACAAGGTAATTCCTTTAATATACTCAGAAATATACCATATCTTAGAAATACGATTAAAAATAACTCTTGTGTCCAAATAATTACCCAAAAATATCCCTGGACTCAGAATAATTTCCTCTACATTACTGGACCCTTAGATTAGACCTTTGATGAACATATAATGAGTATATTTAAGGTATATGATAATGCTTCTTTTTGAGATCATGTTGTTGGTATAATTAGCATATCATGGAAATTAAATCTGATAAAAATATTACTGAACCTTAGTATAATGTGGAAACCAAATATGAACTCATATTTGACTATTATTTCAAAATGATAGGCCATTTCTCATTAAAGCCCAATTACATGTTTTAACCTCATATTAATTCTAGAAAATAGATAAAGCACCAGAAAATTATTAAATCTGAACCAGACCCTTAGAATGACATCTGGATCACTATAAAAATACCAGAGACACATTTTAGATCAGTAACACCTAGATTTGGCCAAACCCTAACTTGGACCTAAAATTACCAAGAATATGATGTACATATATTAATGATGATTAATTGTTATTAATCAGGTGATGACCAGAGATGTAGATGATCCAGAATAAAAATAAGAATCTCTGAACTCAGGTACGTGGGTTTTTATTTAAGTATATGATTATGGTTTTCTTGCTTGCAATCATGATATGTATGTATGCTCTCTTCTATTTGCAAATATTGGATGTAGTAGCACTATATAGTACTCGATGTTTTATCACTTGTAAACATAGATGATAAGTAGATGCTTTGTAGTTATTTAAGGTGCTCATTATCCCCCTTACGAGGGAATGGATTAATGTTGGCTAGTACACCTCCCTAGAGCACACGGTGTACGGGGAGTTTCCCTAGAGTACTTGGTACACGGGGATGGGCCCAATATTTATGTTTTGGTACTAGTCCACCTTGATAATGCAATTCATCTAGGAAAATGACTTGAATTGGCGTATTTCGCTTAATAAGGAAGTGTTTTCTATGATTTTATTTCCTTTTGCAAATCTTTTTCAAAATTATGAAAGCCATAAATATATGTATCTTTCTACCCATGTACACAACACCTTGTGTGTTGATTTGTTGTTTCACGTATGTTTTAGGTTCAGAGATAGCATGGGAGAAAAGTACAGGATGTGAGCAAGTTGTACAGGTTGTACCTATTGTGTAGATCCTAGTTTGGCATACATGTTCTTAGACTTGTAAATCATCTTTCAATATGTAATTGTAATTCATGTTGTAATAAGTCCATTTTGTATAATTATACGTGTTGAATGTTGAGTATGTTATGGTTGTATGTTCATGTATGCGTATTATGCTTCCGCATCGCTTTCTGATATGATTGGATGATGTTTTCGGATTCTGACATCTCATTCCCAATAGGGTTTGGAGAAGTCAAAATCTGGGGACGTCACACATTTCTATAAAACTAGTTATTTCATCAAGTTCTTTCTTTCCAATAAAATGAATCCTATGCAATAAGGGTCCTACCTATAGGTCACATGAGGCCTTAGCCTCACCTAGATATTTGTAAAATCAGACTATTGATTTAGAAAACACCTCTTTGACCCAAACTTACACTCAGACTCAATCAACACAAACATAGACTGCAAACCGGCTTTCTAGTATTGTACAGAAAAGCTTTCCGTATGTTGCCAAAAATTGAAAAGTTTTGATACGGGAGAGAGGAAGAGAAAATATTCAAATACTGGTGTTTTATGATAAAAAAATATTAAACAACACTACAAATTGAAATTAAAACTGTATTAATATAAGTGTCAAACAACGTTGGATATATATAATTTTGTACATCATTTCCTTATATAACTTGTATGCATAATTTTAAACAACACATATATATTATATATTTATATATCCTATAGTGACTATTTTTAAATAAAATAATGCTTATAATAAGTACTACAAATATAATAAGTATTTTTTGAATAAATACTTCTAATTAATAAGTACTACAATGTCTACTTCTTTTATAATGATGAGCACCTCCTACAGAAGGCCACCACTGTACCTGACCCACCAAGAGGAAACCTCGAGACCAGCCGTGTCATGGAGGAAATGCCACATCATTCCCAATCAAATACCGACCACTGTTATACCACAGTGAGCACCCAGGGTCAAACTGAAGACCTTTCATTATCGAACGACACCTATGGGTAACTCACCATCTGCTACAATATTTGCTTTATACTTGAACAATGCCCAAAATGTATGTATGGTTTATGTTTACATTCTCTCTCCATCCACTACCTCTCTCTCTGTTTATATTTAGTACACCCTCTTTTTCCATCCTGTATCTCCTTATTATTTATTACACCTTCGCTCTCCATCACTCTCCTTCTTTATATTTATTACGCCTTCACTCTCCATCCACTATCTCCTTCTTTCAATTAATTACGGGTCCTCTCTACATCCACTATCACCCTCTTTTTTCATTCCATACTCTCTCCATCTAATTCATACGTATTAATTTATCTCTCTCTAGCCACAATTTAATTCTAAGCACCTTAAAAATTGGGATACACTGTTCTGATAGTGTTGTATGCATAATATCGAGATAGGGGTGTAGATTTTGGTGGAGGTGGTGTTGAATAAATAGTTTTCCTAATATTACGGGTGGATTATGTACTTATCCCATTTCTTCTGACCCCAAATGATCCCTGAATCCAATGGTCTGATATTGTATCTCCTCATCTTAGATATTATGTCTCTTCATGTATTTCAACCCATGCATGAAACTCCCCAATGGGATGTTCATTGCATGAGCTACAAAATATAGAGACAACTAGTGTGAACAAAAAAATAGAAATACCACTACGCTTGTCTGTTGGCTCAATAGAAAAGTATCATTTGTTTATTAGTCACAAGTCGGGGTTCAACACCTGGATGGTTCATTAGAAAAGAGGGCTTGTTGTAGAAACAGTTAAAAGTCTTACAACTCAGTCAGTGATAGGTCTGATACGCCTCTCCACCCCCAAAACATTTATAAGGTTTCATTTTAAATAAAAATACAACCAGTGTGAACAAATAGATGTAGAAATCAACACTTATCAGTTGGTTCAACTAATAAATTTAATCAATTTTTTAACCAAAAGTTGTAAGTTGGATATCATTTCTGAGCACCTGGTGGGAAGGTTATAGTAAGAACTAAATTTTCTCTTATGTGCTCGTGATAAAACTAGATCTATCCTCCTCTTAGAAAATAATAATTGTCAAAAATATATAAAAATCACAATGATGAATCATAAAAGTAGGTAATTGTATCACAAATAAAAAGTTAAAAACAAATCAATCTAGAGAGAGGGGGAGTTGGAATGAAGAGAGAGGACAAAAATATGATTGATTGTTGTTGTTTATATTGTTGTAACATCATGATCGTCTGAACCTAGATAAGGGAAGTTGGAATGAAGAGAGAGGACAAAAATATGATTGCTTGTTGTTGTTTATATTGTTGTAACATCATGATCGTCAGAACCTAGATAAATAAATAAAATGGTATTCATGAAACTTAAATAGGTTGAGCTTAAGAAATATGAGCCCAAATATAATAGTCTCATACAAATTTGAGCCCATTATTGTGTTTAGTAGTCCACGAGGGAAAATATTTAATTTTACCATATTGTGATTATTTTGGATCTAACTAAATTTTGAGTGGACAAGATTCTGAACAATTGTGATGATAATTTTATTTAAGAGCCAAAAGATACGAGAAAGCGGGGAGTTTGGTGTAATTTGACCAAGGATTTAATAGTGGTGCGAGGCTGTTGGTCTTGTACTTGATCTGGAAGAAAAAAAAGAAAGGATAAGCTAGTGACCTTTGCGATGAAAGCAAGGGGTGTGGAATAGAAAATTCTTGAATAATGGTGAGATAGGATGAGTGTGATAGTTATGTTCTCAACGGGACTCCTACATTCACTGGAACGTGATATTATCTATAGGGACGCTTACTCGTTATGATAAGAAACAAAATCGATGCTTTTGATTGTTTGAAACAGACTCTTCCTCCGTGAAAGACTGGGGGTAACGGCCTTGCATTGTTAACGGGGGTATCTGTTCCCAATATTTTCCCGCCACTTATTAAGAAATAGTCCCGCCAAGTGGAACTAAATATGCAAATCCTGTTTGCAATCTTTCCCTTTCTACCACAACTAAACACATACTCCCCTATCTCTAGGGCGCGCGAGACGGCCACTCTACGCAGACGGCTTCGGGTACGACGAGAGAAGACGCGGCTGGCGGAAGCCCATCACAGGGGACGACCGGCGGAAGGCCATCACAGGCGCGGCCGCGAAAACGCTCACAACCGCAGCCGGTGCTGCGGCGGAAACGCTCACAGGCTTTTCTAATTTTCGACCCATTCCAAGCTAAAATGGTGCACGGGTGTTTTTCCCTTTCATGGTCGTGTGTAAAGCATTTGCGAGAGAGAGGTCCAATCTCAAATCCCTAGCGCAAAAAGGAGTGGCTTCCAGACTCTTCCTGGCTGTGCGTTGGGTAGTTCCGTTGTTCAGGAATCTCTCACTTCAGTTGCTTCCCTCCTCCGCTATCCGTCTCAGGGTCGCACACACCCGCGTCTTACCAGAGCAGTCAGACGAGAGCAGGGGTATCTTCTCGGCAGACTCTCACATAGGCGTGTTGCGAGGTGACTTCGTCAGGCTGGCGTCGTTGTAGCAGTGCAGTATCCTCCTGGTAAAGGCTTGTCCAGAATCAAATTTGTTGTTGTCCTTGTCCTTCATTCTGTCGGGCCGCACTCGATCCCATCTCAGACCAGAGCAAGTATGTCTCTTACATTGTCCGTCTTAGAAAAACCCAACGTCTTGCTATATTGCCGCATGTGCTAAGTAAAATCCTTCATCGTGTTTTATTGTTTGCTTATGATCTTGCTTCGAGTTATAATGTAGGGTGCATGAGACCTAGATCTCGCCAAAACTTTGGAAAGATTACTATTGACTAGTTTTATATAAGCATGTATGCACGACTCTAAGGTTGGTGCTACATGGATAGTATTCTGATTTCATGATTTGCACAATGTAATCGAACTACGAGAATATTGCCCTCTGTTTCAGGATTTGTAAAATATTTTCATAGCTGCAAGATTACTATCCATGTTCATACTTGCACAATGTTTCCATACAGATTATGTCCAAATAATGTAGTATGCTTTAGGTAATTGAAAATGTATAGTTGACAGATACTAACAAAATAAGTAGAAGATTTTTTTACAGTTGCTTATGGGCTGGCCATATTCACATTTATAGTGAGACATTCCGTATAATATAAATCCATCTCGGTACTTATTTTTGTTAAAATCTTGATTTCGTAAGTAAAGTAGACAACTGCACATGCTATGCCCTTTATTAACACCAAGACTACATTGTTTTCAAACTTTAGACTATTGACTGCCTAATTTCTCCATTAAAGAAATTCTTGAGCACACCATCCTTAGTTGACGTCCATATTTTATACCCTCTTGATGTTGGAGGCAGCTTTTTGTCTCTAGTGACTAGTGGGAGTGTTGAGGAACATAGAAACAACTCAGTATGATGTTGAGCATGTGGCGAATCTTTTTCTCTATATTTGCTTTAGATTCTCACTAGAAAACAATAAGCACAAGGCCTTTACAACCCAAACTGGAACAATTCACCTAAACTTTGTTAAAAGAAAATTAATTCATCAATCCTGACTTACATCTGCGGTTCAAGAAACAATATTATATGTAGTGTTTTAACTATAATGCTATTCTCTTTTCGTTTAATAGTGTGGTATTAAGTAAGAATAGTTGTAAATGTTAAGAGGATGTCTATATTAGACTTTTTGTTCTTTTGAATGGTATATTAACATTATTCATTAATCTTACTAAATTCTACCTTGTCATATAATTATATATATTTTAGATGTATATCATTTACATCTTCAGGTGTGTCAGGCATATTGATTGTCTCGTCTAATAATGTAGGTGGAAGCCATTATTGTGTATTGTTGTTGTGTTGTTTTCATAACAAAAACATCTCAAGCCAACACAAGCATCTCTCAAGGAAGTCAATACACTATTTTGGGAACTTGGGTTGTACTTAATCATCAGAAAGAGAGGTATGAGTGTCTAGACATTATAGAATGAAATTTCAATGATATGCCCATGTTATATGCAATCTCTCTCTATCTTTTAATACGTGTTCCATTCTAATATGCTTTGTGTGTCTAATACACACTATCCTTTGTATTCATATACATCTTAGTTGTTAAAACATATTATGCAAAGAAATATCCTGTTAGAGTATCCTCATATTTGCTATCCTTGTTTTTGTACAGCGATGGTGTAACTAAGCTCTATTCAATATTGTAAATTCCCTAAATGAAATAAGTTATATGATTAAATTTGCAAGTTTAATTTTTTTTCGTTCAAGTTATTGTAAGAAAAAAAAATTGAAACGTAGAATTTTCATAATACTTCAATATAAAATTGTATACATTTGTGACAAAATAATTCTTAATATTATATATAATGTATGTGAAAAACCACTAGAGAGGGGGTGAATATGGTTTTATGATTATTTTAATATAATTTAACTCAAACAACCACAATTGAAATAATAAGAAGGAGACAAGGTGTTTAGAGTGGTTCCAACCTTAGCAAATACTAAGGCAGTCAATCCACTACCCGGTTGCTTACCCAACCAGGATTTTGAAAGTATTAAATTTTATTACCCCTCAAGAAATTTACATAAAATTACAATACTTTCTACACCCTTTGGACGGCCTTCACCTTGAAGTAGTTGCATCAACCTTGAAGCAGCTTTCTTGAAGTAACTTCAAACCCCCTTGAAGTAGCCTTCCTCTTGAAGTAGCTTCCTGTTGCAACAGCCTTCTAGAATTAGTCCAAAGATCTCCTTCTTCACCAAGAAGATCAAACCCTCTCCAATCCGCAGCCTCCAACCCTAAGAGTATCAAGGAGAGTACAAGCAATAAGAAAGAACAAGAAGGAAATGGAAATTATAATTACCACTTTGAAGCACAAGGCTTGATTTGCCTATATCAAGCATATTGATCTCCTAGCCAATGAGTATTGAAGTGTAGGTTTAGTGGATAAGAGATGCTAGCCTATAGGACACGAATTTGGAGCAAGGAAAAGAATAGTCAATGCTAGTGTTGCTCAATTGCTCAAAACAGATTACCAATTGCAAGTGTAAGCTCAAGTATTGCACAAGTGTGTGTTAGGGTGTCCTAAGGCTTGTCATGTTTATAGGAATGACCTACAAGTGCTTAAGGACATTCTAGACACTTTCTAGGGGGTTCTAAGTGCTTAACTAACCGTTAGGTACACATTAGTTTCTTTAGAAACGACTAGTTAATTAACTCTGAAAATTACAGACAGAACACATCTCGGTCGAAAAATTGTTGACCGAGAGTCCTTCTCGGTCGAGGACTTGTCGACCGAGGGACTGTCTGGAGCAACTGTATGCAACATTCATCTCCAACTGCCAACTACCTTGTCTGCTGTGTCTAACGGCTACTTGGTTCTTTCTCGGTCGAGGAGTTTGTCGACCGAGAGTGTCTCGGTCGAGAATATTGTCGACCGAGATTGACCCTGTTTCAATGTTTTAAACTGAATACTAAGTGTATGTATGAGTGTGCATTTGTGACACTATTGTAGGGGATGACCTATCTAAGTGTTGTGATTGGCTAGGAAAGATCTAACACTTGATTTACATGATGTCTAAGTATTTGTACATTATATATCTTGTACAAGTGTTTACATTTGATTACAATCATGAAATTAAAGCAAATTTATCATATAGATCTTCCAAGTATTTGTCATCCACCTTATTCCTGCAACACTCAAGTAGCACGTTAGATCGACAAGAATGAAATGTTTGTCATTATCAAAACAAAGGGATTTAAATGATGTCCATTTAGCCAACAATCTCCCCCTTTTTGAAGATGACAAACATTTCCAAAATATAAATCAACTAGTCTTTAAAATGAGTTGAGTTTCATACATGAGATTTACTTTGTGAATTTCTTCTCTTGTTTATGAAATGTGTGCTTATTATTCCCAAAGAAGTATGGAACATAAAATCCAATTCTTTAGGGAATATAGCAACTTTTAATGTAAAGCCAAGAGATTTATGAAACTCATTGATTGTGTTTTTCAAAGTTACCATTTTAAGATTTATTAAGATTTACATTTATTTCTCCCCCTTTGTCATTTCAAAAAGATATCCGTTAAAAAAATGGAAGAACTCCCCCTTAATTTGATATCCCCCATAAAATGATAGCCATCAAATCTTTCGAAAAAGATGTCCACTTGAAAGCCAAAAATAACACGATTAAAATGTTTTTAAGAGGCACAAATATCAAAGAAAATATCTTCTAAGGGAGTGATGAGTAGTTGCTTCCTCATTTTGTTAAATTGGTCTAGTGGAAGCAGTTTTGTGAAAATATCAGCCAATTGATCTTTCGTATCAACATGATGAAGGGAGACATGATTCTTAGATATATGATCCCGTAAAAAGTGATGACGAATTTCAATATGTTTAGCTCGACTGTGTAGAATGGGATTATGTGCTAAGTTTATAGCGCTTGTGTTGTCACAAAAGATAGGCGTGGATGAAAAAGTAAAGCCATAATCGTTTGACACTTGTTGCATATATAGCACTTGAGCACAACAAGATCCGGCTGCCATATATTCAGCTTCAGTTGTAGAGAGGTGACCGGCCTAAATCGCGCGTCCAAAATTGGAGGCGGATTTGAGGTAGTCGAGCTTTTACATTTATAACCCGAATCCTTCTAGGCCCCCTCAACTTTGTTTACGGGGTCGAAGTATATATACAGGGTCAAACACAGAGACAAGGGTGGTAGTGTTGAGAACCCAGAATCGACACGCTACACTCCGGCAGGTATAAAGAGATAATAAATTCCCCAAAAGGGAAACAGAAAGATGTCACAAACAAAACAAGAAGACTATCTCCAAATGGAGCTACTAGAGAGATTTAAGGTTTTTAGTCAATTAGCAGTTTTTAGGAGTTTTCATGCAACAGAAACAGAAAGATAATACTAGAGCTAAAACAAGGTGCAGAGGATAAGACTTCGGTAAAACAAGCAACACCAGGAACATCCTGTACCCCTCCTCTCAGAGCAGGTACCTCTAACCAAGCATCAACACCCCTCTCGAGGTTGCTGTACTTAAGTTAGAGTGGAATGTTACTGAAGCAACTCCATTCCAGGCACTCTCGTACTCCAGAATCAGACCAAACACTAGAGCCACAACACATCTCTCAAAGTTGTTGCGACGAGAAAACACGATTTGGTAGCTAAGCGAAATGCGATCCAAACATGCAAGCTAGGGTTCAGATATTAAACACAGCAGACATCCAACAATTGCACCAAGCATAGAGCAGCAAGTAATTGAGCTTTTCTATTTCTATAAACATATAAAGGTTTGATTACAATGCAGGAATTAAAGAATTAAATAACAGAAGTAAGGATAGGTATCACCTTCTTGATGTCGAAGGACGATAGACTACAGTGGACCCTCCAGCCCAATACCGGTCAGGAGCCTAGCCCGATACAGTAGTGTCGGGCGGCACACCCTCTCGGGCGGCACGCTGTGACGGCCGATTGTATCGCTCAAGGACCCTGGCCGATACGCTCATGGCGGGCGGTACACCGTCTCGGGTGGCACGCTATGACGGGCGAAGCGTATCGGGTTCGATATCGTGTCGGGCTAGAGTGACCATCTATCGGTCGCTTAAGGCGGAGATCCATCTCGGCCGATATCGGCTTGCAGTGCCGCCCGGGACGCCCCTAAGTGAACCGTTCACCTCCCTCTCGGGATGGAAAAAAGCTCACCTAGGCTCACCCGACACAGCACTGAAGCACGATATACTCGCTCTCTGCAGTTCTCCTCAGGTACCTTGCACAGGGTTCTGACCTTATGACCTGTCCAAACTGTCCGACCTTCCCTTCAGCTTCCTGTAGCTGCTATTTATAGGCAGCGGTTGGGGAAGTTATGGTGCTCGCAGCGCCACGTGTCCTCCGTATTCGTGAGTTTGATGGACGGCCGATACACATATCGCCCGACGCAGGGGTGTCGGTTGTCGGTCACGTGACGGGCAGCGCACCTGCCGGTGGGTGGTTGTATCGCTCGACAAGCTTTGGTTGTCGTGGCGAGCTCGACTACCTGTCGGGTAAGGGGTGTGTCGTCCGTCAGCTTCTTCCTGTGCGGAATCCCCTAGTCGCGCGTCGTTGCGTCGCGCTACCTTGTCGGGTAGTGCTTGTATCGGGCCCTTGGGAAGGCCGATGCAGGTTGGACTTATTGCTTGTGGGTCGGGACGACCTTATTAGGTCAAAATGGAAGGAAAATTTTGCAAAAGATGGAAGTATTGGATTAAGAGCGTTGCTTGACCAATTATTGCGAAAGTACTAATAAAAGAGAGGAAAATAGCAGAAAAGGGCAGTTTTGATAACAGAATAAAGGGCAAAAACATCACAAAAATTGGTGTTATCAACTCCCCCAAACTTAGCATTTTGATTGTCCTCAATCAATATTTAAACTTTATTTTATGATGCTTCTTCTTGCTTGGTATAGATTTCAGGCCAAGAGGTAAAACAAGTATAGTAATGCCTTTAGAGATAATGTTGTCTCACTGCAAACAAAAGACCATGTGTTTCCTTGCTTTATTATTTCAGTAAAACATTTCTCTACAGCTTCGGCGAGACTTTGTTGTATGATTCTGAAGTTAGCTTGCGCATCAAACAGCTTTATTTTAGGGACATAAAGTTTTGTATAAGGTAGGCTAAGGCTTTTTGGGATTTTGACTGTTTCCCATCAGTCCATCCATGTAAGGGTCCGTTAGCGGGCAAGTGGTCCCTGCAGTCCAAGCCAGTTGGCTTTAGAGCAGTGATTTCACATCCTACGTACCACTGCCCCGGATCTACCTTGCTTAAAGATGGGTACTTTTAGAAAACAGGTGTGTATATATATATATATTTCTTTTCTTTTATTGGGCACAACTCTCATGCTTTTATTCATACTCATAAGGCTTCTCTCTCTTTTTTGGATTTTCGTCGGGTGAGGGGAAAACAAAGAGATTTCTGCTGTTTGGGCAGCTTTTTCCTTCTCCATACTCTTCTCTTGGCTGTTTGCGAGATTATTATATTTTTCAAAATTTTTGGCATGGCAAAACATAATCTTTTATTCGTTTGAAGCAACATTATCGAAAAGATATAACAGAACTTGTATCTCGTTAAGCACATAGAAAACAAACTTTGCAAGAAGTCGCAACAGGTTTTCACTATTATAGCAACTTTGTACATATGTATGGAGATGATATATAAACAAAAAGAATTTTTGAAACTTTGGTATGAACATATATATGTACACAAAGAACAAAAGAATAATGAATTTAAGACAAAAGCATAAAGAAATTGAGTTAGAATTTTCAAAATTTTGTACCTCCCTCACTGGTACATGGTACCCCCCCAAACTTACTCCACACTCTGTCCCAGAGTTGTGAAGTAGATAAGGTGAGGTAATGTTTATTCCAGTGAGGTTGCGCCTGTGTCAGACAGAAGCTCCCACACATATTCCCCCCTTTTGTTGTGATAGAAGGTGTGGTGGAGTTGGTCAGGCGTTTCTTTGTTCGCCATCCAATCCAGGACGTAGATGCTGCAGTCGTTGGATAGGAAAAGTTGATGCGGACTGCGGTGGAAGAACTGGAGTTCGTGCCACTTGCCTCCTTGCATGTCCAGGAATGGTTGGATCATCCTTGCCACCTCGTCGTAGTATTTTTGGACCAGGCGTTCGACGAATGTTAAAGGTTCTGATGTACACGACACTGGATGGTTCTTGTTGCTGTCCGAGCTGTTGTAGAAAATTCCTGCTCATTGTCGGGTGTACACAGTTAGGAGCGTCCAATGATTGCAATGTAGAACTGGAAAAAAGATAGTGTCTGGGACCCCGCCTCTCAATTCTGCCAGAAAATTTTGCTTCGCTCCTATTTCGTCGGCGAGGCAGACGTCGTTGAATAGCATGGGCTGGGCTATGTATGCATGTTCTAGCTTTGGCTGTATATACTGGATGTAAGCGGCTGCAACTGCTACAACCAAGCACCCTCCTTCCTTCACCATGTCCCTTAGATCGTCGATCGGGACTACGACATCGCCTGCCTGAAAGGCGACAACCGATGGGGTAGAATCAGCTAACTTCAGCTGGATTATATTGACCTGCTCCTGTGTGAGAGTTGCACACGAAAAGCGGTTGAAATTTGTGATCAACCCTTTTGAAGCTTCAGGCAAAGTAGTGTCCTCCGTCCCGTGCAATTTCTTCAGTACCGCCAACTGCTTGCCTGCCCCATGTGTGACAGTCGCCACTTCCTCTTCTTTTTCTGAGAAGCTGCTGGACTGAGAAGAGTTTTCTTCCAGGTCACTGTCCAACAGCTGCTCCGGTACCCTTGCATCCCAGAAATAGCGCTTGTCCTTGATTAGCAACATGGCGTAAATGCTCCTGCGTTGATAGAAGGACGTGCCTTTGAGGACTCCCAAGTTTCCAAATGTGTTGAGCGCCTCAATGGCACCCAGAATGACGATAGCTCTGTTTCCACTCCCCTCTTCTGCCTGAACGGGGAGGTCTCAGAGAGTAAAGAAGTTCTAAGGACCTTGGTGACGTTGGCTTCCTTGCTTTATAGCTCATAGCAGACGCAGTGGCAGGAGTCTCAGCTTCCTGTCCTCCGGGCGACAAAAAACACCCCGAGAGCGTGGCACCTCGTTGCGGTTGCAGCTCAGCAGCTGGAGGTCGTGGTTCCTGAGGTCTGCCACACAGAGGAACCACACGTTGCAGTGTTTATACGGGGACAACATGAGGTTTGGTCGCTGCTCTTCAATGTGTTGCAGCATGTCGGCCACCGCACGGGAGCCTGGATCTCCCTTCATCAGACTTCTCGCCAAGGTCGGGGTGGCATTGTATATCATTCTCCGACCTGTCCTGCTGTCGGTGTGTTCTATTATCGCTCCTTCAAGGACCCTGAACAGTCTTTTGCCGACGAAGGCCGGCGTGTGGAACATGTTTCGAAGAACTCCCCATCGCACGGATAGGTAGCCGTCGGTCCAGACGACGTCATCTTCATTTTCCTGCGATCTCAAGACCTTATTCAACAAGTTCTGGTCTCTAATCGTCAGGTGTTTGATGGCTCTTCTATCGAAGTCGGCCATCTCGAAAGAGGATATCTCGGATGGCTCATGGAACTTATCACGAAACTTGTCCGCCATCGAGTGTTTGCTTCGGGGAAGATGTCTCTTATTGACTGTGTAGACATCCCCCTTCTCTCCCTCAGACTCATCAGAAGAGTCTCCCCCGATGTTGATATCTGTGCTATCATCTTCAGCTTCATCTAGGGGATTGAGATGTTTGCATCTCCCAAGCTTAAAGGGCTCTCCTGTCCGGCTGGAGCTCCTTTGGCTGACCTATGTTGCGTCCCCTCCTCGGGTGTTGAGGATCGCCCACTGGAGGATGAGGAGAACGTTGTTCCTGAAGGGGAAGCTGATGAAGAAGGAAGAGAGCCACGGCTGGGTGCTGACGGCGACCTTCTCGGCTGCCTTTGGCGCGGATGGTCGTCATTTCTGTCCAGCCTCTCCTCGATCTTGTCGAGTCGTTAGAGAACTTACTGCATTGTTGCATTCAGGGCCTCTAGTCTGCCGGGAAGGCTCACTAGAGTCAGCAGCTTTCTTTCTTGGCTATCCAGCCTGTTTTGGAAAGACACAAATTTGCGGGTTAGGGAAATACAAATGTCAGAGTTGATATTCGTTACCTCCTGCAAATTATCGAACTCGTGCCCGAGCATCTTTCCGAGTGACGGGGAAGCTCCGGTGGGTCTTCCTTCCATCCTTGCGACATCTTGCTCGCGCGATGGTCTACCAGGCGAGGTAGAATCTATCAGAATGGTTCGCGATCCCGATGCCGCCAGGCGAGGCGTCGGCACTTTGGCAATTGCCACCGCCTTGCCTTCCCATCTAGGTGGGGATGGTCGTGGTGAGGGCGGACTCTGCTCCACCTCTACACTGTCGGCGATCTCCTCAACTGCTGCAGGTGGGGACTTCAGCGCCGATGTCGGTGTTCTTCCGAGCTCCTTCACGATCTCGTTGAACACCCCATTGTTGTCGCCCTACTGAAATTCCTCTTCTTCCTCCGCAGGTCTTGAAGCAGTGACGGGGGCTGCGACCATCTCTCCCGCGGCAGCTCCCGTAGTCTCTGTCTTGGTGACCTCAACGATCACCGGTTCTTTCTCAGCTACCACCGTCCTTGTTGTGGTGGTGGCTGATGTAGATGGAGTGGCGACAACTCTATCAGCAGTTGACGTCGGTAGCTCTGGAGCTGCCCTCTCCTGGGCCCTGGTGGTGGTGGTGTAAGCTGCGTCATTTGCTACAACTTCAATTTCGGCGGCGGTGAAGACCAGCTTTTCTACGTCATAGTCGGCGTAGCGAGGGAGCGGAAGGAGTATGTCCGTCCTTGAAAACTTGTAGAAATAGTCTCTCCCCTCCTTCCTAATGATGTTGGTCCTCATCAGGTACTTGGTGTCGATCACCTCATCGCCTTACGTCCTTGAAAGGCTGCGCGACTCTTTTGGGTACCCGAGTCCCACTGCGATTAAGTTGACGATGCCGCTCATGCAGTACTCTTTGGTGGCTTCTTTCATCGGATGCAGCCTGTTCAGCAAGAACCACCCGAGGTTGATCACTCGGCCCTCCATTATGTGCCACATTATGTGGAGTTCTTCTGTATAGATATTACTAGACTCATTCTTGCTGAACAGCAAACATGCCACCAGTTTGTGCACTATCCTCCAAAAGCAGGAGTGTACTGCCACCACCTTTCTTCCCGGCTTGAATGAAGACTCGCTGGTAAGCTTGCTTCAGAGTTCCACGAGATTGAACCCATCTTTCTCGGTGATCCTCTCACCGTTGTCCATGAGATTCCTCTCCTCCTCGTTGGAAGAGAAGATCTTATTCAACAGCTTCTCGAAGATGGAGTGCTCCGAGTTGTAAAGTCGGGCCTGGAGTCTGTCCGGACCACCAAACTCTTCTCTCTCCGCCGTAGAATTCTTCACCCGATGGAGGGAAGACATAAACTCCATTGTCAGTTTGGTGTAAGAAAAGACCGGCCGAAGCTGATCTTCTTCAACCCTGGCGCAGCGAGGACGCCCTTCAGCCTCCTCACGATTCCTAGTTCAGCAAACGAGGCCTAATGGCAGAACCTGCTTGGTCGGTAGACCTTGGTCACTAGTTCAGCATATCGACGAGCGTGCTCGTCGTCCCTTGGCTCGAAACTTTCTGACAAGAATTCCGGGAGTTCCGCTGCTGCTAGAGGTGTTGGTGTCAGAGTTGGAGCCGCCACTTCTCCAACCCTAGCCCTCTTCTCTACTGTCGACACCCCGACTGGTCCTGGGTTTGGGCACTTAGGCCTGGCAGTCTGCCCTTCAACAACAGTCTCTGGGTAGATTCTCCTGCCTTGTGCGTCAACATGGACAACAGTTGTCTTGATGCGGGCCATTTCTGTAAGATAATAAGAAAATACCTCGATTAATCGTGTTGATGCCTTGGAAAAGTAAAGAATAAAAGTGCGACCAGGTATTTCTGTACAAGGACTGTCCCGCACCCCGTATCGGGTGACACACGGGTTTCAGAGGTGAAGTCATGTGCCCGATACTAGAGGTGGTATCGCACGTTACGTTAGAAGATCAAAATGCGCGATATGAACAGGGTGATAAGGCGAAAAACATGCGTTAGGTCGGTCGCTTGATACGGGCGTTTCGGGCGATACGATGGCTATAGGATAAGATGTCTGATAAGGTCTTCTTAAAAGGAAAGCAGCATGTCGCCCGACAACAAAAATAGGCGAGGTGGTGCAGAGATGGGCGAGACGGATATCGCTCGATATGGTGTATCGGGCAATCATGAATAAAAAGTACGTTGCGCGACATCCATATCGGGCGATACAAGGCGTGCTCAGCAAAGGAACCGTAAGACCGACAAGCTACTTGTTTAAAGAAAGGAACGTGTTGGGCGACACGTCTGCCGGGCGATAGGGTCTGTCGGGCTTTACCTTCCCGTGAACTGAACTTCCGTACGACACGAGAGCAAGACAGTCTTGCGTGACACGGGAGCAAAAGCACAAGGTCTTAGCACGATACGGGAACGTGAAAACAGTAAGGCAAGGAGCCTGACACGGTAAAAAGTCGCCCCTTTGTATACCAAACTCAACCAGGGTGAAACAAGTAAAACCGGGGCGCGCGTCGGCTGTTAGGGCAACACGTAAGTCGGGCAAGTCCATCCGTCGGCGTGACCCTTGCAATCCCCGAAATTCCACTGCCCGATATGGGCGCATTCATAGCACCGGTTGGGTTGCTTCCCGATATCTCATGAAAACAAAGCGGTTTAAACTGCGGCTGATGAGTAAAACATCATTGACCGAAGACTAAGACCCCGACCTTAGACGGTATTACCCATCACGGTTAATAAAACTAAGGCGGTGACTCCTAAAACATAAGAGTCAACACATGTGGCGCATGTGTTGACTCGGGCCTTATTACAGTCCATAATGTTTGTAATGTTCATTTTGCTGGAAAGTAAAAGCACCCTATACTAGGAATTTAAAAACAGCTCGGGTTGCCTCCCGAGAAGCGCTGAGTTTTCCGTCCTCAGCTGGACGCCTTTGGCTGCTTCTTCATCCTTTTCCTCCGCAGTTACTGTCCCGATCTTTTGGATGGTTCAGTGTTGGACGGGATCTTCCCCGATGGGTTCTTTACGATCTCGGCGAGCTGAGCTAGCTGCTGGTCGATTTGGCGTTGATGTGTCTGCATGTCTGCCAACTGTACCTGCAACGAGTTCAAAATGCCAGAATTGGATAGCGCACCTTGCGCTAGCTGGTTATTAATGGTATCCTATTTCTTAACAAAATCAAACAACTGGCCAACCACATCATATTGGCTTGCTCCTTTGTCCTGTTCTCAGGTTGGGCCTTGGTACTTTCCCGGTGCTCGGAAATTGCCTTTTCCTGGTTGGAATTGGCTGTTCTTGGCATATTGGCCAGATCCTCCTCTCTTCTCAAAAGTTTGCGCTGGCTTGGCCGAGGTGTGCAGCTGATGCGAATTTTCCGTTGCATCCTTGCTACTGTAATTAAAGCCAGGGTGATCTGGCCTCTTGAAGTTCATGTAGGAGACATTCTCTGTCCTTTCATCTTTTGAGTCAGAGTCGCTGCCCGCTTCTGGTCGGGTGTAGACACAATCGTCCACCCCGTGACCTCCTTCTCCGCACGTAACGCACTTCATCACTTTTTCGATTGGCTTCTTACCTTTACTGCCATCTTCTTGCAATTGTTTAACATCAGTAGCAATTCTCTGTATCTACGAAGTGATTGACTCCAGCGCCTTAGACTCAAGGACGGGCCCTTCACCTACCTTCCTTGCTTGTCCTCTATTAGATCGATCAAACTCAGCACCGGCCATTAGCTCGGCCATGTTCTTGATAATCATCTCGGACTTCTTTGCCTTCTTCCCTAGGAAGTCACTGCCCGCTGCCGCGTTCAGTGACACCCTTTCATCGGGAGTCAAGCCATTGTAGAAGGTGGTGATGAGGAAGCCCTTCTTGTAGTTATGATGGGGGCAATCCCTCTGGTACTCCTGGAATTGCTCCCAGGCGTCATGGAGGCTTTCATTCGGCTTTTGCATGAAGGAGGTTATTTTCTGCCGGTTTCTGACCGTTCTTTCGGTGGGGTAGAACTTATTTACGAATGCGTCGGCTAACGCTCCCCATCCGTTCAAAGACCGGTGAGGTAACCCGAGATACCAGGACAACGCTTTGTCCTCCGGGGAAAACATGAAGCCTTTGCAATATATGACCTCCTGGGGGACCCCCCGCATCTTTATCGTGTCACAGATGTTCTTGAAGGCATCGAGGTGATGGTAGGGGTTGTCATTTTTCGAACTTCCCCTGAAGCTTTTGTTCTGAATCATAGAGATCACAAAAGGCTTAAGCTCAAAATTGGCTGCGTTGAATCGCAGGGTGACGACGGGACATCTGGAGTTGTTGGCTTTTGTCGATGCCAACTCTCTCAGCGTCTTCTCTTCCTCCTCAGAATCGTTGTTGTCGTCGTCTCGTCGGTGATGCACCTGATCTTGGTTTCTCTGGTTTCGGTGGCGGTGGCGACGCCTAGCTTGAGGGTGTTCTTCCTCAGAGCGTTCTGACTCCTGATCTTCAAGCCGATTATTGTCGTGATAGCGATCGTTGCCATCTGGTGGAGGTGATTCATGCCCAGATCTTCCTTGTTGTTCCCCTTCAGAGTGATGTGGGTTGACGCAGGGAGGCATGGTGTTGATGATTGTGCTTGATTGGACCGTCGAGTGGCATCAGAACTCGGGGGAACAGACTACTGTTCTTCAGGGTTCCTGAAATGGCACGAAAAATCAAGTTTAGAACAATCGAATTTTTACTTTTAGGCAAAGAATAGCAATAAAAGGAAAAGAGTACTGTCAAACTCATTTCTAAGCTTGAGGCACTAGGGTGTAGTTTAGTGGATTCGGATTCGTCTATAGTACCATTTTTTCCTTGTCCCCGGCAACGACGCCAGAAAGTTGACCGGCCTAAATCACGCGTCCAAAATTGGAGGCGGATTTGAGGTAGTCGAGCTTTTACATTTATAACCCGAATCCTTCTAGACCCCCGCAACTTTGTTTACGGAGTCGAAGTAGATATACGGGGTCGAACACAGGGACAAGGGTGGTAGTGTTGAGAACCCAGAATCGACACGATACACTCCAGCAGGTATAAAGAGATAATAAATTCCCCAAAAGGGAAACAACAAGATGTCACAAACAAAACAAGAAGACTATCTCCAAATGGAGCTACTAGAGAGATTTAAGATTTTTAGTCAATTAGCAGTTTTTAGGAGTTTTCATGCAACAGAAACAGAAAGATAATACTAGAGCTAAAGCAAGGTGCAGAGGACAAGACTTCGGTAAAACAAGCAACACCAGGAACATCCTGTACCCCTCCTCTCAGAGCGGGTACCTCTAACCAAGCATCAACACCCCTCTCGAGGTTGCTGGACTTAAGTTAGAGTGGAATGTTACTGAAGCAACTCCATTCCAGGCACTCTCGTACTCCAGAATCAGACCAAACACTAGAGCCACAACACATCTCTCGAAGTTGTTGCGACGGGAAAACACGATTCGGTAGCTAAGCAAAATGTGATCCAAACATGCAAGCTAGGGTTCAGATATTAAACACAGCAGACATCCAACAATTGCACCAAGCATAGAGCAGCAAGTAATTGAGCTTTTCTATTTCTATAAATATATAAAGGTTTGATTACAATGCAGGAATTAAAGAATTAAATAACAGAAGTAAGGATAGGTATCACCTTCTTGATGTAGAAGGACGATAGACTACAGTGGACCCTCCAGCCCGATACCGGTCAGGAGCCTGGCCCGATACAGCAGTGTCGGGCGGCACGCTGTGACGACCGACTGTATCGCTCAAGGACCCTGGCCGATACGCTCATGTCGGGCGGCACACCGTCTCGGGTGGCACACTGTGACGAGCGAAGCGTATCGGGTTCGATATCGTGTCGGGCTAGAGTGACCATCTATCGGTCGCTTAAGGCGGAGATCCATGTCAGCCGATATCGGCTTGCAGTGCCGCCCAGGACGCCTCTAAGTGAACCGTTCACCTCCCTCTCGGGATGGAGAAAAGCTCACCTAGGCTCGCCCGACACAGCACTGAAGCACGATATACTCGCTCTCTGCAATTCTCCTCAGGTAACTTGCACAAGGTTCCGACCTTCCGACCTGTCCGAACTGTCCGACCTTCCCTTCAGCTTCATGTAGCTGCTATTTATAGGCAGCGGTTGGGGGAAGTTATGGTGCTCGCAACACCACGTGTCCTCCGTATACGCGAGTTTGATGGACGACCGATACACATATCACCCGACGCAGGGGTGTCGGTTGTCGGTCACGTGACGGGAGGCGCGCCTGCCGGTGGGTGGCTGTGTCGCTCGACAAGCTTTGGTTGTCGTGGCGAGCTCAGCTCCCTGTCGGGTAAGGGGTGTGTCGTCCGTCAGCTTCTTCCTGCGTGGCATCCCCTAGTAGCGCGTCGTTGCGTCGCGCCACCTTGTCAGGTAGTGCTTGTATCGGGCCGTTGGGAAGGCCGATGCAGGTTGGACTTATTGCTTGTGGGCCGGGACGGCCTTATTAGGTCAAAATGGAAGGAAAATTCTGCAAAAGATGGAAGTATTGGATTAAGAGCGTTGCTTGGCCAATTATTGCAAAAGTACTAATAAAAGAGAGGAAAATAGCAGAAAAGGGCAGTTTTGATAACAGAATAAAGGGCAAAAACATCACAAAAATTGGTGTTATCAAGAGGGCAACCATATTTTGTTTCTTACTAAACCAAGATACTAAGGCTCTTCCTAACAAGAAACAACTACCACTAGTACTCTTGCGATCAAGTCGACAACCAGCGTAGTCGGCATCAGTATAAGCTTTAAAATCCAAGGTTTGTCCTTTAGGATACCATAAACCATAACTTGTGGTGCCGGCTAAGTATCGGAAAATCCGTTTGACGGCTTGAAAGTGAGAATGCATAGGATGTGATTGAAATCGAGCACAAAGACCAACTGAAAACATGATGTCCGGTCTAGAAGCGGTTAAGTAAATCAGACTACCAATCATGGCTCTATATAAGGAATCATCAATAGGTTCCCCATTTTCATCCTTATCAATTTTAGTAGAGGTAGCCATTGGAGTGGTAGCATGATTGCACTGATCCATCCCAAAACGTTTTAAGAGTTCATTGGTGTACTTTTCTTTGCTTATAAAAATCCCAGCAGGCGTTTGTTTAATTTGAAAACCAAGAAAGAAAGTTAGTTCACCCATGAGGCTCATTTCAAATTCTTGTTGCATAATATCATTGAATTGTTTGCATAATGATTCATTTAAAGCACCAAAGATAATGTCATCAACATATATTTGAACAACTAGAAAATCAGATGCATATGTTTTGAAAAATAAAGTAGAATCTAAATTTCTAATAGAAAAATCGTTATCAAATAAATAGTTCTTGAGCCTTTCATACCAATTTATAGGTGCTTGTTTTAAACCATAAAGTGCCTTCTTAAGTTTATATACATAGTCACCTTTTTCCGGTATTTCAAAACCAGGTGGTTGGGCAACATATACTTCTTGGATTATCCCATTGAGAAATGCACTTTTTACATCCATTTGAAAAAGTTTGATGTTTTTGTGTGCATCTATAGCTAGTAACATTCTAATTGCTTCAAGTCTTGCTAGTGGTGCATATGTTTCATCAAAGTCTATCCCTTCTTGTTGATTATATCCTTGTGCTACTAGCCTAGCTTTATTTCTTACCACTTCCCCTGCTTCATTTAACTTATTTCTAAAAACCCATTTAATTCCAATATTAGTTTTATCTTGTGGTTTAGGAACTAAGTCTCATACGTCATTTTTAGTGAATTGGTTTAATTCATCTTGCATTTCCATTATCCAATAGTCATCTTTGAGAGCTTCAGTTACCTTTTTAGGTTCAATTATAGAGACAAATGCCATATTTGCAACATCTTTAAAAGAAGAACGAGTTTGGACTTTATCATTTGGATTTCCAATGATTAATTCTTAAGGATGATCCTTAATGAGTCTAGGAACATGTTGTGTTTCAACTTGGTGATCACTAGTAGTGTTTTTGTCATTATCATTAGATATTGATAAGTTTTCTAATTGATGAGTAAGATCAATTACTTCAAGGTTTTCAGATTGTGGCTCTTCATGAAAAGAGATGTGAATTGATTCCTCAACTTTTCTAGAAATAGTGTTGTAAACTCTAAATGCTTTGCTAGAGGTAGAATATCCCAAGAAAAAGGCTTTATGTGATTTAGAGTCAAACTTGTCTCTATCCTCTTTTGTGTTTAGAATGTAGCATGTTGATCCGAAAGTATGAAAATAGTCAACCCTAGGTTTCTTATTATATATGATTTCATATGGTGTTTTCTTCAAATAGGAATGAACATTAACTCTATTTAACACATAGCAAGCTGTGTTTACCGCTTCAGCCCAAGATATTTTAGGTGTATTATGTTTGAGCATCATAGTCCTAGCCATTTCTTGTAGTGATTGATTTTTCCTTTCAACTATACCATTTTGTTGTAGAGTGCGTGGAACAGAAAAATTGTGAGTGTAGCCTTGAGATGTGCAAAATTCTTCAAATAAATGGTTCTCAAATTCTCCACCATGATCACTCCTAATTGTACATATTTTGTTTTGTAATACATTTTCAATCTTAGAACAAAATTTTATAAAAACTTGAATAGTGTCATCTTTATTTGCAAGAAAGTGTACCCATGTATATCTACTATAATCATCAACAATAACAAAACAATATCTTTTGCCACCAATAGATTGTGTCCGCATAGGTCCAAATAAATCCATATGAATGAGTTCTAGGGATCTACAGGTGCTAAGTACATTTTTGGATTTAAAATAGGTTTTAGTTTGTTTACCCAAGGTACATGGTTCACAATTTTCAGTTTGATCAATAGATAAATTAGGCAAACCACGAACAAGATCATATTTAACTAGCTTTTTGATGACATGTGAACTAGCATGATCTAATTTTTTATGCCATAGTTGTAAAGAATTTTCATTTGCAAGTAAGCATTTTCCAACTACAGATTGCATAGAGTTAGGTCTAAGCATATGGAGATTTCCAACTCTTTTTCCTTCATAAACAACATTTGTAGTATTTTCTATTAGTAACTTGCAACAATTTTTGTTGAATAAAACATCATATCCACTATCACATAGTTGACTAAAACTTATTAAATTATGGTGCAAGCCATCAACAAGTAAAATATTATTTATTTCAAGATTTATACCAATATTACCTATCCCAACAATTTTACCTTTACCATTGTCTCCAAAGGTGACTGTTCCACTCTTCTTTTCTTCAAAAGTTTGAAATGCATCCTTGTTTCCAGTCATATGTTTGGAACATCCACTATCAACCACCCAATCCTGCATTAAAATGTAGGTTTTAGTACCCATGTGATGATCTGTTATGGTTAGGTACATTTGATTTTAAACTTAACATGTTTTAACAAAGAAAGTTGATCAGAACTTCATTCGGTCGACAAAAGTTCAACCGACATGTGTCTCGTTCGACCAATTTGTCGATTGAGAAAGTTGTTGTTTTACAGATTAAAACTGAATAGAAGCAGAAATATGTTCGGTCGACCATTTTTCGATCGATTTTTGCTCCGATCGATCATTTTTCAACTGGAATGGTTGTTGTTTCACTAAGATTTTTGCTGTAGATTTTAATGTGTCACAGGCATTCGCTCAGTCGAAGTGTTTTTCGACCGAGAGTATCTCGGTCGAACTGTTTGTCGACCGAATATGTTTCTGCTTCGGTAATTTATTTATATCAGTTCTGAAATTATCACAATACATGAAACTGTTTGTTTAATTGAGATAAGACATTATGATTTTCAATAATAAGCATTAGATCATATCTCAACTAAATTACATTCAATTCTTCTAAGTTTGAGGTTTAGGAACCCAAACTAACTCCGAATCCTTCTTCTTAAAAGGGCATGAAAAAGAGTAATGTCCAAGACATAGACAAAAATGATAAGAAATAGGGTCAATTTCATTTGTCTCTCTAGGAATTGTGTTCTTAGGTACAAACATAATCTTAGTCTTGGATGCTTTAGCTCTTTTGAGTTGATAAGATTTCCTTTTTAGATCATATCCTAAGCCTCTTCTTCCATTGTAACTAGAGGAAATTTTCAGAATATTATCAAGGATGTCATTTCCCCTTAAGCCATATATTTCTCTTTGTAGCTTAGCAATCTCATCCATCTTCTTATTTATATCTTTTCTTGCTTGATCTAAATAAGATAATAGAGAGTTTCTTTCTTTAACAACATTATCATAATCTAGATGATTATATAGAATAGGTTGGGTCTGAAAATTATTTAGTTTAGCAAGCAAATCAACCTTTTATCTAGAAAGAAGATCATAATTCGTTTCTAAATTAAGAAACTTGATATTACAATCATTTAAAGATGTTGTTAAAGACAAATTTTTAGAAGCAAGATTGTTATTTTCAGAAGAAAGATCATTTAACCTAACATATAATTCCTCATTAGTTTTGGTGACCTTTTTTAGTTTCTTTTTGTAGTCAACATACTTGTCATGAGTTTCTTGTAAACTAGCAATTAAATCTTCTTTTGGCAAATCAAGAAGGCTTACCTCTTGGGAATCTTCATCATCTTCTTTTGTCGTAAGACACTCCACCTTCTCTTCTCCACTTTCACTCTCACTTGATTCATCCCACACAGCTTTATAAGCTTTTTCTCCCTTCTTTTTGTGTGAACTTTTCTTTCCTTTCTTAGATTTATGGAATTTATTTTTTAGATGTCCTTTCTTTCCACATTCAAAACACCTAGGAGGAGAAGAAGAAGAACTAGAAATTTTGTTAGATCTAAATCTTCTATATTTCTTACCATTGACAATTAAGGCTTCTTCTCCTTCTTCTTCACTTGTTTCATCACTTTCCAGCGTGATGATCTTTTAAGCTTTTAGAGCCACATATTTCTTTCTTCCTTGTTTCCGTTCACGTTCTCGTCGTTCCTTTTCCTCCAAGGTTGCCTCATGTGCTTCTAGGTTGCCAATGAGTTGCTCAATCCTTAGTCGGGTGAGGTTTGCTTCTTCAATGGCCGTCACTTTGGTCTTGTACTTGGGAGGGAGAGATCTAAGAATCTTTGACACCTGGTCTTCCTCACTAATTACTTTTCCTAAAGCATTTAAACCATTTACAATAGAAGAGAATTTTACATACATTTCACTAATAGATTCATTTTGATCCATACATAATTGTTCAAATTTCTATTTAAGCATTCCGATTTTAGAATTCTTAACTTGCACAGTTCCTTCATATGTTATAGAAAGTCTATGCCATATTTCATAAGTCATTTCACAATTTGATATTCTATTAAATTCACCAACGGAAATTGAACAATAAAGTATACTTACAGCATTTGCATTCATTTGAGCAGACTTTACCGTATTAGCATCCCAAACTGCATATTCCGTTTGAGGAAGTTCATAAGGAGTTGATACCATTCTCCATAAGTCCCAACTGATTCCTTGGAAGTAAAATTGCATCCTCCTCTTCCAGTAGGTGTAGTTAGTACCATCAAAAGTTGGAGGCCTAGCCACGAGCGTTCCTTCCAAGTTGAGGTTGTTGAGCAACTCGTCACCCATTCTTCAAGACTTTGTTAGAGTTCCTTGAAGCCCTGCTCTGATACCAATTGAAAAACCACTAGAGGGGGGTGAATAGGGTTTGATGATTATTTTAATATAATTTAACTCAAACAACCACAATTGAAATAATAAGAAGGAGATAAGGTGTTTAGAGTGGTTCCAACCTTAGAAAATACTAAGGCAGTCAATCTACTACCCGGTTGCTTACCCAACCGGGATTTTGAAAGTATTAAATTTTATTACCTCTCAAGAAATTTACATAAAATTACAATACTTTCTACACCCTTTGGACAGCCTTCACCTTGAATTAGTTGCACCAACCTTGAAGCAGCCTTTTTGAAGTAACTTCAAGCTCCCCCTTGAAGTAGCCTTCCTCTTGAAGTAGCTTCCTGTTGCAACAGCCTTCTAGAAGTAGTCCAAAGATCTCCTTCTTCACCAGGAAGATCAAACCCTCTCCAATCCGCAGCTTCCAACCCTAGGAGTAGCAAGGAGAGTACAAGCAATAAGAAAGAACAAGAAGGAAATGGAAATTACAATTACCACTTTGAAGCACAAGGCTTGAGTTGCCTATATCAAGCATATTGATCTCCTAGCCAATGAGTATTGAAGTGTAGGTTTAGTGGATAGGAGATGCTAGCCTATAGGACACGAATTTGGAGCAAGGAAAAGAATAGCCAATGCTAGTGTTGCTCAATTGCTCAAAACAGATTGCCAATTGCAAGTGTAAGCTCAAGTATTGCACAAGTGTGTGTTAGGGTGTCCTAAGGATTGTCCTATTTATAGGAATGACATACAAGTGCTTAAGGACATTCTAGACACTTTCGAGGGGGTTCTAAGTGCTTAACTAGCCGTTAGGTACACATTAGTTTCTTTAGCAACGACTAGTTAACTAACTCTGAAAATTGCAGACAAAACACATCTCGGTCGAAGAATTGTCGACCGAGAGTCCTTCTCGGTCGAGGACTTGTCGACCGAGGGACTGTCTGGAGAAAGTGTATGCAACGTTCATCTCCAACTGCCAGCTACCTTGTCTGCTGTGTCTAACGGCTACGTGGGTCTTTCTCGGTCGAGGAGTTTGTTGACCGAGAGTGTCTCGGTCGAGAATATTTTCGACCGAGATTGACCTTGTTTCAATGTTTTAAACTGAATACTAAGTGTATGTATGAGTGTGCATTTGTGACACTATTGTAGGGAATGACCTATCTAAGTGTTGTGATTGGCTAGGGAAGATCTAACGCTTGATTTACATGATGTCTAAGTACTTGTACATTATATATCTTGTACAAGTGTTTACATTTGATTACAATCATGAAATTAAAGCAAATTTATCATATAGATCTTCCAAGTATTTGTCATCCACCTTATTCCTGCAACACTCAAGTAGCATGTTAGATCGATAAGAATAAAATGTTTGTCATTATCAAAACATAGGGATTTAAATGATGTCCATTTATCCAACAATATGTATAAGTATGGAATGTTGGGTTTCCTTGCAATTGAACTTTTTCTTTCTTTTAAGGTAATATTTCTATGGAGAATCATTATTTCTTGGATAGAAATTGGATGTACAAGCCAAAGAATAGATTTGACCGCAGTCGGGATGAAACCTTTCTTCAAGGGATTGAATATTTTCTTCAATTTTCTATGAAAAATGTTAAGGATGCAGAGATGTTGTGTCCATGTATGAAGTGTGAAAATAAATTTATTGAGGACCCCAAATCAATTAGGGAGCACTTGATATGTTATGGGTTTTTCCCTCAATATACAATATGGACATATCATGGTGAAATGACTCATGGTGTTCAGAATGTTAAAGATTCAACACTTCCTTTAAATAATGAAGTGGAAGAAATGATTCATGATGCAATGATGAGGGATGATAACAATGTTCTAGACACACATGTTGATGATGTCTCAAATCTTGATCAAGAAGATATGAAATTTGATGAAGTTTTAAAACAAGCTAATACACCACTATATGAAGGGTGTCCATACTCAACTTTCTACTTTATTTCTGTTCTTTTTGATGTGAAGTGTGACAACCATTGGACTAACAAATCCATCACTGATCTTCTTAAGTTACTCTGTAAGGTGTTTGCAAAGGGAAATAATGTTCCAAAAACGTGGTATGAAATTAAGAAGTTGATGTCTTCTTTAGGTTTAACTAAGGAAGTGATACACGCATGTCCAAATGATTATATGTTATATAGAGGTGATAAAGCTAATCTAGATGAGTGTTTGAGGTGCAAGACATCTAGATGGAAGCCTACACATGATAATATGAGAAAGAATTAAAAAACAAACCAGTAAAAGTATGCCATTATCTTTCAATAATACCAAGGCTGAAAAGAATGTTCAATTCCACCAAAACAGCTAGCTTAATGACATATCATCATACCAGCCCAAAGTCTCCTTATGGAAAAATGGATCATCCAAAAGATTCAGAACTTTGGATGGATTTTGATAGAAAACATCCACAATTTAATATTGAGCCACGAAATGTAAGGCTTGCACTATCTATTGATGGATTTAGTCCTTTTAATATGGGATATGGTGTCAACTACAGTATTTGGCATGTTATTATCTTAAATTATAACCTACCTCTTTGGTTAGTAATGAAAAATCATACTTCATGATGCCACTTGTTATCAATGGACCAAAATCTCTAGGAAATAACATTGATGTCTACTTGGAACCATTGATTGAAGAATTAATGTTGTTATGAAAAAAAGGCATGCCAACATATGATGCGGAAAAGGGTGAAATATTTACGATGCGGGCTACTTTATTAGGCACTATTAGTGATTATCCGACATACAGAATGTTTTCTGGTCAAAAGACAAGTGGAACATATGGTTGTCCTGAATGTCACATTAATACTGCTTCCATTTACTTACCATACAGTCATAAAATGGCATATATGAGACATCGTAGATTTCTTCCAATTGATCATCCATGGCGTTACATTGAACAACACTTTGATGGGACCACTGAACTCGATCTTGCCCCAAAATCTAATTCTGGTCAAGAAATAATAGAACTATGGAAAGATTATGATAATATCATTTTTGGAAAGGAGACATCTAAGGCATTAAAATCTAAACAACGCTTGCCTCCAGGTTGGAACAAGATGAGTATCTTCTTTAAGTTACCATATTGGAGTACACTATTAGTTCGCCATAGCTTAGATGTAATGCATATTGAAAAGAATACATGTTCTAACATATTGAATTGGTTTCTAAATAAGGATGGTAAAAGTCAGGAGAATATCAATGCACGCTTAGACTTGAGTAAGTTAAAAATTCGAAAAATGCTATGGATAAAGAAGTCCAGAAATGGGAAAAATGTTGTTGTCCCGCCTTCCTCGTATTGTATGACTAGTGAGGAGAAGGAAACATTTTTTGTAGTTTTAAAGGATTTGAAACTACCATATGGTATTTTTCTAATATATCTCGACTGGTTCAGCTTGATGAGAAGAAATTTGTAGGCCTAAAAAGTCATGATCATCATGCCCTTATGCAACAATTGCTTGTGCTAGCCCTAAGAAAAACCATTTCAAAACATGTAGGAAAAACGATAATGGAATTATATTCATTTTTCAAGCAATTATGTGCTAAATCTATTGATGTTCAGACAATGGAAAGACTTGAGAAATCAATACCTATGATATTGTGCAAGTTTGAGAAGATATTTCTTCCAGCCTTTTTTGACGTTATGGTCCATTTATTAGTTCATCTTCCAAGTCAAGCTAAAATATGTGGACCTAATCCATTTAGATGGATGTATCCAATTGAAAGATATCTCTACACCTTGAAAAGGTTTGTAAGAAATAAAAGAAAATCAGAAGGGTCAATTGTTGAAGGTTACTTGAGGGAAGAATTAGCTAAATTTTATGCTAGATACTTATGTGACACTGACTCCAAAGAAAAGAGACAAACAACATATGATGATGGTCCAATCGGCGGTGGAAATGTTATTGCTCTTTCTAAAGATGAAATTGACCAAGCACATCAGTTTATCCTTTATAATGATGAAGACATTGATAAATACCTAAAGTAAGTATAAACTTCATTAATGTCTACTTTTTATTTAAAAAATGAAAAGAATAACATGTATTTGTTGCTAGGTATCATGCTGACATCTTGTGGTCTATTCATCCATCTTGGTCTGAATGTGACATCAAGCTCGAGCAACATAAAAGTTTTTTTAATTGGTTTAGTGACCATGTGAGTTTTACAAACGTTCATCCATATTTACTTATAGTACTCACAAAATAACTAATGCCACTTTTTTCAATAGGTCAAAAAGGTAAGAAATCATAAAGATATACCACTAAGGTTAAGTATTTGTCACAAGGACCATCTATAATCTATTTCTTATCATGGATACTATATAAATGGGTACAAATTTGAGCCAAAACACATTGAGTGCAACAAAGTGACACAAAATAGTGGTGTCGCAACTGTTGGTCCAGATGATCATTTATTTTATGGAATTCTTTTGGATATCTAAGAAGTACAATTTCAAAATTTAAATCCACACTACCTTTTCAAGTGTTTATGGTATGACAGTGATAAAGAGGTCGAATTATCAATGGATTATCTAAATTTCACCATTGTCGACACTAGTAAGCTAGCATATGAAGATGAGCCTTTTATTTTTCTAGAACAAGCTATACAAGTATTGTATTCGTTGGACCCTGAAGATGGAAATTTAAGTGTAGTTTGCCTGTGGGTAGCTAGAGACACTTATGAACTACATAATGATATATCATATGTTCAAACTACTTCTGAGAGTGATGATACTACAATAGAATGTACATCTGATGATGAGAATGACATGTGGGTGAGGCCAGACATCGATCCTGAGATAGATCAATTGGATCAGAATGTTATTAACGAAATTAGTAAATCTCAAAAATGCAAATTTTGGTAAGAAACACACACACACATATATATATGACTTGAAATAATGTTCACTTGTAATTAGATATTTAATCAAATAATTTTCATCCTATAGTGTGTTTAATTATTTTTCACATTTCATGTTCTTTTTAGAGCAATGCCCCCTAAACGTGCCTCGATCAATAGCATCATCAAGAATGGCAACACAAAAATTAACACTTCTAGTGATTCTTTGGATGTTGTACTAGGTAATTTATACTTTTATATGTGGTCATATATTTTTATATATTATTTTTGTTTTATCACTAACAATTTTCTTTCATAAGCTCAATTGAAGAAAAAACATAGAATGCTATGAACCCCCATTGAGGATGACACATTTCCCTCTTTAGGAGGTATTGAAGGTACTTAACTTAGTTTATTTATTTTTAAATAAGTGTTTTTGTTAGTGATAACATTAGCTTCATTTGTCTCTATGTATAGTGAATGATCAAAGGCAAGACGATAGATCATTATTGAAGACATCTTCTGAGGCCGATGCACCCATGATAGTGAGGAAAGTTGTAGAAGAGGTTAGGTCTTCACTACAAACATCTTTAAGGAAAGAACAACTCCCCCCAGAAGAAGGTATTATTTTTTAACTATGATTTATCATACGTTACATGAGTTGTGTTTGTGACATCATTAAGACTATTAGTCTCCATTATACATAGTGGGTAAACAATGGAAATGTGCAAGATTTTCTTTAAAGATGTTAGTTGAGGATGATAGAGTTCTCTCTCTAATGGGTACTATTATTTCAATTTTCCTAGCTACATTAATTTCTCTCATAGAAAATGAACGAAGGAAACATGCTAGATCTTCATTGTAAACATATCATTTGGATGATGCAAACATGTATATGGTGTCACTACTACAGAAACAACATTCAATGTCGCTTTTCTGGGCGTCAGTTATTTACAAAAACTGCCGCCTATAACATTACACGTCGGCTATTTAGTAAATACGACGTCTATATTCGAAGACCAGCCAGACACGGGTACCGCTTTGTATTCAGCGTCGGCTGCATAACAAACAACCGACGCCTAAAATCGCCCGTGAAATCCAATTTTCGAGCGAAAAAAATTTGGCACATACAACATCGGTTTTTTACTAACAAACCGACGCCTATATAAGATGAAAAATTGTGCGAAAAGTTCCAGCTTAGGTGTCAGTTATTCGTTGATAACTGACGCCGATAATGGTTCCCGCCATACTATTTAGGGCAAAATTTGTCTAATTGGACGTCAGTTATTTAAGTAGAATCGACGCCGAAGACGTTAGGTGTCGATTGTATTTTATAACCGACGCCTTTTACCAACTTAATAGACCCTCGAACGGCCACTGTCCCCTTTCTTCTGTTTCATCGTCTTCTGTTTCATCGCCCGCTGCTGCTCGCCTCCTGGTGCCTGCTGCTTCCTCGCCGTCGACGGCGGTGCTGCTGCTCTGCATCGCCGCCGCGCCGCCTTCCTCCTTGCCGCCACCCGCCGATGTCGCTGCTCCTTGCCGCCGACGCCGCTGCTCCTTGGTCTGTCTGCCCTACCGCCTGGAGCTCGCCGGCCACCGCTGCACCTACCTTCCCTACCGCCTGGAGCTCACCGGTCACCGCCACCACTGCTGGGAGGTCAGTTGTTGTTGCTCGCCTACTTGTCCGCCGCCGCTACCGAAAGGTATGCTTCCTCCAGTACTGCTCCGCCACAGATGTCTAGTTGTGCATACCTGCGAGTTATCAGGAACACCTAAATGAATGTCTAACACCTAAATGAATATCTAGTTGTGTATTTAATTTGGATGTATATGCTGAACCTAGATTTAGAGAGGACATGCTATAGTATTTTCCTAGTATGGTGAAAGATTCTCAATCGTGTGTATCACATGGGATTCTTATCTCAACACAATGGACTACAATATATGCATCTAATGCCTTAAATGGAAGACTCGAATGTTATAAAATCCCATCAAAGTAGGTAGAAACAACTTATATATATTCAGATCTTAATAATTCCATGAAGTGCACATTATCTTACTCAGGAAAAGTATGTGTATAATGTAGGCTTAGTTCCATATAGTCTTGTACACTCTAGAATCAAGATCTAATACTCTTATGCTATTTTAAAACCTAGAAACCCGTCCAAGATTTACTCATTAGGAGTAAATCTTGGATAGTCCCCGGTTTGGGACTATTCTTGAACACCTAATCTCACTTAGGATGTAAGTGTATAATGTGTATTGGGTTTTCGAGAAAATTTCAGTAGCATTTCCTCGTTTGTTATCTAAGTACATATGTACTTAGAGAATCCTGGGGAAATGCTTCCGAAATTTTTTTGAAAACCCAATACACATTATACACTTACTAGTGAGATTAGGTGTTCAAGGATGAGATAGGTGGTACACATTTATTATATATAAGAATGCTATCACATGTGTTTGTTGGCCTAGAAAGTGAACAATCATTGTTCTTTATATTACTTGTACATTGGTATAAATTAGAATGAACAATCACTAAATTATATACTGTTTGTATGGAGTCCGGCTTTATTGTAGATAATAGGAGTAAATCTTGGATAGGATGTAAGTGTATACCCTAATCTTGTCCTAATATATAATTGTTTTCTCTTTGATCATAGAATGGATAGATCATGGATGTCCATTCGCAATCGCTGCACCCCAGAGTTTATATCTTGTCTTGATCAGTTTATTAGATTTGCCGAGGAACATAGGAAAAAACCTACAAATAGGTTCTACTGTCCATGTAGGCATTGCGGTAACAACTTAAAAGTCAACACTTGTGAGGAAATCAAAAGTCATGTCATGTGCAACGGGATTGTACAAGGCTATACATAATGACACTAGCATGGAGAGATTTCAAACTCGAAACCAGTAGATGTCGATAGCAGTGCTTGGGTGGAAGAAGAAATTGCCTCCGATGACATAGATGTGAACGAACTAGTTCCAGTAGACATTATTGATGTGATGCTAGATAGTTGTAGGGTAGAGCACACCGATCCACCTCCTATCTTTAGAAACATTGTGCATGATGCTGAGATATCGTTATACACAGGTTGTGCTAAGTTTACGAAGCTTAGCGCTGTGTTGAGATTGTATAAGTTAAAAGCTAACAATAGATGGAGCGACAAAAGCTTCACTTCATTGTTGACTTTGTTGAAAGAAATGCTTCCTGAAGGAAACGAGCTGCCAATCTCAACATACCAGGTAAAGAAAATGTTGTGTCCAATGGGAATGGAGGCCAAGAAAATACACGCATGCTCGAATGATTGTGTATTATTTCAAAAGGACTATGTAGATTTGAAAGATTGTCCAAAATGTGGTGCGTCACGGTATAAATTGACGACTTTGGGGGAGTCCAAAACTGGTTCTCCTGCCACGTGTTGTGGTATCTACCTATAATATCACGGTTTCAACGCTTGTTTACAAATCTGAAAGATGCGAAGAATTTGAGGTGGCATGCAGATGTTAAGAAAAATAATGATGGGATCCTATGACATGCGTCTGATTCACCATAGTGGAAGAAGATTGATCTATTGTACCCCAAATTTGGTGAAGCAGATAGGAATCTAAGATTTGGGCTTTGTACAGATGGGATGAATTCGTACGGGACATTGAGCAGCCAACATAGCACTTGGCCAGTCGTGCTTGTTATATACAATCTTCCTCCCTGGCTGTGTATGAAAAATAAGTATGTTATGATGTCGTTGTTGATATCGGGCCCTAAACAACCCGGAAATGATATCGATGTTTATCTTGAACCTCTGATTGATGACTTAAAGAAAGTTTGGGCTGAAGGTGTGATGACCTATGATGCTTCAGGAAGAGAGACATTTCGTTTGCACGCTATGTTGTTTTGCACTATTAATGACTTTCCAGCATATGGGAATTTGTCTGGATATAGTGTCAAAGGAGCTAAAGCGTGTCCTATATGTGAAGAAAACATTGATTCAATAAGACTAAAACATGGCGGCAAAACTGTATATCTTGGTCATCGAAGGTTTCTTTCAAAATTCCATCTGTATCATAGGAAGCGCAAAGCATTCAATGGATGGAATGATGAACGGAGTGCACCTAAACCTATACCAGGGGATGTTGTTTATGAAAGAGTAAAAGACATTGTCAATGAATTTGGTAAGAAATCACAATGTAGTATGGCCACACGAAGTGACAATTCTTCATTCAAGAAGAAGTCAATATTTTGGGATCTTCCTTATTGGAGTTCTTTGACAGTCAGGCATTGTATCGATGTAATGCACGTTGAGAAAAATGTCTGTGATAGCATCATTGGTACTCTGTTAAATATACCAGGTAAGACTAAAAATGGGATAAAATCCAGACTGGACCTACGTGAAATGGGAATAAGGTCAGAATTAATAGAATTATGTGAAATGGGTAATAAAAGAACATACTTACCTCCCGCTTGTTACACGTTGTCTAGAAAGGAGAAGAAAGCTTTTTGTGAATGCTTGGTAAATGTTAAGATGCCACATGGTTACTCATCCAACATCCGTAGATTGGTATCAATGAAAGATCTGAAGTTGATAGGTCTTAAATCTCATGATTGTCACACTCTAATGCAACAAATATTGCCTGTGGCAATTCGATCTATATTGCCGAAGCATTTAAGGTTTGCAATCACCATACTTTGTTTCTTTTTCAACAGTCTATGTAGCAAAGTTATTGACCCTGATACTCTTGATAATTTGCAAAGAGCAGTGGTTGTTACCCTATGTCAGCTTGAGATGTATTTCCCTCCTTCGTTCTTTGATATCATGGTACATCTTGTTGTCCACTTGACTTGGGAACTGAAAATGTTGGGACCAATTTTCTTGCATTGGATGTATCCCTTTGAACGATACATGAGCATTTTTAAAGGTGATGTTCGAAACCGTTATCGGCCTGAAGGGAGTATTATTGAAGGTTATGTGGCGAGAGAGGTTATGGATTTTTTCAATGACTTTCTGAGTGGTAATAACACTTCTGTTAATGACAAGAATATTGAGGAGGATAAAGAAATTTTGGGATCACAGGTGAAAGTAATCAGCCGTGAGTAGTTGGAACAAACTCACTTGTATATTTTACACAACATGGATGAAGTGAGTGTTTATATCGAGGAACATACCAATTTCATCAAGAGACAACATCCTCGAGAAAGTTCAATGTGGCTTGCTAGAGAGCATAATAAGACTTTTACAAAGTGATTTGAAGATAAAGTCTTACATCAACTATCTCAGACACCAAATGATATTACAGAAACTATCAAATGCCTCGCCTTTAAACCAAAACCGAATGTTATGTCTTATGAAGGGTTTGACATTAATGGGTTCACATATTACACAAAGCGCCAAGATGATAAGAGTGTTGTCCAAAACAGTGGGGTCACTCTTCAAGCGTCGACTATGTATTTTGCAAGTGCAAAGGATAAGAGTTCACGTGAAGCTAAAATGTCATATTACGGTGTCATTGAAGACATATGGGAGTTTGACTGCATAGATTTCAGAATTCCGCTCTTTAAATGTAATTTGGTTGATAACACCAAAGGAGTTATAGTTGATGAATTGGGTTTCACTTTGGTGAACTTTGAAAAGATTGGCGAGAAGGGTGAACCATTCATATTGGCATCACAGGAAAAACAAATATTCTATATCGATGATCCTGCAAATGATAAATGGTCGGTTGTTCTTCATGGTAAAAGACAGTTCATTGAAGATCTTATAGATGAATAAGAGTACTATGATAAGTATGATGACTCCAGTCCATTCTCTATTGGGTTGCCAACTCCACAAAATATTGAAGCTAATGATGACTTATATGTGCGCGGAGATCACAATGAAGGATTGTTAATTGATAAAAGATCACAATTTTAGAGGCATGTATGTTTATATTTTTTTATTGAAGCTAAATGTTTGCTTTTTTAATATCAATATAATTTTCAAATTTGATTTTTCATTATCTTCTAGTTAATACAAATGCTAAATGTTTGCCTTTTTCTAGTTAATACAAATGTTAAATGTTTGCCTTTTTCTAGTTAATACAAATGCTAAATGTTTGCCGTTTTCTAGTTAATACAAATGCTAAATGTTTGCCTTTTTCTAGTTAATACAAATGCTAAATGGCCTGTTACATGAAAAGGATCTAAAATCCAAAGCTCTAGAATGGGTCAAGTTCAAGTCAAAATGGCTACAAGTGTGCGTTTTGGGTTTTCTATGTAAACGACCTTAGAACATCTATGTAATCACTTGTAATGATGAATTGACTTGTAACTTATAAGAGAAAAATGTTTGGGACAAATTTCACCAAGTGCTAATCACTTTAAATGCAAATTAGAAAATGGATTACAGGCACTTGGTCGGTCGAGTTTTCCTGGATTGAAACTCGACCGATCATCCTTGGTCGATTTTTTGAAGATTGCATCGGTCGAGTTGTGAGTGCACAACTCGACCGATGCAATCTTCAGAAAATCGACCAAGGATGATCGGTCGAGTTTCAATCCAGGAAAACTCGACCGACCAAGTGCCTGTAATCCATTTTCTAATTTGCATTTAAAGTGATTAGCACTTGGTGAAATTTGTCCCAAACATTTTTCTCTTATAAGTTACAAGTCAATTCATCATTACAAGTGATTACATAGATGTTCTAAGGTCGTTTACATAGAAAATCCAAAACACACACTTGTAGCCATTTTGACTTGAACTTGACCCATTCTAGGGCTTTGGATTTTAGCTCATTTTCAGATTTGATGTTTCATTATCTTCTAGTTAATACAAATGCTAAATGTTTGCCTTTTAATGACATTTTCAGATGGCTGACCATGATGAGCATGATGTCCATGATGAGCATGAAGTTCATGATGAGCATGCTGTCCATGACGAGCATTGGCGATGATACCAATGTAAGTTCTAAAAACACATCCTGTATTTCTATAAAATTTATTATCTTCTAGTTATGTCATATATCCCATATTTCTATATTGCGCTAATTCAGTGTATTTATTTTTGTCAAATTTTAGGTTGATGATGCACATGTACCCACTGAAGCACTGGAGCAACTTGATGTGCAGCACCAAACACTTAACAAAAAAAGGGGCATCACTCTGTTGAAGTAGTTAATAGCGCTAAGTGGCAGTGGATCCAAATTGGTTGTGGAGTTTGATAATGGAGGAAATGCAATTAGAGTGAACCGCAATAATTTTGTAAACTATCTTGGGTGTGTCACTCGAAGCCATTGTGGTGTTAAGTATGATAATTGGCATAAATTTCCTCAGGGGAAGAAAGACTTGATATGGAAGGATTTATGCGTGAGTTATTATTATTTACAATTCTATGTTGTAGATTACAAATTATATTATTTGCAATTCTATTTTTGGATACTAGTTAATAATAATTCTATTTTACAGATATGTTTGCATTGGATGAGAAGCTGCATCGTAAAAGCGTGATGCAACACGCTGGAAAGATGCTTAGGAACTATAGGAAAAATCTCAACAGAGAATACATAAAAGATGGTGATAAAAAAAAAGAAGTCATCCCTTGAACAATGGAACTTCTTGGACAAAGAAGATTGGGACAATTTTGTTGCTTCAAGAAAATCTGAAGAATTCAAGGTATTAGGCGTCACTCCCAATTTAATTAATATACGTTGTATTCACCTATTCAAGATTAACATTTAGTGCTACTAACCAAATCATTAATGTGCATACTAACTAGGCCCTCAGTGACGCGCAAAAAGCAAGGCGTGCACTGAATGTGCATGACCACACTATGGGTCCAAAGGGCTATGCAAGCATTCACCAAAGACTACAGGCGGAGTCTGCGGCTACTCAGGAGTCTGCTGCTACTCAGGAGTCTGCCACACCCATGCCTCGCCATGATATCTGGATAGCTGGGAGGCAAAACAAGAAGGGTGAAATAAAGAAGCCCGTAACTGCTGAGGCGGCTGCAAAAATGGTAAAATACAACTCTTAGAGCAATCGTTTGAATATTGATTATTGTGGTGTTAACTTACCAATTTCTGTTGATGGTGATTAGCGGGAGCTGCACGAGCAGAGGAAACAAGACACGTTCATCCCTCAGGGAACAAGGGATGAATTGACAGTTGCTCTGGGTAACCCAGAGCATCCTGGATGTGTTAGGGGTGCAGGCGCTGGTGTGTGCATCAAAGTATTCTTTGGGCCATCCTAGCGCAAACCCAGAGCGAGACTTTCACAAGAAGAGGTAACCTATTCTTTTTTTAGAATGTTACTACAAAAAGGAATTCAATAATAAGAATCTAATGTTTCTTTTATCCATGTATAGGAGAATAAGAGAGTCGAGGATATAGGTGCTAAGAAGGTCACTGATATAGTTGCTGAGAAGGTCAAGGAAGAAATAGTGCGGTGGCAGGCATCTCAGGCTTCCAATCAGCCTATGGCGACCCACTCTTCTTCTGATGCACAGACTGTGAGTAATCCTGGAGACCCATCGCCTAACACTTCTGTTATAAGTATTGTTTATGACATTGTAGCTAGTCTTTTCAAGATGATATGTTTTCAAGATGATATGTATATATGTATAACATTCTTTACGTAAATTTGTAGGCATTGAAATCATGCCGCTTAAGAATGCAAGACTATGTTGTTGCAGAGGCGCAGGCTTACCAGTCCCTTCCTGGGGCAACGTTTCATGGGACTCCAATGCCGCAGGGCTACGTTCGTGTGAGCCCGATATGTGTATTACCCGATTGGAGGGAAGCTGCATTGCCATATGCCCACCCAGATATTGATACACTTGGTGAGGCAGAAGGCGGGGTGATATTGTGGCCCAAAGCGGATGTCGTCTACACTACTGAAATTGTAAGATAAATTTACATTAATTTAGATTTTTAATGTGTATATATGAGGTCAACTGATCTGAAATTATAGATACAGGTTAAAAAGAAGACACTCGGAGCACCTAGGCCTCCACCTCCACTTCCTGCATTACCAAGTTGGGTTCCAACTGACCTAAAATACTCGTTAGGTCCTGCTTGTAGGAGAATCGCATGTTGGCTACGGGCACATAATATACAATGCCCTATAATTGTTTCTTTAGAAGCAGTTTATGCAGGTCAATCATACGATAGCTCTTTATTTATACAAGATATTATTGAGCTGTTTATGTATGATTGACTGAATACATCAATGATAGAGACATGGATAAGGTGAGATCTTGTTTATACATCCATATACCTTGTGTAAGATCCGACGATCTGGTTTCTTATATATTAATGAATACGTAATACATGTTTTGCAACTACTTAGTCGAAGATCAATGCAAACAATTTGCATTTGATCATGTGAGATTTTTGATTCCATCATTGATTAGTATGGTAGCTAAAGACCCTGATAGTGTTCAAAAATATTGTATAGATGCTTTTACAATTTTTGGTCAGCAAAAAAGATGATAATAATAGATCCATTTAATGTCAAGTAAGTTTACTTTATTTATAATTTGGACTTCAAAAAAATTCCATTTTTATTGTGCATTTTGAGTTATTAATTTTTAACTTTTTTTACCTCTAGCGGTAGACATTGGGAGTTACTAGTTATTGTCACCGGGACGTTCACTGTTTATTATCTAGATCCTACGGGAAGTACATTGAACACTAAAATTGGACACATATTGAGAATGCCATTATTCTGGTGAGAAATATTTCATTTTTATATCTGTTAACATATGTTATTATATTACTATTTAGTTATGCAATTTACTGTGTTACATTAACATGTAGGGGTTTAGATGCATTCAAAAATGCTGGAGGAAATGTCCCAAAGAGAAAGAACCAACCAATAATTTTGGAGAACGTAAAAGTAAGTTCTCGACTCCAATGTATATATTATTTATGTGAACTGTGCTTAGTTGTATTTTTTAATATTTTTTATGTTTCAATTTATAGTGTGCTACACAAGACAACGGCTGGGCAGCGCATACTATGTGATGCGATTTATGCAGATGATTATCCAACATGCCGCATTGGATATTAATACCATACATGAGGTATTATATATAGTCTCATTAGTTAGTATGAAATATATCAATCTTATTTTTATATTATTACTTATATATATACATCATTCTCCTTGCAGGTGTTTAAAATTGACCACACTATAGGTAAACGCTTAAAAAATATACATGCTCCATATACGATGGAAGCATTAAATGAAGTAAGAGAAGAATGGGCAAAAGCCATACAAGCAGTGGCGATTGTAAGATATAATTGGGATGCTGATAGCGATGTTGAATGATATTTTGTAAATGAATATTTCTGAATGTTTATACATGTCTGAATGTTTCTACATATATTTGAATGTTTCTACATGTGTGAATGTGAGAATTGAATTGATGTCTGAATGTATCTACTTGTGTGAAAAAATATTTGTTGATTTTGCAGGTTTGTGGCATGTTTGTAGGATGATATCAATGGATGTCGTAAACCTGCAGTTCAGAAAACTGAACTGTAGGTTCTCATCCTACTGACCAGCCACAACAACTGCAAACTGATAAGAAAAAAAAATTAAAGTATAGGCATCGGTTATTTATTAAACACTGTCATCAAAGGCCTACAACGTCGGTTATCAGATAAAAACTGACACCTAATATGACAAACAACCCGACTGTGCAGGAAAGCACAACCGTGGTGGAAAAGGCGTCAATTATTCGTATAAAACTGACGTATGTAGTACTAAACACGGTCATGCAGCGAAGCACGACCGTGTCGTCTGGGAGTATGGCGTCGGTTGTTCAGTTATTAATCGACGCAGAAAGTGTCCTAGGTGGTGCCCTTTTTTATGGCGCGAACCCTATAGACGTCGTCTAACTATATATAACCAACACCTATAGATCATATAGGCGTCGGTTAGAAAACCGACGCCGAAGAGTTTGACCTTTAGCGGCGCCCACATAGGCGTCACTTGAAAACCGTCGCCAAAGGGGGTTAAACAACCGACGCCAAAGGCGTATTCTGTAGTAGTGTGTTGATTTTTCTTACTTTACTAGATTTTCTCACAGCTAATGGCCAAAGACAAAGAGATATATCCTTAATGCAAACATCTCTAAGGGATGGTAGGCTCCCCCTTCTAGAAGGTATTTTTATAAAGGTATTCTTAATGTATACTACACAATTGTTAATGTTGGTGACCTCATTAACATCATTAGTATGTATGACATGAATAGGAGGTGAACAAAGACAACACCCTAGATCGTCATCGCAAACTCATCATAGGGATGATACACTTTCAACTCTAGGAGGTACTTTTATTCTAGCATCCATGTTACTTGTACAAGTATGTCTATGTTGTTGAAATTTTCTAACTCCACTAGCTTATTTCAAAGTAAATGAGAAAAGACAAAGGGATAAATCTTTAATACAAACATCTCTAAGGGATGGTAGACTCCCCCAATCAGAAGGTATTTTTGTATTACAAGCCTATCCGTTCTATTGCTAGATCTAAAGTTAAAGGCAAGTTGAGTCCCCGCTATGTTGGACCATTTGAAATCTTAGATAAGGTTGGAGACTGTGCATACCGCTTAGCCTTACCTCCTTCCTATGATAAGATTCATAATGTGTTCCATGTCTCTGTACTGAAGAAGTATGTCAAGGACTCATCTCATGTGCTTACCTTTGAGCCTTTGGAGATACATGAGAATCTGACCTATGAAGAGCTACCTGTGAAGATTCTTGACTCCCGAGTAAAGCAGCTGAAGAACAAAGAGATTGAGCTGGTAAAAGTTTTGTGGAAATATCATGGTCTACAAGAAACCACTTGGGAGTTGAGAGATGAAATGTTACGTCCTCACCCTTCTCTTTTTGCTTGATATTTCGAGGACGAAATCCTTTTAAAGGGGTGGAGTGTTGTAACATAATGAATCTTAGATGTAATATCCATGTAAACCTTTTTCCCAAGTTTCCCTCTCATTTCTATCCTTTATGTCATTTATGTTTAATTAGTAGAATTTATAGTGGTTTAGTGAACATTTATTCACTAATTGTACCAATATAAGGGTTTATGCACAAATACCTCAGTAAAAGCTTAATTACCATAATTAAGTTCTATAAACCTTAATCTAACTTTTTAATATGATTTGAAAACATAATACTAGGCTAAGTTTCAAATTTGGTTTGATTTGGATGTTGTTTGTGCAAGTTATGCAATTATATGCACATTCTGGACTTTTATGCAATTTACCCAATTGGGAGGTTTTCTTTGCAAATTATCACCTGACTTTTAATCCTTAGATATTACCTTACCATTAACGAGATTTGAAACCATTGGAGAACCTAGTTTCACCTTGGTTTGATGGTATTTCTTTCCAAGGGCATTATAGGGATTACCCTCTTTATAAAGATGCTTATCCTTAAAAGCTATCAACCAATGAGGTTATTTCTTTCTTGTAAAACGGTGGGGATGGCCTAAAATAATCTATGGGCCCTTAGAACCGACTTTGGATATGGATGAAGCCTCTATGAGCTATCCTCTTGCATGCCCATCAATCCCTAGGCTAAAGACACATGGAAAGTCCCTTAAGACTCCTCATGCTTCACCTCTTTCTATATATAGCCATGTATACCCCTTCCCAACTCATAATTCGAAAATTCTTGCTCTCCTTTTCTTTCCTATAGCTTAGATAATAGTTTCTTCTGTATTTGGCCATGAAGTTGCTGCCCCAAGGCAATAGAGGGAGCCTACCTTGGTGAAGAAGGCTCATAGGGCTTCCAAATTGCTCTATTAGGATTTCTAAAGCTCCTCCTTGGTAAATTCGACCAAAACTAGTAAGTTTTCTCCATTCCTTCCCTATTTTCATACTGATAGTCTTCCTTACACCTTCTTCTAGGTCGGAACCATGACCATACATGGTAAAACCCCACCTAGAACCCTAAAACACCTCATCTCTATGCTCTTTTGCTAGGGTTTGCACCTCTAAAGTGAAGAAGGTGATCTTTGCTCAAGAAAGAAGCTTGTCTTGGAGCAACCAAGCCTTCTAATCTCAGAATCCTTTCTTTTTACCTTCCTAGAGGCAAGTTTGGTTAACACCCTTCTCATATATTGCTTAGTACATGCTTAAAACTCATGTTTTTATGTTGAAAATCGACGATTTCCATCTCTTTTTACCATGCTCTTCTAAAGTTTTGATTTCTTGCTGTTTTACCTTCTCTAGAAGCTCTAGTTTGGTTACCTATGCAACTTAAAACCTGATCTTAGTCGAATGGTGTTTTCTCCCTCTCCCTCTCTCTTCAAATATCTCAATCGGTTTGATGATGTGGCAATTTCTGATTGGTCAATATTGAAAATTTCATATCTTCTAAACCGCTTATCCAAATTTGAAAATAAAATATGTTTTGGAATCAGGATAACTAGATCTATCCAATAAAAATATTTTCAAGGTCTGATTTTATGGTTTGACGAAGGGTGATTTTTGTAAAACAAATTTAATGCATAAAATCCATAAAAATTACATCTTGATCATCATAACTCCAAAATTAACATAAATATATGTTTTCTTGATTAGGAAAACCTAATAACTTTATTGGTGATGTTTTAAGAGTCTAAATCCTAATTTTTCTAAAAATCTCTAAAAATAGGGTTCTATATATTAATGTGCACTATGTACTCTAATACATGTTAATACGTTGAAAATAGGCAAAGTGGAACTTGGACTCAATTAAAGTGGTGAAAGTTAGTAATTGATATCAGTAAGAGAGGTATGTGCATTCCTTACACCCTATGTTGGGATAATTGCAGCCAACCCTATATTTCCCTAATGAGGCTTAAATAAACCCTAAATATCCTATTCTTGAATCCTAATGTTGTTCATGCCTCGAATTAGATTATAATTTCTTCTTGTTTGGGTCTTATACCCCACTGCGATGCTTATTGAATATTGTGACCACTCTTGCCATGACTACTATTCTAGCATGTGGATTTATGTTCTATTTAATTTAAAGTAGCGGTACTTATGTACAACCACCCACAGAGGGCATGTAAATAATCACCCTGGGGAATGTCTTATTCTCCCCATAATATTGTAGGTGACTGGGAATGTCTTATTCTCCCCTCACCTAAGGTTAGAGGTCCGGTAGGTGCCTCAACCCTACTTAGTTAGGTAGACATAATTATCTTACATGCAAATCCTTTTTGGTATAATTGTTAATGGAAAGTTTCTTTTGAATATAGCCTCATACTCTTGTTATCTTCATTATATGATGAACCATAGTATGTTTTTTCTGTTGTACTTATCTTGATATCCTAGATTAGTTTTGTGACGCATACCTTGTTTTCTTTCCCCTTTTGTTAGGTGCTTTCCCAACCACCCAGGTGCTGGTGCTGAGCAAGGAGAAGAACAAGTTTGAAGGAATTCATCTCAGGAGTAGATCTCAAGCTATCTGAAAGGATGTCTAGGTTGCTATAGCTAGACCCTTTTCTCTTATCTTTATCATTTGAGAACAATCATGTAATGAACAATGAAAGCCATGTAATAGGCTTAGTTCTTTTATTTCCGCTGCTATTGACATTTTGTAATGTATCTGGTGCATGCTTATTTACTTGGAATATTATACATGCATCCCTCAATATCTTTTATCTTTCTAAAAAGATGGATGTTTTGTACTTCCTTTAAATTTTAGTAAGGAGGTGATCTCGCCTCTTTACAGCATGCTCATAGGAAGTGAACACGGGAAACATCCTAGAACTTCATTTCAAGCACATCATGAGGATCACATGCTTTCCTCTCGAGGAGGTACTTTATTCTAGCATACTTGTTCATCTTACGGGTATATACAAGTTAATGTTTGTAATCTCACTGACAACATTAATATCTATAACATACATAGGAGGTGAACAAGGTCACCGTCCTAGATCTTCATTGCAAAGATATCACAAGGATGATACATTGTCCTATCTAGGAGGTAATTTTTTTAGTGTACATCTTACACTTACAAGGACGTCTATGATGCTGAATTTGCTTACTCCATTAGTTTCTCTCGTAGCTAACGAACAAAGTCAAAGGGATTTTTTATTAAAGAAAACATCTCTAAGGGATGGTGGACTCCCCCCTTTAGAAGGTAATTATTTATTATAACTCTTATATTGTATTGTGCAACATTCAATGTTGGTCATCACGTTAACACCATTAGTATCTGTTACATATATAGAAGGTGAAGAAAGGCTACATCCTCGATTTTCATTGCAAGCATACAATGAGGATGCTACACTTTTTTCTCTATGAGGTACCTTATTCTATCATTCTTGTTCCTACTATAAGGATTATAATGTTGCTGAATATTTTGACCTCATTAGTATCTTTAAAATACATAGAAGGTGAACAAGGACAACACACTAGGTCTTCATTGCAGACATATCTTGAGGATGGCACACTTTCCTACCTAGGAGGTATTTATTATAGCATACATGTTAGTCTTACAAGAACATCTTTATTGGTCAATTTTCTAACTGCACTGGTTTCTATTGCAGCAAATAAACAAAGGCAAAGGGACAACTATTCAATGCAAAAATCTCAAAGTGGTGAGAGAGACTGCCATTTGGAACATCCTAGAACTTCATTGCAGACATATCTAGAGGAGGATACACTTTCCTCTCTAGGTGGCACTGATATTTGACCATACAATTTAATAGTTACGAAATAGTTCTATGTTAGAAAAAAAATTTAACTCCCATAGTTTTTCTCATAGTGAATGGTCAAAGTCAAAGGGATAGATCATCATTGCAGACATCTTTAAGGGATGACATAATCTTCCATTTACATGGTATCTTTGTAAAATAAATCATATTTTGTATTATATTTGAGTAATGTTGGTGATATCATTCACACTATTAGTATCTTTATTGTATATAGTAGGTGAACAAAGGCAACATCGTAGACCAACATTGCAGGCATATCATGAAGAGGATACATTTGCTTCTCTAGGAGGTATGAATCGACATATATTTTCACACTTACAAATATGTTTATATTGATGAACTTTATAACACAACTAGTTTTTCTAGTAGTGAATGAACAAAGGCAAAGGGATAGATCATCACTGCAAACACCTCTAAGGGATGATGAACTTCACCCTTTGGAAGGTTCGTGTGATCAAGTTTTATTATGCAATTTTACATAGTTTTGTATGTTGATGATTTGTTCAACCAAATTATTTTATAGTGACTGAACAGAGACAAACAGTTGGTAGATCTTCTACGCAGCAACTAGAAGGTATGATGTCTTTTTGGATATATTTTACATGTTGATTACTTTGACCTTATTGTACTAATTTTTTGATGGGATATATTCTTAGATACTAATAGTTCTTCTAAGAATAAGCGACCTACAAGGGGAAGGACTACTTTGAAAGCAGTGGTGCCTATGAATGGTCAGAAACATAAGTGTTTTGTCCTTGAAGATGGAAGAGTTGTTGGTCCAGGAAGGCGGAAATTGAGCAACCTTTTAGGAATATTATCACGAAATCATTGTCTATTTCGTATACATAAAGAGTGGGGAGTAGAGCATGAGTCAAAAATTGACAAAGTAATGGTTGATGTTCATGTAAGTAATCTTTCTCATTTACTTTTAATTGATAATTACATAGTTTGTACATAATCTATCTTTAGTCTTAACTTATCTTTATTTCAAGTTTCTTGCACTCATAGATTTAAGTCTTGTTTCTTACAGTGTGACTTTGAATTTTTCAACTTGGATGGGACAAGATTGATTTCATATGATGATGTAACCTCTTTTATCAAAAAAACTATCAACCAACAACTGCGAGATTTTTGTGCGATGTTGAAAAGCAAACTAGATCCTGATATCCCAATTACTGAGCAAGTACAAGCTTTAGATAATCGTGTTCCCCCAAATTTTTGGTCTTGCACTCATAGATTTAAGTCTTGTTTCTTACAGCGTGACTTTGAATTTTTCAACTTGGATGGGACAAGATTGATTTCATATGATGTAACCTCCTTTATAAAAAAAAACTATCAACCAACAACTATGAGATTTTTGTGCGATTTTGAAAAGCAAACTAGATCCTGATATCCCAATTACTGAGCAAGTACAAGCTTTACATAATCGTGTTCCTCCAAATTTTTGGTTGTCATTGATAGAACTTTGGAGTAAAGAAGAAAAGATGGTAAGATCCTATGATCTTTTTTGACTATATATTTTATTTTGTTTTAAAAATAATAGTTAATTGTATCAAGTCAATAATAGCGTATATAACATGCAGATGGATGCTAGTAGAAATAAAAGAAATCGTAGTGTTATACATGCAACACATACTTCTGGATCAATATCATTTTGTGAAAAACAATATAAAGCGGTAGGAATATCAATGTCTTCTATAAATTTTAAAATAATATCAGATTTTGATATTAGTTGTGTATCTCTTTCAGATGAAAGACGGTGTACCACTCCCAATTATAGCAACATATGTAAACTGTCACAAAAGGAAAAATGGAGAGTACCTGAGTGAGAAGATGAAAGAGATTTGTGTAAGTATGTTTTTCATCAAATTGCATTGCTAAATTGTAAAAGTACCTTGATGGTAGATTGTATATAATAGGAAAAGGTAGAACAAAGGCGTAGAGAATTGGGTGGTGACAAGGCAGAAGAACCATTGCAGTTTGTATCCATCATCGATGATGCACATGGATCCTACCATGGGGGATATGAAAGAGGAATTAGTGTAGGTGTTACAAGAAGATCTTTGAAGAGGAAGAAACTAACGGAAGAATCAAATAAAATTGCAACATTAGCTTGGACATCACAATTACAAGAAAAAGAGCATCAAATCAAAGAAAAAGACCATCAACTTAAAGAAAAAGACCAAGAACTTGAAGATTTACGTGCTGAGATGAGATTGCTTCTATCCCAAGTAGTAGTTGTTTATTATTATTAATAATAAAATAATTATGTTTGAGCTCATTGAAAATAATATGTTAATGCATCACAGGTAAAGTCATTTGAAATTGGTTTCCATGTGACACAACAATCATTGGTATGTTGGCTATCTTGCATGCTTTGTTACAATATTATCATGCCTTACAGAAGTAATACACCTTTTTGCAATGTCAATTTTAGGATGGATGGCATTTTAATTCTCAAATAAATGTGGACACAAATTCTGATTGGGTAAGTAAACAAATATTTCTAAAATGTAAAAAGGCAAAATATAAAATGTGTTTGTCTTATCAGGATGGGGAAAATGACCCATTAACATGTTCCCATGCTTAGAACTTGTCTACACATGTAAGTGTCTCTTTACTTATGGTAGTATATCAACATGACATGAATGACTCATCGTCATCTTTATACATTTCTTACCAGCTGCAAGCATTAGGGACCAGGAAAAGAGTGTCAGGCCCCAATGTGGGGACCTAACACAACACTACTATACATTTTTGGTGTCATCATTTTTTAGGTATGCAATATGTTCTAATGTTTATTGGGGTATATTTATTTTTATTAACTATACCGAATCTGCTATTGCCTACTTTTTATATTTTTAAAATGCTTACAAAAGTTTAAATAGAATATTTAATCTTAAAAGTAATGAATTTTGAAGTAGTACATTTTTCTATTTTCAGAAGGGATAATGGTGGATGGGGACTGTCTTGAAGTTCAGGGATGTAGTGGGAATGTTTATTTTTGGCAAAGAAGGATGGTTATGCAAGAGTTGACATCTACATTGGAATGTGATAGTCACCAGTTTTTTGGGGCATGGAGTTCATGGTTTATAAAGGGCAAGTCATTTTTGGGGAAGAAGGATGACTATGCAAGACTCAACATCTACATTGGATTTCATATGGCACCTTCCTTTTTGGGTATGATGTTCATTTCCCTTCTATGTATTCATATAAGATTAGGCATGTTTGATTGATACCTGCTCGTACTGAATGTATGTAGATGAATAAACACTTAAAATTGCTTCCACATATTGTAAAATAGTTAGGTATTCATATTGATGGTTGATTATGATAATATTCTATATTTTTACTTGAAATGATGATGCTGGAATATATGTTTGTCTTCTTCTATTCCTAAAATATATAATTGTAATTTGTTCCATACCATAGACTCAAATAAGATGGGTGCAACACTTTTTTTTACTCCATGTCTTCAATTCACACCTAAGATCTTGCTAAGCTGCCTTAACTTGGAGCTACGCCCATAGGTGATTCAACTAAGTGTCTAAGATTTTGTAGGCCGAAATTAAATCACACAAAGGCAAAATTACCAAAGATTGGATCTGGAATCAGTCAAATAGATCAAGCTAGGTCATTTTAAGGTACAAATGAGTCTAATTTTAGTCAAATCAGGCTTGATAAGAACAAATCACGTTAAATCTATGGGAAACAGTTCTGATTTGTGGACATTGTTTGTATATTTCAAGAAATAGGAAAGATACCAAACCCAAAGTTGCCTGTAGTAAGTTGTTTATTTTCTAGTCTATTAAAATGGTTCCTATTGAAAATGTTGGATGTATCCATTCAACAAAATGTTCATGCAAAGAGTTCTATATTCACTCAAGATTGTAAGACATTCTTCTTTATGTCTTATGGCTCCTTTCTGACATTTTGAACCTTTGTACTCAGTTTTGCAGTTGTAGTATAACTGACTCGCATGCAACATGCCCAACGAAGTGTGTCACTTGAAGAAACTCAGTGTTCTGTCCATGGAGTCTAGTCAGCTGACTGATGTAATTCTAGCAAGCTTACGGACCTGGTCCTATGATTTTGAACACTCTATCTTCATGAAATTAGCTGAGATATTGAAGTGGTGATTTGGACATTCAGAACAACTTCTTGTTCAACAAAATCCATTCAGGTAATACTTGTTAACAATATAGCTATATGTGGAGCAAATTTCTCTACTTGGCAATTTTGTTCTTCTAAGGATACACTTTGTGCTTCTAAAGACCCACTCAGACCCACTAAACAAGAACCTTATGGACCCAATCTCATTGTCCTATTTCACAAAGGTCTTCCTTCGCCTGTGTACGTTAGTGCTTACTACAACACAACAAAAGGTCCTTGACCCACACTATTTTTTTCCTTCATCACATGTTTACAGGGTCGTTGCTGCTCTAGAATCCTCAACTGAGTTTGCTGCGTAGTACTTCTTGGAGATCAACATGCTTTACAGGGAGTAAATACTCAGTGTCATGTAAACGGTTACTACGAGATGGATAAGAGGAAGTTGAATAATGTATGACTGATGTTTAGGAGAATAGCTTAGGGCTCGTCTGGTTCCACGTAAAACCAGTTCTTACCGTGAGTTTTAAAACAAGAATTCGAATGCTGTGAGTTGCAAGCCTAGCAGCAACGTCTGGTTTAAAGTAAAATCAAGTTGTGTATTTTGTTTGTTTTTCGTTTGGTACTGCGTTGTTCCTTGCAGCGTTCACGGTGGCCCGCCTCAATATCTTCTGATCCGGTTGGTATAGCAGGTAACAACCGGTGTTGTATTCATGAGATGGCAGTCATGAGTCAACTGGAGCGGGATAATAGCAGATAGCCGGTAACTGAGAGTCAGAGAAAATGAACTGCGCCCAGATTGGGCGCGGTCGATTTTCACGGATTTTTCACAGACGGAGACGTGACGGTGTAGATTATTTTCTCAGCGCGAGTTTGAGTTACACTCAACCAAACGTAATTAGTTAGAAAACACAGGTACTTGGAAAACGTGTTTTAGTTTTCTGTGGAACCAAACGAGCCATTAGGGGAAAAGAGTGTAACCAAATCTGGTATTTTGATTTGTTGATCCAAATGATGTTCTTCATTCAGAACCATCGTAAAGAACTACTCAATGTTCCAACTACTGTGTTAAAAATATCATCAGTATTGTTTGCTTAACAACTGCAATTATTGAGTAATGGTGATTGCTGCATTTTCTGCACACGTATGACAGTTTAAACTCTTAATTAGTTGATTAAATATGTTCTGCTGTGCATGCACATTGACCGTCGTGTGTGTGTGGGGGGGGGGGGGTTCAACTCTTCTGCTACAGCAGTAACAGGAGTTTTGACATTGCACTGATTTATTTATAAATTCAGCACAGCAGCTCTGTATAGTTTGAGGAGACGATCCTCACATTTTGGAAGCTTTCTTGTGGTTGACTAATTTGCAGAACTTCGTATATATATCATTAGTTGGATCAGATAGTGCTCTACCTTCAAGATAGTAGAGCACGCAATGTTTATTTAAATATTCATGGGAGTGCCACTACAGTTATTTGTTTCCCTATGAAATAAAAAGTAGATCATATTTGATTCCCTACGACTGCAATATCCACAGGGTTGCCCTATGGTTATTTTATATTCTATTATCAAGCACGTAGAGCGCCAATTATATCCTATGGGCTTCGCGCTAGAACATTCTGCTTTTTGTAGTAGTGCCAGCAGAGGAGCTAACGGCAGGTCAGCTTCCGATCAGTATTATATTTTTCTTCTGTAGTCAGCGTGGTGGGGGATAAGAGGTAGGTAAACTAAAGACACTAAATTCGGATTATTAGCCACTACAATGTTCACCCGATATCACCTGCTCCTAATTTCAATCATTTGTAATCAAGTTATCTTTTGTGATTTTGGAATGACGCCTCCCCAAAAAGGGGCTGTAATTGTTGCCGACCCATCTGTTAGACATGAATATATATAGTTCCAATATGAGTTTAAGGAGGGTCGGGAGAAGGTAAGCCCTCACCTTGAAGAAGCAAGTCATGGAAACCATCGTCACCTTCAAAAGCCATGAGGTGCCACGCCGATTTTTGGTAAATGAAATAGTTAGTAGTTTATAATGATTAAGGGAGACTTGCAAAACGTGAAACCATAATCTGTTCAAAAGAAGAATTGTGCGCTGTCACATTTTCATAATGTTGTAGCATCATTAGAGCTATAGTTAGTCAAATTTCATATATACATTTTCTGGTCCCACGTTTCAAGATATTTTTTTGAATTTGTTTATATGTTGTGGTAAATGGATTAGTATGTTAAGTTTAAATAGCGTTTGAAATTAAGTAAATGTTTATTATTTTTCTTGATAGAATTACTCCTAAAAATATTTATTTGTACCTCTTCTATCCATCACTTTGTCTGGATTCTTTTGTGAACTGTCCCTTTATATTTTCCTGAATTATAAGATGAAAGATTTGCTCCTTTCTTCTTTGTTTGTTAGAAATAAGTTACAAGACTCCCGGTTCATGTAGGATCTAAAGGAAAAATACACACATAAAAGTTTCTAAAAACATCATGTCACATGAAAAAATAAGCATACATTCCTCTAATATTTCTTAATATTGTCTCTCTCTATATTATAGGGCAAAACTATTTAGAAAGCTTCCTTCATTTTGATCTAAATTATGTCGAAAAATCTTTTTTCTTTGTACTGCTTTTATTATTTCCAATATATAGTTTTTAAGTAGTTTATTTTCTCATCTACCAATGGAATAGAGATTCACTAAAGCGATATGTTTTAGTCAATAAATTAATTCTTAGGACAAAATAGAGTGAATAAGAAAGTGAAGGTAATAGTAGAGAGAATGTTGTTAGATATCGCTGTCTGGGGGGTCACAAAAGTGGCGCTTCTATGGGGACGGTTCTCTCGATAATAAACAAAATGTTGTTAGATACATTTCTGAATTTGACTTTCAATGTGGTAGTTGTGGGTTTGGTTTTAATGTAAAATAGTTATGCAACATAATATAGTTATATCGCCAATTTCTCTTTATTACCTTGATTTGCAAGGGTCTTGGTTAAACACATCACCAAGAATTCTAGTGGACACAAAGTTTATATGTAAGAGATGATATAAATTTATGATAAATCTAGTTTGATGAATATTTTTCCATGTCAAGCATCAATTTTCCAGAGATGTAGAATTATATGTATCCTATTATATTTACCCTTGTACTTGAGGCCTCAACCACTATAAAACCTTGCTCTGACACTAAATAGCTGATTTAACCCATACAATTTAGATATGGAGACACACAATCTCAAATGCACTGTGAATACCTCATACACATTCACAATGTATCTGAAAATACTATTTAAAACATAGAGAACGGACTGCATTATTTGTTTAGTATTGAATATATTCTAATTATATTCTCTTGCATTCATTTGTCTTCATATCTATTAATTGATTGGTGTAAATGATAGGAGATTTGCAGCCATGTTTTGATCTATAGCACCCATGATCTTTGTAATAATTAATTCATAATCATGTCATTGTACATTAAAGAATAAATCTTCATTATAATAAGTTGTAGATCATATTTTAATATAATTTTATAATTTAAAATGAATACATTTTGTGTTTGTTTGAAGGAATCATCGAGATGGAAGTTTCTTGGATTTTGCCTACAAAGATAATCCTAACATTGAGAAATTATATCCTTACAAAAGTTGTGAGAATATTATTCATCAACAGTTAGAAGTTTTCCGATATCATATCTTATGTAATGGCTTCCTTGATCAATATACAATATGGAAGTTTCATGGAGAAAATAACTGTGTTACCGGATCAAAAAATGTGAACAACATTGAGAATATATCTATGCTAGATCATATGATGGGTAACTATGAGGAAGTTGAACAATTGATCTATTAATAGATACATTACATATATATAAGGTAAGAAAATGATCAAAAAGAAAAAATATGCAAGGTAACATTATTATATTTATGTTAAATTTATATTTACTTTTGGAATTTATATACTCCTATTTTTTCAGGATCATGAGTCATTTTAGTAGAAGGACCAGCGCAGTTGATGAGATAGTTTATCACAATTATTCATTTCAAGGAAAAGTTGCTTCAGGTGGGGAACAAAGTACTTCTTTTGGTTTGAGCGAACCATTGAAAAACCATCTAGGTAAGTTTTTAGGAAAAGTAGTAATTTAACAAATAGATCAAACTTATGACAAGTTACTTTTTTCAAATATAGGACTTAAGGCTCCTTTGAAGAAGAAAATGAAAGAAAAGGTCTTAAATGATAGTAGACAATTTCCTACTAAACGTGTTGAGGATTTCATGCATAACCCATTAGAACATGATAGTATTTCTAAAAATGATAATCTTTTGGGTGGATCTATTCCTAATGTTTCTAGGAACTCAAACCCTAGATCATCTATACTTGGTCCACAACCATCATGTACCACCTTACCTTCTTCATTGCACCTTGAGGAGAGGAGAAAATCTCATACCATGGGTTTGCACTTCTATTCCCATTGTCTATATTTTAAATCTCACACAACTCAAATTGCCTAATTATTTCTTATCATTTGTGTTTTTACACCACTAGATAATATTAAAGAACCAATCATGAACCTTCTCAACTTCCTGCAAAAATAATATCAACTTACATTTCAAGAAGTCGCAGTTCGACAGTTGTTAGATCAAATATCTCATATTTCAGAAGGTGCACGTGGATTACATATATATCAATTCCAAATGGAGGTGTGAATTTAAATAAATATGTGATTATAAAATCATTTATATACAATTTATAAGGTAACTATATTATGTTCATTAAAAGTAAGCTCCTAATATACTCAATTCATATTATCATGTAGATGTCTCTATGGAAGCTAGAGGGAATATTTTCAGCTTCACCTCTTTATTGAATTCTACAACGATACCAAGTGAAGAATTTGAAAAAGAACATGTTTTTAGTAGGAGTAACTTTGTGGAACCAAGAGGTAATCTCTTTGGGGCTAACACATCATTGAGAACTACAACGACCCTGAATGACAACTCTCAAGGTGGAGAGAAATTTGTATCATTTTATGGTTTCCTTTATATATATTGGTAAAATTCAAACCACCTCTTATTTTATTGAATGATTTCTATTTTATATCTAACTTTGTGGTAGCAAGGGATCATAATTCTGGCCATAATAACTCGCTGAACTCTAGAAGGCCCCAAAATGAAGGTTCTCAAGGTGGTAAGTAGTCTACATCCCTTCTTTATGATTTTTTTTGTATATTTAAAGAAAAACATGGTTTGTTATGAGTGTTGATGGTTTCCTTTGTATATGTTGGTAAAATTTAGACCACCCCTTGTTTTGATGAAGGATTTATATCTTATAGCTAACTTTGTGGAAGCAAGGGATCATAATTCTAGCCATAACAACTCTTTGAACTCTACAAGGCCCCGAAATGAAGGCTCTCAAGGTGGTAAGTAATATACATCCCTTCTTTATGGTTTTTTGTGTATACTTTGAGGAAAGACATGGTTTGTTATGATTTTTTATGGTTTCCTTTATATATGTTGGTAAAATTCTGACCACCTCTTGTTTTACTGAATGATTTATATATTATAGCTAATTTTTTGGAAGCAAGGGATCATCATTCTAGCCACAACAACTCTTTGAACTCTATAGGGCCCCAAATTGGAGGCTATCAAGGTGGTAAACAATCTACATCCGTTCTTTATGGTTTTTTGTGTATATTTTGAGGAAAGACATGGTTTGCTATGATTTGTGATGGTTTCCTATGTATATGTGCTTGTTTTAATATATGATTTATATTCTTATAGCTAGAAAATTAGAAGCAAGGGATCATCATTCTAGCAACAACTCTTTGAACTCTACAAGGCCCCGAAATGAAGGCTCTCATGGTGGTAAGTAACCTACATCCATTATTTATGGTTTTGTGTGTATATTTTGAGGAAAGACATGGTTTGTTATGATTTTTGATGGTTTCCTATATATATGTTGCTAAAATTCAGACCACCACTTGCTTTAATGAGTGATTTATATCGTATCGCTAATTTGTGGAAGCAAGGGATTATCATTCTAGACATAACAACTCTTTCAACTCTACAAGGCCCTAAAATGGAGGCTCTCAAGGTGGTAAGTAATCTACATCCCTTCTTTATGATTTTTTGTGTATACTTTGAGGAAAGACATGGTTTGTTATGATTTTTTAGGGTTTCCTTTGTATATGTTGGTAAAATTTTGACCACCTCTAATTTTAATGAATGTTTTATGTATTATAGCTAATTTTTTGGAAGCAAGGGATCATCATTCTAGCCACAACAACTCTTTGAACTCTACAAGGCCCCAAAATGGAGGCTCTCAAGGTGGTAAGTAATCTACATCCCTTCTTTATGGTTTTTTTTTGTATATTTTAAGGAAAGACATGGTTTGCTATGATTCTTTATGGTTTCCTTTGTATATGTGTTGTTTTAATAAATGATGTATATCTTGTAGCTAACTTTTTAGAAGCAAGGGATCATCATTCTAACCACAACAACTCTTTGAACTCTACAAAACCACGAAATGAAGGGTGGTAAGTAACCTACATCCTCTATTTATGGTTTTTGTGTATATTTTGAGGAAAGATATGGTTTGTTATGATTTTTGATGGTTTTCTATATATATGTTGCTAAAATTCAAACCACATCTTACTTTAATGAATGATTTATAACATATAGCCATCTTTGTGGAAGCAAGGGATTATCATTCTGGACATAACAACTCTTTCAACTCTACAAGGCCCCAAAATGGAGGCTCTCAAGGTGGTAAGTAATCTACATCCATTATTTATGGTTTTTTTGTGTATATTTTGAGGAAAGACATGCTTTTCTATGATTTTTTATGATTTCCTATGTATATGTGCATGTTTTAATGAATGATTTATATCTTATAGCTAACTTTTTAGAAGGAAGGGATCATCACTCTAGCCACAACAACTCTTTGAACTCTACAAGTCCCCGAAATGAAGGCTCTCATGGTGGTAATTAATCTACAACCCTTCTTTTTTATTTTTTGCGTATATTTTGAGGAAAGATATGTTTTGTTATGATTTTTGATGGTTTCCTTTGTATATGTTGGTAAAATTCTGACCACCTCTTGTTTTAATGAATGATTTATATATTATAGCTAATTTTTTAGAAGCAACGGATCATCATTCTAGCCATAACAACTCTTTGAACTCTACAAGGCCCCAAAATGAAGGCTCTCAAGGTGGTAAGTAATCTACATCCCTGATTTATGGTTTTTTGTGTATATTTTGAGGAAAGACATGATTTGTTATGATTTTTCATGGTTTCCTATGTATATGTTGCTAAATTTCAGACCATCTCTTGCTTTAATGTATGTTTTGTATCTTATAGTTAACTTTGAGGAAGTAAGGGATTATCATTTTGGACATAACAACTCTTTCAATTCTACAAGGCCCCAAAATGAAGGCTCTCAAGTTGGTATGTAATCTATACCCCTTCTTTATGGGTTTTTTTTGTATATTTTGAGGAAAGATATGGTTTGGTTTGATTTTTGATGGTTTCCTTTTTATATGTCATACATGCTTTCAGTGGTGTCATACATGCTTTCAGCGGTGTCATACATGCTTTCAGTGGTCTCAAGTTCAAGACATAGTAAATAGTGTAAATAAAACACTATTTAAAAAAAAAGTGGTGTAATATATATGATTTGGTTGTATCATTAAATTGATGTTATTGAAAATGAAGATTTACATGGTTCATTATGGGTTTTCATAATCTTATAGGTATCTTTACCACATCCCAAGGCAACTTAATGGGTCAAGATGCAAGAATGATTACACGGTCCTTTGGTATAAAAGCTATTTAACTATGAATTATATTGCATTAGGACTATGTAATAACTAATTAGACTTCTATTTTTGATAGCCCACAATGTACCATCTATACCAAAGAAAAGATATAGAAGAGCAGCAAAGTTAAGTTCCTTATTATCACCTCAGGGAAAAGTGCAAAAGTGTTTGTTTAATGACCGAGGATCTCCAGTCAGTGAAATTGCTAAGAAATTGACCAACTATCTTGGGATGTGTGCAAAAAAAGGCATGTATTTTCCAATGCACAAAGAATGACGTGCATATCATATTAAGGTTTTTGAATCCACCATGGATGATATCATTGTATGTCAATCAAAATTATCCTACCACATTAGACATTTTATAATATAAAATGTCTCTAACATTTCCATTATTTCAGGAGTTCTTTTAGTTTTATATGATGGATGCAGACATGATTGCAAATATGCAAGATGTTATGTATTGGTGCTACACTAATATACATGGAAAGGTAAGATCTTGGCATAGAAAATTAAAAAGTAAAACACTTGATTTGGATCATCCATATTATCAACATCAATAAGCACCAGATCCTAGAGTCGTTGATTTGGAATGGAAGAAACTTTTGGAATATTGGAGGTGCCCTATGAAACAGGTGATGTCAAAATACTTTTTTGTGATGCATTTATAATGTTTTGTAAGTCTTGTTTATCATTATTTTGTGTATTCTTCATAGGAAGAGTGCACTCAAAACAGGAATAATCACAAAGGTCCCCATCCTACACATAGAACATGCGCAAAATCATATTCTAGTTTTACCAAGAATGGGTAATTACTATTAGTTACAATAAAACTTTGAGTACTCTTACATGCCAAAACTAAATATATGGATATGGTGTTAGATTGAAAAAGGAATTGTAGCATATGAAGGGCATGCATATCTTAAGTACCATCAAGGTGTAAATGGTGAATATTTTGATGAGTATACAAAGAAAAAATGTGTAAGATTATCATGCCTCATACTTTATACTTAATATTGTAATTTTTTGCATTATATGTATATGTGTTGCAGTTATAGGAAGAAATTGCCACAAAATGTGAACAATGCCAATGTCAAAGGTCAACGGATCACCAATCCTTTATTTGAGTTCTTGATGATGTACATGGAGAACACCATGGTGATTATGAGAGAGGATATGGTATTAGGGCTTCAAGACAAAAGTGGAACGCATCTCATTTACAAAGTGTGCAAATGAAACCTTACATTAGGCAGGGATCTCAAATTAAGGAGTTGGAAGCTTAACTTGCATGCTTAAGGGACAAGTTAGATAGGTAATTATAACCTAAATAAATTATTTATGTCAAATTTTATTATAAAATTAAAGTTGCATTTTTTAGGAAAATCAAGAAGGAACATCTAATTCTCGTGAACCCCTTACATCAAGCAGTCATAATCATATTCAGGTACATATTTGGACATTACATTTTACTTCCGCATGATGACTATATATTATTCACAACATGCTTTATTATCCTAGATTCATAGCATTGTCATTCACCATAGATATCTCATGGCCCTTGTGGCCATTGAAAAAACTATCAATATATAAGGTATGTTTCACATTATTATATCTTAATATGGTCACCACTCATATTGTTTACATACTATTAAACTATTTGTGTTCCTTATATATAATAAGGCTGCCAGATTTTGTCATTATTAACAATATGCTCAATTTGCTGGCCTTTTTTGGAGGAAGGGTGTATGTGCATCACCTTTTTGTTGTTGTGGTGGATATGGACATAGCTAGTTCTTCTTTGAAAGATAAGGATCATGGGTCATTTAAGAAGAAATATATTCACGTACCTATGGGTGCTAGCAAATTTTGGTAACAAATTTGAGTTTGACATTGGACTTCTCCGGAAGATATCAACATAAAGTTTTCATTTGTAGCATCATGCAAGTCCTATGTGTTTTTCATCATCATTTGTGTAGATTTAAAATGATTTTATAGCATTCAATTTAAATCATTTATTCATTGTCTAATAGGGTGGATTAATTCATTATGCAAGTTGATTGACTACTTGATAATGTTGTTGGGAGGTTTAAGAAGATATATTACCAACATTATGCATGCTAGCAAATTTTAGTATATTGTTTGCTTTGTCATAGAACTTTTCTACAAGACAAAATTGTATAGTTTAACATTTTGGGACTTAACTGATCATCTTCAACGATGTTTTGCAAGTCTTATTCTAGTTGCTAATAGAATATTGATTATTGATAAGGTTCTCATTATTTTTGAAATATATCTTACCAGGAATATTGTTTTTCAAGGCTTTTTTCTATACTTGATCAAAAAGGTAGATAGTTGAAGACTGAAGTTATACTTATGATGATTTTTCATGAAAGCACCTATATAAATCATTTCTTGGAGGAAAAATAAGAGGTATGTCAAACATCATTACCTTTATTGTAGGTTATTTGTGATATTTTGAAATTTATCTTTCTTGACTAAGTTTTCCAACTATGATTCAGAAATTTTGAATGACGTTACAATCTTGAATATGATCTATCTTGATGGTAAATAAATATAGTATATGGTCAAGGTGTCAAATATATTAAACAATTGTCCAACTTGGCCCAATACCAATCTTGGCCCATTAAACCAAGTGTGTATTATGGTTGTAGTAAGGCCAATGCCCATGTTGGCCTTAGCATGATGCTAAATCAATACTAGCATGGTAAAAATAACTCACTAAGCAATCTAAGAGAGTGGGGTGAATTATAGATGTATTAAGACATGGTATTGGTTAAACATGTTGTAGTATTATGGATGTAGTAACTCTTGAGATAATCTAAGATAACTCATCTATGCAATAATCCTATAGCTATATACTAGTAATCATTCAGTAGTAGTATTCTATGTTGGGAATCCCTAAATCAGTAATAGGGACATAGCATGATACATTTCCCCAAGCCTCACATGGTTTGCCTTTATAATTTACTTGTCATGTGCTTAGAAAAGATGAGGAAATTTGTTGGAAACGTCCTTGTTGAGCACCAGTAAAATAGGTGTCTTTTGAATTTAAGAAAATCATGTGGCCAACTTTAATCTTTAATCATTGAGCGAATGTGATACCGTCTGTGGCGACAGGAGTAGCGATTGCGAGCGCCGCCACTGGCAGTTCTGTAGAGAAGCAGGATTCTACTTCAGGTGTTGTCTAGTCAAGTTCATGGAAGGACATGTTCAAGAAGGATCCTCGGGGAGAAACTTCTTTGGAAAAAGTAGACATAGTCCTTGACGGACAAATGTTGATCTATCTGAGTAAGGAGGTAGTGAAAAATGCAGAGCGATGGAATTGTTTTCTAGATGGATACAGTGTTGGTTTCAGACCTTTTCTCCCTACACTCAAATGATATCTTCATCATATTTGGATATTGAATGGCACGATAGAAATTATGAACCATGGAAATGGTTTTTTTCTTAATAAGATTCTCGGAACAAGCAGATGTAGATTCAGTCTTCGATGGACCTTCGTGCTTTGTTAGAGACAAACATGTGGTGTTGTTGAAATGGAAACCTAGCCAATAGTTATCGAAGATCAAGTTGACAGAGGTTCCCATATGGGTCCATGTCCATGACCTGCCTTTGGAGTTGTGGGAGAAGAAGATGTTCGAGAGAATTGGTTCATTTTTGGGTACTCCGCAGAGAACAGACAAAGCCACTCATGATTTCAAAAGGTTGTAATTTGCAAGAATACAAGTTCTCATTGCCTCTGATTCAAAGTTCCCGGAGTTCTTGGAAGTTGCTAGTGAGAAGGGTGATCCTAAGAAGATTTCCTTTGTCTATGAATGGAAACCGAAACCGTGCTCGGTCTGCAATCTATTCGGGCATGAATGTGTGGAACCTGGTGTTCAGAAAGTGAAGAAGGCATGGGTCCTTAAAGCTACTACTGTAATTAGTAATGGAGTAGTTCAGGGGACTATGCCTATGTCATTGAAACATAGGTCTTCTTCTGCTGGTTTGAGTAGTGTTGTTGTTTCTATTGACAAGGCACTTGTGACAATTATTGAAACAAATTATGAAGCTGGTGGTAATCAAGGAATTGGTTTTGAGGAATAAGATGTAGAAGAGTTTCATGTCACTAATGACTCTTTTGAAGAGACGGTACCTAAGATAGAAGAGGAGGTTATTTTAAGGGTAGTTGACCTGATCACTCCCCCCAACTCAACTGAAAATGCAAAAAGTAGTAAAGGGGTTCAAAGTTCAGATGGTTTTCATTTTCCTCAGAAATCTAAGAAACCGAAGGCAAGGAATCCTAGTCCTACCTATGAATCTCCAAGTCTGAGTTCCTTCAACAATAGATTCAGAAACTTAGACAAAGAGGGGAGTGTTGAAAATGAAGTTCTGCCCAACCTAGTACTGGTTGAAAATCCGTCTAATGGATAGTTTAAACCTGACTATCATTTCCTGGAACATTAGAGGCATGAATAATTAGGTCTTTAAAGTTCAGGAGGAAGTAAATAAGGCTAAGCCACATATTATTGTGTTAAATGAGACCAGCATGCGAGAGAAGAAAATTAAGAAGATTTTGAATAGATGTTTTCCTGATTTTAAGTGGATGACTAATCATTCTTCACATGTTCTTGGTATGGTCATCATTCTCTGGAAGGAGGAATGATGTTCTATTGTTAAGCTCATTGAAACTGATCAATGTATCCACACTAGTGTTAGCTCTGATAGTCATTGCTTTCTGTTGATGGCTGTCTATGGGCATAATGATGATGGTGACAGAAGTAGATTATGGAATAAGATGATGAGATTTGTCCCAATGTTAACTCTCCATGGGTTATGTTGGGAGATTTTAATGCTGTGAGAAAGGAAAATGAGAAGATTGGTAGAGAATCTCCTACGAAAAGATCCATGGAAGACTTTAACAAATGTTTGCTCAATTGTGGCATTTTTTATCTTAAAATCAATGGCCCTAGCTTTTGGTGGGATCATCATCAGGGTGGAGATAGATTTGCTACTTCTTGTGTAGATATAGTCCTTTATAACTCTCTATTCATGCAAAAGTTTCCTGAGTTCTCTGGGTTCCTTATTACAAACATAGTTAGTGATCATAAAATTCTAAAACTTGTGATTGGTGATATGAAGAAGATATGTTCTCTGTTTAGGTTTGTTAACTCGTGGATGAAGAGAGATGATTTTGCTGATATTATCAATAAGAGTTGGCATACTGATAATAATGGGTTTCCTTTGTTTCAAGTTTACTCTAAATTGAGAAATGTCAGATGTGACTTGATCAAATCAAATAAGCAAAAGGTAGGGAACATTATTGATAATTCTAGGGAAGCAGAATTAAAAGTCTATGAAGCTCAGGTTAGATTGGATAGTGATCCCCACTATGTTGATTTGAGAGATGAGGCTGTGAAATGTAGGAAGCTTGCTCGTGAGGCCTTGGATTCTGAAGAATCTTTGTTAAGACAAAAATCGAGAATTCAGTGGCTTAAAGAAGGGGATTCAAATACTAAATTTTTCTACTCCACCCTTAAAGTCAGAAGGCATATTAATCACATCAAAACTTTAGAGATTGATGGCAGATTATGCTCGGATATGGATGACATTAAGTGTCATATTCAAAGTTTCTACCAGAATCTGTTCAACACTGGCCACATAGCTAATATTTCTAAGTTGGGTTCTCTTGGGTTTTCTAAGTTGGATGCAGTTTAGAAGTTGTCTTCAGATAGATTGATCTCTTATTTGGAGATTGAGGGTGTTTTTCAGAAACATAACACTGATAAATGCCTTGGCCCTGATGGATCAATGCGATGTTTTACAAGAATTGCTAGAGTACTATTAATACTGATTTGAAAGAAGGCATCTGTCACTTTTTCAAAATTGGGAGTCTTCTTAAGGAAGCGAATAAGACTTTCTTTTCTCTTATTCCTAAATCTAAAGACACTCATCTTCTTAGTAACTGGAGGCCGATTTACTTATGTAACGTACTTCTCAAAGTTATTACTAAGATTCTTAGCAATAGATTGCAGTTGATTTTACCTTCCATTATCAGTGACAACCAATGTGCCTTCTTTCAGGGAAGAAGTATTCATGACGCAATCTTACTTTCTAATGATCTTATTCATGATTACAATAGGAAAGGAGGGTAAAAGAAGATGTGTATTAAGTTTGATATTTCTAAAGCTTATGACTTGGTTTCTTGGCAAGCTTTGTTCTACATTCTAAAGGTTATGGATTTTCCACATTGTTGGCTCATATGGTTAAAAGAGATTTTTGCCACGACGACCTATGAGGTTCTGGTGAATGGGGAACCATTGAGTGCTTTTACTCCTAGCAATGGAGTTAGACAAGGGGATCCTTTAGCCCCTTACCTCTTTGCTATGGTTATGAAACCTTTTCTCAACTGATGAATGATGTTGTTATGAAAGGGGAGATTAGACCTCTTTATGCCTTTAATAATTTGTTGATATCTCATTTAACTTTTGTCGATGACCTTATGGTCTTCATGGAGGCTGATAATGAAAATGCCATGGCTTTGAAGAAGAGCTTGCTTGACTTTCACCTGATGACGGGTTTGAATATCAATGTTGATAAGAGCTCTATTATTTTTAGTGTCGAGGCTGATAAAGACAAGATCTGTAGCGTTTTGGGCATTAATGAAGGTAATCTTGATCAGAATTATCTGGGCATTCCTTTGTTCATTGGTAAGTTGTCTAGGAAACATTGTATCCCTTTGCTAGACAGAATCAAATCCAAATTAGATGGTTGGAAGTCCAATTAACTCTCAATGGATGGGAGAGTTGAGCTTGCTAAATCAACTATCTCTTCGAACCATCTTTTCTGGACTAGTTGTTTCCCTTTACCTTGCTCTGTTGTTGATGGTATTGAACGTCTGAATAGAGAATTTATATGGGGCAACTCGGATAGCCACTCTAATGTTCATCTTATAAAGTGGGATATTGTTATGAAACCCAAAGAGGAAGGGGGTTTGGGTATTCAATCAATTAGGGAGGCCAACAAGGCTTCTCTAATTTTTTAGGCTTGGAATATTGCTAGTAAAGTTGACTCGCTTTGGGTCAAGTGGATTCACAAAAGATATTTCAACAAGAACTCCTTCTAGTTTGCTACTGTCAATAACGCCTTTTCTTGGCATCTTAATAAAATTATTCAAGAAAGGGATACTCTCAAGAGGTTTGTTAGCTTTTCCATTGGTAATGGCTTTGACATTTTGCTTTGCGGTGACCCCTGGCTACCTGGTAATCATTACCTTATTGATGTTCTTGGAAGTTAAGTTGGGTCTACCTTTGGGAAGTAAGCTTAGCTGTTTGATTTCTGGTAATGATTGGATCATTAAGGATTTGAGACTTCATAGGGATCTCAATGATATGTTGTTTGTTCTTCCTTAGCCAAAGGAGCACCAGGCTGATAAGCTGATGTTTAACAATTTGACTAACATTAAGCTGAAGAATATCTGGAATGTTACTTGAGGAAAGGGTACCAAGTTTCCAGTGTTTGATTGGGTGTGGAGGTTTAAAGTTCCAGCTAGATACCTCATCCATGGGTGGAAGATTAGTCATAGAATACTTATTACAACATATCATGTGAGGAAGATGGGCATTAGTACCCCTTAGTTCTATTTCCTTTGTAAATCAAATGAGGAAATCTTGGACCATTGCATGTTTAAATGTGACTTCTCCTTCAAGGTCTGGATTCTGGCTGTCACTGAGAAGTGCATTCCGAGTTGCCCTAGTTCTGTGGAAGATCTTGTGAGATGTAGTAAAAGAAGAAGTCATCTTGTTGCTCTGTGCATTTTGCATAGGATGTGGAGTGAAAGAAATGCTAGAGTGCATCTTCATATGGAGAACTCTTGGTCAAGAGTTCTCCATGTTGGTCAAGCATGATGTCTATCTTTATGAAGAGCCTGGATTCTTTTGTATGCTGAGCCTCTATGCTTTTTTGGGTTTCTGGTTTTTTAGAACCTCTGTTGATCTTGTTGATGCTCTGAGTGTTTCGGATGGTTGGATCTTTTCTCCTAGATAGTTATTTCCTGAATCCTCTCTGAGGTCATGATGTGAGGCTCTCTTTAGGGGATTGTCCTCCTACTCCTTATTTCTTTCCTTCTTTTCTTTCTTGTGTAAAGATTTTTTTCTTATGTTGTATAGTTTCTTTGTATAGAAACTGCTTGTAATTACAAAAATACAAAAATAGCAATACAAAGAGCTTGGATTACCAAAAAAAAAACTTTAATCTTTAATCTAAAGATATCGCTTACTATTCAAATTCATTAAGAGGACAGACCTTGCCAGAACATTACTGAATCTGAATTTCTTTTGTTTTTAGTAATAGTTATTATTTTTTCTAGGCATTTGTTATTGGTATATTTCATCTTTATCAATGCATGTGCTTTCATGACTGTTTCAAATGACTTCAATTTGATCAGAACATTAATTTGATTTTAATATGCCTCCTTTCTATAGATATACTTTTTTACTATTATTGCAATATTTCTAAACTGTTGTATTGTGGAATTCATGAACTAATTAAAATATACCTAAACCAATCATGTAATACATATATGCTATATTAAATGCAACTCCTTAGTGTTTATACCAACTAATGAGGATAGAGACAACTAGGCTATTCCTTATGATGAAGTAAGAAATCATATATGAGACAAACTTGAATTTCTCATTCTAAACATACACGTGAAAAAGATCATGATTGTGAACTTTAGATGTGTGCTGATATTTTTATTATGGACCCAATAAATTCTACAATCTTCAAATGTTTCTATTTATCCTATCTATATATCTTCATTAGTGATTGTCATATACAGTTGTTGATACAATATATTTATTTTAGGAGAACACGAATTACTCTGGTTGTTGTTTGGGCAAGAGTTTTTGGAGAATAAACTGAAAGACTTCAGCAAGGAATGGAACATGATCCTTTGAGTTATTAGAAAGTAGTTCATGTTGGTTGTTAGATGAATATTATTACTGCAAATTATTAGATAAGTTAATACTTTCTGTTAGATGAAGCCTTTTGTAGCTTATGTAAAGTGTGGCTTACCAACTCTATGTAACATATGTACAATATTGAGAAATCAGATTATTGTTATATATGTGATCGAAAATGAAATATATTTTTTAATGTGATTTGTACTAAGTGGCGTCTCAAAATTCACTAGATTATAGATTAAATAAGTGCCCAGAATTGGTGTCATCACGTTTTTAAGAGAATTGTGATCAAGTTTGCATGTATTATGTATAATATGTAAAAGAAATGTTTAGAATCAACAGATGCTACTGTGTAATGTGATAAGACCGTTGACTCTGCTATCAGTTTTAACAGAGATAGGGAGCACGACTCTGAATACACGGTCAAATCATAATACACGGTTGGCCTTGTGCACTCTGGTTCAGAATCAATGGTATGAACTGTTGCATCTGGGCATGTTTCTAGTAGTGGCTTCATCATGAGGAATCAAGTCACTAGTGAGGTTCCTACTGGTCTGCATAGGATACACAAAGGTATCTAGATGCCTAGGCAGGAGAAACAAGTGGAGGAAGAGTCTGACCAGTCAGTGTCCCTTACACATGCGGCAACGCGAGCAGTCGCGTGTGAGTACGAATAGAAGAAGAGGGAGAATGGGCGGACACAGATCCTAGGTCATGTCTAGGTGCCCTAGAGATACGATCCAAGTATTATTTACGAGCATTGAAAGGAAAAGAAAAGAATAATGCTACATGAACAAGAAATGAAACCAGAAATGGGATCTTTTTTATCCTCAGAATAACAACAAAATAGAGGAAGGAAGCAACTTACTTCCCTCCTCTGTTTAGTTGTTATGCATATATGGGATGAAAAGGGTCTCATTTCTTGTTTCTATAGCAAATTTCAAAAGAAAAGAAGAGAATACAAGACAATGGTTGAATTTAAATTGATTGACCAAAATCATCTCACTAGGTAAGTGTTATATAATCTATGTCTTTTCATACACATATTTGATTGGAGCACATAAGATGCCAATAGAATGCTCTTGAAGATCATAAATTAAGAAAAATATTATGTGAAGATATTTTGATGTAAATTATATGAAAGAATTTGTATAAGAAAGTATATACAGCAATAACATATATGCATTAGGTTGTGATGAGAATCTTAAAATTTGATGAAATAAGTGTTTATAATCATATTTTCAAGTCTAGGATACATACATAAAGTCGGATCTTAGCGGTTTAATGATGAATTATGATGTCTTTACATATTAGGAATATTATGGTAATTCTAGGCATCAAATAATGAGATATAATATGGAGAAAAGGTGTGCACTCATATTTTGAGGCCTAAATAATTAGAATACTAATTATTTCAAATTTATATTATTTTTATATAGTTTGAGCATTTGATACAATAGAAGTTAGGTTATGGTATTGCTTGATGAGATCCATGAATCAAGGATACTAATAGTGATGTAAATGTTGAGGAGATGAATTATCTCAAGGATTTAATATCATATCAGAGTTTATTATAAGATGATATGACATTAGTGACACCTAAAGAACCCCTAGCATGTGTGAGAAGAGGGATAGAGTCTATTAGGGTAACTAAGGATTTTTAGAGATTTTTTTTATATATGTATCATATAAATTTATAGGAAACACAAGGGTCACAAAGGCTTGAAGCTATATCAGATTTCATCAACCTCAGGGAGAAATACTAGGAGTTGCTCCAAGAAAGATAAGTGAGCCATGTCGTTTCAATTGTTTTCTTTTTATCATATTTGGAAATTGGTCTAAATTATTAGATCCAGAATGTCTTGTTCATATATTCGTATACCACTTTTAGATTTTCAAGTTCTCATACTATGATAAATTCAACATGAGCATTATATCCCTTTAGTACTCTTATCATGTATGCATAAACATAAAGAATTCAGATTTAGATCATTAAGAGCTATAAGATTTATGTTCTCATCACAAGGCATTTTGATACATCATCTACATAGAGACATATTTTCTCAGAGAATACATATTTATATTTAGATCCATATATGGATTTAGGGTATAAGGTCAGCTTCAAATTTGAAGATAAGAGATTATATTAAAGAATTCAAATTTAACCTATAAGAGATACAAATTTAAAGATAGGAGATTTAGATTTTAAGATAAGAAATTTAGAATTTAGAAAGTAATATTACACTAGAACCTTAATGATAAATCATTTGATAACTCATTAGCATAGATTTTTGAAATGATCTAGAGGACACTAAGGGTGTCATAGAAGGTACATCATGCCAACAGAGTGTCTTTTACACCATAGAGGATACATCTGTGTCAATAGAGGGTGCATTGCACCATAGAAGACACTTCAACATCATAGAAGATGACTTATCATACAATGGTGACCACATATAGAGAAAAGATGTAAATAAAAGATACCCAATTTAGTTTCTCACAATTTTTAGTTATTAGTTTAAGTTTTTAGTTAAAGCATTCATGTGTTATTATGTAATATTCAATACAACTTACTACAACTTTGTACCATTATCTTTGTGTATGACAGGGAACGAGATGGTTGTAGTCATCAAACTTTAGGAAGAGTGACCAAGACAGAGTTCGGGATATATGTTTAAGAGATTTAATTAGTGGGGTGCCATTTAAATGATCCAAGAGTTTATATTAAAAATGGTGATTGTGTTAATAGTTTTAGTTTACCTCATTACATGCAACATCAACATGTGTAATTTAGTTAATATATTCAAGCAGATCCAGATAAGAAAATTTCTAGATTAAACCAATGCAGGAGAACATAATGATATAATTAGGAGCACAAACCAGATCATTCATTGAAAAATGAACGTGTGACTTAAAGAAATCAGCGGCCTACAATCCTCTAGGATAGGCGTCGTTCTTCTAAATGATCTGGTCATGAACTTGATAAAAATGTCTCACTCGTATTGACAAATAACAAACATAGATGTGGAACGAGATGCACCACAAGTGCAGCCGAGCGATTGCATCAACCACCACCTAGCAAACCATGTTATAGAAGAGAGAAGTAAGGAAGATGATGCTTCTCACAATAGACAATTCTCCATAAGTAGCAGGGAGCAATGGCAGCTAAGGAACGTCTCACTAGGGAAAACTATTGATGGCTGTGCATTCGTATGCTGAGAGATGTGCCTCTAACCCTAATGACCAGACCTATTTATAGCCTAACACACTCCCTAATCCTATTCATATTGAGACACAATCACTCGATCACTCTTGTGCAGTAGTCATTGTTTACCATAGGTTGGTAACAACATAATAAAGTATCGATCACAATCACTCAATACTTTTGAGTCTAACTTTGATGTGTTTATGTTTTTTTCTTGTACTTGGGACTTTTTATCTTTGCAATAGTCATTGTGCTATCATTGTTAACTGAAATTGTAGGAAGAGGCTTACTACCATAGGTAAACTGGACATAAGTCCATGTAGCCATTCAACTTCCAATCATGTTTCATCTAAAGCACACAACTCTGGCTCAAAAGTAGACTGAGGCAATATGGTATGCTTCTTAGACCTCTAGGAAACAACTCCTCCTCCCAATAGGAATACATATCCTGAGACACCATTACTCCCATATTTCATGGAAATCCAGCTTGCTATACTCTTTGACTATAGGAGGATATTTATCACAATGCAGCCTAAGAAAACAAGTTCCCTTGATATACCTCAAAACTCCGTCAAGAGCTTCCCATTGGGTCTTGTTGGAAAAACTAGTGTATCTACTTAATACTTTCCATTTCATTTGCTAAGATGTTCCCTCATCTCTTTCACTCTCGGCTTCTAAAAGTAGACTTGTGAATAGATGAAGAAGACTCAATACTTTCAGTCTCATGTTCTCAAAAATTAATTTGGGACCTAGGCCATTTGAGGTGGTCCAGCCCAACATTCTTCTTTGAAGAATGGGTTGGGGGGAAATTGGCTTGATATAGGAATGAAGGGGGTCCCTCATGGATGATTTTTGCTAGAAATCTAGTGAAATAAGATATGCCTAGCACTTAGTCCATTGCTCATGGAAAACATAATGTATGGGTGTGTGTAATTCATAAGATACATTAAACGTCCATGATCTGAGAGTATCGTAATTGAGACACAAGAATCCTAGTCTCACTCTTGAGCAAGGCCTTGGATGAATCATATGGATTCTTGACAGGTTTACGTATTGTGTACTCAAACCTCTTTAGTATCTTCTCAAAATAGTGAGACTGAGAGAGTGAGAGTTATGATCGACCTAAATCACACGCATGAGGTGGAGCGGATCTAGAGTAGTCAGACCCTTAAATTTATAGTTCGACACTTAGGCCCCCACAATTATTATATGGGGTTTGATTTAGTAGATCATGGTCGAACCACAGGGACAAGTTCGGTAAGAGTAAGGAATGTAGAGCCTTAGACTCAAATACACCAAACAATGAGGTAGATTAAGACGGTGTTCCCTAAGGAATGATGTCATTCCAAACAAGGTAATAAAAGTAAGGGAAAAGAAATCAAATAAGATTGAATAAGGAATATGTTACCAAATTATGGATGCCAACTTGGATTGGGTTTCACCTACTAATATCTCTTACCAACATGCAATACTCACACCCCCTAGTATACCCCCAGCATGATTACAAGAAATCATCATATACATCTATTCCCTCCTCTCTCGAGCTTAGGATAGATCAAGATTATAAGTTTGTCTCTCTCTTGAGATCGCAAACAAACAATCACAAAGCAAATTATATGAATATTAGATTTAGCATTCTAACATTTTCATGCATTCATGTAATTCCATAACACTTACATAGAATTAATACTACTCTTTTGAGGTATTTACAATCATACATCATGAGATGGTAGCAAATCATACAAGTGAAGCATTAAGAACTAGAGTATGGAGATAATCTTTGCTAGGAGCATATATATATATATATATATATATAAGGATATAAATATATACAAGTTGGGAGAGCCTTAGTGGCTACTCCCAACCCAAGTAAGGTGTTTAGCCACACATGTTAACAGAAAACATAACGATGTTACAAAAGTGTATATACATCAAGAATAACAAAGAGGGGGGAAGGTACAACGTGAGGGAGATGATAGATTTAAAGAAGGAAGGAGATGATACACCAATGGGGCTTCTTCAGATATAGATCTGGTAAGGGCGTGGAAGATGGCAAATCCTTCTCTCAAAGAAGGGGATGTCAGATCCTCTCACTCCTCTAACTTTCATCTTCGGAGATCCAAGACCAATGGAGATGAATGAGGGTGACTCTGGAGTTGGGAAACACTTAGTTGCTCTGGATGATCTACCCCCTTATGTTGGGAGTCGGGGACCTATTTATAGGAGCTTCCCACTGACTTATTGTACTAATCGCTACCTAGTCTTGGTATCTACCTGTGTTGCGAGCGTGACAGCCAGTGTTGTTCATGACGTATGTTTCACGTTGGAACCCCATCTCGGTTGATATGTTGTTTCAATAGCTACCTAGTCACAGTCATGACAGTGTTTCGGTCGCGACAACTTCTTAATCTTCTTGGCTACGATGGCTGTTATGATCTCGATAGTTGTCTGTAGGCATCTATTACGGCCGCAACAGAGATGCATTGGTGGAGACCTACGATGAATCTGAATGGATTAAGTAAGGGCATTAATTCAAATCCAGATGTTTTTCAATATCATTAAAGAAGTTGGAAAAAATCACAAAAGGGATGTTATAACAGAAACAAAATAGGTGCAAAAGGTTCATAAAATATCACATCATCAACTCCCCCAAACTTAGAATCTAGCCTATCCTCAGGCTAATAGATAGAGTCAAACCATTGAGCGATGATCTATACATATTTTCTTTTTAATGATCACACTATTACCAAATTCTTCCATCCTTGTAGTAAAACCCTTGTGACATGCTTGGTTCACTTCATTAAGTTCTATCTTCCCCCTTTATTTCTAGATTTGCTTGACTTTGTACACATTTTTGCCACTTCCTTTTGTAGAAAAGGACTCTCCCTTGCAATGACCTTCCTGCCCTTGGATTTTGGCTATACTTGTAAACAGTTCCTACAAGGGGTAGCATTCACACCCTACCTTTATTTTAGTTGTGCCTAAGATATCATGTGTGGGTAGGTTAGGCTTTTAATGTTTTCCTACACCCCTTAGTCTCCCTCAATCATGGTCCTATCGTAAAGAGTGTTTCTCAAGTGGGCCCTGCTGTAGAGTCAGGTGGTTGTACAAGGTCTACTTTGAACTATAGGTGGGTATAAGATGGCTTCCAGATTCCACTTCTGGGCACGACATATCTGCATTCATGAGTTTAGCAATACACCAGTCATGTGTGTAATCCTTAGGCATCTTTTTAGGTACAACTCTCATTTTTTTTTATTTTTGGCTTTTTGTTCCACTCTCAGGCTTGGGAAAGGGGTTAGTAGGATTACTGGGCGGCCAAGTGTATTTTCATCCCAAAGCGGGGATAATCAAAACTGGAAGGGATAGTTGTTTCCTTCTTGTGAGAGATGCATACATTCTAGCTAGTACTATTAGGATAGGATGATTGGTCAGGAGTGTGGCTCGTAGAGTCCTCTATATTTCTAAGGATTCCATAGATTTAGGGGTGTTCTTCTGCTTCACACAACATTTTGTTGTAAGCATGGAATAAGATCGTATTTTGTGTCTTTTTCTTTTACGTAAATTGGTAGCTCATTTGCATCACTCTAGAGATGATTACGATAAAAGGTAGCAGGAGGATAAACAAGTCTAAGAATGAAGTTATCGAATAATCTTTGAAGACACCAAAAGTGTGAAATATATTTTTAAAATTTTCAAGATTTTCAAAGTTTCCTAAAAAGTAAGAGTGAAGTAATGTAAGAGTATGTACAATATTTTTTCAAAATTGGAATTTAAAATTTAAAATTTAGAATGTAGTGACAAAATTATACCTCCCATTCCCACTTATAACTCCTCCCCCAAACTTATTATTCACCCTTTCTCAAAGTGTCAAAGATGAAGGTTTGGATATAAATAGGCTTGATTTATTGTTGTTGGCGTTCGAAAACGGCCCATTTTGATTGTAGCATCATGTTAGCATATACTCCTAAGAGAATGTGATAATGTTCGTTATGCCTGCTTTCAACTTTTTCATTATGTAGGACTAAGGCTGTCATCCAAGCTAGGCAGTAGAATCCATAGTCATCGGACAAGTGCATCTGTTGGGGACTTCTATGGAAGAATCATGTCTTTTTGAAATCTTTCCCCTTTGCATCTGTGTATCCCTTTCCTTGATTGTAGATCATCTCTATGATCGCTTTGGCTCATGTAGCTACTTTTTCTTCCATAGGTATCTTCACAGTAGTCATATTGGTGAGTTTCTTCAGTGAGAAGGATGAATCAGAGCTGTTATATAAAACTACAGTCTTTGCTATGACATTGACTATAGGAAGAGTCTAGTGATTATCATGTAGAATGGGAAAGAATATAGAATGTAGAAGAGAGCTTGTCAGACGCAGTTGCAGGCGCTCTTTTTTGCTTGAGTTTTGTCTTTGAGTATGTCTTCGACAAGCAAGAAGTATGCCATGTGCACATTGGTCATGTTGTCTTCTGGAAATGATTGATAAGAATACATAATGTTCACTAAAAGGTACCCTCCTATTTTCAAAGTTTCGCAGAGGTCGGCTTTTAGTACACATATGTCATCACGTTCAAAAATTACTTCTCCCAACGTATCACCCTCCTTCAGACAATTAATTATCAGCAACAAAGACTCCTGTGACAGGTTTTCACAAGCCCATCTATTAAAGTCCTAGAAAGTAGGTTCTATTACCCCCTGTCAACCCATCTGGGTATATCTTAGGAAGTTCCTCTTCATTGATCTCACCTTCCTCAGGGTGATCTTCAGTCGGTGCTTCTTGTTCTTTTTCTACACCCCCCGTAGGTATCACTTTTTTAGCTATCTTTGAATGTTGTTGCACCTCCTTTTTTGCTTCATCTTGGAGCTTATCTGTGGCCACCCTTCCTTCCATGCAGAAGCCCTAGCTGACTCATAAGGGTCAACCCACAAAGTCTATAGCTGCTCACACCATGTCTTCTTTTCTGGTAAAGGGATGCTCATGTACAGTCGTCATTGTACATCATTTGGCGACATTGTGGGGTCCTTGAAGAATCTCTGATCGTAAATAACTTCCATGGCATAGGTACCCTACAAGCCATGCAAGTCTTCTAGATAAAGGTCTTATAAAAGAACACCTTTGTTTATAGCTTCAATCATTATTAGCACTAAAAGGCGTAATCTCCTGTGCCTGGTTCCTTGATAACATCTCATTTTATGCACTTTTTGCATATGATTTATTCATCTCCTAGCATATTTTTTATAGATTTTTCTCTACTTCTTTTAGTGCCTTATGTCAAAAATCTCAATTACACACATCTTTCACCTTTGTAATGTCATGCCAAGACATGGTCGTGGTCAACACCACGATCTCGTCTGTATCGTCCACTAAGGACCCTACCACGGTTGATGCCCCTATCACTGTCTCTTTGCACCGCGACTGCAACCACCCACTCATGCAATGCCCCATGATCGATGTCTTACCATGATCGAGACTTCCCCTTGACCACGACATACAACCTTCACACCGTGACATTGATGGGAGTCTCGACCGAGGTCAGGTCGTGGCCTAGGCAATGCCTCGACCCAGGTCATGCCTCAACCGAGACCATACCGTGACAGTGGCGTTAAGTCATTGGGCATCACCTATAAATAGACCACCCACCTCGACTTGTCAAATCATCAGATCATCAAGGACCATGAAGTGCTGCCAAATTCAAGAGTCACGCACATCCATACTACCAATCTTGGATATATGAAGGCAGAAGCTAAAGGAGAGAGAAGATTGATTGCCCTCTTCTTCGAAGGAAGGAACTGTCAATGCATTACCCACTCTAATTCTAGATCTCAAGAAGTATAGTGGTGTATCACCATCTTCTCTCTCTATCTAGATCTATCATCTTAATTATATTGTACTTCCCCTCTTCATGGTATTTGATGTATCTATCAATTTGTAACGCCATTATGCTACCCATCAACATGTGGCTAAACATCTAACTTGGGTTGGGAGTAGCAATTAAGCCTCTCCCAACATGTATGTCCTTTCTTCCCTTTGAATATATATATATATATATATATATATATATATATATATATATATATATACATACACATATATATATATATCCTCTTATCAAGATTATCTCCATATGCTTGTTCTTGATGCTTCACTTGTATGCTTAGCTAACATCTTGTGATGATTGATTGTTGGTACCTCAAAAGCGTAGTACCATCCTTATCTAGTGTTATGGAGTAGTATGAATGCATGAAAGTGTTGGAATGCTAAGGCTAACGGTCACATGGTTTGCTTTGTGGTTGTTGGGTTGTAATCTTGAAAGAGAATCTACCTTAGAGCCTAGATCTATCCTTATCTTGAGAGAGAGGCATAGACGTTTTGATGACTACTTTTAATCTTGATAAGAGTGTACGAAGGGGTGTGAGTTTTACATGTTGTTGAGAGATCTTAGTAGGTGAAACCCGATCCAAGTTTCCTTCCATATCTTTGTTTCCTATTTCTTGTTAATGTTTTTCTCTTGTTTTATTTTCTTTCTTCTAACTTTCTTTATTTTGGCTGAAGTACCATTGTTCCTTAGGGAACACCCTTTTTAACCCATCTTTTCATTTGAAGTGTAAGAGCATGAGGCTTTGCGTACTTAACACTTGTCAATCTTGTCACTATGGTTTGACCCTGAATACTACATCGGACCCTATATAATAGTTGTGGGGGCTTGAGTGTTAGGTTATGATCTTAAAAGTCTGACTACTCTGGATCTGCCCCATTTTTGGACGTACGATTTAGGACGGTCAACTTTTTGGTGCCATTGTTGGGGATAAGGTAAAATGGCACTGTTAAGAACATGAGTCCACTCACTATACTCACATGCCTCAAGCTTAGTGATAAGCTTGACTGCACAAAAACTTTAAGCCTAGTACCTACGATTATGTAGAATAGTTCATTTTAATATGTCCATCTTCCTAACTCGAATGTGCGATCTATTTAGGGAGCTCGAAGGGAAGAAGATGTGTTCAATTTTTCACCTTAATTTCAAGTCACCATGCTGCCTTGTGTGGACGGTAGTCTTACTGGGGATGATCGAAATGCAAGAGTTCAACACGACCCACCACCGCATGAGACGGATGAAGAGAGAGATGATCGTCACTCAGATGGTCATCACTGTGAGGAAGAACGACGCAAGGAAGAATGAAATCGCAATCTCCATAGAAGGCATCATGGAAATCACTCAGAAAATGAACGTGAACGTGATGATTGGAACAGTGGGAGTGAAGACAACAAGGAAGGAAAAACTCTAACAGAGTTATCTGCAACTAGAGCCAACTAGTCTTGATGCCCAATTATCATCCCGCACTTCAATGCATCTAATTTTGAGTGGAATCCGGTTGTAATCTCGATGATCCAGAATAAGCCCTTCCATGAAAATTCAAGGAGCGAAAAACTGTATCATCATCTTGATGCCTTCAAAAACATCTGTGATACCATCAAGATGAGGGGAGTGCCCCAAGAAGTGATATATTACAAAGTATTCAATTTCTCTATCGAAGATAAATCTCTATCCTGGTACCTTAACTTGACCCACTAATCCATAGATGGATGGAGACCCCTTGCAGATGTTTATCACTAAATTTTATCCCACTAAAAGAACTATCTGTAATATGCAAAAGATAACTTCTTTTACATAAAAACTGGGAGAAAACCTTCACGAGGCATGGGAATTATTTCAAGAATACTAGAGAGATTTCCCCCACCATAACTACCATAAGGGATTCTTGGTGACCACCTTTTACAATGGACTAACTCCCACCGAAAGAACTTCACTAAACGCAGCCGCTGGAAGCGACTTTCTTGGCAAGAAACTGAGCAGAACCATGAAGATAATCGTTAACATGGCTGCACTACAAGTAGGCTTGGATTATGATAGAAATGATAGAGGATCAGCCAAGAAGGAAGTATCTGAAGGACCGTCAATCGAAGCTAAGGCTTTGAAGACTATTACAGCTCAGATTCAAAAAATCTCTACCGATGTAACAATTAAAAGAGACTGCGGGAAAGGGTAAGAAACACATGGAGAAAGTCATGAAAGAATTACATGTAGTGGAGGAGGGCATGGAGTTGACAACTATTCTATACACAGCCAGAAGAGAGTGAAGAAAGTGAAAGCGAAGAATAAATAGAGAATGTCTCTTATGCCAATTTCAAATGACCAGACCATCCTAGGTTTAACTATGACAATAAAGAACCTATTGAAAATGCTCATCAACTGAGTAATTCATCTAAACTGCCCCCAGGATTTGAGAAGAAAGAAGGACTGACTCAATATACTAGAACTACTAGTTATCAGATGAACAAAAATAGCTACCATAGTAAAAATAAAAATGTTAGTAAATAGGGTCAAGGACAAGGCCAAGGGTCAAGCCAAGCCAAAGATAACAACCAAACTGACACGATAGCTTAATTGTTAGACTTCTCAAAAAGGAAAGCTTCAGTAAATGACCAACTTGCTCAAAGTTCTATCATCAATTCAGGAGTGTTAACTACAATGCAAACTCAAATGGGAGACATGCAAACCCATCAAAGGCAGATTGATCAATAGCTTGTACAACTAGCAGAACTTATGAAAAATCCTTCAGGGAAGATCCAGTCAAATACGGAGACCGCTAAGATGGCCACTCTCCGATCAGGGAGGATGTTGGAAAACCTTCACACTAACAACATTATAGAAGAAGGAATCTGTGGTGAGAAACAATCTGAACGAGTGATTGCAACAGAAGAGTCCAAAGGACAAGGATCAACTGAAGACGACCGCGAAATAGGAAATGGAGAAAGGAAAAAGGATGAAGGGGTAAAGAACTTGAATCCTATTGGAGAACTTCTTTCAAACAAAAATCCATATGCCCCAAGAGTTCCCTTTCCCTACAAACTGATTAAAGAACATTTAAAGAAGAGGTACAAGAAGTTTATGGAATAAGTAATGAAGTTTCATCTAGACATCCCATTTCTCGATGCAATTGAAGAGATGCTGACATATGCAAAATTCTTTAAGGTCCTAATCACAAAGAGAAGGATAGGAGACCATATCAAAACTGTGCCATTAGTGAAAATGTCAAGCTCCTTTGTTCAAGCTGAGTTACCAACCAAGAAGAGGGATCCAGGGGCATTCAACATACCTTTCTGTATTGGAGACAATGTGGAAAGGAAGGGATTAGTCGATTTGGGAGTGAGCATTAGTCATATGCCCTTGACTCTAGCACAAAGGCTCGAGTTGATTGATATGGTGAAAGCAAGAATGAGAATTGAATTAGCTGACCACACCTTTACAAGACCTATTGGAATAGTAGAGGATGTTCTGATACGAGTCGGGAGATTCTTCATACCATGCGACATAGTAGTGATTGATATAGTCGAGGACTCTAAGTGTTCGATGATATTTGGGAGACCTTTCCTCGCAACTAGAAGAGCCCTAATAGATATAGCAGAATGGACCATTACCTTGTGCGTAGGGGATGATCACCTTGATTTCTAAGTACAAGATGTTATGAGGGGACCATCTCTCTCTGAGTCAGTCTACTTCATGGATAGCTATAATTAGGATTGTGAAGAGGTGCAAGAGAATAAGGCAATTGTTGATCCCCACATGTGAGCCTTGAATAGTCAAGACCCTATAGTGGAAGACCCAGAGATTATAGAGATCTTGGATTACCTGAATCAACCTGAAGAAGAATTTAGTGATGATAAAGAGACAACCGAGAACACATAGTATGCTTCACTTGAGCAAACACCTGAAGAGAAGAGAGCACCAAAACTAAAGCTAGAATTGAAACCACTTCCAGAGGGACTGAAATATGAATTCCTGGACAAAGAAGAGAGGAATGTTGTGATCGTTAAAACCAACTTGACGGATGACTAGCCAGAAAGGTTGCTAAAGGAGCTCAAGCTGCATAGAAAGGCTATAGAATATTATTTAGAAGACATCAGAGGCGTCAACCCTACCCTATGCATGCACGGAATACATCTCGAAGAAACAACTAAGCCTTTAGCTCAACCATAGAGGAAGTTGAACCAAATGCTAAAGGAATTCATAAAGAAGGAAGTTATAAAGTTGTGGGATGCTAGGATCATTTACCCGATAAGTGACAGCAACTGGGTGAGCCCTATCCATGTGGTGCCTAAGAAGGGTGGAATGAAAGTGATAAGAGGAGAGGACAGAGATGAATTGGCAATAAGAACGATAATAGATTGGTGTATGTGCATTGACTATCACATGCTATACTGCTACCAAAAAGGATATTTCCCTCTACAATTTATAGATCAAGTTCTAGAAAGATTAGCTCTCCATGATTACTTCTATTTTTTGGATGGGTATTTAGGATTCTATCAAGTACCAATCCATCACGATGACTAAGAAAAGACAACCTTCACCTGCATCTATAGAACATACGCTTTCAAAAGAATGTCATTCGGGTTGTGTAATGCACCAATGACTTTCCAACGCTGCATGATATCTATGTTTTCAGACTTCCTAGAAGACATAGTGGAGGTCTTCATAGATGACTTCTCTATTTATGGAAAGGATTTTGAGGCATATCTAAGAAACCTATCTTTGGTACTACAACACTGTGAGGAAAAACACCTTGTCTTGAATTGGGAAAAATGCCATTTTATGGTCCAGGATGGTATCATCTTAGGGCATAAAGATTCCAAGAAAGGAATTGAAGTGGACCTAATAAAGATCAAAGCCATATCCAAGCCTCCATCTCCCAACTCCATTACAGGAGTAAGGAGTTTCTTAGGGCATGCGGGATACTATAGATGATTTATAAAAGATTTCTCAAAGATCGCTAAACCCCTTTCAAATCTTCTGATTAAAGATGTTGAGTTCAAATTCACCAGTGAATGCTTAGACGCCTTCCAGACCCTCAAGACGGCATTAACAATAACACCGATTCTTCAAGCACTAGATTGGGAGCTACCTTTCAAATTATGTGTGGTGCCAGTGATTTTGCCATTGGGGTAGTCCTTGGATAGAAGAAGGATATGAGACACCATGTGATTTGGTATGCAAGATGAACATTGGATGAAGCCCAAGTCAACTATAATACCACTAAAAAAGAAATGTTGACTATCATGTTTGCTTTTGATAAGTTCACATCATATCTGGTAGGGTCAAAAGTAAAAGTGTACACTGATCATGGGGCTATGAAATATCTTATGCAGAAGAAAGACACAAAGTTGAGACTTTTGCCATGGGCCTTATTGCTACAAGAGTTTGACCATGAGATCATTGATAAAAGGGGGAAAATGTGGTTGCATACCACCTGTCAAGGACAATTTTTATGAAGAAAATCCATTTCCAGTAAACGACAACTATGTTGATGAATCGCTTTTGATGGCCCAATCAGATGAGCGGAGCCTTCCTTGGTTCTCAGACATTTGTAATTATCTAGCCTGTGGGCAACTTCCACTGGAGATCACTTATAATCAGAAGAAGAAATTATTCTCCGAGCTGGAAAATTACTATTGGGATGATCCGTTGTTGTTGAAAAGATGATCTGACAACGTATATCGATCATGTATACTGGAAGAAGAAGTAACCCTAATCCTCAAAGAATGCCACTCCTCACCTTACGTGGGCTACCACAGGGGGCAAAAACACCTACAAAGTCTTACAATTAGGATTTTATTGGTCGACTCTTTTTAAGATGTTGTGTCATTTGTCAAGACCTACAAGGAGTGTCAGCTTACAAGAAACATCAGTATAAGGAACGAGATGCCGATGACAGATTGGGAGGAAGTCAAAAATTTTTATGTATGGGGGATTGATTATACGGGACCTTTTCCATCATCAAAGGGGAACCAATATATACTTGTTGTTGTCGACTATGTCTCCAAATGGGTAGAGGTTGTTGCCATCCAAACTTGCGACTCCAAGGTACTAATCAAGTTGTTCGAGAAAACTATCTTTCCATAGTTCAGAGTATGACACACAGTTATAAGCGAAAAAGGGTCACACTTTGGTGAAAAGTAGTTTGAAGCTTTGTTGAGGAAGTATGGGGTAAAACACATGGTTGCAACGCCATATCATCCCCAAACGTTAGGGCAGGTTGAGGTGTCTAATAGGAAGATCAAACAGATTCTAGAGAAGATTGTTAGTCGTAAAATGAAGGATTGGTCCATGAAACTTGATGATGCATTATGGTTTTACCATATAACATATAAGACACATATAGGCACAAAACCCTATAGGTTGATTTATGGGAAGTCTTGTCATCTTCCTGTTGAATTAGAGCACAAGGCCCAATGGGCTATCAAATATCTAAACATGGATCTTGATAAAGTTGGGAAGAAAAGATTTCTCCAACTTCAAGAACTCAAAGAGTTGAGACTGCATGCTTATGAGAATGTGAGGATCTATAAGCAAAGAACTAAGGTGTGGCATGACTCCCACCTCAAGAGCAAGGACATTCATGAAGGAAACAAAGTTCTTTTATTCAAATTAAGTATTAGGTTGTTCCCAGGAAAGTTGAGGATAAGATGGTTCGACCCCGTTTTAGTCGTAAAAATATACCCGTCAGGGATGATGGAAGTAACTGGAGACAAGATAGGCGCATTCAAGGTGAATAGGCAGAGAGTAAAAAGATATTATGAAGACCAAGCCTTTGTGAGAAGGACTGAGCTGAGTTTGGGGGAACCCAATCCTCTAGCAGATGGAACAAATGAGAAAATGTCGGCATCAGCTAAAGAAGGATGAAGCCAGAATGAGAGAGAGTTAAGCTAAAAGACTTTAAACTAGTGCTTCTTGGGAGGCAACACAAGTCTTTGCTGCTTTCTTTGTTTTACAATTCATGATTTCCTTTATCTCCCATGTTACAGTTTATGAGTTATGTACCTCTCTTCTTCTAAATATCTTGGGTTTTCACATCTTGAAATAGTATAAATGTAGTATGTACATTACTTTCTCTTCACAAAAAGTTTCAATGAAAAAATTGGTGTTTTGGTTTTAGTTAATCGTTTCCAACATCTTAGTTTTGTGTGCACCGCAGTCGTAGAACTAACAGTGGTCGTGGTGTCTGTCGTGGTCGAGGCACAAGCTTGACATATCTTGGGACTATGGTCGCGGCAAGGTCGAAATCTAAATTTGACCTCGGTCGAGGTGGTATACCCTACCGCGGTCGTGACTACTCTCGAGTATATAAGAAAAACCCCTCTCGCTATAGGGTTTTTCCTTTCTATCCTTGATCTCCAACTCTCGAATGTTAATTGAAGAATCATAAGACGCTAGTAATCAAAACGATGATCAAATTGTAAAGAATGTTCTTTGTGATCATGCCTCTACCAACATTGTGCTCCTCCCGCATTAGCACCACCTCTGCCACTGTCATTTTCCACCATTTTGAATTCTAACCTCACCAAGGTACTGATTGCGTGTTCCCTTTTGATCACCACTGCCTTGATTTCTTGCCTTTTTAAGAATTCTTCACCTATCTTGAGTATACAAACCTAGGTTTTACTTTCTCTACGATGCGACAACCACCAAAGTCTCCCTATTCATTCTTTACTCCTTTGTTGGAGCTTCGCCAAAGCTTTCCTCTTATTCTTGGATTATTTAGTCTTATCAAACCTACGATGGAAACCTTATGTGGGGTTCTTCTCGCGTGCTTGCAACAATATCGCCATTAGATGATCAGGGTTAGGGTGGGAATACCCACCGCGACCGACACGATCGTGGTCGAATAGGTGCCCTCCCGACCATGGTCGCAACACCATATTTTTTTGGCCGCGATCGCGGTTCTTCTTTGCAAGAACTTCTCTAGAATCAGGCATAAAATGACCACGGTCACAGAACACACTGTGGTCATAGTGTTTTCCTTACCACGGCCGTGGCATTCCTTAGGTTACATTAGTCACATATCGCAGTCGTGGCATCCTCCTCGACCGTGGTATTGCCTTCAATATATGTCACGGTCATGACACCTCATATCAAACAATAAAAAAAATTGAATAAAGTGCTAATGCAATAGGAAAATATAAAATACAATGTTGCTAACAAATATCTTAATGTTAAAACTTTCAGAATGTCGACTTCGACTGAGGACTCTCTGACGAATAAAGCAACTTCACTAAGGGGTGAAGAGGAGAACTTAGAGAAGATATCAAAGGCACTGAAAGACAACCCAAACCTCACACCAAATAGTAAGCTTTAGTTGGTGTTGATGAAGAAGAAGTATGAGTACATCTTGGCTCACAAGACGTTAGAGGAGTCCAAAGAGTCTCAAGAAACACCAGGAATAGAGACTTCTGAGTACCAACCTTATGAAGCTGAGTTGAAGAATCTAAAGAAATAGAAATCTGAGACCAAGAATGCAAAGAGCAATACGTGAAGAAAGTTAACTATTGTGGATAAGTCAAAGGGGAAAGAAAAAGAAGTAGCCCCTAAAGAGGTCGATGAGGAAGAACAGAAGGCCCTCAACTAGCAAAGGCCAACATTTGTACCAAGGGATCAAGCACACCAGTCATAGTTTGACTGGGTACTACAAACAAAAGGGTTCAAGCCCACACAATATATGGATGTTGATGACTTCAAGAAGATGGGGATCTATGATCGGGTGATCAACTTCTTGGAAGGTGAAAATCTACACACCCTGTGTACCTCAAAAGCTCCCACCCTAACTCAGTTGATGGTGGAGTTCATATTGTCATTAGAAAAGCTCCCCTTTAGTGAAGGAGAATGCAAGAAGGGTGGCGACAACTTCAAACTAGAAGTAAGAATAGGAGGGAAGTCTCATATGATTACCGAGGCCATGCTAAATATGATATTCACAAGAATGACCGAAGAAGCACAAGCCTGCTCAGCCGTGCCAGGCAAAAAAGATGCCATCAAATACAGCAGTCACAAGATGTGGGAGAAGCTGACCGGAGAACTTGAGCATAACTTGAAGAACTCAAAGGAGACTCTCATCACCTCCTGCTTCATCTGAGTGATGCAGAAAATAACAGCTAACACAGTCTTAATGAGATCAGAAACTGGAGGAGTAACTAAAGGGGACCTATTTCTAATATGGTCCATGCTCAAAGACAAATCGGTGGACATCAAAAGACTATTAATTGAAAGGCTATCAGCCGTAGTGGGAGGTGAAGCAAAGAAGATGAAGGAATTCTGCATTGGAAGCCAGATAACTAAAATAGCCTATCACTTTAAGGATGCAGACATGTTGATTAAGTACAAGAAGACCAAGGGACATACAAAGATTGATATAAAGTTTCTCATCAACACAGGCATTCTGGCACAGAAAGTGTGGTGATCGAATCACGAAAACAAGATCAACGAATGCGGAAGCGATTAACTAGCAACGGAATTATTGAAAATCACTAAAAATTTAAAACTTTTTGTAAAGAGAACTTTAAACAATAAAACTCTATCATAAAGAAATAAGATAAGTTGTTTACAAATGATCCATCATTACATCTCTGTAAAATCACATCTCGAGTGATTACAACCATCAACTGCCCTGTTAACTATACAAGGCAAGATACAAAAATCTCGAGGCATTGAGCCAAAATATCATATTTATATTAAACATCTACTGACTCCTAGGACCTGAGAGTACAGAGATGACACATAGGATATTCTATCTACAAGACTTGACAGCCAGTGTCTCCACCTGAGGATCACTACTGTCCCTGATGATGTTGCTGCTGTTGTTGCTCATCTACTAATGGTTTCCTTTGTCCTCGGCGTCTACCTAAAAAGTCAAATCCCACGGGGGTGAGACAATTGAATAATTGTCCCAGCGAGAGTTATAACTCTCCGCTAGAAGCTTTGTTATTGCAACAAATAGAATAACAATAAGCAGTAGAACTCAAAACATTTAACAACAGGTTTATCATTGTGTAAACTAAGTGAAGCAACATTCTTTTAAGCAATCATTTCAATTATAACTTAATTGAATGACAAACACATTTCAATAAGGAATATGAAGAACATGTATACTAGTTATTCAACTAGAGCATTATAAACAATGTAACCTCAATCATTGTTTCTCGTAGTTCAACCTAAGAAAATATGCTACAAGGATGATTATATTTTACAAACATTTTTATGCCCTGAGGAGATGAGTTACACCTTTCATACTCCAACCGACCATTACGAAATCACAATCGGTACCATACCTAGGTCATTAGAAGAGTCGGAGTCCTATGACCTCATCTCTCCTCAGTCAGTATGAGGAACATCATGTAGGACATATTGTGTCTCTACCATAATAGCTTTCCATGTTATTCTGGCAACTTTTCTATTAGAGTTACAGTGGTGTTCTGTACTCTCTTCGCCATCGAGGGATTTCTTATTTATCTCTCATCGAGGCGGCATTAACAATATCATCGGGAGATTAGTGATACATCATCCCGGCATAAACATATAATGAAGGATTGAGAGATTAAAGGTACATCTCATATCAAATCCTACATTAGGACGTAAGGATATTCACATCCATAACCCCCACATACTCAAAAGTATGCTCTCTAGGAGTTCCCTTAGGAAAACCTATTTCACCATCATTTAACTTCTGACAATGATGGATCTATGGTCAGGGCTCTACATGATGTCATTATACTTGATTATTTAAGTACATTATGGCATTATTTTAGCATCAGGCATGTTTTCAATCATAAACCAATAAGACAACTGCTATAAATAAAGAGTACTAATCATATCAAGTTTATGTCACATATTGTTAACACTGGGATATCAATCCCCAACCATCTCATCATTGTGATTCAAGAATATGGGTGTTGAAACCCTTAGATCATCAAAACACTTGTTACTAAGTAACATATTTCCATCAAGTCATTTAACAGCATGACCTTGATTGTAGCAATGCAGATATTTCTCATGGCTCATACAGCCTATCAATCTCATATGTTACCTTTTACAGGCATCATAGCATATCATTATTTTCAAAGCTTATAAAGTGCTTTCAATGAATATGACATCATAACCCTTACCTGGCTATGATCACTTCTTGATAAAGACCTGCATGACTAACACAATTGATAACATGCACATTATATCTATATCAGCACAATACAAGTTCTTTTCAAATTAAAAAAATATATAACACCACGGCCGTGCTACCTTGCACGGTCGTTCAAGAGTAAGTCACCACGGTCATGCTACTGACAAATTACCACGACCGTGTTACATCACCATGGTTGGTTTCTAGGGTTAGGGTTTCCCTATTCAATTCAATTAGGGTTATTCAACCCTTATGACTTACAAAGGCATAATGATTGCTCATTTTATAATTCAAGAATAGAGTTTCATGCTTAATAGCATAACCCAAAATAGGGTTTATTGTTCACATCATCACATTTCCCTAGATTAGGGTTTACTATTCATATTTCATCACATTACCCTAGGTTAGGGTTTAATATTCTCATTACAATGAATTAAGATCATATCATCATCATGTATGAGGATTACTTTCATTAATACCTTCAATTAGGTTAAGATTCATTAACCATCATAATTAGGGTTTCCATGATCTCACTATGAAGTATCATACCCTAATTAGATGTATTCATACATATTGGAAGTATATTACTTGATTCTCATTCATATAGGGAGTCTTCTCTCTCCTCTAACTATCAGATGATGTTTACATCACCTGTAATTAGGCTAAGTCAAATCAACACTGACATTATGGGTTGTGTCATTACTATTGTGGTCATTAAGACTCACTAGTTCAAAGAGTATTAGTCACTCTATCCCATTAAGGGTACTTTTGTAATGTTCACCATTGATTATAACATGCATTAATCCACTAATTACTTGGTCCCTTAATCACTTTAAGTATCTCTAGGGTTTAGGTTAATCAACCACTAAACCATCTTGACCACTAAGGCATCAAATGATCTTGACCTTTTAGACCTCAAACGGTCTTGCACACTAACCCCCCAAACGGTCTTGAACAAACTTTGAAATCATTTGGTGCTCTTAACCATTTGGTTTTGTTGACTTTTAAACCGTTTGGTAAAGTGCACACTCAAAACCGTTTGGTTATGAAGACCGTTTGGTCATGAAGACCGTTTGGCCAAGTTGACTTTGAAACCACATGGGCAAAATTGATCTTGAAACCGCATGAGCACCAAACGGTTTGGGATCGTTTGGACCCAAACGGTCTTGAGACCGTTTGGTCCAAACCACCTCAAAACCGCATGGACCAAAAAGTGTCTCAACCATTCCAATTGAGTTAGGGTTTCCAATGTTGATCCCCTCAATCGTTCATGCAATGGTTAGCCACTCATCAATTGAGTCAATTAGGTCAACCCTCAATTGATTTGACCCTCAATTGATCACCAATTAGGGCTTGAATCAATTGAATTAGGGTTTGGAATTGATCACCCTTCAACATGTATCAACATGAGTCTAATTGAACCATTGAACCATCATTCAATTAGGTCATGACCTGACCCCAAACGGTCTTGGGATCATTTGGACATCCTCCAAACGGTCTTGAGACCGTTTTCTCAAGTCAACATCAAAAACCAAGTCATTCTCTTAAGGGTTGAACCCTAGATTTGGTCACCAAATCAGCACTTAATTGCTCAACAACTTGATATCATTGGACCCTCAATTGGTCAACCCCACTTAACCCTAGACCTCCAAATGGTCTTGGTTGATCACCAAATGGTCTTGAGACCGTTTGGGTGATCCCCAAATGGTTTTGAAACCGTTTGGGTCACTCAACCCAAACTTCAACATGATTGTATAATTGAAATCAGCAATAAACCCGATTAGGGTTTAGGTGACTAATGGGCCTTCAATTGGTGATTCTCTTGGAATTACTTAATGATTTTTTGTGGGTGATTAGTCCATAATGTTTACAACAGACCTCCAAATGGTCAACACTTGGTCAACGCATCCAAACGGTCTTGGACTGTTTGCTTCCATGTGTTCTTGGTTGAAACTGTTTGCTTTCAAACGGTTTGTAACCGTTTGCTCCCAAACGGTTTGGGAAACCGTTTGAGCAAGAGGTGGGAGACCGTTTGCTAAAGCAAGTTTGTGGATAAACTTTGGAATTAACGTCATCATCTTCTACCTCAAGAACATGGGCTGTTCTTCACGCAAACACTTGCAAGAACACTTAAAAGTGTCTAAAGAAGGAGAATAAGCAACGTTTTATGAAAGGAAGATGCATAAGCAAAGCTTAAGGGTTAAAGTTATAAAACCCACCTCTAGGACTGATCCAGAGCTCCAAGCTTTGTAGCTTTAATGGTGGATGAAGATCCAAAGGTTGTCTAAGGTCCGTTCTTCAAGATTTGGATGGAGAATATGGCTAAAAAGAAGAGTTGTGTAAGGAAAACTACTAAACCAACCTTCTATTAGGGTTTCCTCCAAGAATTCGAGCTAGGTGATGATCAAAGCTTACCCAAACCAGCTTGGTCATCCTCCTCTGCTCCTGAGCTTCTCCTTAGTCGGCCAAAGAAAGAAGATGAGAAAAGAAACTAAGGGAAACGCTCCCTTACTTTGTGGAAAAGGGGTGCTTATATATTTTTGGGTATTATCAAGGCAAAGAAAAGATAGTTATTTCTTTTATTTCTTAAACTCGTCACTCATGCTTACTCCACCCTTGGCCACATTTCTTCCTCCTTTTCACATGCAAAACCTCTCTCTTATCCAAGGTTAAAGGAAAAGGAGCCATATATCTTAATAAGCTATATATATATATATATATATATATATATATATATGAAAGGCCATTTTGCTTAAAACTTGGTTATTTAGATATTAAGGTTATCTTTCTTATTTAATCATTCAAATGAGGGTCCCTCCTCATTTTCTTTGCTCTACTTGATGCCAAGAAACATGAGAGATACTCTAGAGGGTATATTTTATATGTTGCACCCTAAGTTTTGGGTAAATTGCACTTTACACCAAAACTAGGTTTTAAAGCACAAGGATTGCTCTGTAAGCTATATCTTGGTGCTCAAGCTTGTGGAATCCATATCACTACATCATATTCATTCTTATGATGTCTCAACATCAGAGGAACATCTTAACATGTGAAATTTTCAAGTTAACCCCTCAACTTGGGTAATTTGCACATTAGTCCATATTTAACAAAACAATATTACAACATTGTTAAAAAAGGACTGAAATAGAAATATAAATTCCTCAAAAGTTTTAATTACATGAGTTTTCGACTGACCAAAAAAAAGTTTTAATTACATATCAAAAGATAACCACAAGAATCTAATCACATATTTAAGAAAAACACATAGGGTTAGTTCATAACCCAGGTCAGGGATGTTACAAAGGCAGCAAACTTTTCTACAAAAAAAGTTGCTCCAAGGTACTTCTACCCCTCCCGGAGATGACATACTATGATGCCCACGAGATGCGGCCCACACAAGAGGATGTAGATAAGATATACTCAGGGGCCATCAGCACTGTCACAGGCCCATCATTAATTACTGGCGAGAAGGGTGTGAGGGATAAGACTCCAGAAATAGAGATGAAAAAGCCAGAGGAAAGAAAGAATCTGACAATAAGGAAGAAAAAAAAGAAAATGGCAGACAAGTCTGCCGCCCCAAATCTACCCTCACCACACATTCTAGTGGATATGGCAGTAAATGAGGGAGACCAACCTGAGGTGGAAAGCAATTAAGGAGGCGACCAGGAGCATCTCAAAGCCACTGTAGGGGAATGACATTTAGAGGTCGAGCAAGAAACTCATCAAGTGTGTGAGGACCCTAAGGTTGCACCCCACTCTGTGATCTTAGAAGTGATACTACAACTACCAAAGCAACCATAGGCGAGCACTACTTCTCTAGCAACACATGCCAATCCTATGCAAAACAAGCCAACTCCACAATTCAAGGTGTCCCTAACATCTACAACACCATCAAGAATTCCTGCAGAGAAGCAACACCAACGCCCACAAACGTTTGGTGATGTATTAGAAAACAAGTTTGATGTCATGTGGTTACACATTCAACATACCTCTAAAATTAACCTCAACATTACCTCTAGCATGTGTACACTAACTATGTAGGTACAAAGTTTAAATGCTAGAACTGAGGCACTCCCCCAGTTTATGCAAGGGGTCATCAACACCCAGAACACAATGACATGAGCTTTAAAGACTCTAACTGAGGAAATGGTGGACCTCAAAAAGGAACACGATTCCAACTGACAACTGAATGTTGAACGCTAGGAGATAGATGGTTGGCCGCAAAGAAAGAAGTCGAAGCATCTAACCAGCCCTTCCACATCACAAGCTTCCTCAAGCCCCTCAAGCCCAAACAAAGGCGATGATGATGTAGGAGGGACAAGTGCGGGAACAACTTCAAGGGATGAGAGTGCCAATGTGAAGACCACCCGATGAGAGTGCCAATGGGAAGACCACCCCAAGGGTGGAACCACCTGTAAAAGAAGCACCGCAACAGCTAAAACCTCATCAAGATGTTGAGACGAAGAAAACAAATGAATTATCAAGGATGTTTGAATTAAACAATGGCCCTAAAGAGGATAAGGTTGCATCTGAAGAACCTTGACAAGTCGTCATCACCAGAGATGAAAGAACTTCCATAGAAGATCTCACATCATGAGAAATAAGAGATCTCAATAAATTCTTGGACAACATGACGTTCGGAATGGATATCTACAATGACTTCTTCAAAGACCCAGCACTGTACGAGCAAGATGATTCACTCTATGATGGGAAAATGGCTGCAACGTTAGTCGCGCTCAACTCTACAAAATTAGAGCAATCTTCAGAAGAGAACCAACCCATAAAAGAATTAACTACTGAGATATCCACGAACGATGAAAGCAAGGAAACAACCCAAATGTTGTTGGAAACCCAAGTACAACTTCCTGCTATAAAAGTACCACCTACAACAATATAGATTGCAGGAGACGGTACCTCAGAAGATGAAGAAGGTGGACTAGCCTCTTTCTTCACTGATGATCCGGTCAGAAAGTGAAGCACAATAGTCCATGATGTACCATTAGGTGTTGTTCCTCCTCTACCCTGCAAGATGGCGAGCATGGACATGACCACATTATCAAGAATCACATGCAAAGATGTCAATATCCTAGCAGATATATTTGATGACAACCTTCTGAGCACTGATATTCCCTATCACTACAAGGGAAGGTCGCTTAACAGGCATCATTTTAGAGGGATCTTTCTGAAACGAGCACGAGTACATAAGAAGCTATTCAAAGTACTTTGTGCAACTCTACTTTAAGAATTTCTACATCCAGACAAAATGCAACCCGTATTCAATGGCACCACGCATCTAGCAGGTCTTCTATTTGATAAAAATGACAAAGTTGCTGATATGAAAGAGCTAAAATGTGCAGTGAGTAGGGAGGAGATGAAATTTGTAGTCTTGCCTATAAGGACTGTAAAGCACTGGGCATTGATTGTCATCAACCTATACGAGAGACATACAACAATGTATCTTAATGGTGCCACTACATCTGCTACGGGCTATACAGATGGCAAACAACAGACACAAAGGAATGTGGAAGCAATTCTCTTTCTGTAAAAAGGTCCCTCAAGAAAAGGCTAGAATAGGGGACTGTGCCTTCATAATTCTCAGAATGATGGAAGAAAACAATAAGGGAGTCCCATTGGAAGACCTATGCACTGAAGATCTACATGGGTTATATGGTGTCTATGCAATGGAGGTTATTTATTATCACCGCTTCTTCAACGACCCGATGATGCCTTCAGATGTGGTACCACGACCTCTACCTAAAAAGAAAACATGGAGGGAGAAACTTAAAACCCTATGGATCGATCCAGAAGAGGCTGCTAGAGCATCTGATTGGAAGGAAGGTTGGGCAGCAGATACTCCTGACAAGATCGAGAGACAACCTACGAGCAAGCTAGAAGAACCTCCAGTAGCAGTAGACGAGAAAGAACAATCCCTAATTCACGAGCCCAAAGTAGGGGAGATAGAGGAAAAGGATATTCCATAGATTAAACCAGATGGGCCGGTGGGAAAAATAGTTCCAAACTTCAAGGATTTCGACAGGTGGAGTTGTGAGAGCCTGTCAATAGAATCCCTATAGCTGGTAATGACATGCTTGAAGGAAGATGACACCACGGCAGAGGCAATCTTCAAAATGGATGTCATCTATGTGCTAAAGGACGACCTTAGAGATACATTGAAAATAGGAGGGTACCTTTCAGTCAGCACTATGTCAGCCTACCAAGCACTGTTAAATGACGACATGATGAATGTGCATATGGCCTACTTCCTCTTAGTAGATGACATCCTAAAGGATAAAAAGTCGGGTGAAAAAGACCGTCTACTACAACACCTGGCGACCTCTCTTCTAGATTACATATTCCTGCCTATTCTACATTATATTCATTGGACTTTGTTAGTAGTCAGTGTTATAGCTAGGACTGCAGTTCTCTACAACAGCTCTGATGCAGCCTCTACGCTCAACAAAAGAATGAATTTGACTACTACAAAGATAGCTACAGAAGAGAAGATAGTCACATGCACTGAGGCAGTTGTAGAGATGCTCAAAAACCATGGAAAAGGGTACAAACATGAAGAAGGCAAAGACTTCAAGAAGATGCAGTTCTGCCATAAAAACCCTCAAAAAGTACATTTGTCAAACGACTGCAGCTTCTATTGTCTTTCCTGGATGATCACCCTGACAACAATGAATATAAAGGTGGAGGGCATGCAACATGAACAATACCACCTGCTACGTGGGGTATACGCCAGCATGCTTCTCGAATCAAAGTGGACCACCACAAACAACCACCAGCAATAAAGCCCATTTATACATCCAACTTCAATTTTGACACCCTGGGTCAGGGTGAGTGATAAGTTTGGGGAAGGAGTCATAAATGGGCATAAGAGGTACAATTTTATCCCAAATTTTCAAAAATTTACTTGTACATATTCTCATTTCTGCCACAATCAAGTATGAGAAACAATTTTGCAAAAATTTACTTTAAGAAATTTTGCTATAAGTTGCAGTTTTGCTTAGACTTGTCAGTCCCCCTACTAAATGATGTAGTGCTATCATTTCTAGATAGGCACAAATGAGCGACTAACACACAAAATAGTAAAGATAGGAAGCATAATAATACAATTTTATCTCATTCTTATGGAAAACATTGTGTGTGGAACAATCCTAAGTCTATGGAATCCCTAGAAACTGGAGGACTTCACCGAGCCATACTCTTGACCAATCACCCTAACATGATGATCCTAGCTAGAAAATCCTCACCTCCCTCGAGAAGGAAATAACTGCCCCTTCCAGGTTTAATTATCCTCTCTTTGGGATGAAAAGAGGCTTGATCGCCCAACAAATCATGTAAAAACCCCACACCCAAACCTGAGAGGAGATATGAAAAGCCAAAAAGAAGAAAAAAAATGAGAGTTGTGCCCTAAAAATGTCGAAGGATCCCACACGGCCATTGTATTGCTACAGTCATGAATGTAGATATGTCATGCCCGTAAGTGGAATCCTGAAGTCAAATTTATCCACCTACAAGCCCAACGACCCACACGCAATCACCTGACTTCACATTAAGAGTACTTGGAGCAACACTGTCCTTACAACAGCTTGTGGGTGAGGGAAATTGAGGAGAGTAGGAAAACACTTAAAACCTAAAACCTACCCAAGAACACTAGCATAGGGCCAACTAAAAATAAAGGAAGGGTGTGAAATCTACCCCTCAAGGGGATGTTGTACAAGTATGGATAGCAACCTAGCACGGAAAGGGGTAAGTCATTGAGACGGATGGCCCTTTTCTACCAAAAGACATTGGCAAGGATTCGAAATCATGCAACTCTAGTTACAAAGGGGAGGAAATAGGATTTTAGGATTGAAATAACATACCACAAGAGTTTTTCTATAAGAATGAGATAACTCTGTAATGGTAAGCTTTTTGAAAAATTTTGTTACCCATTGCTCATATCTCTATGATTTCAAGCCTACCCTTAGCTTGAGGATAGGCTCAATCCTAAGTTTGGTGGAGTTGATAACATCTCATTTTATGCACTTTTTGCATATGATTTATGATTCTCCTAGCATACCTTTTATAGATTTTTTTACTTATTTTAGTGCCTTATGTCAACAATCTGAATTACATACATATTTCACCTTTGTAGGGTCATGCCAAGACATGACCATTGTCAACACCACGGTCGCAATTGTATCATCCACTAAGGACCCTACTGCAATCGATGCCCCTATCATCATCTCTTCGCACCGCGACCGTGACCACCCACTCGTGCAACACCCCACAATCGAGGTCCTACCATGATCGAGACTTCCCCTTGACCGCGACATATAGCCTTCACACCGTGACTGTGATGAGAGTCTCGACCGAGGTCAAGTCGCAGCCTAGGCAATGCCTCGATCCAGGTCATGCCTCGACCGAGGCCATACCGTGACTGCGGGCCAGATGGTTAAGCCGATGGGCAACACCTATAAATAGACCACCACTTCGACTTGTCAAATCATCAGATCATCAAGGACCATGAAGTGCTGCCAAATTCGAGAGTCACTCACATCCATACTACCAGTCTTGGATCTCTGAAGGCGGAAGCCGAAGGAGAGAGAAGATTGATCACCCTCATCTTCGGAGGAAGGAGTCGCCTTCGAATCGCCCACTCCAGATCTAGATATCAAGAAGTATAGTGGTGTATTTCCATCTTCTCTCTCTATCTAGATCTATCGTCTTCATCACATTGTACTTCCCCTCTTCATGGTATTTGATGTATCTATCATTTTGTAACGATGTTATTCTTCCTGTCAACATGTGTGGATAAACATCTCCCAACATGTATGTTCTTTCTCCCCTTTGAATATATATATATATATATATATATATATATATATATATATATATATATATATATATAAGATAGAGAGAGAGAGAGAAAGAGTCAAGTTAGTGTACACTCAGGTGTACCGGAGGCACCGTACACCTCATTCATTTTTAAAAATGCAGTAAATTTTTAAAAAATCTAAACCATTGATCTTCTTAATTATCATAATAACATACTATATAATAAAGTTTAGCTCATTTGGACACTTATAGGTCGTGCATCTAAAGGAGGCAAAAATCATGTATTTCAAATTAGTTTTGTGCGTCGATTTTGTTGTCCTTGGATGAGTGACTTACACTCATCCAAATGAGTTCAAATTTTGTATGTGACCTATTATTATTGTAACCATGAAGATCAATGGATTATATTTTGGAAAAACATGGTCTAGATAGGCAAACACCATTAGGCATGAGTGTATTCTAGCCTGACTCTCTCTCTCTATATATATATGTGTGTGTGTGTGTGTGTGCTCTTATGAATATTATCTCCATATGCTTGTTATTAATGCTTCACTTGTATGTTTAACTACCATTTTTTTATGATTGATTGTTGGTACCTCAAAAAAGTAGTACCATCCTTATCTAGTGTTATGGAGTAGTATGAATGCATGAAAGTGTTGGAATGCTAAGGCTAACAGTCATATGGTTTGCTTTATGGTTGTTGGGTCATTATCTCGAAAGAGAGGCTACCTTACAACCTAGATCTATCCTTAACTCGAGAGAGAGGCATAAACATTTTGATGATTGCTTGTAATCTTGAAAGGAGTATATGAAGGGTTATCAATTTTACATGTTGGTAAGAGATCTTAGTAAGTGAAACTCGATCCAAGTTTCCTTTCGTATCTTTGTTTCCTACTACTTGTTAACAATTTTATCTTATTTTATTTTCTTTCTTTTAACTTTCTTTGTTTTGGTTGGAATAACATCGTTCCTTAGGGAACACCCTTTTTAATCCATCTATTCATTTGGAGTGTAAGAGCATGAGGCTCAGTGTACTTAATGTTGACCTAGGTGTCGCACATTGCCCATATTTTGATAATGACTTAACCATTCCATTCATATGTATCTAACAAATCTATTTGAGATCATTGCAGATATTAGATACAAGAAAAGAATCTCCTTTATCTCCAAAGCTACTCTTCCGGCACATGCAAAACATGTGACTTTTAACCGCTTTGTAATATAGCCCTTAGAGGCTTAGAACATTTTATGTAATCACTCATAATCATGTTTTGCATTGTATCTAAGATGGATAAAATGATTGGGACTCAAAAATCCATCGTTTGTACAGTTTATGAAAATTCCAAAATACCCTTAACAGGGATTTTGTCGGCCGAATTACAAACTCGGCCGATCCATATATTCTGGAATTTTCTGGGCTGTCGGCCGAGTTTCCAACTCAGCCGACCCCTGTTCGGTCGAGTTTCAATGGTAGGAAACTCGGCCGATCCACTGGTTGGTCAAGACTGAAGGTCGACCGATCGATCGAGTTTCCCCATGGAAACTCGGCCGACAGTCTGCCTCTCAGACTTGTCGCCTAGTGTGTCGGCCGAGTTGCCTTTAATGAAACTCGGCCGATCGAACTGTACTGGAATGCAGAAAAAGCAATTCCAACCGTTGGAGGAGTTGGTGGGACTCAAAATAGATCCGTTGCAAGTTGTAAAACGGCTAGTTTGTGCCACTTAACTCACCCAACCTCAAAGGGACACCCTCAACTATAAATAGGACCTCTTGGACTTCATTCCAAGGTTGCTCATTCACATATGCTTGGTCCTAGCCTTAGTTGAGTGGTTTCTAATCCTTTGAGCCCCTTTCTCTCTCTACCTTCAAAGCAAATTCGTGAGTATGAGTGAGTTAGGATCCCATGTATGAGAGCTATCATTTGTAATCTTGTAAAGCTCTCCTTTCCACTTCTCCTATCTCCATTCTCTATGAAGATTGATTGAAGTTTCTTCTCCGAGTGAAAGAGAAGAAGGTTGCTGTTCTTCCCCAAGTGAAGGAGAAGAAGGCTAGCTGCTCCAGGCCTCCGAGTGAAGGAGGAAGGTGCTCAAGCTCTCCAAGTGAAGGAGAGGTGCAAGGCAAAGCTCAAGCAAGATGGGTAATTCCTGCAAGGCCGAAGACTAGAGCAAGAGTAGGTAAGTCCTTTGAAGAAGGCTGAAGACTACTTGCTTGGTGGGTAAGTCCTTGGTGAGGTAGAAGATCTTGGCTTGATATATAAGTCCTTGGATGGTTGGTTGTTGTAACTTGTAATCTTATTGTGTGATATATATATAAGAGAACCAAGTTACAAATCCTAGAGCCTAACCAACTCTAGGTAGTGGACTGACATTGCTCCTAAGTTTAGGACATGGAACCACTCTAAACCACCTGTCCAAGTGTATGCTTTCCTTGTCTCTTATCCTTGCTTTGTATGCTAGCTTAGGACATCAAATTGCTGTTTTGAATTAAGTTCTGCACTTAATATAATTTGGTGGTCTAATCACTTTTGTGAAGTTTGTGAAGCTCTATTCAACCCCCCCTTCTAGAGCCCATTGATCCAACAAGTGGTATCAGAGCAGGTCTTCTCCAAGCTACTTCAACAAGTAGGAGAAGATGGGCGATTCAGCTCTTGGGTCACTCAATCTTGAGGGAAGCTACTCTACGAGACCCCCGGTCTTCGACGGCACAAACTTCCTATATTGGAAGAGAAGGATGCAATTCTACATCCAAGGCGTGAGCTACGAGATGTGGAAGATAGTCCATCTCAAGTATGAAGAGCCGAAGGGGAACATCACCACGTGGACGGAAGATGAGATGAAGCGTGCTCAACTCAATGCTAAAGCTGTGAGCATTATCTACGCCGCCCTTTCACCATCGGAGTTCAACCGCATCTCTTCTTGGGACACGGCGCATGAGATTTGGCATAAGTTGTGTGTCACCTATGAAGGGACGGAGCAAGTCAAGGAGGCCAAGGTCTATATGCTCGGCGGCCTACTTGAGAACTTCAAGATGGGGAAGAATGAAAGAGTTGCGGACATGTACACAAGGTTGAATGTCATCTTGAACAGTCTTGCAGCCCTTGGAAGTGTCATGGATAGAGGTACCATCAATGCAAAGATCTTGAGATCTCTTCCAAAGAGATGGGAGCCAAAGGTCACTTCAATTGAAGAAGTCTACAAGCTGAGCGAGTTGTCAACCGAGGAGCTGGTTGGTAATCTCCAAGCACATGAACCAAGGCTCGACAAGCAAGAGGAAGAGGAGAAAAGAGAAGAGAAGGAGTCCAAGAAGATGAAGGACACAGCCTTCAAAGCTCAAGTTGAAGAAATGATGCGGCAACAACAACTTGCCATGAAGTCTCCCTGCCCTTCCTCAAGCGAAGATGAAGGTGCAAATGATCATGAAGCCAACTATTCAAAAGGAAGACACTTCAAAGGCAAACCATCATCCTCCACTCCTAGATGCTACGAGTGTGGTCAAAAGGGCCACTACAAGAATGACTGCCCAAAAGCCAAGAAGGGCTATCATAAGAGCAGCCACAAGAAGGATGACAAATACAAAAGAGAAGCCAAGTACAAGAAGAAGAACAAGAAGGAGAGAAGACCCAAAGATGCAGCTCATGCGGCATGGGAGGAGTCCTCTACTTCAAGTTCCTCAAGCTTCGAGGATGGTGAATGTCACCTTGCACTTATGGCTTCTACTAGTGAAGAAGTAATTGAGGTAAGTGAGGTAAGTGACGAAAGTTTACTTGATTTATCTAAGGAAACCCTCATTGAAATGCTTAATGATTGTCAATCATCTTTTGCTAAATGTAAGGCTAAAAGAAAAAGATTAGGAAAGATAGTTGATGATCTCTATGCCAAGATTGACATTCTAGATCAAAATGAGAAATTACATCTTGATAGCATAGATTCTTTACAAGGGCAATTTCTAGACCTTGAACTTCAATATAATGGAGTAGAGGTTGAGAATGGTACTTATCTTAAAACTATTGAAAATCTTAAGATAGAGAACCAAAATTGCCTAGATGAGCTAGATGTTCTAAAAACTGAAAATGTTGAACTTAAGCTTATTGATGATGCTAGGAGAGATGAAGTGTATGCTTATCAAAGGGAAATTGTAGTCCTTAAATCTGAAAATGCTAAACTTCTTGCACAAACAAACGATTTATCTTCTAGACCTATCTTGCCTAGAAATGAAGTTGCAAACTTAACTCTTGAAAAAGACTCTCTTCTTACTAAAGCCCTCTGTCTTGAGGCCGACCTGTTGCATGCTAGAGAAGATCTTGCTAGTTTATCTACTACCATTACAAATCTTAGTGATGATAATGCTAAATTAAGATCTACTTTGCAAAGGTTTCTTTCGGGTAAGAAGTCTCTAAATGATGTTCTAGAGCACTCTACCAAACAAGTTGGTACTAGTGGTCTAGGATACAATGCGACTACTCCAAAAGGTAAGAAGAAGAAAAAGGGTAAGAAAAAGAGTGTGGAAACTCCAATTTTCAATGGAGAGTCTTCCGGCTCTAAAAATCCCATGGTATGTATGCATTGCAAATGTGATGATCATTATTCTACCTATTGTCCTTACAAGCCTAAGGGGACCAACCCAAATATGAAATGGGTCCCCAAGCTAACCCCGGACCCCAAAGTTTGAGTTGGGTTCCGACATCCTCTTTTCTTGCAGGTCACAAAGAAATGGATTGTTGATAGTGGCTGCTCTAAGCACATGACTGGAGAAATCAGCCATTTCAACAAATTTGTGAAGAAGAAAGGAGGATCGGTAACCTTTGGGGACAACAAAAAGGGTAAGGTTATAGGTGAGGGTGATGTAGGTAATGATTTGTGCATTAAAAATGTTTTGCTTGTTGATGGCCTACATCACAACTTAATCAGTGTTAGCCAATTATGTGATAATGGTTATCTTGTGCTCTTTACTTCCTTAGAATGCTTGCTTCTAGATTCCCTGTCCTATAATGTCATATATAAGGGAACTAGAAATGGTAATCTATATGTGATTGTTCTTGATGCTTTAAAGCCCATACTAAATAGATGCTTAGTCGTGGATAAAAACGATCTTTCGCTTTGGCATTGACGTTTGGGTCATGTGAACTTGCATCAAATGAAGAAACTGAACAAAAAGGACTTGGTTCGAGGACTTCCCAAATTGGATTTTGAAAAGGATGAGGAATGTCAACCTTGTACTCAAGGGAAACAAACCAAAGCCTCCTTCAAATCCAAAGGAGTCATGAGTACCAAGAGAGTTCTAGAGCTTCTTCATATTGATCTTTTCGGACCTATGAGAACACAAACGCTTCGCGGCTCCAAGTATTGTCTTGTTATTGTCGATGATTTTTCTAGATTTACTTGGACTTTCTTTCTTGTTTCCAAAAGCGACACACTCGATGTTTTCTCGAGCTTTTGTAAACGAGTTGAAAACGAGGCTTCTTGTCATGTTGTTTCCATCCGTAGTGATCATGGGGGAGAGTTTGAAAATGATCTTTTTGAACGTTTTTGTGAAAAATCGGGTTATTCGCACAATTTCTCTTCTCCTCGCACACCCCAACAAAATGGAGTTGTTGAGAGGAAGAATAGATCGCTACAAGAGATGGCTAGGACCATGCTTCTTGAGTATGACACTCCTAAGAAGTTTTGGGCTGAAGCCGTTAGCACCTCATGTTTTGTGCAAAACCGAGTTTTCACTCATCCGACTTTTAAGAAAACCCCCTATGAACTATGGCGTGGTAGGAAGCCGTCAATTGATTTCTTTCATGTGTTTGGATGTCCATGTTTTGTTTTGAACACCAAGGACTCTCTCGACAAGTTTGATCCGAAATCCTACAAGGCTTTCTTCCTAGGCTATAGCACTACTAGCAGGGCTTTTAGAGTGTTTAACATTGAACTATCTAAAATAGAAAAATCTATAAATGTTAAATTTATTGAAACTAACCCTGGTATTGGCAAGCATTTGGGTGATGATGATGTTGCAGATGAAATCATTCCTATCTTAAAAGAGCTCAACATCAAAGACAAAGGCAAGCAGGTTGAAGAAGAAGAAAAGGAAGAAGAAAGGAAGGATCCCACTCCCCGCTTTGCAAAGAATCACCCCAAGGAGTTGATCATTGGCAACCCGTTTGAAAGAGTGAGGACACGAGCTGCACACAACAAAGAACAAGCAGACAGTGCCTTCATCTCTCAACTGGAGCCAAAGAACATCAAAGAGGCCCTTGGCGATGATGAGTGGATCCTTGCCATGCAAGAAGAGCTTGAGCAGTTCGAGAAGAACCGTGTGTGGACCTTAGTGCCAAGACCAAATGATAGAAAGATCATTGGTACCAAATGGGTCTACCGCAACAAGCTTGATGAGCAAGGAAAAGTGGTAAGGAACAAAGCAAGGTTAGTAGCACAAGGTTACAATCAACAAGAAGGTATTGATTTTGATGAAACCTATGCTCCTGTTGCTAGATTAGAATCTATTCGTATGCTACTTGCCTTTGCTAGTTATAAAAATTTCTTGCTTTATCAAATGGATGTTAAAAGTGCGTTTTTAAATGGTACAATCGAGGAGGAAGTATATGTTGCTCAACCTCCAGGCTTTGAAAATGATAAGTTACCCAATCATGTCTACTTCTTGCAAAAAGCTCTCTACGGACTCAAACAAGCACCTCGAGCTTGGTATGAGAAACTAAAGAACTTTTTGTTAGATAACGGGTATATCATGGGCAAAGTTGATTGTACTTTGTTTCTAAAGCACACTTCTACCCATTTTCTCATAATTCAAATATATGTTGATGATATTATATTTGGCGGAACTGACCTTGATCTTTGCAAAGAGTTTGGTTCTCTTATGCAGAGTGAATTCGAGATGAGTATGATGGGTGAGCTGACCTTCTTCCTAGGCTTCCAAATCAAACAAACCAAGGAGGGTAACTTCATCAACCAAGGCAAATACACACTTGAACTTCTTAAACGCTTTGGGATGGAGAACATGAAGCCAATGGATACACCCATGTCAAACACTGCAAAACTTGACAAGGATGAAGAAGGTGAGAAGGTAGATGAGAAGCTCTATAGAGGTATGATCGGAAGTTTACTTTACTTAACTGCCTCTAGACCTGATATAATGTTTAGTGTTGGCTTGTGTGCCCGCTTTCAATCAAGCCCTAGGAAATCACATCTTATTGCTGTCAAGAGGATTTTGAGGTACTTAGCCAAAACTCCAAATTTTGGACTATAGTACCCTAAGTCAAGGGACTTTACTCTTGTAGCGTATAGTGATGCTGACTACGCAGGTTGCTTGATTGATAGAAAGTGCACAAGTGGCACTTGCTTCCTCTTGGGACCATGCTTGGTGTCTTGGTTCTCCAAGAAACAGAGCACAGTGGCATTATCAACTACCGAAGCTGAATACATTGCAGCCGGAAGTTGTTGTGCCCAGGTCCTATGGATGAAGCAAATGCTCCAAGACTTTAACATTCTTTTTGATGCTTCTCCTATTTACTGTGATAATACTAGTGCAATAAATCTTTCTTATAATCCAATATTGCATAGTAGAGCTAAACACATAGAAGTTCGCCATCATTTTCTCCGTGATCACATTGTCAAAAAGGATATTTATATCACACATGTGGATACGGAAAATCAGTTGGCGGACATTTTCACTAAACCGCTTGCTAGAGAACAATTTAATTTTATTAGATCAAAATTGCTTATAACCTCTCTTGATGATGTTGAATTGCTCTCTAATTAGTTGGTTACATCTTATGTGTGTTGCTCTTGCTTATAAATGCTTTGTTTGCTCAAAATGCTTGTTTTTGATAAAATTTATCTTGTTTCTATCTCTTCTTCGGGCTTTTCTCGCAAATCGGGTTTTAATCGACAAATAGTACCCTATGATGATGGGAAAGTGCCTAAATATGCTTAATATACAATCTAGTCCAACCAGAAAAATTGCTTTAGGTCATTTGAGGCTAGGACTAGAATCTAGGTTCTTCCCACATCAGGGATTCTGTCGGCCGAGTTGGAAACTCGGCCGATCGGTCGGGGACAGGGCACCTGTGTGTTCTGTCGGCCGAGTTTCCTCTCCCTGGAACTCGGCCGATCGGCGGCAGACTGGTTTAATATATATAGGAATCGGCCGACTTGCTCCCTCTCAACTAGAGCAAAGTCGACCGAACCCTAGTCGCCCAGCCCGACCCTTCCTCCCCTGGTGCTGCTCTCTCTCTCTCCGGCCGATTTTCTTCCCAAATCGACCTGTTCGTGTGTTCTTGCTGCTCTTGGCGTGCTGCCTGCTCTCTCTCTCCACGTGGATCGGCTCCTTTCTCTCCGTTCTCCTCTCCTATGAGGTCCCAACGCCGGAAACGTGTCGTTCCCGCCCCTGCTCCTGCGGTGCCTCTTGCACCTAGGTATATGGTGTTTGATAATCTTTCTTTTGTTGACAATGCTGCTATTGCTCGCTACAAAGAGCTCCTTCCTCGCTCTCCCTTTCCTTTTCGATCTCTTTATCAGCCCCATAGCTATCATGCCGACCTTTTCGAAGCTTGTCAACTCTTTCGCACACATCATCTTGAAGCTCTTAGTATTGAGGATGCTCGTTTTTATAACCTAAAATACAGCACCAAAGCTGTACGTCAATTCTACGCTAACTTGCGGTGGAATTACGACTCTTTGGTTCCCCCTTCGGACACCTCAATCGTTTTGACGTCTATGATTGCCGGCCAACCTTTCCATATTACTGAACGATCTTTCAATCTCTATCTCAATGGCAATGTTGGCACGGCGTCGTGGATTACCGATTACCCTGCTTATCTTGATCTCTTGTATCCCGAGGACGTCTATAAGACCATCGAGGTTGACTTGACCGATATTCATAAGTTTCTCAAGCAACCCGATTTTCCTTATAGAAAGAAGGGCACTCTGCCATCTTCTGCCCTGTCCTCTCCTCGCCGTGTTTTGGCGTTCGTTCTCAGTTGCAATGTCCATCCAAAGAAAAACCAAACGGACATCGCTGAGAACACAGCTATGATGATGTATCTGCTTTTGAACAACCAAGGAGTCAAATGGGCTCGTTACATCCTTCACCATATGACTTGTTTTGACTCGGGAAAGAACACCAAGGGCACGCATCTTCCATATCCTGCCCTAATTTGTGGACTTTTCCAGCATGCCACTGGAAAATCTCTCTTTTCCGATTTTCTCTACCGCCCCGATCGTAAAGGGGTTTATATCAGTGAGACCACTCTTCAGAAGAGTGTCCCTACCTCTGGTGCATCATCTTCTTCTGCTCCACCTCCACCTCCATCATCATCTGCTGCACCACCTCCTGAGCCATCTTTCCGACCTCCTCCGCAGCCGGCTTTTGCTGACTTCCATGTCTCCAATGAGGCCCTCATGGGGTACCTCATGCATCAGCAAGCCTACAACATGCAGGTCCAGCAACATCACCATCAGGATCTGTGCCACATCATGTCATCCATGTCTTTATCTTGCCCTCAGCCCTACCCCACCTATGAGCCCTACCCCGGTGGCGACTACGCTTCTTATGCGTATAGTCAGTTCTACCCACCTCCACCACCCTCTGCTTCCGCTGATCACTCTGCAGGTGGGTACACTCACTCTTCTCCGGTTCTGGCGCTCCCAGGTGGCCGTATGTCTGAGCTTCTGGCCCAGTACACTTCTTCTGCTCCCCCTATTGAGGTTGCCTATGAGTTACATGCTCTAGGCATGTCTTGGGCCGAGCAGAGTGCGAGGTGGCCCGGGCGTGCTTTTGGTCCTCCCGACGAGGATATGGCTGACCAGGATGATGCTGAGACTGACGCTGATGAGGCTACTGCGACGGATGCCGAAGACGACGATGCCGATGCCGATGCTGAAGACGAGGCTACACCAGCTGCTGCTCCTCCTTCAGATGATGGAGATGAGGACTACCAGCCCGACGAGGACATGGAGGCTGCCGTTGATGATGTTGACATCGATTAGTGTAGCTTAGAGTTGATGTGTCTAGTTTAGTCTCGGATGACCATGATATTTTTTTTTGGACTATGATTGTATTATTTACATTAGGCACATCATCTGAGTTGTACTATTGCTACTCCGTTTGTCCGTGTAGTTTTTGTCTTATGTTTGGTTTTGGAAACACTTGGTATGGCTTATCTTATAGTGTGTTCCATATTTTGATGAATGACAGGTTTTTGCTTTAGTGCTTTATCTTGATATTTTATCTGTTTCTCTGTGTTTTGGTTGATTGAGTGTTTGGAGAAGACCTTGCTTTTACGCTCTTCTACCCCCCCTGCCTTTTTGAGATGACAAAGGGGGAGAAAGCTCTCAATCATATTGTTTTTATTGCTTGTATGGTTCTTTTCTTGTCTATAAACTGAAATGCATCTAGACTTGTTTAGAATCATATAGTATCTATATATGCTATGTCTGCTTGTGTGTTAACTAACTATGCAGGAACGAGTAAGCATGAATTGAGGGGGAGCACTACAAATTGATCATATTTGCATCCCCTTGCAATTCCCTAAAGAAAAGGTATAATTTTCACATTCTTTTCAATATGTTGAGGAATGGTTTGTCATTGTCAAAAAGGGGGAGAATGTTGACCTAGGTGTCGCACATTGCCCATATTTTGATAATGACTTAACCATTCCATTCATATGTATCTAACAAATCTATTTGAGATCATTGCAGATATTAGATACAAGAAAAGAATCTCCTTTATCTCCAAAGCTACTCTTCCGGCACATGCAAAACATGTGACTTTTAACCGCTTTGTAATATAGCCCTTAGAGGCTTAGAACATTTTATGTAATCACTCATAATCATGTTTTTCATTGTATCTAAGATGGATAAAATGATTGGGACTCAAAAATCCATCATTTGTACAGTTTATGAAAATTCCAAAATACCCTTAACAGGGATTTTGTCGGCCGAATTACAAACTCGGCCGATCCATATATTCTGGAATTTTCTGGGCTGTCGGCCGAGTTTCCAACTCAGCCGACCCCTGTTCGGTCGAGTTTCAATGGTAGGAAACTCGGCCGATCCACTGGTTGGTCAAGACTGAAGGTCGACCGATCGGTCGAGTTTCCCCATGGAAACTCGGCCGACAGTCTGCCTCTCAGACTTGTCGCCTAGTGTGTCGGCCGAGTTGCCTTTAATGAAACTCGGCCGATCGAACTGTACTGGAATGCAGAAAAAGCAATTCCAACCGTTGGAGGAGTTGGTGGGACTCAAAATAGATCCGTTGCAAGTTGTAAAACGGCTAGTTTGTGCCACTTAACTCACCCAACCTCAAAGGGACACCCTCAACTATAAATAGGACCTCTTGGACTTCATTCCAAGGTTGCTCATTCACATATGCTTGGTCCTAGCCTTAGTTGAGTGGTTTCTAATCCTTTGAGCCCCTTTCTCTCTCTACCTTCAAAGCAAATTCGTGAGTATGAGTGAGTTAGGATCCCATGTATGAGAGCTATCATTTGTAATCTTGTAAAGCTCTCCTTTCCACTTCTCCTATCTCCATTCTCTATGAAGATTGATTGAAGTTTCTTCTCCGAGTGAAAGAGAAGAAGGTTGCTGTTCTTCCCCAAGTGAAGGAGAAGAAGGCTAGCTGCTCCAGGCCTCCGAGTGAAGGAGGAAGGTGCTCAAGCTCTCCAAGTGAAGGAGAGGTGCAAGGCAAAGCTCAAGCAAGATGGGTAATTCCTGCAAGGCCGAAGACTAGAGCAAGAGTAGGTAAGTCCTTTGAAGAAGGCTGAAGACTACTTGCTTGGTGGGTAAGTCCTTGGTGAGGTAGAAGATCTTGGCTTGATATATAAGTCCTTGGATGGTTGGTTGTTGTAACTTGTAATCTTATTGTGTGATATATATATAAGAGAACCAAGTTACAAATCCTAGAGCCTAACCAACTCTAGGTAGTGGACTGACATTGCTCCTAAGTTTAGGACATGGAACCACTCTAAACCACCTGTCCAAGTGTATGCTTTCCTTGTCTCTTATCCTTGCTTTGTATGCTAGCTTAGGACATCAAATTGCTGTTTTGAATTAAGTTCTGCACTTAATATAATTTGGTGGTCTAATCACTTTTGTGAAGTTTGTGAAGCTCTATTCAACCCCCCCTTCTAGAGCCCATTGATCCAACGCTTAACACTTATCGACCTTGTCCCTATGGTTTGACCTCGAATACTACATCAAACCCCGTATAATAGTTGTGGGGACTTGAGTGTCGGGTTATAATCTTAAAAGTCTGACTACTCTAGATCCACTCCATTTTTGGACGTGCGATTTAGGTCAGTCACTCCTCTTGAGGGACTTTGGTGGTTATAGAGAAATTCTTCCAGTTAGGTTTCTATCAATTTCCTACTAACTGGATAGCCCCTTAGAGACGAAGGGGTAACTTCAGGCTGTCATGTGCCTCCTTGGTTCTAAAGATCATCGAGGTGCTTGGTAGATTGATGGCATAGTAGTTGTAGACCATCGCATGCCTATCATACAAGTCTATGACAATCAGCACCCAATGTTTTACAGTTTAGATTGGCAACATGACGAACTTAGTTTCTTCCCTCATGACTACATCTTGCATTTCTATCATAGTTTTATATTTATAATCATCTTCATACAACATTCATGCTAGGTGAGTTGTACCATTAAAAAAAACCAGATGTATTTTATCAGGATGTAGAAATTCTTCCAGAAGTGTTGCATAAAGCACCTTGAATAGCCTTTTATGTACCAGTGCTCATTTAATAAATATTCCCCTGAAGTGTCCTCTATTCAGAGATCTCCCTTTATGGTGATAGAGGGTATCTGTGTCTAGGAGGTTGTCATCTAATATGTCTACCAGGACATGGACGTCTCTACATGTAATTCTAGAGAGTGCTAACATATCCATTATGACAAATTTCCAAGGAAGAGGTGGTGCAGATGCTACTTCTGTTTCCTCAACTGGTGGACTCAGTCCCCTTTAAGGTGCATCAACAAAGAAGGAGTTCAGACCACCTTCATCATCATCTAATGTTCCTTCATCAACTTGATCTCTATTTGTAGATGGTGCAACATAAGTGGGGGTAGGGTCTTCAGTAATCTTCTTGTCGCTTGCCTCTTCTTGCATTTTGTTTTTCACAATAATTACCTTCATCAAATCTTTTATTAGTTGATTTGCCACTGATGGCAACTCAAGCATTGCTTCATTCAGTGTCGCCATTACAACTTCCATCTTACCGTCATATATGACATCATTGAGCTCATTCTTGATAAGTTCCTATAGAAGGTAGGCATCAGTGTTCAAATTGGCGTCTATACCTTCTGTTACAGTTGTTGTATCTAAGGAGGATGATATCTTTGCACTTGCTTCCTCCTTTCTAACTGTAGTTCTTGTAGGTTTTTCTATGATATTTTCTTCTGTCCCAATTGATTTAAAATTAGGTCGAGCCCCTGCATGGCTTTGTTGTTGTTGAGGCCTTTGGTTGATTCAGGCTCATCAGTGGATGGTTGTTCCTTCTCCTTGGTAGCACCCTCTGGCTGATCTCTGTGCTCATTAGCGCTTTCTTCCTCATTTGATGGTGGTGCACTTGTTGCTTCATCGTTGTGGTCATCAAGGTGGGAGGGGCTCGAGGAAGCTTGAGAAGGGGAGGGGCTTGTCATGTGCCTTGACCTCTTTCTAGCTTGCTACTTTTTAGTTCCTAGTGTTCTGCTTCCATTTCCTTTCTCTCTCCCTATAAATGTTGGCATTCATTACTCATATGTTGTATTGCTTCGTCATATCCTTGCACATCATTTCCTTTTTAGCCTGTATTGTCTCCTTTCTTTTTGAAGCTTAGCCATCTCATTTGTCATTTCTTTGATGGATTCCATCATCATCGCTTGATTGTTGATGACTTCTTGCATAAAATGAGGGAGAGGCATAGTTCTTGCATCCAAGCCTTACACATGCGTGGTTAGCACATGCAAGTTAGAATTCATATGCATATTGATTTCAGAACAGTTTTACACTTACACCATTGGCAATGAATCAATGTCCTAAAACATCACAGAACGTTGACGGTTGTTGTCATTCGACTGTCGACATAGTTGATGTTGGTTTGGGGATGCTTATTGTTTGCCTTTCTAGATTTCATTGTACTGATTCTCTTTGCGTGTTGTTTGTCGCTCGTTCAACCTCTGACACCTCAGGCTGCTCTGGCTTGATTGTAGGGGTGGGTTGGGCTTAATTAGCCTTTGTGACATTTTTTGGCACAACTGTAGGGGAACTTGGCTTGGTAGTAGTATTTGTTATAGTTGTCAGTGATGTTTCAATTGTAGCAGGGAGAGAGAGAGGTGCATTGGAGAATCCTTTATCACCATGGCTCATTTCACCCTCCACGGTTAAGGGTTTGATGCTTTCTATCCTTCTGGAGTAATGTTGGAAGGGCTGAGCTTTCGATACCTCCACCTTACATTTTCGGATTGCCAACTTCTTTTTCTTCTCTTTTTTTTAATTAAGCCAGAGGGATCTTTTATTCATCCCACCCCTCTCTTGTGGGCAAAAACATCCAAACAATACATCTCCTGCTTATAACTTGCAGGTAAAGCCCAAACAAGAACCCACAAAAGACCAAACAACAAATAAAAAGCATCACCAACAAAAGTTCAGCTCACCTTCTTCCTTTGCAAATGCACATAAGGAGTATTCCTTTTCTCCAGGATAGCCATCCCATGAATACGTCTAGGCACTCTGTTGATGTCAGTGATAATTGACATGTACGAGTGTTCTCTTCCCCAAAGACCAATAGCTCTAGGGATCGCATTTGCAGCTCTATGAATAAGCGATCCAGTGATGTAACGTCTCTTCATCTCCGATCTCAACTCCTGAACTCGAGATCTGATCCTCTAAGGTTCCTTTCCATCGTTTCAAAGGATATTAAAAACCTCCTCATTATCTATCTCAATGGACGAAATTCTCAACATGAGGTCATTTGTAGTCTTTAACCCGACAATGCAAGCTTGTATATAAGCATCAGTATAATCTATATCAGTAATCCAAGCAAAAAACATAGCACATATGTCTGCATTATGGTTCCTCACGATACCAGCAGCCCATCTTCTTATATGCCCATCCGTGCAAACGTCATAACCAATCGTTAAGTTCATCTTAAGATTGAACAAGTCGGGCTTTACCCATCTGAGCAATTGTATTTCTCTCAACACAATCATCGGCTCTTGAATACCCGCAATACGAATCCTCTCATAGTCATCATCTCGGATGATCACAGGGAAGTGTTTCTGACTCATCTTATTGTTGATATAATCGACAATCCTCTTACATTCAAGATCAATGTCCCGGAGTTTGTTGTCATATCTGGCCGAGCATCTGCATCTCCAGATACTAGAAGGAATCTGCAGAGCAACCTGTCTAGCAATCCAATCATCAAAACGATTGGAAAAACCCAAACCAGCCATCTTAATCAGCGAGTTCATGTCTGTCGGTGCTTCCTTACCCGTCATCTGAGAAAAATTAGACCACAGCTTCCTAGCCGTCTGACCTTTGAAGAACAAATGGGTCGTCTCCTCCTCTTGAGGGCTCACACAACAGTTACAACAAGAGGCAAGAGCAATGCAGCAGCTATTCTTGATGTTGTCATCCGTGGGAGTAGCTTTCCTCACTATCTTCCACAGCAGCGCACTAGCCTTTGGTGAATCGAGCTTCCAAATCCTACCAAGCTCAGTCATATCGACTGTCATAGGAGGTCTTAGGATCTTCTTTGCAGATTTGAGCAAGAAGGAACCATTCTTCGTAGGGCCCCAGACGATGTTTTCATCTGAATCGGTTAGCCAAACACCCGAGCTTCTTATAAACTCCATACCTTGTTCGTTTACGATATGACTAATGGATTGCCAATCCCACCCATTGTCACTGCTCCCGAAATCTTTAACTTGAAAAGGAAGACGTCTATCACTAGAATAGATAGCATAATCTGTAAGGCGAACATCACACCAATTTGCATCCCAGAATGAAACTTCTCCTCTACCAATCGACCACCTATAGTGAGGGTATATCTTAGGGAACATACTCCATATCCTATTCCAAAAAGGAGACGGGGTGCTGCTTATCTTGAGGTCATGCGGGTAAAAGGCTGATCTACCAATCTAAGTATTGGCATATTTTTTCCTGCAGAAAACCGCCCAAAGAGATCCACCATTGACTAACTCCCAGCAAGCTTTAGCCGTGAAAGAATCATTAATCATTCTCAGAGACACAATATCAAGACCACCTTCTTCTCTAGGCATAGCAATCTTCTTCCACCCAACCCACGCCCTTCTCTTCTCATTTTTTCTGTCAGCCCATAGAAACTTAGAGAACTTCTGCTCCACCCTGTCCATGATACCTACCGGCATCCCGATGGCCGCAGCCATATAAACCATCACAGAAGATATCACATGCGCAATCAGAAGTCTTCTGCCCATGAACGATAACAGTTTTGCTTTCCAAGAAGCTATCTTCATATTGACCTTGTCAATAATGAAGTCAAAATCCGACAGCTTATATCTACCTTTAGTAATCGGGATGCCCAAATAAGTAAAAGCCTGTGAGGAACTTTTGATATCTAAAGATCTCGCAATCAAATTTGCTGTATGTTTATTCATGCCTCCGACCATACACACAAATTTATTCTTGTTAATCATCTGACCAGTTGCTCGTTCATAAGCATCAAAAATGCACTTTACATTCTGAGTCAAAGAGTGAGTCGCATTGAAGAAAAGAACCAAGTCATCAGCATACAGAAGTAAGGACGGAGCCATAGCTTGACCTCTTGTGTAGAACCTCTTAATAACATTAGTCTGGGTCATATCATTCACCTTTCTGCAGAGAAGTTCTTCAAAAATTGTGAAAAGAAATGGAGAGATGGCATTACCTTGCTTCAGACCTCTCTTGATAGGAAAGAAACCTGCTGTTACTTCTCCAACAGTGACCGTCGTCCACGTAAATATGAAAAAACTCATGCACAGAGCTATGGCATCATTAAGGAACCCAAACTTAGCTAAAACTCTCTCCATCACATTCCAATCAACCCTATCATACGCCCTTGACATATCAAACTTCACCACTGCGTTCGGGTTCTCACGACCCTGGTTGATGTCATGAATAAGCTCTCTGGCCAACCTAACATGATGAGTAATGTCATTTCCTTTCAAGAAAGCCCCTTGGTTCTGAGATATCATTTTCGACATCAAGGAAACCATCCTATTGCTCAAGGTTCTCGCGAGGATACGAAGGGACATGTTCTCTATAGAGATAGGTCTGAAATCATTAGCCAGAAGAATGGGATTCTCCTTCTTCGGAATGAGGAGGATTCTGCTACAAAACAATCCTCTGTGGCATGGTTGACCTTGAAAAAAAGCTTTGGCCATCAACATGAAGTCATCTCTAATGATATCCCAAGCACCCGTGAAGAAGGCTAAAGTGAAACCATCCGGTCCAGGAGCTGACGTATGATCCATCTATTTCATCGTTCTCCAAATCTCATCATCTGTGGGAGGAACCGTAAGAGTACAACTATCATCAATCGATATAACCTCAGGAATATGTTGCAAGAAAGTATCTAAAATTGATTCATCAAGAACTGTATCATTATTGAAGAGCTGTTCATAATGTTCAGCCGCTCTCTCAGCAATATCAACCAGATCGGAAGAGATCGAGCCATCAGGCAAAGTGATAGATGCCAGTCTTCTATGCCTTCGTCTAGATCTGACTATATCATGATAAAATTTAGTGGTGTATATCCCTCCTGTCATCATCATATGCATATCTGTCATCATCAGAGAATCTTCAGTGGTGTATATCCCTCCTGTTGGAATGACGATGCTGAAAATCATCCCTAGAGTCTCTTCTGTGAACCGTTCTATCTCTGGCTCTATCAACTCTTTGGTATCTCTTTTCTTTACCATCTTCAACATGGATGAAATCATCAAGTCTCTTATTGGACAACAACTTCCTATTTCCTTCTCGATCGATGACGAACCTTCTTGGTGGACTATTATCTCTGTAGGACTGTGTGTTCGACGGCAGATCTATCTGTCGTTGAACCTCGTCTCGTGGGGTGGTTATAGCCTGCTCTGCCTCATCGTGGATGGAGGGCGGTGTGGGTTTCTTCAAGGATATCACAGCAGACGGGATTCCAAGATCCCTTCCCATCTCTGTGAAAGAGAACGTATCCGAGCCTTTAGGACCTCTAGCAATCATACTCAACTGAACAGCAGATCGTCTATCTCCATAAGTAATGTTTATAAATTGGGGAATATCCTCACTGAATGCCTCTAACTATAACAGAATACCCGAGATATCATCTTCCTCCTTTTGCCAGTCAGATATGTGAAGCAGCTTGTCGAACGGTTTCACCATGGCTGCAATAGATTCGTCGTCTCTGCATATGATAGGGATGTCCATAACCCAGAACCAAAACGTCTCCTTTGCACAATGTCTTTCACCCATATCCATATGGACATCCCCAACCTTCATTCCTCGAAAAGGTGGAACACCTTTATCAGCCCAATCCTTCGCCTCCTCCGGGCATGAGAAAAAAGTGACCGCCTTTCTGTTTCCACACCTATATAGGTCCGCTGCCGACGGCCAGCAATGGTGTAGGAATGGTTTTAGCTCCGTCCATGATATGTTATTAGGCCAAGTGACTTCCACTGCACTTTTCAACGCTTCATTCTTTCCTTTCCTCGTATCATTTTCTGGACCAAGGTCCACGTGAACACATTTAGGCACATGTTGAGGGGCACCTCTCGCCGGAATCCCAGAAGGTAGAGGCGGAAAGATTGTCCTAGATCGGATGTTCGGAGCGATGGGTTGAGCCACCTGAACAGGCTGTTGACATCGGACTGCAATATGTCTGGATTTATGACACTTATAGCAAACCCTACTTCTCCTACATTGAGATTGCCAGTGGCCTTTACCCAGGCACCGAAAGCACGTATCATGGGGTATGCCATAAAGAGGGGTTTTTCTCTTGCCTTCGTCATTGAACTTTGAAGGATAAACCAGCTGTTTCTTCTGATGACCTGTCTCTTATTGTAAGCAGTTCAACTCCTGGTTCTTTTCGATCGGGACGGCCTGCAGGATCGGTTCTTCATTATTATTCCTTGTCATCATCTCTACGGGAATATCTCTCTCCTTGCTAGGTATCTCAGTCTCTGGCTGCTCGACCGCTATGGTCTCCTCTGGTGTAACCACTGCTTCAGATGTCTCAGGATCATCTCTCGACTGTGCTGGTATCTGTTCCACTATCATCGAATGCACAGGAGTCATAGAACGACCACAATGAACCGTCGTCTGAGGTACCGGTGAAGTCAGCACGTTCCTTAGATCTGGGAGAACGTCCTCCGGTTGCACCAAAGAAGCGTTGAATCTCGCCCGACGCTCCCCGACTACCTGCTGAGTCTGTTCTTCTCTCAGACTTTGTCGGGTGCCTCTCCGAAGAAAAGGAGAAGGTCTCATCGCTTAGGGTTTGAAAAAAGAAAGAAGATGACTATCCCACCACCAGATCTCGATACAACGCGGTCAGGCTGTGAGCTCCATCGGGAAAAGAGAAAGGAACTAAAGGGTGGACACCGGAGGGCGGGATGCCCTACCAGAGTTGTGATGGCGGCCGCCGCCGGATCGCCCCGATCGCCCTAGGGATCGCCAGCTTCAAAATGTCTTGTATCAATAGTTGTACAGACAAATGTGTATGTCCAATTTAAAGGGCTTAGCTACAGGTTCAGCTCTTGCTGATGATTCCGCATCCACAATCCTTTTTATAGTACGAAATTGCATTTTGATGATGTCTTCTTCACTTGGTTGCAGCTTGTGGGCGTCATAATACACCATCTTAGGAAGTGGAAGAAGGAGCTTTGAATTACTTAGTTTGTAGAAGAGTCTTTCACCCTTCTGGGTTAGGATGCCAACATTCACCATGGACTTAATATCGATTTTTGTAAGTTCCTCGGCAGGCTTATATTTCTTAATTATTCATCATTCATATAATGGGATGTGATGCGAGTTATCTGGCCTCCTATATAGAAGTCCTTCATCTTATTGTCTTCTGGTCCCACTATTACCGATAATTTGTCTATTAGCAACCTTTCAATATTTATTGGTTTCTCGTTCAACATTGATCAGATGAGAAAAAAGCCCCCCTTGGACACTCCTCCTGTTTATGACCTTGTGAAGACTGTGTTTATCTTCTAAATTACAATGATGAAGCAGGAAGTGATGAGGGATGCCTTGGACTTCCTTGGTTTATGTTCATTCTCTCTGGTTAGCATCTCCACACCTTGTGGTTGTTGTAGCCCACAGTTTCCTTCTCATTGGGTGCTTGTGAGCAAGCTTGAGCTTCCTTCATGGTTCTTGTGAAGATAGTACTCAGGATGGCTTCAATGATAGAATGGTTTTTGCCTCCCATCCTGACTTCCATTCTGAATTCACCTCTAGTCTCTTTGTCTTTTGCGTCATTGATAGATACTTTCTCAAGTGATGACATAAATTGTGCAATCAGGTTTGTTCAGGATGAGGACTCTATAGTACTTAGGGTGGTATCTAGGTTCACTCTAGCCAGAAACTTAATTACCCTATCATAAATCTGCAGTTTCTAGAAGTCTTGGATATCTAGAGATCTCGTAGGCTTTAAGCTTTAGATCCTTAGCATCATGTTGAAGTACAATTGATGCACCTCATCTCTAGGTACTGACATCGTCAACTTCCTTGTAGGTTCCTCTGTCTCCAAGTCTTGTTCTTTGTGTGCAGCCAACTCCACCCCTTTCCCTAATTCTTTTGTTGCATCCTTTACATACCTATTTTGTTTCTTGGCTCTTGTTTCAACTAGTGTTGTTGCTTTTCTCATTCCTTTCTTTTCTATCACATACACAGATGTTTATGTCTCTACAGTGCTCTGAGATTCTTTAGACTCCTCTGGCATTCGGTGGTCGAGGATGTATTCATACATTTTCTTCAACAACTTGAACTTGAGCTTGTTTTATGGAGATAGGTTAGGATAGTCACTTAGTGCCTTCATGACTGAATCTAGAGATTGTTGTGCTCCCTATAGATATTTCACCTTCCTGGTCATGGTGTCGGAGGTGGAAGTTGACATTTTGCAAATTTAATCAATTAGAGGTTGTCAGGTATTGAATTAGGTAAATTTGTTACACTAGTAGTAGTTTTCATTGGTTTTTAGTGTATCAATTGAGACAGACCACAATTTCTCTCGATTGAGACACAAGGTGAACAATTATAGATCATGTCTGTCGCTAATTATTTTTATATATTGCGGCCGACACAGGCTAAGAGGTAGTCATCGAAATTACTAGGGGGAATAAAAAATGGAACAAAGGTGGAGCGGAAAGTCGTCGTTGGGTGGTCAGAACAACAGGAAAAAAAATTAATGATCGTGAGGAGAAGTTCAAGAAGGAGGATGAGAGAATCATAGAAGGTTTTGACCGAGAAAGGAAAAAAACTAGGTCAGAGCGATGGTTGGAGCACAGCTGAGATTCGGCGGTGGTTGAAAGAAGAAAGAGAATCATTATGAGATGGAAAGAAAGGACGGGTACCTTGCAGAGAAACTAGCGAAATCACAACGAACAAGAGTGAGGGTCAGTCGGAACTCCATCGACTGAACTTGTGGCGGAACTGGTGGTCTTGATCACTCTGAGGGTCGTCGTCCCTATTCATTCCAAACGCACGATGATTCTTTGCTAGGGTTTTGTCAGAGCGCGGCGTGAGGGAGAAAATGAGAGAGCAAAAGGGGGTTTTACTGTGCGCACAGAGAATCTTTTATACCAGGTAGCGTAATGACCAAAACCATTGCTTAGTGTTACGATCGCTATAACCGCTGCAGTCAGGACACTCTCAATCTGTCACGACATTAATTTCGGTCGCGACTCTCGCGGAAGCGTAGCAGTTGAAACATGTATATTAACGTGGATACAGAGATGCGCTATCGTTGCGACTGGGATAGCCTAAGAGAAAGGTAGCGGTCGCAACACTTATTGAACATGTACCGATCGATACAAGGATTTTTTAGAGCCATTGTTCAAGTTTTGAGCCAAGCAACATTTGTGCATATCATTAAAGTAATATGAAAACATAACGACATAGATGGAGATCCAAAATTGACTATCTATTTTACAGGAATTCAAAATTTCTCAAATTGGAGGAGTTCAAAGTTAGGCTAGTTGATATGTACACAGTTTAAGCTTAGTGGAGGAAGCAGAAAGCATTGCAAATTTAAGGATAGTAGTAAATCCTTGGGTTGCCTTCCAAGAAGTGCTAATTTAAAGTCTTACGCTTGACTTTTCTAATAAGAATCATCAGGCTCTTCAGGTGGTACTAGATGTGGTTCCTCAAAGTCGAGTTCTGATCTTTTAACAAAAGCTTCATCTCATAGTATCTCTTGATTTTGTGCCCACTCACCTTAAAATACCAGTCTTTTCACTAGTGATCTCCATTACTCCAGATGGTTAGATGTTGACAATAGAGAAAGGGTCAGACCATCTGTACCTAAGTTTTCTTGGGAAAAGCCTGAGTCTTGAATTGAACAGCAGAACCTTATCTCCTTCTGAAACGTCCTTGTTCTTAATGTGGGCATCATGCCACACCTTCATTCTTTGCTTGTAAATGCAAGTATTCTCATAGGCATGTAGGCTCAGTTCCTTAAGATCGTGAAGCTATAGATACATTTTCTTTCCAGCCCTATCCAGATCGATATATAGGAACTTGATGGCCCAAAGGGCCCTGTGTTCCAGTTCTACACGCAGACGACACAACTTCCCATAGATCAGCCAGAAGAGGGTAGTCCCTATTGGCATTTTTTAAGTGGTTCTATATGCCAATAGGGCATCATCCAGCTTCATGGACCAGTCTTTAACGGTCATGCCAATGGTCTTTTCCCATTCATGCTTAATCTTTCAGTTCGATGCCTCCACATGTTCTGATGTCTGGGGATGGTATTGTGTGGCAACCTTATGCTTGACTCTGTACTTCTTCAGGAGCACTTCAAACTGTTTTACCGTGAAATGGGAACGCCTGTCACTAATGATGGTGTGTGGAACTCTGAATCTAGGGAAAACGATCTTCTCAAACAATCTCACAATTGCCTTGGAGTCACAAGTGGGAGTTGCTACAACTTCTACCCACTTGGAGACAAAATCTACTTCAACCAGAATGTACTTGTTTCCTATGAAGGAGGGTAAGGATCCCATATACTCCACTCCCCAAACATCAAATATCTCTACTTCCACCCAATCAAACATAGGCATCTCATTCCTTTTTGTAATATTTATGGCCAGATGGCATTCCTTACAAGACTTGACAAAAGACATGGCATCCTTGAAGAGTGTTGGCCAATAAAATCCTGAATGTATAACCTTAGTGGTGGTCCTTTCACCTCCATGGTGTCCTCCATAAGGTAAGGAATGACATTCCTTGAGGATTTGAGGCACCTCTTCTTTTGGCACACAACGCCGGTATAAATTGTCGGAACATCTCTTAAACAACGGGGACATCCCAATAATAATTCTTCATGTTAGAGAAAAGTTTCTTTTTTTGAGTGTAAGTTATCTCGGGAGGTATTGTTTGCAAGCCAAATAGTTAAAGATGTCATCGAACCAAGGAAAATGTGGTTGACTAACTTGGCCATCATCAAGGCCTGAATTGCATTGTTTCATTTACTGGTACCTGATTTTCTTCAGCTAACATTATTCTAGACAGGTTGTCAACCACCACATTCTTTGTTCCTTTCTTGTTAATAATTTCATGATCGAACTCTTGTAACAACAAAGCCCATCACAATAGTCTCGACTTTGTGTCCTTTTTCTACATGAGATATTTTATGGCCATGTGGTCCGTGTACACCTTCACCTTTCATCCTATTAAGTAGGATCTAAATTTGTTGAAAGCAAACACTATTGCTAGCATTTCTTTCTCAGTAGTGGTGTAGTTTACCTGAGCTTCATCGGGAGTTCTACTAGCATAATAGATTGTGTGGTACTTCTTATCTTTTCTTTGCCCAAGGATGGATCCAGTGATGTTATCACTGGAATCACACATGATTTCAAATGACAAATCCTAATCATGTGCTTGTAGTGTCAGGGCTGTTGTCAGGGCATTCTTCAGGAAACCAAATGCTTCAAGGCACTTATCAGAAAAATTAAATTCCACATCTTTAGCAAGGAGGTTTGATAACGACTTGTCAACCTTTGAGAAATCTATGATGAATCTTCTATAGTATCTAGCATGCCCCAAAAAACACCTTACTCCTGTGATGGATTTTGGCAGGGGTAACTTTGATATAGCTTCGATCTTGCTCTTATCTACATCCATGGCTTTCTCAAAAATTATTTTCCCAAACACTATGCCTTCTCTCACTATAAAATGGCTTTTTTCCCACTTCAGCACAAGATGCTTCTCCTCACATCTTTGTAAAACCTTTTACAAGTTTTCAAGGCATCTGTCAAAGGTGTATCCATATACCGAGAAGTCATCCATGAATACCTCCATTATGTCTTCTAGAAAGTCCCAGAATATGGATATGATGCACCTTTGGAAAGTAATAGGCACATTACATAACCCGAAAGGCATTCTTCTATAAGTGTATGTCCCATAGACATAGATAAAGGTGGTCTTTTGTTAATCATTAGGGTGGATGGGGACTATGTAGATCCCCTAGTACCCATCAAGAAAATAGAAGTAGGATTGTCCTGAAACCCTTTCTAGAACTTGGTCGATGAAAGGTAGAGATAAGTGGTCTTTTCTCATTGTAGCATTAAGGTTTTGCTAATAGATACACATTCTTCATCCGGTAACCGTCTGAGTGGCTACTTCATCCCCATTTCTTCCCTTCACTATAGTCATCCCTCCCTTCTTTGGTACAACGTGGATCGGGCTGACCTAGTTGCTATCACTGATGGGGTAGATGATACCTGCATCACACAACTTTATTACTTCTTTCTTTATGACTTTTTTTAGTACCTGATTTAATTTCCTTAGTGGTTTAACTAGGGGTTTAGCAGTCTCCTCTAGATTGATTATGTACATGCACAGAGCTCAAATGAGGCCCTTGATATCCTCCAACAAATATCCTATAGCTTTCCTTCATAGTCTGAGTTCCTTCAGTAGCCCTTCCATTTGTTCATCAGTCAAGTCTGCATTAACTATTACAGGATTCATTTCCTCATTATCAAGGAATTCATACTTCAAACCTTTTGGTAGTGGCTTCAATTCTATCTTCGGTTTTGGGGCTTCATTCTCTTCAGGGGTTTGCTTTAGTGATGCATACTTCACTATTTGGAAGGTTATTTCTTCTTCATCACTTAAATCCTCTTCCTCAGGTATGTTCAAGTAATCCAAAATCTCAACTACTTTAGGATCTTTGAGAGTGCGGTCAGGATTGTTCAAGGTTCACATGAGTAGATCAACAATTGCCTTATCTTCTTGCACTTTTTCACATTATTGATTATAGTTATCCATGAAAAAGGCTGACTCAAAAAGAGAGGGTCCTGTCGTGGTGTCTTGTACATGAAAATCGATGTGATCATTACAACTCACAGAGTGATAATCCCTTCCTCCACATCTACTCTTCATATGGCAAGGAAGGGTCTCCCAAATATCATTGGACACTGCAGGTCCTAAATAGTGTCGATCACCACTATATCACATGGTATAAAGAATCACCCAATGTGAATTGGGACATCTTCTACTATTCCCACTGGTTTGTAAAGGTTTGATCGACCAATTCCATTCTCATCCCAATTCTCACCATATCTGTCAATCCAAGCCTTTGAGCTAGGGTCAATGGCATGAGGCTAATGCTCGCTCCTAGGTCGGCTAACCCATTCCTTTCCACATTTTTCTCCAACACAAAAGGGAATATTGAATGCCCCTAGATCTTTCTTCTTTGTTGGTAACACATCTTGGACAAAAGCACTTGAAACCTTGGCCAACTTCTTTGTCTCTATGTGACCCCCTCTCCTTCTTTTTGTGATTATATCCTTGAATAAATTTAGCATATGTAGGCATCTCTTCAATTGCATCTAGAAACGGGATATCCAAGTGTAATTTCTTAACTACCTCCATAAACTTCACATCTCTCTTCTTTAGATGAGCCTTAATCAGTTTGTAGGGAAATGGTACTCTTGGGGTGTAGGGATTCTTTGTGTGAAAACCTCTTCATCTAGATCTAGTTTCTTGATCTTTGCACCTTTCTTATTTTTGTCTTTTTCTTCATTCTTGTCCTCATTCACAGGCTCTTCTCTTTCAGATTCTTCTTGTACAATCATTATTTCAGGTTGTGACTCATTACAGTCTCCTTCCTCTCTGGCATTCTTGGCACCAGAGTCTTCCAATTTCCTCCCAAATCGAAGGGTCGCCATCTTTTCTTTCTCAATGATTGACGGAATCTTCCCATGCAGATTCTTCATGTGCTCAGAAAGTTGAGCAAGTTGCTAGTCAATCTATCTCTAATGTGTCTACATATCCAACATTTGAGTCTGGATAGTACTTAGAACACTAGTGTGTGTCATGACACTTAGAGTTAGTTGTTCAATAACATTTTCCTGCCTTTTCACAAATTCAAAGAACCCCCAACACCAGGTTGGGTTTACTATTACTATTACTCTTGTTTTGCCCTTGATCTTGGTTCTTCCTATTCATGTTTTATTCTAATACTAGCCTTGACTTTGCCCTTGGCTTTGATAATTGTTTTCTTCTACTGGTAAGTAGTGGTTTTGGTGTACTAAGTTTGTTCACCTCTTTTCTTGAATCTTGGTGGCGTTTTAGAGAAGCCGCCTAGTTGATGGGAATTCTCAGAAGCATCCTTGTTTCCATAGTTGAAGCCGAGGTGGTCTGGCCTTTTGAAATTTGAATAATAGACATTCTTTGTCTATTCTTTGCTTTAACTTTCTTCATCACTTCCTTCAGGCCTTGTGTAAATGCAGTTATCAATCCTGTGACCTCCTTCTCTACACATGACCTATTTCATGACTTTTCAACAAATTTCTTGCATGCTCCCTACCAAAACCCTTTAGATGTTTGACATCCATAGCTATTTTTTGAATTTGAGTCGTGATAGTTTCTAGAGCCTTGGCTTAAATGGAAGGTCCTTTAGAGTTATGTTTCTTGGAGGAGCCCCTATCATTCCTTTCAAATTCTATTCCTGCTTGTAGTGCGGCCATGTTGTCAATGATCTTCATAATTCTGCTCGGCTTCTTTCCTAGAAAATCACTCCCAGTGGCAACATTTAACAAAGTCTTCTCCATGGGAGTTAGCCCATTTTAAAATCTTGTCACAAGAAAACCCTTGTAGTAGTTGTGACGAGGACAATCCATTTGACACTCTTGGAATCGTTCCCATGCCTTGTGAGTTCTCTCTAAATTTTTGCATGAAGCAAGTGATCTTTTGCCTATTCTGAGTAGTTTTCTTAGTGGGATAGAACTTAGTGACGAACACATCAACAAGAGCCCCCCATCCATCAAGGGATTGGTGAGGTTGATTAAGATAGAAGGACATAGTCTTGTCCACTAAAGAGAAGATGAATCCTTTATAGTATATAACTTCTTGAGGTACTCCCCTCATCTTGATAGTGTCACATATATTTTTTAAGGTGTCAAGATGATGGTAAGGATTCTCATTCCTTGAATTCCCCCAGAAAGGCTTTTTCTGGATCATGGAGATGACTGTAGGTTTCAGCTCAAAATTAGTTGCATCAAACCTGTGTGATCACGATTAGGAATCTCAATTCATTGGCTCTATTTGCAGCTAACTCTCTGAGCATTTTATCTTCTTCATCATCTTCTTCATCATTGTTATGGTTGTCACATTTGCAATCACAATGGTTCCTTCTTTGTCTTATGTTGTGATGGTGTTAGTACTCGTGATGGTTTTGCTCCTCTTCACGTCACTCCTCGCAATCATCTTCTTGTTGCTCTTCATGATCTTCTTCCTCATAACGATGACCAGCTGAGTGATGTTCCTCTCATTCTTTTTCAGTTTTCAAAGGTGAATGATTATATTGGACTCTTACATTCTGATCTTCCTCAATAAGACTACCGTATCTACAAGGTGGCATGTTGTCGTGAAAAGGGAGTGAGGTGTTCATTAAATCTACTTCCCTTTTGGCTATTTAAATAGTTTGCACAGCCAAGTTAGAAAACTAGACGTATAAAATGATATATTCTAAGCAATCTAGTTGTAGCAGATTTAGATTTTTTGTGCAGTCAAGCTTATTGCTAAGGTTGAGGCACGGGTGTATAGTGAGTAGACTCAAGTTCTTAACATAACCGTTTTGCCTTGTCCCCAACAACGACACTAAAAAGTTGACCGACCTAAATCACACGTCTGAGGTGGACTGGATCTAGAGTAGTCAGACCCTTAGATTTATAACCCAACACTCAGCCCCCCAACTATTATACAAGGTCTGATGTAGTAGATAGGGGTCAAACCACAGGGACAAGGTCAGTAAGAGTTAGGAACGTAGAGCCTTAGACTCAAATATACCGAACGATGAGGTAGATTAAGATGGTGTTCCCTAAGGAATGATTTCACTCCAAACAAGGGAATAACATCAAGGGAAAAGAAAGCAAACAATAGAATAAGATCGAACAAGGAATGTGTAACCAAAGTATGTATGGAAACTTGGATTGGGTTTCACCTACTAATATGTAACACCCGCTATCATTAGGATAACAAGTGAACAATAAAACATGCGGAAACAATCATTAACAGTGGATTACTGAAAATTACTAAAAATTAAAACCTTTTTCAGAGAGATCCAATCGTAGGAAAACTCTTTCAACAAGAACCAATGTATTACATTTACATCCTGATTCATAAATACATATCTTGTATCGTCTCTTCTCGAGGGTTACACACTACAACAAAAATGCCCATTAGTGACATTTATTCTAGTGGCTTTTATAAAAAAAGGCCACTATCTATCCAATTTACAAGTATTTTTAATTAAAATGCCGGTAAACATAATAGAGTTTCTAAAAAAGACTAAATATTAAAGGCATTTATATATCTAATTAGTGGCACCAAATTAAAAGTGGATTACTTGCTAATCTAAAATAGTTAGCAGGGAAGAATTCAATGAACCGCGTGAGTCCCTTCTCGCGATCGGGAGGCCGACCTAGGGCTCATCTTCTCTTCCTTGGGGGACGGCAGCGGCCAGCTTGCCCAGCCCGCCGGTAGTTGTGCTGGCCTGCTTGAGATGTAGGCTACGGTAGTGGACGGTAGGATAGATCATGATGGCGGCGGCAGCTTCAGGATTCGGAGCGGCTACGACACCACCTGTCATGGACCTTGTTCTTCGATTTCTCCTTCTACTTCGTCTTCTTCTCTGGGATCAAACAGCAGCTTCTGTGAGACCGCGTCCGCCTCCTCCTCCTACTCTTCTTCGTCGTCGGACTTGATTGATGACGCCACATCTAACGACGGAGGAACAGGGGGCCCGGCAGGGGCCATGGCCCCCCAAACTTGGGTAACTCTTTATTTGTGTATATCTTTGTGTATGATTCTGATAAATCTCTTCGTCTCAATTAATCTCTTCATTCCCTGGTCCGAATTTTTCTCAGAGACCGTTTCTTCTCGTCCATACTTGAAAGGTATTCACAAATGCTCAACGAGACTCATTTAACTATCAACGCAAATCTTCGATAAAACTGTCAGTCGTTCCGTTATCAATTAAGATATCTCATTATCGTAATCTGCAAATGATTACACCGACTTGTCGTGTTGTTATCTTATCCATAGCGGCATGCCGACTGTGGTTATTAGAGATTTATCAAATGTGGCGTGCAGTAGCAGTGGCATAATGAAATGGTCACTTGTGTATTCTGTCGCAGCAACACATTAATGTAGTGGATGGTCGTCTGAGATTCACTAATATGCAACTTAACGACAGTGACACACAAACGTTGGCTTCATTTGGGACCAAGATGAGATAGTCACACATCTTTCTGTCTACAATTTTCTAGTGTATCATTTCCCCGCTGTGAGATTTTAACAGTGTTCAACCGATGTCTGGCGCTAAATACACAAAGTAATACAGTACATTGGCCGCCCATCTTTTGTTCAGCATGGTGATTATCTGGCTGCCTGATCCTACTGGTGTTTGGTAACATCTACATAGCCATCTGACTGCTCTTTCTTCTGTTGTTAAATGGTACTACACAACGACTCCAGTCATTAGTCATCACAAATACTCAATCATGGACTGGCAATCATCCGCTAGGACCACATCAGATTCTTACAGGGCATTCATGCTTTTCTAAAAAACTATATCTTTAGTAAGTCTAACTTATTTCATCTATAAATCTGTATTTTTTTGGTGTTTGTCATTTTTCTCATACGTGATATGCATCTTACTTTCAACAATTTCTGAAAATAACAAGAAAATTTTGTCACGACAATGTGTTAGTTTGTGAGTTGGGTTGGCACTGTAAACTAACTTTTCGTCACAAAGCTATGATAGATTTGATGTATGACACCTACTCAAATTTATCCAAACTTTATTGTTCTTATCTATTTTATCTGTTCCTTACAAATAGTTGATCAAGTTAGTTTGTTAAGCTAAGATCTACATAACTAAATAATGATGTTTTTCAATCTGCATCATACTTATATTAGCGGGAAAGGGAGAAGATCAATACGAGTTTCTTTTGAAAAATAAGAATTCTCTACTGCTCCCAACACGTAGATTAGATAGAAATATTTTTCCCCTTTGTATCTAATTATTCCGTTATTAGTTTAAGTTTATATATATTATAGTCAGCTTCATTTGTTGCGAACCTAAAACCTGATTACTTGTTTTTCACATTAATAGATGTAATACTATCTACTTTATGAATTTAGCATGTTAATGCATATTTGTATAGAGAACATATAGTTCTAAGGAGAATTTGTTTAATTAAGTTGGATATTTAGCCTATTGAAGCAACCCCTTAATTGAAATTTCTAATTTTTATATGTTTTGTTTATATTATCTCAAAACATTTAGCATCATTTAGAACAATAATCAATATGAGAATTATGTATATTTAGGGTAACAAATACTAGAGTTAGATTTTTTTATTAATTGCCCCCCCCCCCAATGTCAACTTCTTGGCTCTACCCCTGGCCACATCACCGTCTAGTCGGCCGAGCCCTCTGTATGAGATGGCTGCACCGATGGCCGATTTTCCCATCAAGTAAGCGCACCGGGATTTATTTTCAGCATTCAACTTAATTTTCTATTTTTTCGATTTATCACGTCGTCGTGTCTGACGTTTCCCCTGCCATCGTCGTTCAGGAGAGGCATGTCCTAGCACTTTCAAGGCAATTCCCAGTCTTTCGTGTCCCTGGCGGTCGTCACCAGCATCGATGACCTCGTCAAGTCGGACCGTGGCTCGTGGCGGCAATGCTTCTCTAGTAGAGGGAGAGTTGGGCTCGGCTGCGCCTGCAAGAGCTACGTTGCAGGGTTGAGCAATGGACATGCCCCACCCATATCTCCCAACGGCAGGGCCATCTCCAAGCCCAGGAGGAGGTACAACGACAGAAATAGAGGCACGTTATGGGGTGTCTCATTTGCATCTCAGCAGCTGTAACACGCCCATAGCCACTGGTAGCACGCCCTGTTGTTCGCTTGATGAGATGGATTTGGAGGGTTGTAAAGTTTTTGCTGCGGTCGATTCACAGCAGTGGGCGACTAGGGCGCGTGCGGAGGCAGCCTGACTATAAAGATTGCTAGTGCTGACGGTTGTGCAGAGGCGCACGGAGCGGCCGACGACAGTGAAGTTTGCTAACCAAGATTCTCTAGAGGAAGTCGGTCTATGGAGCGGAGTGCGACTGCCTTGCCGCCGTTGAGGTACCAAATCCTCCTGTGGCTGTTGCCCTCTTCATGACATGCACTTTTCCTTGTTTGTGATATTTTAAACCTTGGCAATATTGGTTCATGATTTTCTAAGCCTTGGATGTTGCGTCGGGCATCAACCTCCAATATTTATTGCAATAGACACAAGCTTTTCTTCAAAGCAACATGTCGTTCCTTGGCTCAAACAACCATGATAAACGTCTTCAACTTGCCAAGCAGACCCTTCATCTCCTCACCCCTATCTCCATCACGATTGTGCCTATTCGCTTTGACCTAAATGACTACAAACTCAGGTGAATAGATCTGGACCACTATCTCAATGGCCTTGACTGAAACTCTTTATTTCTCTGAAGCTAAACAGAGTGAATATGGTCTGACTTCTAGGTTCAGGATGAAAGTTGTATAAGTGCCAATATGGTAAAGTTTTTGTTGAAAGATATTCAAGACATATGCTTTTGTGGGGAAGGGGGGTTGAGGGTGTGGGGTTAAGTTTTTGTTGTGGTCACTGATTCCATCTGCTTTTACTGACCTTATAAGTTACCGTGTGAATTTCCTTTTGGGTGGGGGTGGATTGTTACAGTTACATGGCATGGTTTGCTCCTCGCGTTGGCCTTCTCTATCCTAGACTACAGCCATATGCCATCCTAGTCATGTATGGCCATAGAGCATATAGCACTAAAGAGGGTAGCAAGAAGCCGACCTCCCCTTATACTCCTTCAGTGACTAGTCATGACTTGATTCCAAGACTTCATAATAGAAAACTCCACTTTGTATTAGACTTGGAGACACCATGGGACAGCCACATGGCTGCCATCTTCCTGACTCTCACCTCGTACATGCCTAACTTGCATTAAACAACAATACTAGTCTGAGGAAGAAAAAGGTGTGGAAGGCAGTCAGTAGTATCCTATTTCTTAGTTCTCTCTTTTCCCAACCAGGGACAGGTGGCTTTCTTCTTATTTCTCTCTTTTCATAACCAAGGATAGTGAACTTTCTTCTTGTGTCTATTTTTTTTGGTGAGGCCTCCCCTTCCATATTGGGGGGGGGGGGGCAGGTGGGGGGGCTAAAGGCTTAGGGGATAGGGGTAGGGTGCGAAAGAAATACTTGAGGAATTGAACCTGCTCTTGATACCATATAGAGAAACTGGGAATTGCTTATTGAATGAATAAACCAGTGTACAATATAGTCTCTTATATAACAGAATAGATTAGAGACTAAAGTAGAGATGAGAAATATGGGACGAAACTATAGAAATCAGAGCATAAGTGAGGCACATGCTATGCACATGACACTCAATAAAACACAACATAACAAAACATATCTCTATAATAGTGAAACTTAAAATCACATTCAATTTTAATACAAAATATGGATTAACAGAGTAAATTCTATATATCTAAAATTATAATCTAAAACCATCACTATCAAATATGTATGACTAAGTTTGAGGAGTATTAATTGATAATCTTGTTGGAGTAATTAATAAAATGACATTATAGTAGATGTTCAGGGAGGAAGGGTTTGTTTCATACTTATTGAATAGAACCAGTATAGTATACATGTGACAAGACAATCATAATTCACCTTTAATAATCATAATGAATAACAAGTATAAATCAATAAGGGGTCAGGAGGTGTTACAGGGTGTTAGGTGTTCTCATATGTGTGTATTAATCAGAGAAGAGTCAGATGTCACATAGACCTGGCCCGTTCTGTCTACCCTGACTGGTTCTGGATACCCGGACCATTCTACTGGTTAACCGATCGGACTGGCTAGGTTTTTTGGCTAATTCCAAGTCTAGAGGCTATTAGTTCTGTAGTTGAGCTGGAAAACTTATTCCTTTGAATTCATATAATATTTCCAAGTATAATTACATAACGATACTTTTTGTGAACTTACTTACCTAGAAATCACTTGACGAAAAGAGTGGTACAGGCGAACCTCTCCAAAGCTTATTCATAGGTTTTAACTTTGCTATATTGTTCATTATATTCTTAGGTTCTTCATAATAATGTTGACTAACCTCAGGACCCATGTTTTGTATCTTGTAAGATTAAAAAAATGTAGTCGTCCTTCCGTTGAAATCTGAGTTGTCATTCCTCAACCATTACGTCCAAAGAGTATTATGTCATTGCTCTATTAGATATATTCATTGTTTTATTTATGACAACATGATGTTGGAGCTATATGTGATATATATTCTAAGTATTAAAAATTGACGCTGAACTCCTTGCATAGGAACAACCATCCGGGATGCCATAACAAAAACAGCTGCAAAACATGTGGGTATCACCTATGAGGAGTTCCCAGCTGAAACAACCTTCGAATATAAGCAGTTCTCATATGCCATTGTTGTTGTAGGAGAGGTTCCTTATTCATAATCTGTAGGGGACAGATCCTATTTGGATATCCAACTCCAGGGTGCCAAAATAGTAAAATATGTATCCAACAAGCTATCGACTCTGGTGATTTTGATATCTGGAAGGCCATTACTTTTGGAACTGGAGCTCTTGGATAATGTTGATGTTGTGGTTGCTGCTTGGTTTCTGGGAACTGAAGCAGAGGGAATGGCTGATGTCCTCTTTGGTGACTATGAATTTGAGGGCATTCTTCCCATGACATGGTTCAAAAAAATGGATCAATTGCCTATAAATGCAGGCCAAGAGATATACGACCCTCTTTTCCCTCTTGGATATGGTCTAATGATGAACGTGGGGGCACATGAAGCTGACTGACACACATGATGGTTTCTTATACCTGCTTGGACCCTCCTTAAACATCAGGACCATGATAATTTGTCATTTTAATATCAACTCTCATTACAAGATATGATAAAAATAAAACATTAGCCCCAACGTGATATTTTGTGAGTGATTTTTTTTTAATGATTGTACACTAGAAGTAAGGCATATGCTATGCATACTGTAACTGAATGATTTCTAGTTGTCAAGATTTTATTTTATGTAACTTGATTGTCTATGCAAAAAAAATACAATCATAATGGTAAATGTATATATGTGTCACACTTCACTGCCGGAGGTTTATGAAGCAAACATGCCCCCTAATTTTCAATGGATGTCCCCAATCATGCATGTTATGTAGGCGGGGCGATGGATCTCACTTGGTTTTTGGTAAAAACTCAAAACCCAGGTTGGTTATGGTTTTGTGGTGTCCAGAAAAACCTTATGATTAAACATAGTAAATAATATGTCCTAGTGTTGTATTTCAAATTTTCAGGTGGATTTTAACACACTTGCATTAGATGAGGCCTCGTCTGGATGAAAATATTAAAAATATCTAAACATGAAATCTGGGGGGCTAACTACTATTGAGCTCCCTGATAAGCAAAAGTCATTCCAATCAGCAGAGGTATCTTCATGTGCTAGATCCCTTCTTTTTTGTTGCATTTCTAGTTGCTGGTTTTCCAGTTTATTTGTTATTCTAGATGTTGGTTTCCAGCTGATTTGTTATTCTAGATGCTGGTTTACAGCTGATTTCTTATTTCATTTTCTAAGTCAAGTGGCTATACATCGATCAATTTGTTATTCAGATTTGAATGTTCCAGCTGATGCTTATAATTTCCACTCTTCAGTGACCTTTAGCCGGATAGATCCTGAAGGAAAGTTGGTCATGGGCTTCAGAGAGGCTTCCAACTTATAGACCACACAGACAACATAGATATGCAATAATAAACCCAAAGTTCTATAGGTGAAGTCGATACCATCAATTTGTCAATCTACCATTTGGCACAGAATGTTAGTGATAATCTGTTATTGACAACAAGTACAATAAAACAATTTTGTCAGTTGATATTCCCATTTCATTTCTGTAGGATGGCCATGAGCCTTTTATCACTACATTTTGTTTAAAACAATCTCAACAAGTCTTTATTCTCTAATTTATAGTTTGTAGTTGCTTTTTCCTAATTAATCTATATTATCTTCAGCTAGCAGCCGAAGTCAGTGTTGGAATTCCTACTCTGGTACGGTGCTTCACATCTTCTAGCTTCAACCGAAAGTAGAGCAATACAGATCCTTCTACACTTGAAATTGAAGGTAGTGTGCTTATCATAGGCACCATAGCATGTATGGCGTTATTTTGATGGTAAAATGAAGTGGTTGATACTTCTTTTTGTTAATGCTCGCTTTGTATTTTGTAGAGGTGCATTATGAAGGGAGGCCATTGAGAAACTTGATTCAGTCCTTTGGTAGGTCTACTTGATCTAGAACGAGAAGGTGCTTGCTCAATGGGCTGCTGAATCAACTGTGCTATACTCAATCCATGTAATTGTTGTTGATTGTCGTTAGCCACTACTCCTTGTACATTTACTGAACTATGCAAAGTAGACGACAACCCTTGAGGTACAATTGGCCGGGAAGAAGGTAACATGATGCCCAAAATGACAAGTTGGCTTGCAGGTGGAGGCTGGGTGGTTGAGGGGATACCACTAGAAAGATACATTTGAAGACGTGGAAGATGTCATGTAGGCTGCAAGTGTGGTGGCATATTCTGTTTGTTCTATTGAAGACACGTTCCTTCAATCAGAAGTTATTGTACTGTATAGAAAATTGTTGTATGAAAGTATGTCATTGGTGTTGTATTCAATATAAGGGGAAAGGTAAAATGTCCTCCCCATGTAATTGTCAGTTGTTTATAAATGAAAAATATTCATACTTTCAAAAAACTGAGTTTGGTTGCAATTGGCATTCAATTAGAAAACCTGATAATGAATTGAAAATTGAATGACTAAAAGCCATGAAAATGTAGTAATACAGAACTAGTAGTCACTAGTGGCTTTTTTATACTCCATTAAACTCAATAAGAACATTTTCATACACCAACATAATACAAAATAGTGGCATTTGTATAAAAGCCAATTGATGGATAGTGTCTTTTTTATAAATGCCAAATGATGGTTTAGTGGCCTTTATGTGGCATTTATTCGAAGCCACTAAAGACAAACCTTTAGTGGCTTTTACAACTTAAGCCACTATCTTCCTAGTGGCATTGGCGCTAGAGGCATTTTTTTTAAATGTCAACAAATGCCGCTAAACCTATTTACTGGCTTTTATTTTTTTTAGTGGCTTTTCTGAAAGGCTGCTAATGAGTATGTTTGTTGTAGTGACAATAACAACAACCTTGTTAAAAGCTAAACACAAACAGCATAAGGACCTCAAGGCATTAAGCTAAAATCTCAAACCGATTTGTTAAAAGTACTAACTACTGACTCCAAGGACCTGAGAGTACAGAGACGACACATATGACTTCTATCTACAAACACGACAGACAACACACTCCACCTGAGTTGTTGCTGCTGTACCTACTGCTGCTGAAATTCTTCCTCTGCAAGATGTTCTCAAACTCCTTCTTACTCGTCCACCTAAAAATGTTGGTTCCCACGGGGGTGAGACAATTGAAAATTACCCCAGTGAGAGATATAACTCTCTGCCAGAAACATCATTATTGCAGTTTAATTAATATAAAACTGAGCAAAGGATAAGCAGTTTGTTCATTCTCATCTTTAAAGTATTGCCACTATCTATAATAGAGAAGAAAATCATCTATTCTCTTTATAAGGAATAGGAAGAACATGTATATCGTTTGTCTAACATACATTTTCAACATCTCAAACTTTACTTATGACAGTCATCATTCTGATGGGTCACTCATGATTCATTCTTGTTTCCATCCGTTGGCCTTAGCCAATCTGCTATACAAATATTCAATTATACCATTCGTATATATATCATCATGTCCTATTCAGGTATTGGACTACACCAATCCTTAGTTATAGACTCCATGCCTTTGCTAGGTATTGGACTTAACCAATCCTGTATAAACATTTCAGATTAAGTCATTATCAATCTCATACAACCATTTTAGGTATTAGACTATGCCATACCTGTGCATCTATTCCAGGTAGTGGACTATGCCAAACATGTGCATACATTCCCGGTAGTGGACTATGCCAATCCCGTGATATTATTCTAGGTAATAGACTATGCCAATCCCGTGATATTATTCCAGGTAATGGACTATGCCAATCCCGCGATATTATTCCAGGTATTGGGTTATGACCAATCCCGTGATATTATTCCAGGTAATGGACTATGCCAATCCCGTGATATTATTCCAGGTAATGGACTATGCCAATCTCGTGATATTATTCCAGGTATTGGGTTATGACCAATCCCGTGATATTATTCCAGGTAATGGACTATGTCAATCCCGTGATATTATTCTAGGTATTGGGTTATGACCAATCCCGTGATATTATTCCAAGTAATGGACTATGCCAATTCCGTGATATTATTCCAGGTATTGGGTTATGACCAATCCCGTGATATTATTCCAGGTAATGGACTATGCCAATCCCGCGATATTATTCCAGGTAATGGACTATGCCAATCCCGTGATATTATTCCAGGTAATGGACTATGCCAATCATGTGATATTATTCCAAGTAATGGACTATGACAATCACGTGATATTATTCCAGGTATCGGGTTATGACCAATCCCGTGATATTATTCCAGGTAATGGACTATGTCAATCCCATGATATTATTCCAGGTATTGGGTTATGACCAATCCCATGATATTATTCTGGGTAATAGACTATGCCAATCCTGTGATATTATTCCAAGTATTGGGTTATGACCAATACCGTGATATTATTCCAGGTAATGGACGATGCCAATCCCGTGATATTATTCCATGTCTGTTTACACAACACTGGGTACCTCATTCTCCTATTGACATTTAAACTTTGGCCATGCCATCATGCTCAATCACATTCTTTATGTAATACAAGTATCCCTTTCTTCTCCACAATTGTATAATCAAGGTTCCATCATTATTATTATATCCTTTTGTTATAATTATTATGTTATTAGGTTTCCATTTTCTTAGTTTATTAAGAACATTATCATCTCTTACAGGGGACTTTTATAATTATCTTAGTACTTTTCACTAGGTATCAACTTACTCATGTGGTTCACAAGGCCTATTAAAATATCTTGTTACCTCTCACTAGGTAACAACAAATCTCATGGCTCATACAACACATTTAACATCTTGTCACCTTTCACTAGGCAACAACCATTCTCATGGTTCCTAAAACACATTACATCTTAATGTAATGATTAGGGTAGCACTCTTTATATGTTACTCATCCAAGTATGTTGGATTTGAGATGCATCAAGGGATATCATTCTTAAAGAGCTGGATGTGATATCTATGATGTCTTGATATATCACTTCCCTCAGCACTTTAAACTTACTTGAGTTTATCAATTTATATTGTATTAAGGTATTTCCCCATCTTAATACTTCCATACACTAACCTATTACCTTTATTGTGAAGTACATAGGTCATAAAACACACATAAGGATTGTCCAACTATCTTCAATGATAGGGACTTATCTCAGATTAAGACATTGCTTTCTATAAGGTTGCATAAAATCAACCACCTCAGGTATTTCCCTTATCAGGGTATTAGCCACTATTCCTTTATTAGGGTTAGGGCTTCACATACCATCACCCAAAATAAGGGTTAGAGTTTCCATATCAGGGTTTCTTATAGCCTTATAAAGCTTCACCTAATAGAGTCTCACATCACATCATTGTATCAAGGTTTCACATGACTTCACCCTAGATTAGGGTTTCCATTTAATTACCCACAATTAGGGTTTACTATTCATCCCAATTAGGGTTTCACATTTCATTACCCATAATTAGGGTTTACTATTCATCCCAATTAGTTTTCAATTGATATGATCACATTGAATTACTAAATGATCTTGACCCTTACTCTCTAAACGTTTTAAAACCGTTTGGGCAAATTGCCCCTGAAACCATTGAGCAAGAAGTGCATTGAAATCGAATGAACTTGGGTCTCCAAATAGTTTGAGATCGTTTGGACCCAAATGGTCTTGAGACCGTTTGGACTCAAACAGTCTTAAGACCGTTTGATCCAAACCCTCTCAAAACTGAATGGACCAAAAAGGTCTTTCAACACTTAAACAATTCAAGGTTTTAATCAATGAACCGACTATTAATTGAATCCTTGATTCTTTCATCAATTGAAATATTGAATCATCCTTCAATTGGACCATCAATTAGGGTTTTAAACCTAATTGAACTAGGATTTATAAACAAGAAACCTTCAAATAGGGTTTTGAAATCGAGGAACCTTCAATGATTAACATTGTGGAACTGATTCAATTGAAATCAATGAATCATCATCAAATTATGATATGACCTGACCTCAAATGGTCTTGAGGTCATTTAGATGACCTCCAAACGGACTTAAGACCGTTTGCCCCATCCCATCACTGAAATTTGTGAAATTCAATTAGGGTTTAGATCATTAGATTGATCACCAGTTGAACTATTGATTGCATTTCAATTTGCTATCTATGGTCCTTCAATTACTCAACCATACTCAACCCTAGACATCCAAAAGGTCTTGGTTGACCTCCAAACGGTCTTGAGACCATTTGGGTGACCTCCAAATGGTCTTGAGACCGTTTGGGTTAATCAACCCAAAATTTTAAATCAACCAATTGAAATTTCAACACTTAACCCGATTAGGGTTTGATAATTGTTTAACCTTCAACTGATGAACTCTTTGAAACAAATCAATTGAATTTAATGGGTCATCAACCATCAACATCAGCCTATGAGCTCCAAACGGTCAACCCCTCCAAATGGTTTGAAACCGTTTGGTTTCTAATGGTTTGTTGAAACCGTTTGACCAATTTCAATGAAACTGATTGGTTTCCAATTTTTGAAACCGTTTGCCTAGGATATTTTTTAGGTGTGTGCTTAGGATGATGTCATCATCATCAAGCTATGATCCTTCATATGTTTCTGTAATTTTCATGGAGGTTCCATTGATTTGATCAGTGAATTTCAAGAAGAATAATTGATCAACAATTGATAAGGAATTGAATGCAATACCAATATTAAGGGTTCAAGTTATAAAACCCGCCTCCAATTGAGCTTCAAAGCTTCAACATCCACGTCTTTAATGGTGAAAGCAACACCTTCAACTATCCCAAGCTCGTTCTCAATCTTTGAGTGAAAAGGAATGGCTAGAATTGAAGATCAAGTGAAGATAAGAAGAAATCAAGCATTGATTTGTGATTTCCACTAGGGAATCAAGGTGAAAGAAGTTAAAGAAGCTTACCAACAGGTTGGGGGTCGTCCTCCTGTTTCTCCTAAGCACCCTTGGTCGTTTTGCAAGCAAAGAGTGAAAGTGGATTCGAAATTCCCCTTTCAAGCTATGGATAAATGAGCTTATATATGAATTTTATTGAAAATTCATTTAAGAGAGAGAAAGTAGGGATTATCTCCTCCATTTCCTTGCCACTAGCCCCCTTCCCTTCCTTGGTTACGAGGCTATCTCCTTTGACTCATATTCCTCTCAATTATCCATGATTTAAAGAAAAGCAAATTAAGCACCTTAACCCTTATAATAATAATATCCTAAAGTTAGTGGATAATTCTTTTCCTTTTATTAATGTGAGTGAGTTATCCACTTCCTTTAGATATTTATTTGCATTTGCAAGGAAAAAAGACGTCCACATATATGGATTTCAACCATTTCAATATTGTTTGAAAGGCACTTCAATTAATATAATTATTTTTGCATTAAATTGAACTTGGGTTTCAATTATGCTTAAATCTTGATTATTTTAATATCAAGATTCTCTCTCCTCCAAAATGATACAAATGAGATACCCCTCTCATTTTCTTTGCTCTAAATGATGCCAATAAACATTAGGGACTATTCTGAAGTGGTAATTTGCATATTGAACCGTGGGTTTTGGGTAAATTGCACATTACACCAAAACTAGGTTTTAATGCATAAACATTGCTTTATCAACTCTTTCTTGTTATTCAGGCTTTTCCAAGCCATGCCTTTGCATCATCTTCATTCTCATGATTCTTCAACACATGAGGAACATTTTATCATGTAACATTTGCAATTTAAACCCCTCAACTTGGGTAATTTGCACTTTAGCCCAAAATAGGCAAATCATTATTTCAACATTGTTCTAAAGGGACTAAAATTGAAATATAAGTTCCTCTTGAGCCTTAATTACTTTTCACAAGATAAAAACAAGAATATAATTATCTTTCTTAAACAAAACACTTAGGGTTAAAGCATAACTCAGGTCAGGGATGTTACATAATATCTCTCACCAACATGCAATACTTACACCTCCTTGTATACCCCTAGTAAGATTACAAGCAATCATCATATACGTCTATTCCCTCCTCTCTAGAGCTTAGATAAGATCTAGATTATAAGGTTGTCTCTCTCTCGAGATCGCAAACAAACAATCACAAAGCAAACCATATGATCATTAGCTTTAGCATTCCAACATTTTCATGTATTCATGCAACTCCATAACACTTAGATAACATTAATACTATTGTTTCGAGGCATTAACAATCATACATCACGATATGGTAGCTTATCATGCAAGTGAAGCATTCATAACAAGAGTATAGAGACAATCCTTTCTAGGAGCATATATATATTTAAAAGGATGTAAATATATACATATTAGGAGAGCCTTAATGGCTACTCTCAACCCAAGTAAGGTGTTTAGCCACACATGTTAATGGCCATCATAATGACATTACAGAAGTGTAAATACATCAAGAATAATGAAAAGGGGGAAGGTACAACATGAGGGAGATGATATATCTAAAGAAGGAAGGAGGTGATACACCAACAACACTTCTTCAGATCTAGATCTGGTATGGGCATGGAAGATGGAAACTTCTTTTCTCGAAAATGGGATGGTGGATCTTCTCTCTCCTCCAACTTTCGTCTTCGAAGATCTAAGACCAATGGAGATGAATGAGGGTGGCTCTGGAGTTGGGAATCACTTTGTTTCTCTGGATGATCTACCTCCTTGTGTATGGAGTCGGGGCCTATTTATAGGTGTTGCCCACTGACTTACTTTAGTGTAGAAGACACTACCTAGTCTCAGTCGCAACCTGTGTGACAGGCATGACAGCCAATGCTGGTCGTGGCGTCTATTTCACGTTGGAACCCTGTCTCATTCAGGATGTTGTTGTGATGGCTACCTAGTCACTGTCATGACGGTGTGCCAGTCGCGACAACTACTTGATCATCTTGGTCGTGACGGTTGTTGCAGTCTCAACAGTTGTCTGCAGGCATCTATTACGGCCGCAACAAAGATGCATTGGTAGAAACCTATTATGAATCCACATGGATTAAGTATGGGCATTAAGTTGAATCCAAATGTTGTTAAATATCATTAAAGAAGTTGGATGATGTTATAACTAATAAAATAGGTACAAATGGTTCACAAAATATATGTTATCAAGTTGTACCATTAGTAGACCTTATGATTTTAAGCCCTAAAATCACATCAATGACTCCCATATCCTTCATTTCAAACTTTCTATAGAAGAATGACCTTGTCTCATTTACTAAATTCATATAGAACCAAAAATTAGGATATCATCGACATATAAGCATAACAAAATGAACTCACCATTGACGATTTTGCACTAGAGATGTAACATCCCTGACCTGGGTTATGCTTTAACCCTAGATGTTTTGTGTAATAATGATAGTTATATTCTTACTCTTATTTCTTGAAAAGTAATTAAGACCCAAGAGGAACTTATGTTTCAATTTTAGTCCTTTTTGAATGATGTTGAAATAATGTTTTGCCTGTTTTGGACTAAAGTGCAAATTACCCAAGTTGAGGGGTTAACTTGCAAATGTTACATGATAAAATGTTCACCAAGTGTTGAAGCATAATAAGAATGATAATTATGTAGAGGTATGTCTTGTGAAAGCTTGAGCACCAAGAAAGAGCTTATAAAGTAATGTTTGTGCATTAAAACCTAGTTTTGGTGTAATGTGCAATTTACCAAAAACTTAGGGTTCAATATACAAAATACCACCTCTAGAGAGTCCCTCATGTTTCTTGGCATCATGTAGAGAAAAGAAAATGAGAGGGGAGTCTCATTTGAATCACTTTGGAAGAGAGAGAATCTTGATATTAAAGTAATCAAGATTTAAGCATAATTGAAACCCTAATTCAATTTAATGCAAAAATAAATATATTAATGGAAGTGCCCTTCAACCAAAAATGAGATGGTTGAATGTCCATGTGTGAACGTCCTTGTTCCTTGAAAAGGCCACGAAATATATATAGTGAGTGGAGAGCCCACTCACATTAGTGAAAGAAAAAGTAATATCCACTCAATTTTGGATATTATTATTATAATGGTTAAGGTGCTTAATTTGTTTTCTTTTAATTCATAGATAATGAAGAGGAATTACAAGGTGGGGGAGTTGTCTTCGTATGCAAGGGATGGAGGGGAGTATGTGGCACCAATTTTGGGAGTTGAAAGAATTATCTATCACTTTCTCTCTCATGAAATTCCTTTACATATTTCCCATTTTTCAACCACATGAAAAAATCTTTTCGACCCTTATTTCTTTCCTTGATTTGGCCATGCACAAGGGAGCTTAGGAGCAACAGGAGGACGTGCCCCAACCTGTAGGTAAGCTCCATAGTCATCTTCAACCTTGATTTCATGGTGGAAATTGAAATTCAATGCTTAATTTCTTCTTTTCTTCATTCAATCTTCAACCTTAGCCATTCATTTCACTCAAAGACTTGATGACGAGCCTTGGATAGTTGAGAAAGCTTCATTCACCATTGAAGACGTGAATCTTGAAGCTTGGATTCAATTTTGAAGGTGGGTTATATAACGTGAACCCTTAAATGTCATTATTGCTTGCAATTTATTCATCATATGTTGAACCTTTCTTCTTTCTCGATTTCCTTTTTATTTGTTGTTGAAATCACCATAAGAATCACAATTGATTTTGAAGGTTTGAAGCTTGAAGATGATGATGTAATCTTAAGCACACACCTCAACAAAGGAATGGGCAAACGATTTTCAAAACCGATTGAGTTAATTCGGTTTCAAAACTGATAGAGTTAATTCAGTTTCTAAACCGATTGAGTTGATTTGGTTTCAAGACCGAATGGGTAGTTGTACCCAAGACCGAATGGGTAGTTGTACCCAAGACCGAATGGACAATTGAACCCAAGACCGAATGGACAATTGAACCCAAGATCGAATGGGTAATTGAACACAAAACCGAATGGGTAATTTACCTCAAAACTGAATGGGTAATTGAGTTCAAGATCGAATGGGTAATTGACTTCAAGATCGAATGGGTAATTGAGTTCAAAACCGAATGGGTAAATTACCTCAAGACCATTTGAGGTTAGGTTATGTCATAAGTTGGATGATGATCCAATGGTCTCAACTTGATCTAATTCCAATGGTTTCAATGTTGGAGGATCTGTTGATTGCAAACCCTAGACTCAATAAATTGATTTGGTTTCAAATCAATGGTTGATGATTCAGTTTCAAGACCAAATGAAGGGATTCAGTTTCAAGACCGAATGGATAGATTTAGTTTCAAGACCGAATGGGATGATTTGGTTTCAAGACCGAATGGATGGATTAGGTTACCAGACTGAATGGGTTGATTCAGTTTCAAGACCGAATGGGTTGGTTTAGTTTCAAGACCGAATGGTTGGATTCGGTTTCAAGACCGAATGGGTTGATTCAGTTTCAAGACTGAATGGTTAATTCGATTTACAATTGGTCAATGTACTTCAAGACCGTTTGAAGGTCAAGGTACTTCAAGACCGTTTGAAGGTCAAAGTACTTCAAGACTGATTGAAGGTCAAAATACTTCAAGACCATTTGAAGGTCCAATACCTCAAAACTGTTTGAAAGTCTAATTGATTCAAACCATGTAAGTACAATCAATTCCATGATTGTTGATGATGTTTATCAAAGGTAATTAGCATGGTTGTACCTTCAAGGTACTTAAGTGATTAGTATCCTTTGAGTGGTTAACCTTTGATGCTTATGGAAGCAATGCCTCAATACACTATGGTAACCTTTAATGTATGCACTTGAATGAAAGTTTAACCTAATCTAATCAAGTTTGAAATAACTAATATCCTAGAGAGGATGAGACATAGAGGAATCCATACATGTATAATAATCATGTAGTGGTTAAACCTCAACACTCTCAACATGAATAAAATATGTAATTAGGGTATGATTCTTGATAAAGTGACCATGAAAACCTAATTGGGAAGGTTGATGAGTCCTAACCCTAGTTTAGGGCAATGCTACATGAAACCCTAATCTAGGGTAATAATGCCCTAATCTGGGGTAATGATATAAGAAATCCCAATTCAGGGTAATATAATGTGAAACCCTAATTAAGGGTGATGTCATGTGAAACCCTAATTAAGGGTGAAGTCATGTGAAACCCTAATCTAGGGTGATGCCATGGGAAACCTTAATCCAGGGTGATGCCATGTGAAACTCTAATCTAGGGTGATGCCATGTGAAATCCTAATATAGTAATGAGATGAGAGACTCTAATCCAGGGTGATGCCATGTGAAATCCTAATATAGTAATGTGATTAGAGACTCTAATCCACGGTGATGCCATGTGAAATCCTAAAATAGTAATGTGATGAGAGACTCTAATCCAGGGTGATGCTATGATGCTATATGAAACCCTACCCTAATATAGGGTGAAGATATGTAAAACCCTAATTTTAGGTTATAATGCATGAAATCCTAATCTTGGGCAATATGATGATAAACCATAACCCTAACTTTGGGCTATGAGTTGAGAAATCCTAAATTCAGGAGATGTTATGTGCAACCCTGATATAGGATGATGATATGTGAAATTCTAATGGAGGGTGATGTTATGTGAAACCCTAATATAGGGTGATATTATGTAGACCCTAATTGATAAAGATGGGAAACCCTATCCCTAATAATGGATTAGTGACTAAAATATTGATAAGTGAAGCACCTAAGGTGGTTGTTAATGGATGACCTTATATCAATAATATATTAACTCGAGATGAGTCCATATCATTGACAATGGTTGGATATTTCAAATAAGTGACTTGTGACCAATACATTACAGGATAAATGTGATGAATTGGTGCATGAAGTATTAGGATGGGAGATACCCTAATACAAGATAAATTTATGAACTTAAGATAAAGGTGATGAGGGAAGTGATACATCAAGACATGATAGATATCATGTCCAGCACCTCAAGATTGATACACCTTGATGCATTCTAAATCCAATATACTTGGATGAGTAACATATGAAGTGTGTCATGTCAATTGTTACATTGAGATGTAATGCACTTTGATAAGTGTAGGATAACATACCTTATGAAAAGGTTAAGCGAAGCTAATAAAGTATGATGTAATCATATTCAGGTATAGTTGAGAGAGGAACTCATATCTTGTGTTGATAATTCAATTAATGATAAATGATGAATAAATAAGAATGATTGCATACTTATGTTATCAATGTTGGCCCCTATCTATGTGGAGCAACGAATTAGGGTTTGATCATTAATAATATTATCTTGAGAACATAAATGGTTAATTATGGAAAACCCTAAATCTAATGAATGGTGATGATATGTAAGAGAAATCCTAACCCTAAGTAAGGGAATAGTGATGATACTCTTACATTACATAGTGCTGATATGTAATTGATATAGATGTTATCATGTGTACTAATCATGTAGGTATCATGAGATGTTGAACATAGCCAGGTATGAGCTATGTTGTTTTACTATTGGAATTTGTTTTATGGGCCTTGTGAGCCATAATATGCTTTGTTGCCTAATAAGAGGTAACAATAGATTAATGGGCTTTAAGAGCCACGTGAAATGTCTGTATTGCAAATATCATGTTTGCCTTGGTCAGATGACCTGAAGGTACTAGTTACCTGATAAGTGGTAACAAGTGTTCTTTGATGAACTGAGGGTTTGAATACCCATATTCCATAATCAAGATGATGGGATGTTAAGAGATGAGAATACCCCTGATGTGATAAGGGATTGAGATCCCAATGTTTTATAAAGCTTTAAAAAGTACTTGATAGAAGTATTACATATTCTGAGTAGCAATTATTATAATGATTTATGTTTGTAAACCTACCTGATGCTAAAAGGATATGGTAATGCACCTAATTAATCAAGTAAAATCTTATCATGTAGAGCCCTGACCATAGATCCATCATCGTTAGTAGTTGGTGATGGTAAAACATGTTTTTCCTACGGGAACTCCTGGAGGGCATACTATTGAGTATGTGGGGGTTATGGGTGCGAATATCCTTACACCCTAATGAAGGAATTGATGTGAGATAAACATTAATTCTTTCAATTCTTCATTATATATGCTGGGATGGATGTATCACTAATCTCCCGAATGCCGAGATGGATGTAACACTAATCTCCTGATAATGTTAATACCGGATCGATGTGAGATAAACATAAAATCTCTCGATTGCGAAGAGAGTACAACTGCAATTGTAACTCTATAGTGAAGTTGCTAGTATACCCTAGAAAGCTATTTAGTAGAGACACAAGATGTCCTGCATTTTGTCCTCACACTAACTGAGGAAGATGAGGTCATGGGAATCTGACTCTTCCATTGACCTATGTATGGTACCGATTTCGATTTCACAATGGTCGGTTGGAGAATGAGTGGTATACCTCATCTCCTCATGGCTTAAGTATGATTGTAAAATGTAATCAATCGTGTAGCGTATTTTCTTAAGATTGAAAAACGAGAATCACTGGTTGATGTTACTTTACTTAATATATCCTAGATGGATAAATGTTATACATGTTCTTCATATTCTTCATTGGATAAATGACATACTGCTTTATCAAGTTACAAGCTGAAATACTTTGAAGAAGAACATTGCTCTAATATGCTTAGATAATTGATTTATCTGCTGTCGAATACTTATGATTCCTCTTCTCAGTTTTATTCCATTAATTTGCAATAATAATATTCTGGCGGAGAGTTATATCTCTCGTTGCGGCAATTTCAATTGTCTCACCCCTATGGGATCCAACTTTTTAGGTAGACGCAGAAGAAGAGGCAGAAACCCTACTACAGGGGAAGAGTAGCAACAACAATAATAGGGACAATAGTGATAATCCAGGTGGAGACACTGGATGTCATGTTTTGTATAGAGAGTCCTATGTGTCATCTTTGTACTCTCAGGTCCTCAGAATTAGTAGTTGGTACTTTAATGAATCGATCTAATATTTTGGCTTGATGCCTCGAGGTTCTTATACTATTTGTGTATAGTTTCAACAAGGCAGTTGATGCTTGTAATCCTCGAGATGAGACAGTACATGATATGTACTTATGAACCAGGATGTAAATGAAATACATTGGTTCTTGATAAAAGAGTTTTCCTATGTTTGGATCTCTTTGCAAATGGTTTTAATTTTTAGTGATTTTCAGTAATTCCATTGTTGATGTTTTCTTACGCTTAGTTAATAACATTTTGTTCGAACGGTGCATCACAATTTACTTGGTATCAGAGCTCTAGGTTCGCTGAGTCTATAGAAACATAGGATTAAGGTTGTTGAGTCTGTTCTAGTGTCTTCCAGTATATCTGATAGTGTCTTCTGCACATATAGGAGGAGAAGAAGAACTTAAAGATGTCTGGATCACACGAAGAACATGCTGCAGAGAGCAGTGTTGCTGCACCAGGAAGAGGTGCAAGGGATCAAGATAGGGAAGAACCAGAACCTGAACATCCTCAACTTAACCAAGATGCATTGGAAAACCCATCCTTCCATGATCTGTTTGGGAAGTTCATGGCAACCATGACGCATATGGCGGATAGGATGCCACCACCTGCACCTAGGGCACCAACTCACCATGAAGGATAGGGAACCGGCAAGACTTTCGAATGACTTTGTCAGGTTAGAGCCACAGAATATGTTGGTACAGCTGACCCAGCAGATATAGATATGTGGCTGACTGAGCTGGAGAAGGCCTTCAGAATCCTTAATATCCCTGAAGCTGAGAAGGTTAGACATGTAGTGTACCTTCTTAAGGGGAGTGTTGGCCACTGGTGGACAATAGAAGAGGGCAAGAGGCCAGGTGTTTAGATTGGATGGGAAGTATTCTGATGAGAATTCGTCAATAGATACTTTCCCAAGATGTTTCTAGATGAGAAAATCTCTCAGTTTGAGAGGTTAAGGCAAGGACCAATGAACATTAGCGAGTATGAAGCTAAGTTCATGGAGCTTTTTTTGTTCTGTCCGCATATGGCAGCTACTGATGAAGAAAGAATTCGACATTTTGAGAAGGGACTAAATGCTGATTTGACCACTCCTATGTCTACTTTAGAGAACAAGGAGAGGTTCGGCACCTTTGTGGAGTCCATAAGAAGGATAGAAAGGTCGGTGATTGAGAAGTGTCAGACTAAGAGTAAGAAGGCGTATACTCAGTTCCAAGGACAAGGGTCCAAAAGTTTCAAGAAACCGAGATTTTCTGCCCCAATAGCACCACCAAGATTCAATACCTAGACATAATGGATGTCGAGTAGGGGTAGAGGCCGTAGTTTACCACCAAAAGGAGCCCACAGTTCAGCATCAGTGTCGGTAACAGGACCACCCAGGCCACAGTCGGGGAACAAAGGCTGTTTTATATGCGGAAAGATGGGGCATTTAATGAAAGATTGTCAAGCTAGAGAAGCAAGTGTGACTCAACCTCAGAGGTAGAGTCAGCAAGGCTCTTAGAGGTGACAGTTCTCAAGTGGCACTAGAGGACTTGGACAAGCGTCTCAAGCTGGTTCATCGGCACCCAAAAACCGAGCATAGGGTCAACAGCAAGCAACGACAAGATTCTATGCGATGAATCAACCCAAAGTAGTAGCCAACCCTCGAGTTGTGATAGGTCAGATGGAACTATTTCATTCTGATATGTCTTCATCCTGCTTCGTATCTATTTTAATTGATCCGGGTGCTATGCATTCCTTTATCACTCAAAGAGTGATTCATGACTGCAACATGACTGTCAGTCATAGAGCAGATAGTCTGTTATTAGAAACCCCTTTGTTGGGATCTGCAGTGCTACAAGAGGTGTGTTCTCCCTGCATTCTTTCCTTTTCTAAACATCACATTCAGGTGGATCTAATACCACTTGAGATGCATGGATTTGATATAATCCTTGGGATGGACACCCTAGAAAAATTTAAGGTCGTCTTAGATTGTGTTTCCAAGCAGGCTGTGTTCACAGATGATAGTGACACATGGATCTCAGCTATGGTAGCTGAGAAGCTGATGAGACAAGGATGCTTTGGATTCTTGGCACATGTGGTAGATACCACAATGGAGAGCGCTAATCTTTCTGAAGTTCTGATAGTTAGGGAGTTTCAAGATGTGTTCCATGAGGAACTTCCAGGTGTACCTCTACCCTGAGAGATTGATTTTGAGATTAATCTAATCCCGGGCACGCAACCAATAGCACAAACACCATATAGAATGGCACCTACTGAGATGATAGAGCTCAAGAAACAGCTACAAGAGTTGATTGAGAAAGGTTTTATCCGACCAAGTACTTCACCATGGGGTGCTCCGATTCTCTTTGTTAAGAAGAAGGACGGATCGATGTGGCTATGAATTGATTATATACAGTTGAATAAAGTAACCATAAAGAACAAGTATCATTTGCCAAGGATCGATGACTCGTTTGATCAGTTGCATGGTGAAACTATCTTTTCTAAGATAGATTTGAGGTCGGGATATCATCAGTTGCATATTAAGGAGAGTGACATATCTAAGTATGCTTTTAGGACAAGGTATGGTCACTATGAGTTCATAGTTATGTTGTTTGGACAAACTAATGCACCAGCTGCATTCATGGAACTCATGAATAGAATCTTTCAACCTTTTCTTGATCAGTTGATAGTAGTCTTCATAGATGACATCTTGGTATATAGTAAAGATTCTCAACAACATGATCAGCACCTTCGTCAGGCTTTAACTTTGCTAAGAGAGCATGAGCTGTATCCTAAGTTTAGCAAATGTGAGTTCTGGTTACCATAAGTTTCTTTTCTAGGACATGTAATATCCGCCGCAGGTATCCGTGTTGATCCTAAGAAGGTGGAATCTGTCCTGCAATGGGAACAGCCAAAGACACCAATGGAGATACATAGTTTCCTAGGACTGGTAGGATATTATAGGAGGTTCATTGAGAACTTCAGTTCTATAGATTTACCCCTAACCATGTTGACTAGGAAGGAGATTCCTTTTGTCTGGAATGACAAGTCTCAACATTCTTTCCAGCTGTTGAAGGAAAGGTTAACAAGTGCACCTGTGCTGGTGCTACCTGAGCAAGGGAAAGGGTACATAGTTTTTTGTGATGCATCTAAGAATGGCCTAGGACGTGTGTTGATGTAGGATAATCAAGTGATTTCTTTTGCCTCTCAATATCTTAAGAAACACGAGGAGAATTATCTGAAACATGATCTAGAGATAGTTGTTGTGGTCCATGCTTTGAAGATCTGGAGACATTATCTCTATGGAGAAACATTCCATATTTTCACAGACCATAAGAATCTAAAATATATCTTCTCACAACATGAGTTGAACATGAGGCAATGCCACTGGATGGAGTTAATCAAGGACTAAGATTGTACAATTGATTATCATCCAGGGAAGGCTAATGTAGTGGTTGATGCACTAAGTAGGAAATCAACATCACCAGCCTTAGATAAAGCACAGTTGAACTCCTTAGTGTGCTTTAAAAGAGATGTGCTCATCTCTTTGAGGAAAAACAACATACAACTTAAGGTATCGTTGTTAGCCGGGCTGTTAGCTGAAATGCAAGTGAAACCTACTCTGAAACAACAGATTAAAGAAGCACAACAAGCTGATGTTGTGGTTCAGCAAATCAGGTCAGAGTATGGTAGTGAAAAATGGGATGGCTTTCATGAGTCAGAGGATCAGGTAGTCTGTTACCATGGTAGGGTGGTAGTACCTGATGCCAATGACTTAAGGAAGTTAGTCTTGGAGGAAGATAATTCTTCGATGTATGCAATGCATCCAGGGAGCACCAAAATGTATCATAACTTGAAGGATATGTATTGGTGGCCAGGATTGAAGAAAGATGTTGCTGAGTTTGTTATGCGATGTCTGATGTGTCAGTAGGTTAAAGCTGAACATCAAAAGCCCGCAGTAACAATGCAACCTTTGCCTATACCGCAATGGAAATGGGATCATGTGACCATAGACTTTGAGGTTGGTTTACCTAGAACAACCGAAGGTCATGATTCCATATGGGTGATACTTGATAGGTTTACTAATACCGCACATTTCCTTCCTATCAAAACAACCTACATTGTTGAGAAGCTTGCACAGATATATGTAGATGAGATGGTGCGGTTTCACGGGGTTCCAACTACTATCATTTATGATAGAGGTCCCCAGTTTACGAGTCATTTTTGAGAACGACTACATAAAGATTTGGGTACACAGTTAAAGTTTAGTACTACCTTTCACCCACAGACAGATGGACAATCTGAAAGGACCATACAAACCTTGGAGGATTTCCTTAGGGCATGTGTCCTTCAGTTTGTAGGAAGTTGGGATCTACACTTGAGCTTGATAGAATTTGCTTACAATAATAGCTATGAGCACAGTATTGATATGTCACCATATGAAGCATTATATGGTATACATTATAGATCTCCTTTATGTTGGTATGAAACAGGAGAATATCAACTTTTGGGTCCTGAGCTTGTGCAGCAGACAACTGAGAAGATTAAAGTAATACAACAATAATTAAAGACTGCACAGGATAGACAGAAGTTGTACGCCGATAAATGGTGAAGACCTTTAGAATTCCAAGTTGGAGACAGAGTATATCTCAAGGTCTCACCTTGGAAAGGTGTTCTTAGATTTGGAAAGAAGGGAAAGTTAGCTCCTAGATTTATGGGGCCTTATCCAATCATTGAACAGATTGGAAAGGTAGCCTATAAGATGGAATCGCCACATAAGTTGCATAACTTGCATCCAGTGTTCCATATCTCCATGCTGAGAAAGTGTCATCCTAACACAGAGTTAGTTTGCAACATGTGGAGGTAGAATTAAATGATGATATATCATATGTTGAAGGACCTATGATGATCCTTGATAAAAGAATTAAAAAGCTAAAAAAGAAAGATATATGTCTTGTGAAAGTTCTCTGGCCTCACCGTGGCATTGAAGAAGCTACGTGGGAGCTAGAGGAAGAGATGAGGAGGAAGTACCCTTCTCTTTTCTCTTGATGATTTCGGGGATGAAATCCCTATTAGGGGTGGATAATTTGTAACATCTCTGACCTGGGTTATGCTTTAACCCTAGATGTTTTTATTAATAAAGATATTTATATGCTTACTCTTATTTCTTGAAAAGTAATTAAGGCCCAAGAGGAACTTATGTATCAATTTTAGTCCTTTTTGAATGACGTTGAAACAATGTTTTGCCTATTTTGGACTAAAGTGCAAATTACCCAAGTTGATGGGTTAACTTGAAAATGTTACATGCTAAAATGTTCCTCAAGTGTTGAAGCATCATAAGAATGAGAATGATGCAGAGGTATGGCTTGTGAAAGCCTGAGCACCAAGAAAGAGCTTATAAAGCAATGTTTGTGCATTAAAACCTAGTTTTGGTGTAATGTGCAATTTACCCAAAACCTAGGGTTCAATATGCAAAATACCACCTCTAGAGAGTCCCTAATGTTTCTTGGCATCATGTAGAGAAAATAAAATGAGAGGGGCGTCTCATTTGAATCACTTTGGAAGAGAGAGAATCTTGATATTAAAATAATCAAGATATAATCATAATTGAAACCCTAATTCAATTTAATGCAAAAATAAATATATTAATGGAAGTGCCCTTCAACCAAAAATGAGATGGTTGAATTTGCATAAGTGTGAACGTCCTTGTGCCTTGCAAAGGCCACAAAATATCTAAAGTGAGTGGAGAGCCCACTCACATTAGTTAAAGAAAAAGCAATATCCACTCAATTTTGGATATTATTATTATAATGGTTAAGGTGCTTAATTTGTTTTCTTTTAATTCATGGATAATGAATAAGAATTACAAGGTGGGGGATATAGCTTCGTATGAAAGGGATGGAGGGGAGTATGTGGCACCAATTTTGGGAGTTGAAGGAATTATTTATGACTTTCTCTCTCATGAAATTCCTTTACATATATCCCATTTTTCAACCACATGAAAGACTCTTTTCGACCCTTCTTTCTTTCCTTGCTTTGGCCATGCACAAGGGAGCTTAGGAGAAACAGGAGGACGTGACCCAACCTGTAGGTAAGCTCCATAGTCATCTTCAACCTTGATTTCATGGTGGAAATCGAAATTCAATGCTTAATTTCTTCTTTTCTCATTCAATCTTCAACCTTAGCCATTCATTTCACTCAAAGACTTGAGGACGAGCCTTGGATAGTTGAGAAAGCTTCATTCACCATTGAAGATGTGAAGCTTGAAGCTTGGATTCAATTTTGAAGGCGGGTTATATAAATTGAACCCTTAAATGTCATTATTGCTTGCAATTTATTCATCATATGTTGAACCTTTCTTCTTTCTCGATTTCCTTTTTCTTAGTTGTTGAAATCACCATAAGAATCACAATTGATTTCGAAGGTTTGAAGATTGAAGATGATGATGTCATATTAAGCACACACCTCAACAAAGGAATGGGCAAACGATTTTCAAAACCGATTGAGTTAATTTGGTTTCAAAACTGATTGAGTTAATTTGGTTTCACAACCGATTGAGTTGATTCGGTTTCAAGACCGAATGGGTAGTTTTACCCAAGACCGAATGGGTAGTTGTACCCAAGACCGAATGGGTAGTTGTACCCAAGACCGAATGGACAATTGAACCCAAGACCGAATGGACAATTGAACCCAAGACCGAATGGGTAATTGAACACAAACCTGAATGGGTAATTTACCTCAAAACTGAATGGGTAATTGAGTTCAAGATTGAATGGGTAATTGACTTCAAGATCGAATGGGTAATTGAGTTCAAAATCGAATGGGTAAATTACCTCAAGACCGTTTGAGGTCAGGTGATGTCATAAGTTGGATGATGATCCAATGGTCTCAACTTGATCTAGTTCCAATGGTTTCAATGTTGGAGGGTCCATTGATTGCAAACCCTAGACTCAATAAATTGATTCAGTTTCAAATCAATGGTTAATGATTCAGTTTTAAGACCAAATGAAGGGATTTGGTTTCAAGACTGAATGGATGGATTTGGTTTCAAGACCGAATGGGATGATTCAGTTTCAAGACTAAATGGATGGATTTGGTTTCAAGATCAAATGGGTTGATTCGGTTTAAAGACCGAATGGGTTGATTCGGTTTCAAGACTGAATGGAAGGATTCAGTTTCAAGACCTAAGGGGTTGATTCGATTTACAATTGGTCAATGTACTTCAAGACCGTTTGAAGGTCAAAGTACTTCAAGACAGTTTGAAGGTCAAAGAACTTCACGACTGATTGAAGGTCAAAATACTTCAAGACCATTTGAAGGTCCAATACCTCAAAACCGTTAGAAAGTCTAATTGATTCAAACCATGTAAGTACAATCAATTCCATGATTGTTGATGATGTTTATCAAAGGTAATTACCATGGTTGTACCTTCAAGTTACTTAAGTGATTAGTATCATTTGAGTGGTTAACCTTTGATGCTTATGGAAGCAATGCCTCAGTACACTATGCTAACCTTAAATGTTGCACTTGAATGAAAGGTTAACCTAATTTAATCAAGTTTGAAATAACTAATATCCTAGAGAGGATGAGAGAGAGAGGAATCCATACATGTATAATAATCATGTAGTGGTTAAACCTCAACACTCTCAACATGAAAAAATATGTAATTAGGTTATGATTCTTGATAAAGTGACCATGAAACCCTAATTTAGAAGGTTGATGAGTCCTAACCCTAATTTAGGGTAATGCTACATGAAACCTTAATCTAGGGTAATAATGCAACCCTAATCTGGGGTAATGATATAAGAAATCCCAATTTAGGGTAATATAATGTGAAACCCTAATTAAGGGTGATGTCATGTGAAACCCTAATTAAGGGTGAAGTCATGTGAAACCCTAATCCAGGGTGATTCCATGGGAAACCCTAATCCAGGGTGATGCCACGTGAAAATCTAATCCAGGGTGATGCCATGTGGAATGAGATGAGAGACTCTAATCCAGGGTGATGCCATGCGAAATCCTAATATAGTAATGTGATGAGAGAGACTAATCGAGGGTGATGCCATGTGAAATCCTACTATAGTAATGTGATGAGAGACTCTAATCTAGGGTGATGCTATGATGCTATATGAAACCCTACCCTAATATAGGGTGAAGATATGTAAAACCCTAATTTTAGGTTATAATGCATGAAACCCTAACTTTGGGCTATGAGTTGAGAAATCCTAAATTCAGGAGATTCTATGTGCGACCCTGATATAGGATGATGATATGTTAAATTCTAATGCAGGGTGATGTTATGTGAAACCCTAATATAGGGTAATATTATGTAGACCCTAATTGATAAAGATGGGAAACCCTATCCCTAATAATGTATTAGTGACTAAAATATTTATAAGTAAAGCACCTATGGTGGTTGTTAATGGATGACCTTATATCAATTATATCTTAACTCGAGATGAGTCCACATCATTGACAATGGTTGGATATTTCAAATAAGTGACTTGTGACCAATACATTACAAGATAAATGTGATGAATTGGTGCATGAAGTATTAGGATGGGAGATACCCTAATACAAGATAAATTGATGAACTTAAGATAAAGGTGATGAGGGAAGTGATACATCAAGACATGATAGATATCACATCCAGCACCTCAAGATTGATACACCTTGATGCATTCTAAATCCAATATACTTGGATGAGTAACATATGAAGTGTGTCATGTCAATTGTTACATTGAGATGTAATGCACTTTGATAAGTGTAGGCTAACATACCTTATGAAAAAGTTAAGCGAAGCTAATAAAGTATGATGTAATCATATTCAGGTATAGTTGAGAGAGGAACTCATATCTTGTGTTTATAATTCAATTAATGATAAATAATGAATAAATAAGTATGATTGCATACTTATGTTATTAATGTTGGCTCCTAGCTATGTGGAGCAATGAATTAGGGTTTGATCATTAATAATATGATCTTGAGAACCTAAATGGTTAATTATGGAAAACCCTAAATCTAATGAATGGTGATGATATGTAAGAGAAATCCTAACCCTAAGTAAGGGAATAGTGATGCTACTCTTACATTACATAGTACTGATATGTAATTGATATAGCTGTTATCATGTGTACTAATCATGTATGTATCTTGAGATGTTGAACATAGCCAGGTATGAGCTATGATGTTTTACTATTGGAATTTGTTTTATGGGCCTTGTGAGCCATAATATGCTTTGTTGCCTAATAAGAGGTAACAATAGATTAATGGGCTTTAAGAGCCATATGAAATGTTTGTATTGCAAATATCATGTTTACCTTGGTCAGATGACCTGAAGGTATTAGTTACCTGATAAGTGGTAACAAGTGTTCTTTGATGAACTGAGGGTTTGAATACCCATATTCCATAATCAAGATGATGGGATGTTAAGAGCTGAGAATACCCCTGATGTGACAAGGGATTGAGATCCCAATGTTTTATAAAGCTTTAAAAAGTACTTGATAGAAGTATTACATATTCTGAGTAGCAATTTTTATAATGATTTATGTTTGAAAACCTACCTGATGCTAAAAGGATATGGTAATGCACCTAATTAATCAAGTGAAATCTTATCATGTAGAGCCCTGACCATATATCCATCATCGTCAGTAGTTGGTGATGGTGAAACAAGTTTTTCCTACGAGAACTCCTTGAGGACATACTATTGAGTATGTGGGGGTTATGGGTGCTAATATCCTTACAACCTAATGAAGGAATTGATGTGAGATAAACATTAAATCTCTCAATCCTTCATTATATATGTCGGGATGGATGTATCACTAATATCCCGAATGCCGGGAGGGACGTAACACTAATCTCTCGATAATGTTAATACCAGATCGATGTGAGATAAGCATGAAATCTCTCAATTGCGAAGAGAGTATAGCTGCCACTGTAACTCTATAGAGAAGTTTCCAGTATACCCTTGAAAGCTATTTAGCAGAGACACAAGATGTCCTGCATTTTGTCCTCACACTGACTGAGGAAGATGAGGTCATGGGAATCCGGCTCTTCCATTGACCTATGATTGGTAACGATTTCGATTTCGCAATGGTTAGTTGGAGAATGAGCGGTATACCTCATCTCCTCAAGGCTTCAGTATGATTGTAAAATGTAATCAGTCATGTAGCGTATTTGCTTAAGATTGAAATACGAGAATCACTGGTTGATGTTACTTTGCTTAATATATCCTAGATGGATAAATGTTATACATGTTCTTCATATTCTTCATTGGATAAATGACATACTGCTTTATCAAGTTACAAGCTGAAATACTTTGAAGAATAACATTTCTCTAATATGCTTAGATAATTGATTTATCTGTTTTCGAATACTTATGATTCCTCTGCTAAGTTTTATTCCATTAATTTGCAATAATAATATTCTGGCAGAGAGTTATATCTCTCACTGGGGCAATTTCAATTGTCTCACCCCCGTGGGATCCAACTTTTTAGGTAGACGCAGAAGAAGAGGCAGAAACCCTATTGCAGGGGAAGAGCAGCAGTAGCAGAAACAGGGACACTAGTGATATTCTAGGTGGAGACACTGGATGTCATGTTTTGTATAGAGATTCCTATGTGTCATCTCTGTACTCTCAGGTCCTCGGAGTTAGTAGTTAGTACTTTAATGAATCAATCTGAGATTTTGGCTTGATGCCTCGAGGTTCTTATACTGTCTGTATATAGTTTCAACAAGGCAGTTGATGCTTATAATGCTCGAGATGAGACAGTACATGATATGCACTTATGAACCAGGATGTAAATGAAATACATTGGTTCTTAATAAAAGAGTTTTCCTGTGTTTGGATCTCTTAGCAAATGGTTTTAATTTTTAGTCATTTTCAGTAATTCCGCTGTTGATGTTCGCTTTCGCTTAGTTAATAATGTTTTGTTCGAACGGTGCGTCACAAGAGATACCTATCAAATTCATTAAAAATAAAGCCAAATGATGATATCACAAAATAAAAATTCTCATGCCATTTCTTAGGGGCTTGCTTCAAGCCATATAATGACTTAACAAGTTTACACACCTTCTATCCATTCTCACAGCCCACCAATCCCTCAGGTTGTTCCATATATATCTCTTTCTGAAGATCACCGTGTAAGAACACAATCTTCACATCCATATGATGGATATAAAGGCTATAAATGGAATCCAATGCTATAAGCACTAGGATTGTAGTCATACAAGAAATAGGAGAATAGGTATCAACATGATCTATTCCTTCCCTTTGTGTAACCCTTAGCAACTAAACTAGCTTCATACTTAGTGATTGTCATGTCTGCATTAAGTTTCTTCTTAAAGATTCATTTGCAACCAATTGTAGCACAACCAAGAGACAAATCTACTAATTCTCAAGTTGCATTCAAGAGAATTGATTGGATTTCATCATTAATGACTTCTTTCTTAAAGTTAGCTTCTAGAGAATCCATATGTTCTTTGAAAGATACAAGATCATCGTCAATATTGCAAGTGAGAAACTCACTTCCAAAATATTTAGATATCCTAGCACGTCTACTTCTCCTTGGTTCAACCATTTCTTTAGAATCATCAGATTTAGAAACTGCTTGTTTTGAGCCGCCCTCCACATTTTCTGTCCTTTCAACATGCTCTAAAATGGAACCTGTAGTGAATGAATCCTCTTGAGATACTTCATTGGGCACACCAGATTTTATGAGAAACACATCCTCAAAGAATGTAGCATCACATAATTCCACAATTATGTTGACCTCAATGCCTGAGATATCAGATTTTACAATCAAGAATTTATAGGCATAACTTGTCTCTACATAACCCAAGAAGATGACATCAACCCTTTTTTGTCCCAGTTTCTTCCTTTTGTGTATAGGGACAAGTACCTTTGCAAGGCACCCCACACTCAAAGATATTTGAGACTCGGTTTTCTCCCTCTCCATAATCAAACGAACTACTTTCTATATGTTTATGGGGTACTCTATTCAGAATATGGCAAACCGTATCAAATCTTTCCCTCAAATGAAGTTGGGCAGACCTGAGATTTGGAGTAAAGAATTAGCCATATTTATCAAGGTTTGGTTTTTACATTCTGCTATCCCATTATATTGTGGCGAGTAAGGGCGGTAACCTCATTAACTATACCATGGAATTGACAAAATTCCAAGAACAAGTTTGAGTTATATTATCCTCCCCTATCATACCTTAATTGCTTAAGTACTTTACTAGTTTGAGTTTCAACTTCTTTTTTTATAAATTTTGAATTTATCCAAAGCCTCATATTTACATTTAAGTAAATAGACATAGCAATATCTACTTGTATCATCAATAAAAGTTATGAAATAGCACTTTTGATTCCTAGTAGCAATCACATTAAATTCACAGATATCAGTGTGCACTAAATCCAATATTTTTGAACTCCTACTCACAAAATGAAAAGGATTCCTAGGCAATTTAGCTTACACATATATTTCACATTTACTATAACTAATTTCTGAATTAGGGATTAAATTCAAATTCATCATACATTCAATTGAGCCAACATTAACATGTCCCAAATGTGTATGCCAAACATCATACGATACATGATTCATGTATGTAAAACTATTATCATTCAAATTTTAAATTGTATTTGAAAAAGGTTCAACAAGAATCTTAAATAAGTTCTCCATATCCCCTTGCAAAAAAAGAGAATCATAAAGGTGAGTAATGATAGCTTTATTACATTTGTAGTCTATTCTAAAACCATCCCTACGCCACTAAGAATATTGCGTGTATTGATGGAACATTTCTAACTTTATGAAACGTCAGAACCTTTCCAAAAGGTAACTTCAAGTCCACCCGTCCTTCGCCTTTAACTTCTACAATGCTAGAATTGCCCTAATTCACTGATTGACCTTTGGAGGCTTGGTAAGATACAAACAAAAACTTTTCAATACTAACATGTACATTAACCCCAATGTTGATTATCCAATATAGTGGTTCAAAATAGAGAGAATTTCAGGTTTTATAGACATGTACCCATCATTGAGGTTCAAGGATACAGTCATCATGTTGACCACAACCTCCTCAATTGCAGATGAGGCAACTTTCTTTGCATTTCTTTGTTGGACACTCCTTGTTCCAATGGACAACCTATCCACAAGTCCAACAAGGTTTGTTCTTTAGTTTCTTCTAGATCTTGGTCTTAGGTTTAAGTGAATTCTTTGATTTCTTATCCCTATTCTTACCAATAGTTAAGTTGATACTAGGATTAACATTAGTGGATAACTTCACAGACTTCTCTTTCAATTGCTCTTCCTATATGTTGATGTCCATCATGTGATCGTTCATTAACATGTCTCCTTTGTGACGCTTAAGAGACCTGCCAAATGACTCCCAAGATTTTGAATTTTTTTAATGATTGACATCACAACAAACTTTTTCAAGAAGTTTCATACCCGCATCTTCAAGCTCTTGCAACAAGAGTTGAAAATCATGTGTTTGATCTGAAATGGATTTACCCTCAGCCATCTGAAACTTTAGAAATTTAGAAACACAATATTTTCAGTTCTTTGATTTTTCGTATTATATTTCTTTTATAATGCCCCCACAAAACCTTAGATGTAGTAACATGCGGCTTTGAGTATGAATTATACAGTTTGTTGTTTAATGCAAATAGATCAATTCTATGCATGTATTATCACCCTTGTTCCAAGTTACAATTAAATTAGCATTATCAAGGATTGTTTCATTAGGTTTGGGTTGATCTTCTTCTAAATATTGATCATACCCTACCATGGTTAGCCAAATTTATATCCTACTTTGTCAACGAGCAAAATTAGTTCCAGTAATTTTTTTAGCATACGAGACATATCAATTTTCATGCCAAAATCTTGGACAACCATATTTAACTAACGATAGAGAAATAATTTCTTTAAGAATATTGATAATTTTAATTAACGTCATCACATGCAACAACAGTAGGTGTAATTTAGTTAATGTATTCAAGTAGATCCAGATAAGAAAATGCAGAATAAACCAATGCAGGATAACATAACGATAAATAGTTTGGAAGAAAGACCATATCATTGTTTAAAAAATGAATGTGCTACTTAAAGAAATGAGTGGCCCACAATCTTTCTGGATAGGCATCATTCTTCTCGTCGATCTGGACATGAACCTGATGAAGATGTATGGCTCTTGTTATTGACGAACGATGCAGAAGTTGAACGAGATGCACCACCAGTATAGCCTGGCGATCGCACGAACCACCATCATACAACCCGTGTCTTGGAAGAGAGAAGGAAAGAAGACGATGCTTCTCGCAGGAGACAATTCTCCAGAAGCGGCAAGGAGCGACGATGGCTATGGAATATCTCAGTAGGGTTTGCAAAAGGCAATCACAAAATGTTGATGGGTGTACGTTCATATCTTTGAGAGATGTGACTTTAACCCTAATGTTACCTGTCACATTTATAACCAAACACACTCCCTAATCTTATTTCTATTAAAATACAATCACTCAATCGCTCATATACACGTTGAGGAAAAATTCATGAGGCAAACACTTTTCACTAATAAATCACGTTCCGAAAGATATAATCAATTAAATTAATAATTAGTTACGTAGTTGTATCCTTGTAAAAAAATAAGAAAGAAGGTAATTTGACTAATTTCCACAACAAACAAGCTCGATCCGGAGCATGTGCCCAGCGCGACATGTGTGCGTGTGTGTTGGGGTCACCATAACAATTAAAAAAGTGAGCATACTCTCCCCTATGATCCTTTGGACACTAGCGTCACATGTGATCCTACACATAAGGGCCACAAAAATTCTATGAGTGAGCAATGTGGGACTAAACTCTTCCCATTTGTATAAGACAACACACTACCTTTTGCTCTATGTAGTAGTTGCACTATGTTGGGCTTAACCCATACTACACATATGGCTGTAGCAGCCATGCATCTAACATATTGTTGTATCATGTAGTTAATATCATCTATACAACTTGTTGTATGTAGCTTCTTTGTTAAGAATTGATGAGAATATTATTTCATCATAGCTAGTGATGGTTTTATCTATTATTATTGTGATGTATATCATGGTTGTGACAACCTCAAGTTAAGAAAAAAATTTAAATTCGCTCATGTGTATGAAAATTAAAGTGTTATAATTATTATTTCCCATTACCAAAAGATTTAAATTAATAAAAACGTGTCTGCCTTCTCACGTTCCAGTTCATAAAAACGCATATAAGTGAACATATAACTTACGGTTCCTCTCTTTGACGTAATCATGAACCAATTCAAACTAAAATATAAAAACCATACAAATATAGTGCACTACAAAATCTCCACGTATGTATTGCTCTTTCACCTTCTCGTTTCTCTTTTTCTAGGGTGTGAGAAATAATCTGGATGTTGGCAGTCATGGCAAGCGGCATATGAACTATTAATTCATGCTACGAAAATCTTAGTGGATCCTAAATGGCAAATGGATGTGTATATTGATGTGTTAAAGTTTTTGATTAGGCGTTTCCATCCTCAAACAAGGAGTAAATCATTTTTCTAGTTAATTCAAAAAGTATGCAAATAATATTTCCTTATTACATCAGCGGCATTGACATGAATGTGGTCCAAGTTAACCGGCAAAAACAATTTAATTTAGTTTACTAGCTATTGAATATAATAATGATATTGTTTGTTATAAAGTTGGTTTCTTTCTTGATGAGATTATTTGCATAACAGTAGGATGGTGATAAGTTCCCGAGTAATTATTTGGTTTCGTCTGTGAAGTTGGTTTCTTTGAAATTTGATGGCGACTGTAATAAACATCAGGGAGATGAGACCTCTCAAGGGTTCTCTATTTCTCTTTTATTATGTAATACATATTTGTTTTTATGATGCAAAATAGATTATTTAATACCTTAAAGACACGACAGTGATTGTATGTTGTGTTTCCCCAGCATTAACAACTGCTGCGGATAACGGAAAAATAATAGAATAGTTTATTATTGGACTCACCCGCTTAAAATTTGCGAGTCTGTAAGGAATTATGTGCATTGTACTAAATAGGGTTGGCAAGATACCAAACTTAACTATTGACCAAAGTAAATTTGATCAAACCGTCCAGTTTTGTCTAGTCCAAATGGGTACGGCGGTCAAGTTTGGTTTGAAAAATCTTCATACCATTCTTGAGTAGTTTGGTCATAGTTTATGCAACCGATTAACTACTCATAATGAACTCGATCATCTCCATACAAATGTATTTGTGTGTATCTATTTAACTTATAATCACACACACACACACATACACATATACACACACACACACACAGATATATATATATATATATAAAAGTTCCGATATATATATATATATATATATATATATATATATATATATATATATCAGGTAAATTATTTTAGTCATGACTTAATTGATATATAGATGATATTTTACATTTTCTAACATTATATTTATTAATATGTTGCAAAGTACTTTGATATTAATGACGTCGCCAATATGTAGATATATTTATTTCACCATCTATTTATTTTATGTTATATACAAAACTTTCTATCAAGTGTTTAGACAATAGGATTTTATGTTATGTTATTAGAATAGACTTTTTATCTAAGAGCACCAAAGGATTGACCTCAAAACTGAATACAGTTTTGAATAACTCTTTCTAAAAACAATTAACCTTCATTTACTAGTAGATACTAGTTACTTGTAGTTTTAGGTTAGACTTGACCAAATGTGACCACATTTTAGCAGTCAAGTTAAATTTGATCTAAGTTCTTTTTATAGTCAAGTTTGGTTAGAAAATTTTTCAGACCACTATAGGTAATTTGATCTATAGTTTTAGGATTAGACCAGACTTGACTAGACAATGCCCACTCCTAATGCTAAACCAAAGTTCATAGTATAATTCAAACCCATACACGGTTTCCACTGATCCGTCGGGCCGTTTCCTTACATCCTCTAAAAACGGGGCTGAAGTCCATTCCAAAAGATTATACTCCAATGCTAAACCAAAGTTCATAGTGTAATTCGAACCCATGCACGGTTTCCGCTGTTCTGTCGGGCAGTTTCCTAACATCCTCTAGAAACAGGGCTGAAGCCCATTCCAAAAGATGATAAAGTATCCATTTAGTTCCTACCAGAGACGAGATATAAGCCATATAGAAAAGTTGAGAAAAACATTATCCGGATTTGACTATGCTCTATATACAAACTGGGCATGTAGGCCGAAACACCTTTATGTTCTCCGAGTGCAAGCCATGAATAGGAGTGTTGGTCCTTCTGCCTATGAGAGTATTCAGGTTTTCTTTTTCCACATCCCAGAACAAAAAATGGAATCTGATTACGTGCTTGAGGGCTCTTTTATTGCTTCAACTTTGAATGATGACGATGTTTGCACCCTGGAGCCGTGTGCTTTTTGGCACGTGAAAATACTAACCACTGACGTGTCTCTTTGGAAATATATTCCCCATCAACGTCTAATCGGCAGTTTTTTTAGATAAAAGGAAACCCTCAAATAATTGTTACAGCAACCAGCCCAAATAGGGTTCAACTCTTCTATCACCATGTCTGTTTCTGCCTCTATCTCTTTGAGTTTGCTGCATAGCTGCCCAGCGCATGGCACTACTGTTTGAGGGGTGAATGGTGTAGATGAAATGGGACAGAGACAGAGACCAAGGTGGACACACAGGATGTGAGGTTCAAATCTTCAGTCACCATGTCTGTTTCTGCCTCTGTCTCTTTGCATCTCAACCATGAGTTTGCTGCATAGCTGCCTAGCGCATGCACTACTGTTTGAGGGGTGAACGGTGTAGATGAAATGGGACAGAGACAGAGACCGAGGTGGGCACATAGGATTTTGTCTCAAATAATGGGTTCAAATCTTCTCTCACCATGTCTGTTTCTACCTCCGTCTCTTTGCATCTCAGTCGTGAGTTTGTTGCATAGTTGCCCAACACATGCACTACTGTTTGAGGGGTGAACAGTGTAGATGAAATGGGACTGAGACAGAGACCGAGGTGGGCACACAAGATTTTCTCTCAAATAATGGGTTCAAATCTTCTGTCACCATGTTTGTTTCTGCCTCTGTCACTTTGCATCTCAGTCGTGAGTTTGCTGCATAGCTGCCCAGCGCATGCACGGCTGTTTGAGGGGTGAACGGTGTAGATGAAATGGGACAGAGACAAAGACCGAGGTGGGCACACAGGATTTTGTCTCAATAGGTTCAAATCTTCTGTCACCGTGTATGTTTCTGCCTCTGTCTCTTTGAATAACTCTTTCTCAAATAATGGGTAGTGACTCTTGACTATTCGACTTGGGATGCCAATTCAGGAGTCGGTACAGAGCAGGGGTGATATCTGTGCGCGTTCCTGGAGCCTGCCTTCCTGCTACGGACAAGATTCTTTTGCACCAAAGTTACAGACGACTTTCTTGACTTTATACTAAAAAGTGGCGATTCATGCCACGACGGAACTGACTCTTTGATGTTTGATTCTGTAGTACCTTTCTTACAACCAAAACTAATCAGGAATACGATATCTGGATCAAAAGTGACACTCATTTAAAGACCATTTTTATTCTCTTGTATGCATGTGAACAAAACTAGGAACAAAATAACTTACTTCCCTTTCTAATTTTGTTCTCAGGTGTGCAAAAGGATAAAAAAGATCCCAATATGTGTGTCATTTCTGGTTCATATAGCAGAATTCAACCGATTAACGATGTTATTTTGATTTGTTTATTATTCCGAACCCTCGGTGGATGCCCGGATGCGGAAAATGACAACAAATGGAAACTTTTTAAGCGTTCTTTTACTGAAGATATCTTTTGAAACACATTTTTATCTATTTACGATACATGTTTTCTTTGGTAGCATTGTGCTATCGCTAGTTAGTGATTCATTATCTCACATTTTGTATATTTTTTCCCCTACCTTCTAAGTACTTCCTTCCTCTCTCTCTCCCTTAATTACTTCTCTCCTGTACTTTCTCTCTTCTAAGGCATGTTTGGTTTGTTAGATTTTCAAAAATCATGTATTAGGTCATCATGTATTTGTAAAATGTTGCATTATAAAACAATTTGTAAACATACATATTATGTTTAGTTTTCTGGATTTGCAAACTATAGGATTTATTTTTTTCATGGTCCACTGGCCAGTTGGATTTTGACGTCTGAAATTTTTTTTTTGGAAATTAAAATGCCGGATTCTTTTTATGTCTGAAAATCTCGAGATTACCTTCATTTTACAAATCCTGCAAACTAAACATAACTTTTCTACATATGGGTTTCAAAATACAATCCAATACGATAAAACATGGGTACCTAAACGTGCCCCTAGAAAATGAGGAGTCTCTTTCCTCATCCACTATTTCTCTTTTAACCAAAAGGCATCTGACCTCACTTCCCTCCCTCCCCTCCTCTCTCCCTTTTCTCCCTTTCTTCACTCTCTCGCAAGTCTCTACAACCCATGGTGTCACCCCCTAATAGGTCTCTATACTCCTATATAAAAACAAATAGTATCATAAATTGCAATATGAATAATAATAAAACACAATATTACACACAAACTACATAAACAATATACATACACTTTTTGGCATACAAATATGGGTTAAATATTTGATGATTTGTATTATCATGCATGTGTTTGTGCTCTCTTTATTTTAACACGTGTGTTGTCTCTAATATGTGATTGTATTGTATTATTTATTTGGATAAATAAATTGTGTAATAATGCATAACGTTTTTATAGTCACGCCTTATTGTGAATAGTATGCATGTGTGTTGTGCTATTATTGTATAACTGATTGTTATTATCTTAAGTGTGTTATAATGTGTTTTCTATTACATATGATATTTTATCTTGTTTGTAACTCCTTCCTTGTTTTTCTATTTCTGAGACGACCGTCTCGCAAAAACAAGATTAACTAATGCGGAAGCGTTCATCAAGCAGCGGATTAGCGAAAATTACTAAAAATTTAAAACTTTTTGCAAAGAGATCCACACATAGGAAATCTTTTCCAACAATTGCCATTGTATATCATATACATTCTGTTTCAAACGTACATATCCTGTACCATCTCTTTCCAGAGACTACATCATCAGCTGCCTTATAAACATATATGCAGGCAGCATACAAATCTCGAGGCATCAAGCCAATACCTCAGACTGATATATCAAAAACACTGACTAAAAACTCCGAGGACCTGAGAGTACAGAGACGACACATAGGACTACTATCTATATGACTAGACAGACAATATCTCCACCTGAGATCTTATTGCTGTCCCTGCTGTTGCTGTTGCTGCTGCTCTTTCCCTGTTCTAGGGTTTCTTCTCTGCCTTTCATGCATACCTAAAAATGTTTCCCACGGGGGTGAGATAATTGTAAATTGCCCCAGCGAGAGATATAACTCTCCGCCAGAAACATTGTTATAGAAGATTATGAAATTAAACTGAGCAGGGGCTACTTTTACATTAATAGGCAAAATTATTCTTCATAGAACAAAATAAGAAAATCTCCATTTTCAATAAGAGCATTGCATCTACCCATGGTAGACTCATAGTTCATCCATCTACTTGTAATGAATACAACAGATATGAATAATCATCAATGAACTATAGATATATAACAGAAATGTAACATCAGCCAAGTTCTCTAGCATAACTTATTAACACAAATGCTACAAAGAAACATGATACTTTTTACCCAAGCATCACCCATGGCTCACAAGGCGATTCATATCTTGTCACCTCTCACTAGGCAACAACTTATTCACATGGCTCACAAGGCCATTCACATCTTGTCACCTCTCACTAGGCAACCACTTATTCACATGGTTCATAAGGCCATTCACATCTTGTCACCTCTCACTAGGCAACAACTTATTCACATGGCTCACAAGGCCATTCACATCTTGTCACCTCTCACTAGGAAACAACTTATTCACATGGTTCATAAGGCCATTCACATCTTGTCACCTCTCACTAGGCAACAAATTATTCACATGGCTCACAAGGCCATTCACATCTTGTCACCTCTCACTAGGCAACAACTTATTCACATGGTTCATAAGGCCATTCACATCTTGTCACCTCTCACTAGGCAACAACTTATTCACATGGCTCACAAGGCCATTCACATCTTGTCACCTCTCACTAGGCAACAACTTATTCACATGGTTTATAAGACCATTCACATCTTGTCACCTCTCACTAGGCAACAACTTATTCACATGGTTCATAAAATCCGTACACATTGTTACTTTTATTAAGCAACAACAACATTAACGCACAAAAAGCCAATCAACATTTATTATATAAATGTCACAGCCCAAACTTAGCTATATTCATCATTTCATCATACCTGCATGGTTATTAGGCATGATAACAGTCATACAAGATATTCATCACATCATGTGATACAATAGTAACACCATCATTCCTTAACCAGAAATTAGGGTTCACTATCAAACAGGGCTTATCATTCCCTTTTTCCCAAATTAGGGTTAGGGTTCCCCATTTCTCATTAATTCAGACCCTCTTGAGTTAACCAACTTTATCTTGTATTAAGGTATTTCCCCTATTAATACATTCCATCACAGAATACTCACCCTTAGCATATAATGCATAGGCCACACATTAGAATTGTCCATCTATCTCACATGATATGGACTTATCTTAGTTTAAGGCATAACTTTATTATAAAGTTGCCCATAAAAAATCGCAATGATACACCCTCAACTAGGGTTTCACAAGGATACACCCTCAACCAGGGTTCACAATGATACACCCTCCACTAGGGTTTCACAAGGTTACACCCTCAACCATGATTCACAATGATACACCCTCCACTAGGGTTTCATAAGGATACACTCTCAACCAGGGTTCACAATGATACACCCTCCACTAGGGTTTCACAAGGTTACACCCTCAACCAGGGTTCACAATGATACACCCTCCACTAGGGTTTCACAAGGATACACCCTCAACCAGGGTTTATAAGGATACACCCTCAACTAGGGTTTCACAAGGATACACCCTCAACTAGGGTTTCAACTCAATAACCTTGTCGATTAGGGTTTATGTTCATGTTTAGGGTTTCATGATCTCTTTACTTAAGGATCATAACCCTTAACCACCACATGAATCATATTCATGTATGAATTCATGCTATCCACTTCTCAACTTGATTAGGTCATATCAACCCTTCATTCGAGTACATACAACTATGATTAACATAGTGTATCAAGTCATTGATCCTATAAGCAATTAGGGATTCATCCCTTAATTGGCACTAATCTCTTAGGTACTATTAGGGTTTCAACCTTTGTACCTTCATTGATAATCATTACTAATCATAATTGGATCAAAGGATCATTCATCATCTTAAATCTCAAGAGATTCAATCACATTGGACCTCCATTACATAAGATACCCAATTGAATTAGGATTTTCAATGTTGATTCCTTCAATCATTGAATTCATGGAACCAATCATCAATTGGAACTATACTCATACTTAAATTGAGTTAAATAGGTCAACCCTCAACTGATTTGACCCTCAATTGACCCTCAATTGGTCATCAATTAGGGTTTGATTCAATTGAATTAGGGTTTAGAATCGATGATTCAACAACACTAATCAATGTAAGACTAGTTACTTTGAAACCATTGAACCATCATCCAAATTGGGTATGACCTGACCCCAAACGGTCTTGAGGTCGTTTGGATGACCTCCAAACGGTCTTGAGACCGTTTTCCCATAAAATCACTCAAAACCAAGCCATCCAAGTAGGGTTTGGATCATTGAAGTGCTCACCAATTCAGCAATTTATTGCAGATCAACTTGGTACCTTTAGGCCTTCAAACACCTAACCATACTCAACCCTAGACCTCCAAACGGTCTTGGGTGACCACCAAACGGTATTGATACCGTTTGTATGAGCTACAAACGGTTTTGAGACCGTTTGGCCCATCCAACCTTTGGATTCTAGTGAAAAATCATCATGGATTGGTCTATCGAGTTGATCAACAAATCAGCACTACATTGCAATATGATTAGTACCTTTGGACCTTCAATTGGTCAACTATACTTGACCCCAGACCTACAAACGGTCTTGGGGTGACCCCCAAACGGTCTTGAACCCGTTTGGATGATCCCCAAACGGTCTTGAACCCGTTTGGGCTAATCAACCCAAAATCTCAACTTAACTCATTGGAATTTCAGCACTGTTTTCAATTAGGGTTTGCCTAATTGAATAGCCTTCAACTCACGATTCCTTTGTAGTTAACCCCTCAAATTTGGAGAGTCATTAACCAACATAATTATGAACAGTAATCCCAAACGGTCAACGCTTGGTCAACTCACTCAAACGGTCTTGAACCCGTTTGCCCAAGCAGGTCAAGTTAATCAGGTTGAAAATCAGCACTTAATCCAATTAGGTTTTCCTAATTGATTAGCCTTCAACCTATGATTCCTTTTGCTTTAACCCCTCAAATTTGGAGGGTCATTAACCAACATCATTATGAACAGGAATCCCAAACGGTCAACGCTTGGTCAACTCACTCAAACGGTCTTGAACCCGTTTGCCCAAGCAGGTCAAGTTAATCAGGTTGAAAATCAGCACTTAATTCAATTCGATTTGTCTAATTGATTGGCCTTCAACCTATGATTCCTTTGGGGTTAACCCCTAAAATTTGGAGGGTCATTATCCTACATAATTAGGAACGAGATTCCCAAACTGTCAACGCTTGGTCAACTCCTTAAAACCGGTTTGAACCTGTTTGACACCAAACGGTTTGCAACCCGTTTGGTCACCAAACGGTTTTGGTAAAACCGTTTGGTCCCAACCCTTGAGATCGTTTTCTCCCAAGATATTTGGTGAGGTGCTTGCTTATGATGATGTCATCATCATCTTCCTTCGTCCACCCAAGAACAGCAACCGTTCTTGATGGAATTGCAGCAAAGAATCAAATATGTATCAAATTGAAGAAAACAATCAACAAAGCATAGATGATTGATGCAATAGCAATGATTAAGGGTTTGAGTTATAAAACCCACCTCCAATTGAGATCCAAAGCTCCACGATCACACAATCAATGGTGGATGAAGCTCTAGCAACTCCCCCTAGGCTCGTCCTCAAGCTTTTGATTACAAAAGTTGGCTAGGGTTGAATAGGAGATCGAAATAAGAAGGAATCCATAATTTATTTTCGATTTCCACCATGAAATCAAGGAGAACGAAGGTCAAGGGCTTACCCACAGGTTGGGGACGTGCTCCTTGCTCCTCCCTAGCTCCTTGATCGGTTTTGCAAGAAAGGGAAAGAAGAAAATCCGAAAAAGGCCTTGGTTTGGGCTTGGAAATGGCACTTTTATAAGGAAATTGAAGAGAGAGAAAATGCCTTATTAAAATGCATTTAATCCCAAAAATAGGACCACCTCTTCCTCCTTGGTTTGCTTGTGTACAAAGGCAACTCAAAACCACCGAACTCCCTTCCATTAACCAAGGATTAAGGGAAAATAAAATAAGCACCTTAATCCATTATAATACTAATATATCGTTTTGAGTGGGAATTCTTTAACTTATAATAAGGTGAGTGGAATTTCACCTCCTTTAGATATTTTCGTTCCTTATCTTGGCAAAGGAACGTCCATCCTTATTCAAAATCAACCAATAACATTTTGTTTGAAAGCACTTTAATTAATACATTCATTTTTTCCCTAAATTGAATTAGGGTTTCACTTATGATTAAATCTTGATTATTTTAATATCAAGATTCTCTCTCCTCCAACTTAATTCAAATGAGATGCCCCTCTCATTTTCTTTTCTCTACATGATGCCAAGAAACATTAGGGACCTTATTGAAGTGGTAATTTGCATATTGAACCCTAGGGTTTGGGTAAATTGCACATTACACCAAAACTAGGTTTTAATGCACAAGGATTGCTTTACAAGCTTAATCTTGGTGCCCAAGCTTGTGAAAACCATACCACTATATCATAATCATTATTATGGTGTATCAACATCAGAGGAACATCTTATCATGCAACATTTGCAAGTTGACCCCTCAACTTGGGTAATTTGCACTTTAGTCCAAAATAAGCAATCATTGCTTCAACATTGTTCAAACAGGACCAAAATTGAAACATAAGTTTCTCATGGGCCCTAATTACTTTTCCCAAGATAAGATTAAGCATCTACTCAAACTTATTAGACAAAACATCTAGGTTTAACACATAACCCAGGTCAGGGATGTTACAAATTATAAACCCCTAACAAGGATTTCGTCCCCGAAATCTCAGAAAAAGGAGGGACAAATTTATTCAGTTATCATTCTCTCAAGTCTCCACATAATATCTTCGTATCATGGAGATGTCATGGATTTTGTAATCCACACAAGGTTCCTTTCATTAATTCCTCTTTATCACTATTTACGTTTATGCAAAGCATAAACCCCTAACATATGATGTCCATGTCATTGAAAGGAAGAAGCATAATAGAACATACTTCAATAATCACTCAAGAATACTTATCAAAAGGAAAAACATATATATCTAACAGAGATAATTCACTTAGCAAACTCTATGTAATTGGGAATGTTCACATAGTTCTTCCTATTAGTTAGGGATGTCACATAACTTTTCCCTTTTTGTTTAGGGTTGGAATTGCACAAAGCATCTTCCTTTATTGGAATTGCACACAACATATTCCTTTATTGGAATTGCACACAACATCTTCCTTTATTGGAATTGCACAAAGCATCTTCCTTTATTGGAATTGCACACAACATCTTCCTTTATTGGAATTGCACACAACATCTTCCTTTATTGGAATTGCACACAACATCTTCCTTTATTGGAATTGCACACAACATCTTCCTTTATTGGAATTGCACAAAGCATCTTCCTTTATTGGAATTGCACACAACATCTTCCTTTATTGGAATTGCACATAGCATCTTCCTTTATTGGAATTGCACACAACATCTTCCTTTATTGGAATTGCACACAACATCTTCCTTTATTGGAATTGCACACAACATCTTCCTTTATTGGAATTGCACAAAGCATCTTCCTTTATTGGAATTGCACACAACATCTTCCTTTATTGGAATTGCACACAACATCTTCCTTTATTGGAATTGCACACAGCATCTTCCTTTATTGGAATTGCACACAACATCTTCCTTTATTGGAATTGCACAAAGCATCTTCCTTTATTGGAATTGCACAAAGCATCTTCCTTTATTGGAATTGCACACAACATCTTCCTTTATTGGAATTGCACACAACATCTTCCTTTATTGGAATTTCACACATCATCTTACTTTATTGGAATTGCACACAACATCTTCCTTTATTGGAATTGCACAAAGCATCTTCCTTTATTGGAATTGCACACAACATCTTCCTTTATTGGAATTGCACAAAGCATCTTCCTTTATTGATTCCATATTCATGATTTCATGATACTCATTAGATTGTCTTAGAATGACTACTTGATCAGAGCAATAAAAAAGACAACAATCTAAGAGTTTCCATACCCACTTTATCATCAATAGTTGTATACCTGGCCAGGGTTTACAAATACTGAGATCAAGTAGTATGCACTTACATGCTATCATATTCCTCACTTTTCATGCCATTATACACACAGGATTTTCCATATCTAGATTTTCTTCAGGCATCATTTCTATATCTCTCTCTTGCCTGCTCCCATGCACCTTTTCCTAGTGCAACATTGCTTCTTCCTGCAGCAACCTCCGCATGTGACCCAGTCATCTTTAAGTTCTTCTTCTCTTATACTCGCAGAAGGCACTTTCAGATACACTGGATGACACCAAAACAGTCTCTACTACCTTAGTCCTATGTCTCTGTAGACTCAGCGAACCTAGAGCTCTGATACCACTTAATTTAGACGACTGTCTCGCGAAAACAAGATTAACTAATGCGGAAGCGTTCATCAAGCAGCGGATTAGCAAAAATCACTAAAAATTTAAAACTTTTTGCAAAGAGATCCACACATAGGAAATCTTTTCCAACAATTGCCATTGTATATCATATACATTCTGTTTCAAACGTACATATCCTATACCATCTCTTTCCAGAGACTACATCATCAGCTGCCTTATAAACATATATGCAGGCAGCATACAAATCTCGAGGCATCAAGCCAATACCTCAGACTTATATATCAAAAACACTGACTAAAAACTCCGAGGACCTGAGAGTACAGAGACGACACATAGGACTACTATCTATATGACTAGACAGACAATATCTCCACCTGAGATCTTATTGCTGTCCCTACTGTTGATGTTGCTGCTGCTCTTTCCCTGTTCTAGGGTTTCTGCTCTGCCTTTCATGCATACCTAAAAATGTTTCCCACGGGGGTGAGACAATTGTAAATTGCCCCAGTGAGAGATATAACTCTCCGCCAGAAACATTGTTATAGCAGATTCTGAAATTAAACTGAGAAGGGGTTACTTTTACATTAATAGGCAAAATTATTCTTCATAGAACAGAATAAGAAAATCTCCATTTTCAATAAGAGCATTGCATCTACCCATGGTAGACTCATAGTTCATCCATCTACTTGTAATGAATACAACAGATATGAATAATCATCAATGAACTATAGATATATAACAGAAATGTAACATCAGCCAAGTTCTCTAGCATAACTTATTAACACAAATGCTACAAAGAAACATGATACTTGTTACCCAAGCAGCACCCATGGCTCACAAGGCCATTCATATCTTGTCACCTCTCACTAGGCAACAACTTATTCACATGGCTCACAAGGCCATTCACATCTTGTCACCTCTCACTAGGCAACCACTTATTCACATGGTTCATAAGGCCATTCACATCTTGTCACCTCTCACTAGGCAACAATTTATTCACATGGCTCACAAGGCCATTCACATCTTGTCACCTCTCACTAGGCAACAACTTATTCACATGGTTCATTAGGCCATTCACATCTTGTCACCTCTCACTAGGCAACAAATTATTCACATGGCTCACAAGGCCATTCACATCTTGTCACCTCTCACTAGGCAACAACTTATTCACATGGTTCATAAGTCCATTCACATCTTGTCACCTCTCACTAGGCAACAACTTATTCACATGGCTCACAAGGCCATTCACATCTTGTCACCTCTCACTAGGCAACAACTTATTCACATGGTTCATAAGACCATTCACATCTTGTCACCTCTCACTAGGCAACAACTTATTCACATGGTTCATAAAATCCGTACACATTGTTACTTTTATTAAGCAACAACAACATTAACGCACAAAAAGCCAATCAACATTTATTATATAAATGTCACAGCCCAAACTTAGCTATATTCATCATTTCATCATACCTGCATGGTTATTAGGCATGATAACAGTCATACAAGATATTCATCACATCATGTGATACAATAGTAACACCATCATTCCTTAACCAGAAATTAGGGTTCACTATCAAACAGGGCTTATCATTCCCTTTTTCCCAAATTAGGGTTGGGGTTCCCCATTTCTCATTAATTCAGACCCTCTTGAGTTAACCAACTTTATCTTGTATTAAGGTATTTCCCCTATTAATACATTCCATCACAGAATACTCACCCTTAGCATATAATGCATAGGCCACACATTAGAATTGTCCATCTATCTCACATGATATGGACTTATCTTAGTTTAAGGCATAACTTTATTATAAAGTTGCCCATAAAAAATCGCAATGATACGCCCTCAACTAGGGTTTCACAAGGATACACCCTCAACCAGGGTTCACAATGATACACCCTCCACTAGGGTTTCACAAGGTTACACCCTCAACCATGATTCACAATGATACACCCTCCACTAGGGTTTCACAAGGATACACTCTCAACCAGGGTTCACAATGATACACCCTCCACTAGGGTTTCACAAGGTTACACCCTCAACAAGGGTTCACAATGATACACCCTCCACTAGGGTTTCACAAGGATACACCCTCAACCAGGGTTTATAAGGATACACCCTCAACTAGGGTTTCACAAGGATACACCCTCAACTAGGGTTTCAACTCAATAACCTTGTCGATTAGGGTTTATGTTCATGTTTAGGGTTTCATGATCTCTTTACTTAAGGATCATAACCCTTAACCACCACATGAATCATATTCATGTATGAATTCATGCTATCCACTTCTCAACTTGATTAGGTCATATCAACCCTTCATTCGAGTACATACAACTATGATTAACATAGTGTATCAAGTCATTGATCCTATAAGCAATTAGGGATTCATCCCTTAATTGGCACTAATCTCTTAGGTACTATTAGGGTTTCAACCTTTGTACCTTCATTGATAATCATTACTAATCATAATTGGATCAATGGATCATTCATCATCTTAAATCTCAAGAGATTCAATCACATTGGACCTCCATTACATAAGATACCCAATTGAATTAGGATTTTCAATGTTGATTCCTTCAATCATTGAATTCATGGAACCGATCATCAATTGGACATATAATCATACTTCAATTGAGTTAAATAGGTCAACCTTCAACTGATTTTACCCTCAATTGACCCTCAATTGGTCATCAATTAGGGTTTGATTCAATTGAATTAGGGTTTAGAATCGATGATTCAACAACACTAATCAATGTAAGACTAGTTACTTTGAAACCATTGAACCATCATCCAAATTGGGTATGACCTGACCCCAAACGGTCTTGAGGTCGTTTGGATGACCTCCAAACGGTCTTGAGACCGTTTTCCCATAAAATCACTCAAAACCAAGCCATCCAAGTAGGGTTTGGATCATTGAAGTGCTCACCAATTCAGCAATTTATTGCAGATCAACTTGGTACCTTTAGGCCTTCAAACACCTAACCATACTCAACCCTAGACCTCCAAACGGTCTTGGGTGACCACCAAACGGTCTTGAGACCGTTGGGATGAGCTCCAAACGGTCTTGAGACCGTTTGGCCCATCCAACCTTTGGATTCTAGTGAAAAATCATCATGGATTGGTCTATCGAGTTGATCAACAAAACAGCACTACATTGCAATATGATTAGTACCTTTGGACCTTCAATTGGTCAACTATACTTTACCCCAGACCTCCAAACGGTCTTGGGGTGACCCCCAAAACGGTCTTGAACCCGTTTGGATGATCCCCAAACGGTCTTGAACCCGTTTGGGCTAATCAACCCAAAATCTCAACTTAACTCATTGGAATTTCAGCACTGTTTTCAATTAGGGTTTTCCTAATTGAATAGCCTTCAACTCACGATTCCTTTGGAGTTAACCCCTAAAATTTGGAGAGTCATTAACCAACATAATTATGAATAGGAATACCAAACGGTCAATGCTTGGTCAACTCACTCAAATGGTCTTGAACCCGTTTTCCCAAGCAGGTCAAGTTAATCAGGTTGAAAATCAGCACTTAATCCAATTAGGTTTTCCTAATTGATTAGCCTTCAACCTATGATTCCTTTTGCGTTAACCCCTAAAATTTGGAGGGTCATTAACCAACATCATTATGAACAGGAATCCCAAACAGTAAACGCTTGGTCAACTCACGCAAACGGTCTTGAACCCGTTTTCCCAAGCAGTTCAAGTTAATCAGGTTGAAAATCAGCACTTAATTCAATTCGATTGGTCTAATTGATTGGCCTTTAACCTATGATTCCTTTGGAGTTAACCCCTCAAATTTGGAGGGTCATTAGCCTACATAATTAGGAACGCGATCCCCAAACTGTCAACGCTTGGTCAACTCTTTCAAACGGGTTTGAACCCGTTTGCCACCAAACGGTTTGCAACCCGTTTGGTCACCAAACGGTTTTGGTAAAACCGTTTGGTCCCAACCCTTGAGATCGTTTGCTCCCAAGATATTTGGTGATGTGATTGCTTATGATGATGTCATCATCATCTTTCTTCGTGCACCCAAGAACAGAAACCGTTCTTGATGGAATTGCAGCAAAGAATCAAATATGTATCAAATTGAAGAAAACAATCAACAAAGCATAGATGATTGATGCAATAGCAATGATTAAGGGTTTGAGTTATAAAACCCACCTCCAATTGAGCTCCAAAGCTCCAAGATCACGCCATCAATGGTGGATGAAGCTCTAGCAACTCCCCCTAGGCTCGTTCTCAAGCTTTTGATTGCAAAAGTTGGCTAGGGTTGAAGTGGAGATCGAAATAAGAAGGAATCCATAATTTATTTTCGATTTCCACCATGAAATCAAGGAGAACGAAGGTCAAGGGCTTATACACAGGTTGGGGACGTGCTCCGTGCTCCTCCCTAGCTCCTTGGTCGGTTTTTCAAGCAAGGGGAAGAAGAAAATCCGAAAAAGGCCTTGGTTTGGGCTTGGAAATGGCACTTTTATAAGGAAATTGAAGAGAGAGAAAATGCCTTATTAAAATGCATTTAATCCAAAAAATAGTACCACCTCTTCCTCCTTGGTTTGCTTGTGTACAAAGGAAACTCAAAACCACCGAACTTCCTTCCATTAACCATGGATTAAGGGAAAAGAAAATAAGCACCTTAATCCATTATAATACTAATATATCTTTTTGAGTGGGAATTCTTTAACTTATAATAAGGTGAGTGGAATTTCACCTCCTTTAGATATTTTCGTTCCTTATCTTGGAAAAGGAACGTCCATCCTTATTCAAAATCAACCAATAACATTTTGGTTGAAAGCCCTTTAATTAATACATTCATTTTTGCCCTAAATTGAATTAGGGTTTCACTTATGATTAAATCTTGATTATTTTAATATCAAGATTCTCTCTCCTCCAACTTAATTCAAATGAGATGCCCCTCTCATTTTATTTGCTTTACATGATGCCAAGAAACATTAGGGAACTTATTGAAGTGGTAATTTGCATATTGAACCCTAGGTTTTGGGTAAATTGCACATTACACCAAAACTAGGTTTAATGCACAAGGATTGCTTTACAAGCTTAATCTTGGTGCCCAAGCTTGTGAAAACCATACCACTATATCATAATCATTATTATGGTGTCTCAACATCATAGGAACATCTTATCATGCAACATTTGCAAGTTGACCCCTCAACTTGGGTAATTTGCACTTTAGTCCAAAATAAGCAATCATTGCTTCAACATTGTTCAAACAGGACCAAAATTGAAACATAAGTTTCTCATGGGCCCTAATTACTTTTCCCAAGATAAGATTAAGCATCTACTCAACCTTATTAGACAAAACATCTAGGTTTAACACATAACCCGGGTCAGGGATGTTACAATTTCTATAAATTTTCAGTACTTGTTTCTTCCCTTTTGTAGTTTTATTTCTCTTATTTTCCACTACTTTCCTCCTCTACTCACTCCTATTTTGATTTTCTTGCACTATGCCCCCTTCTTTTTTCGTCATCCCAACCTTCCGCCTTTCTCTCTCATCCCTACCTCCCTCATTCTTCTTCCCTCTCATTTATTTTTTTCCCTCTCATCTCTACCCCCTCCTCTGGGTCTCACATTATTCTATCTCTCTCCTACCACATCCTCTCTCCTCTTCTTTGTACAAAACTTTGTGTTGTGTTGAAATAAAATGTGTAAATTTATCAAGACATTTTTGAATTAATATGTCATGTATTAAATAGTGTTTAGTTTATTAATAATTTGTTATTAACTTTGTGTTTCATTTATTTCAAAATGTGATTTCTGCTACACAATAATGTGTCCTCCCTCCTTTTCTTTGTACACAACATTATGTTGTGCTGAAATAAAATGTGTAAAATTTTCAAGACATTTTCAAATGAATATGTCATGTATAAGATAGTGTTTTGTTTATTAGTAATTTGTTATTAACTTTGTGTTTCATGTATTTCGTAATGTGATTTCGGCTACACAATAGTGTGTTATCTCAACCTCCTTGTCATTGTTTTCTCTATCTCTCACTCATCACTACCTCTTTCCTATCTCAATCTATCATTCCTACCACCACCATCATCCTCCTCTCTATCTTCCTCCACTTTCTCACTCTCTCCTTTATTTTATAGTCATACATCATTGTGAAAAAAATATGTGTTATGTGTTATTCTTGTGTAAGATATTGTTAATTTTGTGATGACATGTGTTATAATGTGTTTGTGTCACACATTAGTGTGTCATCGATTCCTCCCTCCTCTCTCTTTCTATTATTCTCTCCATCTTTCCACTACTTCCCTCCTCCCTCCCTCCTTTTCTCTCTCTTCCCAAAACCTCCATCCTCGCTCATTCTTATTTTTCTTTTTCTCTCTCTTCTCGCTAGTTTCATTCTCCTTCCCTACTATTTTTCTTTCCCTTTCTCTTTCCACTACTTCCCTCCTTCCATCTTATTTTTCTCTTTCTCAATCTATCTACTACTCCCATCCTCCCTCTTAATTTCTCTTTTTCTCTCTTCCTGCTACTTTCCTCCTTTATCTCTCCTTTTCTCTCTCTTCTGGCTACTTTCCTCTTCCCTCATTCATTTTATCTCTCTTCTCACTACTTATTTTATCACTCTCTCTTTTTCTCTATTTCCCCACTACTCCCCTCTTATCTCCATCCTATTTTCTTCTCTTATCTTTTCCCAATACTTCCTCTGCCCTTCCTCCTTTTCTCTCTCTTCACTCATTCATTCCTCATTTTTCTCTATCTTTCAACTACTTCCCTCCTCCTAAACCCTATTTTGGTAATTTTCTCTCCAATTGACTCCCTCCTAACTCGTCTTTTGTATTCATCCTAATATGATCGATGTCCCATCACTCACAACAACTCAAATTGAAACCACTGCATTCGTCCTCTTAGAAAGTGACAAATTGGGACTAAATCATGTTTCAACTCTTAACTATGATTCTCATTATCCAATATTTAACTAATTTTTTAGTATTACAAACAACTCATAAATGATTTATGGGCATGCAATGTTGACTCAATCTAGACTTATATGTTGGAAATTTATATGAAGTTCAAATGGAGTTCCCAAATGTCATTTATTCATTTTATTATAACTATTAATTGAACATCAAAAGTTGAGTTGCAATGGGTCCCCTAATTTTGCATCATCATTTATGTTTGTATTTTTAATTTATAAGGTTGACAAAAAGGAAAAAGATATCAAAAAGTCAAGGCCCGTCTTAAAATAAAATTTGGAGCGGAAAATTTAACAGATGCTTGATGTGTTGTCTATTCTAAATTTCCCTCATAGTATAATTCAAACTCTATTATCTTGTATATAATTTCTAGCTTTGTCAAATCTTTGAAATTGTCGCTTGAGTGTTGGGATGTCTAGATCTAGAATTTCAATAATAGTTTTCATGTTACTCCAAAATATTTTTTTTCTTATATCATTATGTCCACAAAATAAGATTAAATAAGAAAACTAAATTCTAAACATATATAAGATATGAAGCATGACATGTTTGCAACTCTCTCTTCAAATCTTAAAAATGGGATCTTCAGGATTTAGGGTACAACTAAATTTTTTACTAAATGAACTTTTAGGTCATGTTTGGCCCCCTTAATTAAAATTTGAATATTTTTGTTGATATATCATATACTATTTTGGAACTTTTAAGGGATAATGGGTGAATATAAGTTATCTGACAGCGGGTCAAAATTGTAATTAAGGGGGGAAAGTAGGTCATTTATAGTACACATTGTATAGTTACTTGTTGAAAATGAATATGATGAGCTTTGTATGTGATCTTACATGTGAATGTTGTTTGAATTTTCCCTAGACTATTACTTGTCTTCTTTGTTTATGACATTAAGTAGGATCGATAGAAAAATTCGTTTTGGATTTTTTCTACTTTGTGTCGCATCCTACAGATGGGTTGCCTCAACCATAATTGAAAGGAAAGTTAAGGAAAGAAACACCAGATAGGTCCCAAGACTTTACATTCTTCAAAAAAAAATACTTTTAATATTTGTACGGAGCACTATTTGATGTACCTAAAACTTTACATCCTTCAAAAAATGTACCAAAAGTTTACATATTGGTCAAAAAATTCGACAAAGAAATAAATAAACCTGAACTTTTTATTTGCTATACAAGTTTTTTTCATCTTATACAAGTGTATAAGAGTTTATAATGAGCTCTAACTGAGTATATGTGTTCATAATCATGTATAATGTGTGTAACATTCATTAATTCATATACTTCACTAAGTTTATGGATTTTGTAAAAGTGGTTGGTCTTCTAAGCTTTGAGGACCAACATTTCCACAAAGAGAACTTCAAAGTTGCAATGGCTGAATTAATGTAGTGGTATACTAATCTTCTATCATACATTTAGTGTTGTAAGAATTTTTTAGTTGGATCTATCTTTTTTTTTATGACTTGACATTTTAGTTATAACAGAAATTATTTGAAATCTTCAATTTGCATAAAGTATTATTTTTTTCTTTCAAGATGACACACTATTTGTACGTCTGAATCAAACTTTGTTTTGTTTGCATCATGGTAATGATTTATTACATACCTTCTTAGTGACAATATCTATATGTCTAACTATTATCTTAGGGACTTCTCGCATATACTAGAAGTGTCATGTAGCATTCCCAAATGATAAGTGTGATAGTAAGATCCATTTACGGAAGGGTTCCTATGACACTAATTTTATTCAATTATTTATCTATATCTTCTCAAATAACTAGATTATTAATATGATTTTTGTTACAAAAATAAAAGGTTGTGATATGATATTTTTATGATAAAGTGGAGTTTCCACACTTGTAAATTTGTTAAAGTGGAATTGGAAGACCAATATCTCTCCTCTAGGGTAATTTATTAATAGATCGATATATATCACACAAAAATATTATTAGATTCATCTATAACACTCCCTACATACGATGGATGTTCTATATCAAATATGAAACTTATCAATTTCATTCCAAACTCCATCAAATACATTTTCTCTCGGAAATTCACAACTATTATTCAATATAACCAAAGAAATTAATCTTTGTAATGTTTCTTATCCAACCATTTAGTCCTCAAGCTTCATTATCATAAACCATCACCTTATATCTCTACACTCGTATCCAATATATGTTGGCTTTGGGGAAACATATATTTGGTTGGCAAAGTCTATCAATTCTTTATATATCCAGGCCATAACACTCTCTTTGCACATAATTACTAGCGCACACATTATGCATTCAAAATTGACTATAGATTTTATTGACTTGTCATAATAGACTCTTTTTAGTACTCATTGACATTCTAGAGGCTTTTATAGTCTATGTTAATGTTTAATGTGCCACAAAACTCAGAAGATTGTACACATTTGTTCTTCATGTCTTCATATAATGAATAAATGGAATCATATCTTCTCAAATGATGCACCTTATATTTATATCTCTCAATGGATACACACAAAATTCTTCTTCGATTCCACTAGATAAAAATCATGTTTCGTCGCCAATCTATCCTAGCTTGTAATACTTTTTCCCATATGGATTGAAATAAGAAGAATGATTTTTAATAATTCATCAATTAGCTTTAAAGATAGTTGTACCAATATATTTATTTATATCATTCCAGTGTTTTGCTCATAGTTAGTGCATGCTGAGCTCACCAAGAATTGTATCTATGGTGTTTGAAATCATGTCTTATTTCCAATGATGTTAATTGCTCCACTAAGGGACCATTTTTAGCAGAATCACTTCTTGATTCTTCAGAAGAGGAGGAATGATGCTATCATTATATTGAGACTTTACCTTATGCATGATTTTATTTATGGTCTTTCCAAGGACTTTTTCTAAGAGATTCTCTCCCTGTTTTTATTAGTACTTACAGTCTCACATCAGCCTCATGTCTTATGTTGTAGAAATGTTACTTCTTGTACCTATCTTTCTCTCCCTCTATATTCTTGGAAAAATTTCACTAGTTGTAATTTATGTTTTACATTTACTTGAATGAATGACATTTACCAGAAAATAGTGGAATGTTATAAGTTGGTTATCCAATAAAATGTCAAAAAGGAAGTTAAAAAGAAACTACTAGAAGCAATACATAAAATTCGTGACCCTTTCCAAAACAAGCAGAATATGGGATATGAAAGTGACAGTTGCCACAATCGAATTGTTCATGAACTTGGCTACAAGATGCTATCATGCATACATACTATGCATCAATTCTAGACGGTAGGCATCATTTGAATAATAGTGAAATTTAAATAACTATTATGGTACATATATTGATAAATTGCAATGTCAAATACCTATTGAATACAAACTTGTAAGTATTATGAGATTTTCAGTTTTCCATTTTCAATTCATTCCTATTGCTTTAGATCTGGAGTTCATAACATGTAGGATTTCTATTGAATTAATGGGTTTCATTAAATTTGGAGTTCTATTCATCGCAACTAAACATGTTGTAGGTATCAGAAGTAAACCAAAAGTTCAATGTAGCTAGAAATGTTGCAATCCCTATGAGTCGTGTCCTATGCACATCTAGAAATGGGTTGCAACCCTTTCAAAATAGCTCACTTTATACAAGAAAGAAGATTTATAATTTATAGAATCATTGAGGCAAACAATCACTGGAATGACTTTGTTTTATATATCATACTGCAATAAGCCTAAAATGGACATCTCAATTTAAGTCAAAGACCATGTATAGGAGTGCTTTTGACACATCTAGATCTATCTTTGAGCCATGATTTGGATTGGAATTGGAACGAGAATTAGGCTTATATTTTTTTGCCACATTAACTTAACTCAGTCCAAATTAAGCATGAGTTTGACAAAATGGAAACCCCTTCGCAAAACCAAGTCAGTCATGGTCCGTGCAGGACTAGTAATCCAAGTTAACTTTAGTTGTTGTCTTAACCTAGATCAGGACTAGCTATCATTGACATGTCCCCATACTAACCCCTTCATGTGACAAGCCTCTTCTCCTCTCCTTGTTCATTCCCTCCCAAATCAAACTTTTGCACCACTATTGGTGTGATTTTACTCACACTTATAACCTTCAATCTTTGTATCTCTTCACTACAAATGATAGACATGGTTTTTTCCTAAAGCAACAATTGTCTCCCCAATCTAGATAGGCATGAACATGAGGACACGTTTGAGCTAGGATTTTCCAACACCGGAATGGATGCCTACAACATTAGGTCTATTAACCCTATTGTTATGGGTGAAACAAATGGTGTTAGGCATCATCAACCTAGGTTAGACTTGATACAATCTTATCATCTTGTTTCTCACCATTCTTCTGACCATTGTTCCTATATTGCAAAGGAATACATGATGACAAGACCTTAGCTTGAGCCTTGCATTTGAGAATACCTTTAAAATTAGGGAAATGTCCATCGACTTGATCATGACGTAGTTCCACACTCATCCTCCATATCATCTCCAATCAGTGTGAGTGATCTTGATGGGTGTTCAAATATCTGTGACTTTCTTTTGATGTACTAACAATTAGATTGTTTTGTTTTTCTTGTATTAATTATGGATCATCAATTCCTACTTGCCACCTTTCTTATTTGCTTTATTTCAAAACATTTGATTTATTTATTGTTCTATGATATGGTTTTAGACTTGGGTTCGCACTTCGAATTAGGATATTCCTGACTCCCAAGGTATATTTCCATTAGACCGAGCACTAATTCTCTATTTATCTGGTATTGTTGTGTAACATATTGTGTTGTTCTGGTTTACATTTAGTTTTATTACATGCATTCCATTTTTTGCTTTTTTGTATGTGGTTGATAATATATTTTATTGCATGTATTGTTGTACAAATTTTCCCTAATATGTACTTGTATTGTAGTCCTATAAGTAGGGGACAACTTAGTTTTATCTGGTTGTTGTCAAGTACAATTTAACATATTGTTTTATCCTTAGATTGAAGCTAACAATTTAATGTGAGAAACCACTTATTATGCACACATTTCCCCATGTTATTGATGAAAATTTATATCCAACAATTATTGTTGTTGAACATACCCAGATCTAATAGTGTGTCATTACATGAATGGCATCCTCCAACTAAACTCACTTTAGTTCTGAAACGTGAATGGAATGGGCATTAACCAAGTTGGTACCAACATAATTAGTTTGTGGATAGACACAATGGGACAATTTATTTGTGTATTGAATATCAACTTTGATGAAATAATGACATGCCATTTGATGTTTCTATAGCAAAATTGTTTGGCATCATGGTTGGTAGAGTAATACATCCGTTGTTGTCCACGAATGTGATCAGTAACTATACCTATATGTAAAGTGGTCTACTTTTATATAAGGAATACCTTACATAGACACCATTATCCATATCCTATTCACACTCATGAATTATCATTTCCTAATTGTTGTTCTCTTGTTTATTAGTTTAGGTGGCTCTAAACAATTAGTGAAATTATGAAACACGTAAATAGTATTTGCAGAGATGACGTCTAGACAACTAGAGAACTTTAGCTATTTTCTGAACTTCAAGTTGTAGGTAATTGACTCACTTTGGATGTTCAATATTTGGGAGAAATACATGTAATGAGATCTAGAAATGTTAAAACTTAAGATTTTTCTTTAGTAAAGCGTCTAGAATTATGAATATGTCTGCAAAACATTTATATTGATAAGTGACATGATTTTTCATTAAAAAATATGGATAATTCTTATGAACATAATATTTATTTTTAGGATCTCTTAGTTTGACCTTTGGGAAACATCCTAAACTTTAACATACATGATTCGTGTTAGGGAAGGTTTGCCTCTATAATACTATATGTAGGTCTTTCTCCTTAGTAGTTATGTTAGTTGGTCCAAAAAACACACATTCAAATTTCCAATTATGAATAGATACATTCATAGTACATATTATCTAGATGTTGAATAGTTGTCAGACTAAATAGGGGTATGTCTTGTTTTGGTTTCCTAATGCTCTTTTTTTATCAATTTACATGAGGTATTGCCAATTATTTGATATTCTACACGTACAAGTTAACATTTTTAGAGATTAGGGAAGTGCATTTGTGTTAAGGACTTGAAGCTTTGATATGGGTCATTTGGTATGACTTTGTGTTATTTAACATATCCCTAATACTACTTGATTTTGTTGGCTTTTTGGATATGTCACACTCAAATTTCAATGATACAAATATTTCCTTATTATATTACTAACATATGCATTAAGTATTTGAGGTGATCAACGAACATAATCAAGATCCCACTACAAAGACCTTGTATATCCATAAGTTTTAATACTTGCAAATAAAGTTTTACCATGTATATATTTTTACTCATTTGTTTTCATACAACTTAATAGACATGATGTAACGACAAGTGATGGTGTTCCAGAACCTGCCCAAAACCCTATCCCATACTCACATGAAGCCTTCAGGGCTGTTAGATTCGATTAGATATATCATTAGATAAGGTGTTCCTATTATTTTTGCACTAACTTGAGCCCTGGATCACTCTTGGTCAAAGATATTCTTGATCAAGATATAGTCATTGCATGGCTGACTAGAGAGATCGATCGACATATAGACTTTGGAGAAAATTCCAAACCAGAGCAAATCTCGGTTGACTATACTATGGATTGAGATGGTTTCCAGTCAAAAATATTGTGGACCGAGAATGTTCTAGATGTAATTCAGCAAATTTTCAAATTAGCCGTTGTGATTCAATTTACTAAATCCTAATGGCTAGTTTTCATCCTAGAACACTCTAGACACTACCCAAAGTTTTCCTAACCTCATGTAAACATTTCCTATAAATAGGAGTGGTCTTAGGACACCTACACAACAAGTTTTCATACAACAATTGGGATTATATACACAAACTTGAGCATACTACTTGACATCATTCTCAAAGATCTTAGTATCTACAATTCAAGTTGCTATCCATCTTCGTAATCCTTAGATTTATACTAGAATCCCTCTCCACCAAATATATCTTTGCCTAAACCTTGTGGAGCGGATCGTCATCACTTGTCTTGTGACACCTTGTCACGCTAAATGAGATTACTCAAACTACAAAACATGATCAACTACTAATTAATCACATAGTAAAAAATGAAGAATAATAAAAACCAATTCCAACAATGTAAATAAACTCTAGAATATTTATTTAAAGGTCCATCATTCCATTCTTATATACTATAACAAGTATTCACATATGGGTCCAAAGACCTCAGTCACATCCTGCATACAAAAGATATTTCACATGTACATGCCATATATTTACAAACATTGGCATACTACCAAAATCTCATGTCAAAATGAGTATATCATCTAGAAAAAACATCCCATACCCAGACCTGAGAGTACAGGGATGATACTAGGACTCTACTACTAACATATACAACTAACCAACCTTTTGAATCTATTAATCACCAAGTTGGTTCTCTTCCACAGTGTGACCTCGACCTCGTTGCCCGTGACCACCTAAAAAAATGTGGTGACCCACAGGTGAGACCTAATCCCAGCAAGAGATATAAATCTCTTCAACATATATTGATTATAACATAGTAATTAACAGTAAATACATTGAGAAATTAGGGTATTGAATAAGCAATATGAACAGATTAAACAGTTTAAGCATACAAAGCAGTTAAGCAAATAAGTTGTAGTATCAAGTAGAATTACTCAATGTTCATAAGTTTGTATAATGTAAGAACTATGTAGTATACATACAAGAAAAGGGTTAATTTACCAATGTGATACGTATTAAACCCTAGCAATTATACTACACGGCTGGTATTGTATATTTTATTATGCCCTGGGGAGTTTGAGTCGTACCACTCAAAGTCTAACTGACCACTACTTGGTAGCAATCTGTTCCATATAAGATCAAGGAAGAGTCTGACTCTAAGATCTTCTCCATACTCGATCAGTATGAGTCTACACTATTGTGACGTCTTAGTATAACTACAAAACAAGGACATATAGTCCTTTAAATAACTAGCCCACCTTGGTACAGGTCATGGCGCTAGAGACCAAGGTATGCAAAGTAAAACATTTATCACATGATAATCACCGAGATATGACCGCAACCATCAAAAAGAGGGCTAGGTATGACCACATTCATCCTCCCTAAGCACTTGGATTCAGGATGACAAGCACCCCACATACTCAATAGTATGTGCTATGAGTTTCCCTTAGGAATACTCATTTCACCATTTGGCAAGTTCTGACACTTAGATGGATCTATGGCACAGGGCACTACATGGTTAGAATTTTACTTGATTAATCATTGCCAATTGGGTGAATTAAGGCTTCATCATACAAATGGACATACAAACCCTAATTCATTTCTATCAAGTGTATAAGCATTACAACTTTAAAAGATATAAAATGTTTGAAGTATAGATCTCAATCATATTATGATATGCTATCATCCATTGCATTATAATGAACTACATCATCATCATATCATTTAAAGATATCCATTTCTTATCACAAGTTCCAGTGTTTCAACCCTTATTGGAACATGAAAATGATTTCACCTCAATCAGGGCTCAACATGCCCAAATAGCACTACATTGTGGTTTCAGCACAAGAAGAGTGTAATACATTGCCACATTAATCATTCAAAAGGTCTGATTATAATCAATAAACATCATCTAATTACATTGAGGCTAGGTATAACAAGCTATATCACATTGGAGTTATGTATCCACTTATTATAGTGATTATTAAATATAACTATATAAGAGCAAAGGTAAGACTACAAATTAATGTTATTGAACCATCAAATTCTCTTTACTAGGACCCACATATAATACATGGGGTTTATTCTAATACATTGGATGTTGAGGAATCCAATATTATTCATTGGGTCGGGTTCATTGTTCAAGGTTACCAATTGAAGTATAAGTCTAACCATTAGATCAATTGAACCAAGGAACCATTGGTTTAAGGTTTAGTCGAATCTACAATTACATTCTTAACTCACCATATATGGTGATGATCTGATCCACCATTAATTGTGATCATTAAGTCACCATTGGTTGTTAGATCAGCAATATATTCATTTAACACCATCAAATATTAAGCTAATGTCATCATTGATTGATAGCATCACTAAAATACTTAGTGGATGATAATTAAACTTCTAATTGAGCCAAAACCTGACCTAAGGGGGTTACCATAGGTTGTCACTATAAAATTTGACACCCTTGATCACGAACATTAGTTTCCAAGATAGCAACACCATTGGTTGTTGAATGGTATGACCATCAGTTGTGTGATAGGGAAGGAAATAGCTTGAAAACTCTAATTTTAACCATCTATTGTTGTGTACTTAGAACCATAGGTTGTTGCTATCAACCTGTCCCAAATCATATTAGACCTTATAAAGGTCGTACACATGTTTACAAGTTCATATTGAACTGGAACAGAACAGGGAATACCATAAAAATGTGTAACCGTAAACAAGCATGGTTTCTTTATGCTTAGATCATCACTTTAAAGCATAAACATGAACTAACAAGCGTCTAGCAAGCAATATAAGTGAATAATATTATATAACTCACATCGATAGAGTAGGTAAGATCCCAAACAAAAAGAATCTAAAGAAAATAAGTCAAGAAAACCCTAGATTTAGATCTGAACTTGGCCAAGTGGGCACTTCTCTCCACAAAGAAGAAAAACCCTAGAAGAAGAAACAAGAAGGATCGATTTTTGACTTCTAGATCAACTTTCACCATGGAACAACAAGGTTCCAACCTGGATAAATATAAGAGGAAGAAGAGAAAAGAAATAAATGGAGGAAATAAGGAATACTAATAGTGTTAGATCAAGATCACTAGCAAGGAGCTTTAGGAACCCCTAAAGGAAGTCAATTGCAACCCTAGATTCTTTTTCCAAGAAGATCCCCACTTTCTTCTTACTTAGATAGGAACTTCACAGAAGGACATAGGGAGAACGAGTTTCATAGAAGGAGGGAATTGGTGGAGAGAAAATGGTTTGTTTCGGTTCTTAGGGATAGGCATATAAAACTTTAAGATAAAGAAAATGTTGAAGTTATAGTATCTTTCCAAGTGTCCATGGCCTTAAACTATTAAGAATATACAAGCACACACACAAGTGTTGGCCAAATGGAAATTTGTAAATCCCTCTATTTTGATAATGACAAACATTTCATTCTTGTTAATCTAACGTGCTACTTGAGTGTTGCAGGAATAAGGTGGATGACAAAGCAATTAGGGAAATCCATATGCTTACATATTTATATTTTCATGAAATGTAATCACTTTGTAAAAAACTTGTACAAATATATAATGTACAAGTACTTAGATTTCATGTAAATCAAGCGTTAGATTCTCCCTAGCTAAACATCACATTTAGATAGGTCATCCCCTTCAAATAAGTGTCACATATGCACACTCATACACACACTTAGTGCTTTAATTGAAAAGTTGAAACATGGTCAATCTCGGTCGACTAACTCCTCGACCGAGACACTTTCAGTCGACAATCTTCTCGACCGAGAAAGACCCAAGTAGCCGTTAGACACATCTGACAAGGTAGTTGGCAGTTGGAGATAAACATTGCAAAACACTTGATTCAGAGAGCCTGTCGGTCGACAAAAGTTCGACCGAGTAGGTGTCTCGGTCGACCATTTCTCGACCGAGATGGACTCTGACAGCAACTGCAAAATTAATTAATTAGCCGTTGCTAAAGCAACAAACTTGTACCTAACGGCTAGTTAAGCACTTAGAAACCCCTAGAAGGTGTCTAGAACGTCCTTAAGCACTTGTAGGACATTCCTATAAATAGGACATGCCTTAGGACACCTAAACTAACTTGTTACACTTGAGAAATCTTTGAGCATACTTTGAGCAACCTGTTTGTGAGCAAATTGAGAATAGTGACAATTGGCTACTTCTTCTCTTAGCTCAAATTTCGTGTCCTATAGGCTAGCATCTCCTATCCACTGCAATTACTATTCCATACACTTTGGTTAGGAGATCTACATGCTTGATCTAGGCAAATCAAGCCTCGTGCTACAAAAGGATAAGTTGTAATTTCCTTTTTCCTTTCTTGTTCTCTATTATTGTTTGTACTCTCCTGGCTACTCCTAGGTTGGAGGCTGCGGATTGGAGAGGTTGGAGATCTTCTTGGTGAAGAAGGGGACCTTGAGCTACTTCAAGAAGGCTGGTGCAACGGGAGGTTACTTCTAGAGAGGAAGGCTACTTCAAGGGGGAGCTTGGAGTTACTTCAAGAAGGCTACCTCAAGTTGGTGCATCTACTTCAAGTGAAGGCTGTTCAAGGGGTGTAAAGAAAGTATTTTATTTTGTGTAAATCCTTGTGAAGATAATAAAATTAATACTTTCAAAATCTCGGTTGGGTAAGCAACCAGGTAGTGGATTGACAACTTTAGTATTTGCTAAAGTTGGAACCACTCTAAACACCTGTCTCCTTCTTCCATTTTCAATTGTGGTTGTTTTGAGTTAAATAATTGTTAAAATATTTAAAAACTCTATTCACCCCCCCCTCTAGTGTTTTTCAATTGGTATCAGAGCAGGCTTCAAGGAGCTCTAATTGAGTCTTGAAGTATGAAGGGTGGTGGTGTCTACAACCGCAAACAAAGGAAAAGTATGGGGCAACCTTCAACAAGTTGCAGTTGGTGCTTAGGAACAAGCCATGCAACACTTGGTTGCCCGTGGATGTCAAAGAAGGAAGATACACATAAAGAATGCCTTATTGCTACAATAAGTGAAGAAGAAGAAGAAGAGGTAAGCCTTTTTGATTTATCTAAAGAATATCTAGTTGCTTCTCTTGAAGAGACACACAACAAATATATTGAGTGCAAGAAAAAATTAAAGAAATCTAATAAAGCAAATGATGAGTTACATGCTAAGCTTCTTGCTCTTACATCTGAAAATGAAGATCTCAAAAATGTTATTGAAGATCATGATATTAAGCTAAAATCTGTAGAAGAAAATTGTAATCTCCTTTCTCTAGAAAAGATTAATTTGCAGACTCAAGTGAATGATCTTCAAAAACAACCTATTTTGTGCTCACATCTAGATTATGATACTATCATAAAAGAAAGAAATTCATTATCATCTAATCTAGATCAAGCAAAGCTAGATATCAAGAAGATAATGGATGAGATTGCTAAGTTACAACAAAAAGTTAGTAGTCTAAATAATGATGGCATTCTTGATCAAATCTTAAATGATCCTTACCATCAAGTTGGAAGAAGAGGACTAGGTTACAAGCCTAAGGGAAAATCATATCATAAACCTAGTTGGAAAAAGACACAAGCACATCAATCTATGTATGTACCTAAAGGCACAGATACAAATATACCCAAGAACAACCTAGACCAAAATCATAGAAAAAGATATGAGGTTGATTCTATATGTTGTCATTCTTGTTTGTGCCTTGGTCACTATTCTTTTTCATGTCCTTATAAGAAAAAGGATGTTGAGTTAGTTTGGGTTCCAAAACCTCCAAACGAAATGAATGGAATTAAGTTGAGATATGACCAAAGACCTAAGTTGTATATTTCTATGTCTATCTCAACTCAACATAATGGGATATCAAATTAATTCCAGTATCTAAACATCTAACTTGCATAATTGTGTTTTACTTGAAAGCAATTAACAGTTCAGAAAACATTTCAGAAATCTTGTCGGTCGAGAAACTGTCGACCGAGAGAGCTGTCGGTCGAGAAATTGTCGACCGAACAGGTCAATGATTTCCAGCCTGAAATAAATCTGCTACTTTCGATTTTCAAGTTGCTATCTACTTGTTGTACATGCAAAACAAAGTATACATTCTGGAAATCATCTTTGAAAACTTATATGAGATTAATTTGGTTTACTCTCTAAATAATTTTAGTTAAAACTATGGATCATATTGATTTAAGTCAAATTACTAACTACATGGTCTGTCCTAAGTATTCTTTGATTTACTCACATAGAAACCATATGTTGAATTTCATGTTGCTACTGTTTTATCATTACATCATGGATATACTATCAACATTTCATACATAACATTGATGCTTGTTGCATGAACAATGATTATTGCATTCTTGATGATACATAGGCAAGAAAAATGATTTGTTGGTAATATGTTGTTTTAAATGCTTACATCACATAAGATAATTTTTAATTAGTATCTTTAAAGACCTAAGATATTAATCATACTTTCATGAGGATACAAGAAGAAGTGAAATTTGATATTCTTGTAACTGCATCAAAGTTTATATTCTAAGAAAAATCAAGGACAAATGTTTTCATATTGAGTATTATGCTTCAAATTGATCAAATTATATGCAGATATTATACTTTGGAAATCTGCAAATTTGCCTCTTGGTTGAAATGAAATTTGACCAAGGGGCACTATGGTCGTAGTCAAAGTCGACCTAAAATAAGTTTGACACAATACTTATTTGAATATCATTTTCTATATAAAAATTGTGATTAAAAGAACAATTAATTTATGATCACAAAATTGTCCAAATATTGGTAACAATAATCACAATGTTACTCCCTTAGAAAGTGTATATGCTCAACATCGACTTAGATGAATATCAAGACACTCTTGACCTCACAACTGGAAATCCACTCAATACATTTTCCCAAGGTGATCATACCGTCAGTCTTAGTGACATTAAACGAGCCATTTTTCAATCTAATACTACGTGTCACGAAGATAGGGGTACCTACTATGCCATTAATCTCAAACCTGCTGCTAGGATTGTCAATCTTATTGTTTCCACAAACATACATCCTAGAGCAAACAAGTCTGAAGTTCCTATCTTTCGCATGTGTTTAATTTATGCCATTATCAAACTTATTCCCATAAATTTTATCCGCATAATCCTTAAGAACATGCTTGAGTTTTCTGGCAATCCCCCATATGCTGATTTTGTATGCCAAATCACTCAACACTTTCTTAAAACACAAATTGAGGATATGGGATACACATGGGAAAGAAGACCACAAAAAATAAGCAAAAACACAGTAGAGAAAATGGGAATTGATTTTGGTCACAAGAGGGCTAGGAAGGAAGGTGAGACATCTACTCAAGATATACCACCACCACCTCCTCCTACCAACCTACCCTATGATCCCATCCAAAACACCTTAACCTATTTTGCTAGATCACAATATCATCTAAGCAGACAACTAGACTATAACCACCATGCCATGACCTACCTAAATCAAAGGATGCAAACCCTCTCTCCAAATCAACCAGATGAATATCCTTATTCGTTAAATCCTGGCATGCTCAACCCATATAATCCATCTTACAACTACTACCAACCTCCACCTCCACCATCTACAGATCTCACACATACTCAGTTCTCCTCAATACAATTACAAGACATTGCTGCTCATTTCCGTTTTGATCGTGTTCCTACCTTCTTGGAAGCATATGCTTTAACCAAGACAAGCGCTTTGGAGTGGCAAACTTTAGTCCAATATTATGGAGCTGAGCCATTTCTTGGAAAAGACCCTGATATTGATGTAATACTCAAGTCTTTCCAGTGAGATTTGGGGTGACCGTTGTATTAGTTGTAATGAAATGATTATCTTTGCATGATTGTAATGTAATGATTATCTTTGCATGATTGAAATAAAATGGTTATATTTGCAATGAAATGGTTATCTTTACATGAAATGGTTATCTTTACTGAGTATATTGGTTATTCCTCTATGGCATCATTCAAATATGGATTATAAGACTACTCTAGTATAGCATACAAAGTAAGGGGAGTAATAAATATATCAAAAATAAAAAGGGATGACATTTTTGCAAAACCTGAAACTTAAAAATTGTGGCTAAATTGACCATCTATTTAAAACGGATATGTATTTAAGGGGGAGCAACACTTTTTATAAAATATTTATTCTTAAATGGATATCTTTTTGAAATGACAAAGGGGGAGAAATAAATATAAAACTTAGTATTTGTGCAAAACAATAAATAAATATAAAACTTAGTATTTGTGCAAAACTCAATCAATGAGTTTCATGAACTCTTGGCTTTACATTGAAAGTTGCTATATTTCCTAAAGGATTGGATTTCATGTTCCATAATTCATGGGGAATAATAAGCACACATTTTATAAACAAGAGAAGAACTTTACAAAGGTAATCTTCAGGTATGAAAATCACATGTTTTATACTTTCTTATTTTATATTTAGGAAATGTTTGTCATCTTCAAAAAGGGGGAGATTGTTGGCTAAATGGACATTTGTAAATCCCTCTGTTTTTATAATGACAAACATTTCATTCTTGTTAATCTAACGTGCTACTTGAGTGTTGCAGGAATAAGGTGGATGAAAAAGCAATTAGGGAAATCCATATGCTTACATATTTATATTTTCATGAAATGTAATCACTTTGTAAAAAACTTGTACAAATATATAATGTACAAGTACTTAGATTTCATGTAAATCAAGCGTTAGATTCTCCCTAGCTAAACATCACATTTAGATAGGTCATCCTCTTCAAATAAGTGTCACATATGCACACTCATACACACACTTAGTGCTTTAATTGAAAAATTGAAACAGGGTCAATCTCGGTCGACTAATTCCTCGACCGAGACACTTTCGGTCGACAATCTTCTCGACCGAGAAAGACCCAAGTAGCCGTTAGACACATCTGACAAGGTAGTTGGCAGTTGGAGATAAACGTTGCAAAACACTTGATTCAGAGAGCCTGTCGGTCGACAAAAGTTCGACCGAGTAGGTGTCTCGGTTGACCATTTCTCGACCGAGATGGACTCTGACAGCAACTGCAAAATTAATTAATTAGCCGTTGCTAAAGCAACAAACTTGTACCTAACGGCTAGTTAAGCACTTAGAAACCCCTAGAAGGTGTCTAGAACGTACTTAAGCACTTGTAGGACATTCCTATAAATAGGACATGCCTTAGGACACCTAAACTAACTTGTTACACTTGAGAAATCTTTGAGCATACTTTGAGCAACCTGTTTGTGAGCAAATTGAGCATAGTGACAATTGGCTACTTCTTCTCTTAGCTCAAATTTCGTGTCCTATAGGCTAGCATCTCCTATCCACTGCAATTACTATTCCATACACTTTGGTTATGAGATATACATGATTGATCTAGGCAAATCAAGCCTCGTGCTACAAAAGGATAAGTTGTAATTTCCTTTTTCCTTTCTTGTTCTCTATTATTGTTTGTACTCTCCTGGCTACTCCTAGGTTGGAGGCTGCGGATTGGAGAGGTTGGAGATCTTCTTGGTGAAGAAGGGGACCTTGAGCTACTTCAAGAAGGCTGGTGCAACGGGAGGTTACTTCTAGAGAGGAAGGCTACTTCAAGGGGGAGCTTGGAGTTACTTCAAGAAGGCTACCTCAAGTTGGTGCATCTACTTCAAGTGAAGGCTGTTCAAGGGGTGTAAAGAAAGTATTGTATTTTGTGTAAATCCTTGTGAAGGTAATAAAATTAATACTTTCAAAATCCCGGTTGGGTAAGCAACCGAGTAGTGGACTGACAACTTTAGTATTTGCTAAAGTTGGAACCACCTTAAACACCTGTCTCCTTCTTCCATTTTCAATTGTGGTTGTTTTGAGTTAAATAATTGTTAAAATATTTAAAACTCTATTCACCCCCCCTCTAGTATTTTTCAACAAGAAGATCCCCCACCGTCCATATAGAATTGCTTATCTCTCCTTTCTCAAATTTCCAAGCCAATCAAATAATTCATTAGCTGATAGCTACTAAAGGTAGCTCATCCATGAAGGGGTAAACCCTAAAATACCCTTGAGGAAAACACCTTCAAACCATGGCTAAAATAGGAGCCCCATGGATCAAAATACTCAAGACTGATAAGATAGAATCTAAAGAACATAATGTATGTGACAAATTGCAAAGAAAACACTCAATTGGGTAAATTGTAGAAAATTCCAAAATGTACATAAAATTGCATAACTTGCTCAAATAGTGTCCAAATTGGACCAAATTTGAAAATTAAGCTTGTCTTATGATTTCAAAGCATATAACAAGGTTAGATTAGGGTTCTAGGAATTCAATTATGGTAATTAAGCTTATTCAACTCATTAAGCAAGTTCAGGGGCCTTACAACTATAAACCCCTAACAAGGATTTCACCCAGAAATCCTAAGCAAAAAGAGATGGGTATTTTTGACAAATATCATTGTGTAGTTCCCATGTGGATTCCTTTATGACATGGTGATGCCACAAAACTTTCACTAGTATTATATATTTTCTCTTCAACTTTTTCACCCTTCTATCCAGGATCAACACAGGACCCTCAACATAAGAGATATCCTCATCTAACTCAACCTCTACTAGTTGGATTGTCTGCTCGGTATCTGGATGGCATTTCCTCAACATAGAGATGTGAAAGACATTATGCAATCTATATAGCATATGTGGTAGCTCTAACTTGTATGCTACCTTTCCAACACGAGCTAAGATAGGGTATGGTCCCATAAACCTAGGAGCCAACTTACCCTTCTTTCCAAACCTCAACACACCTTTCCAAGAAGAAACCTCAAGATATACTCTATCTCCCACTTGGAACTCAAGTGGTCTGTGTCAGTTATCTGCATAAGATTTATGGCTGTCCTGGGCTGCTTTCAACTATTGTTGTATGACTTTAATCTATTTTGTAGTTGTTGTACTAGCTCATGATCCAAAAGTTTATATTCACCTGTCTCATACTAGCATAGAGGAAACCGACATCGTCTCCCATAAAGAGCCTCAGAAGGAGCCATATTTATGCTTCTTTGATAGCTATTGTTGTGCGCAAACTCTATCAGAGTCAAATGTACATCCCAACTACCAAGAAATGGCAGCACACATGCCCTCAAGAGATCGTCTAAAGTCTGAATAGTCCTTTCAGGCTGGCCATTAGTCTACAGATGAAATGTTGTGCTATCTCAGCTGTGTTCCCATTGCTGAATACAAATGATCCCAAAAATGACTTGTAAACTGTGGACCTCTATCTGAAACTATAGTCACTAGAATGCCATGCAGATGGACTATCTCATCAACATATGTTTGTGCCAATTTCTCTGCTATAAATGTCATCTTGACTGGCAGAAAATGAGCTAACTTAGTCAATCTATCTACTATCACCCATATGGAATCATGATCCTTGACTGTCCTAGGAAGAGAAACCACAAAGTCCATAGTAATATGATCACATTTCCACTATGGCATTGATAAGGTTGTAATGTCCCTGTAGGCTTCTGGGGCTCAGCCTTCACCTACTAACAAAGTAGACATTTGGCAATGAACTCTACCACATCACACATTAGACCTGGCCACCAATACATGTCTTTCAAGTTTTAGTACATCTTAGTACTTTCATGATGCATTGCATACATGGAGGAGTGAGCCTCCTCAGATACCATCTTCCTCAACCCATCAACATCAGAAACTAATGTCCTATTGTGGTAACAAATTGTACCATCATCTGCCTCATGAAATCCATCATAATTTTCATTACCAATCCCTAATCAGATGTTCTATATCACAATATCATTCTATTATGCATCATGAATATGTTGTCTCAAGGTAGGTTTTACTTGTAACTGTGCCAAAAATCCCGCCAGCAAGGAAACTTCTAGCTGTACATTAATGTGGCGAAGAGACACTATCATATCTTTCTTATGGAACATCAAAGAATTTAATTGTGCATTATCTACCATTGATGATGAAGATGAATTTCTACTCAATGCATCAGCTACCACATTCACTTTCTCTGGATGGTAGTCTATTGTGCAATCATAATCCTTAATCATTGCCATCCATCTCCTCTGCCTCATATTCAACTTCTATTTGGAGAAGATATATTGTAGATTCTTGTGGTCAGTGAAGATCAAACATTTTTCTCCATAAAGATAGTGTCTCTAGATCTTTAAGGCATGGACCACTGCTGCAAGCTCCAGATAATGTGTAGTGTAATTCTCCTCATGTTTCTTTATTTGTTGCAAAGAAAAAGAAATCACATTTTTATCCTACATCAACACACATCCCAACCCATTCTTTGAAGCATCACAAAAGACAATATAGCCATTCCCTTGCTCTGGAAGTACTAACACCGGTGCACTAGTCAACTTTTCTTACAACAGTTGGAAAGAATGTTGACACTTGTCATTCCAAGCAAAAGGAACATCCTTCCTGGTTAACCTAGTTAGGGGTGACGCTATAGAACTGAAGTCTTTGATGAACCTCCTATAGTAATCTACCAGACCTAGGAAACTACAGATCTCTGTCACTGTATTGGGTTGTTCCCATTCTAGTACATATTCCACTTTCTTGGGATCAACACAAATGGCTTTTGCGGATATAACTTGGCCCAGAAAAGACACTTCAGATAATCAAAATTCACACTTGTTGAACTTAGTATATAGTTGATGCTGCCTCAACAAAGTCAATGCCTGACAAAGGTGTTGCTCATGCTGCTGATTATCCTTACAGTATATCAGGATATCATCTATGAACACGACCACACACTGATCAAGATAAGGTCTAAAAACCCTATTCATCATATCCATAAAAGCGACAGGTGCATTGGTTAGCCCAAATGACATAACCACAAACTCATAATGACCATATCTAGTCCTAAAAGATGACTTGGGTATGTCATCAACCTTAATTCTCAACTAATGGTAACCTGACCTCAAGTCTATCTTTGGAAACACATTGGCACCTCTCAAATGATAAAAAATATCGTCAATCCTTGGCAAAGGATACTTATTCTTTATTGTCAGCTTGTTCAACTGTCTGTAGTCTATACACAACTTCATTGAACCATCCTTCTTTTTAACGAACAACACATGAGCACCCCAAGGGGAAGTGCTCAGCCTGATAAAATCCTTATCTAATAGTTCTTCGAACTATTTCTTTAACTCCTGCATCTCTGCTGGCACCATTCTGTATGTTGAGTGTGCTATGGGTTGTGTTCCAGGAATAAGATTGATCTTAAACTCAATCTCTCTAGGAGGGGGAATGCTAGGAAATTCCTCAGGAAGGACATCCTCAAATTCTAACACCACTGATACCTCCTGGATACTTGGACCTCTCACCTTGATATCCACAACATGATCTAAGAAAGCCTTGCATCCTTGTCTCATCAACCACTCATCTATCATAGGTGACATCAAACATTTAGGAAGAATCTTACTATCACCCTGGAAAATCCATTGTACATCTCCATCATGGAACACAACCACCTCAGTACTACAGTCCAAGACTACCTTGTATTTTTCCAAGGTATCCATTCCTAGGATTACATCAAGACCATGCATGTCAAGTGGCAAAAGATCCACTTGAATATTGTGTCCAGAAGAAGGAAGAACGCAAGAAGGGCACACTTCCTGCAACTCGGCGGAACCAACCAAAGGAGTTTCTAGCCACAGGCTATCAGATCTATGACTAATAGGTAGATAACAACTATCTATCACCTCTATAGTGATAAAAGAGTGTGTCGCACCCGGGTCTACTAACACAGATACAAAAGAAGAAGCAGACAAATCATAATGAAATAACTCTGTCTGACCTGTCACGACTCGTGGATTGACCACTACTTCTGGCTGGGTCATGGCATAGAACCTTGCCATACCCTACTGTCATCTATGTCCTCTGTTAGCATGTCCATAGGATCCTACCTGTGATGCTTGACCACATCCTCTGCCACTACCGATACTAAACTGTTGTTGTTGTGAACTCTGCTAACTCTGTCTTGGTTGATGAGTCACCTCCTCATTTTTCAGAAGGCAATACCACTTTGTGTCCCACTTGTCCACACTTATGACATGTCTTACTTTCATACCATGGCCTAGACGACCCTGTCACTGAAACCGACGATGTGATGCGGTGTTACAACCTCAATTTTGCATGTATTTTCATAATTGAAATGTAATGATTTTATGAATTTTGGACTTAATTGAAAAGGTTGTATGCTTTGATTCAAAGAAGGGACTTCTTTGCAAATCTCCCTTTTGATAGGAATTTCGTGGTTCCTATTATTATATTAATCCAATATTGGATATAAAAGAGAAGAAAAGAAGAAAAGTCCAAATAATAGAAAAAAGATACAAGATAATGGATATTAAGCAAAATATTTATGAAAAATATTTGGAAATCTCTAGAAAGTGGCATTAATGGCCACAATTGAATAAATTTCATTTATATGTGAATTCTAATGAAGGAAATAGGAAAAGAGGAAAGGAAATAAAAGATAAAGAGAAAATCCTTGAAAAGAGATATCTTAATAAAGAAATAAGTAAGATAATGAGAAATGAAGAATGTAGATGCATCTAGAAGGAAAATAAGTATCCTTAAAAAGTAATTTCAAAATCTTAGAATTTCTTGGGGACTGAGGAGTCCCAATGGAGAAGAAGAAAGAGAAAATACAAATAATACAAAAGTCTTAATATAAGGTTAATGTGTTATATAATTAATGACTTTTGGTTTTATAAAAAAGAAATAATTTTGTTATAAGGAAGTGAATTTTCGTGGCCAATGGATTAAAAGCCAAGAAAGAAAAAGGAAATATAAGTGATAATTTTTGGATTTGCCATTAAATAAATACTCTAATATTAGATTCCTTGATAACCAAGAAGTATGGTTGGACAAGGAAGTAATCAAAGTTTTAATTACACCCTAACAAGGAAAGTAGCCTTCTACGGATGAAGGGACTTATTTCCTCATGGGTAAGCATGATGGGATGCTACTAACTATACCAGTATAAGGGACGGACCCATAGCCTCAAGTTTTTCATGTCTCACATTTTTCTTCAACTTGTATCTACACAAACCCTAACCAAGGAGGTAATGCGACCCCTGGAGTGACGAGGAGCCATGGACGTGAGTATGAAGGAAGCATGACGCTCCCACATCACCAAAAAGGATCTCGACCGTTGTCTACTAGCTCTAACCCCTGCGCAGCGCCTGCAGGAGCTCTGCAAACTGACCACATGTCGCAGGTCAGATTCTCTTGAACTGTGCCACCTTGGCCACAGATTGGGGCATTATGGGGCATGGTGGCAGACGACGGACGTAGAGGGACCAAGGGAGGTGCCCTTCGAGCTCTGGGAAGGGGGAGATAGCCCCGCGAGAATCCTCACCTGACAACAGCAGGAGGGTTCACGAGGAAGGGGATGACCAGAAAACTTTGGACGAAATTACCCCTATGACATATGAAGAGCCGGATTGCCGCATGAGGGTATTTTAGTCAATCCGTTATGTTTCAAGTTGTCTAGGTTACGCAGGAGTGCAATGCACACACTGGCTGACGTGGCAACCTCTTATTAGCCATGGTAAGTGAAACTTGCAATATTTGCAATTAGTTATTCGTAACTCCGATGGTAGCAAATAATATATGAATTTTGATCAGAAAAATGTGAGGAATGCAATAAAAATATAATTGAAGCCTAATTCATCTTTCAATTCGAAAAGTAGTTAAATTTGTCAACTTTAATGCATTAATGATTAAGAAACCCTAATACTGATGTTAATAAGATTGAGAGAGGTTTTATGAATGTTTTTAATGAATATTGACCTGTTGATTATAAAAAGGACAAATTAGATCCAAAAGGATGATCTTTATGCATAGTTAAGTAAATTAAGGTTCCATGTACATGAATATGCCTTAATGGGCCTTGAAACCCTAATGTTAGTAATTATGACTCTTAATGGCTTTAATTGTGTAAATCTATGAATAAAGCTGAGATATGATGATTCTAAGCAATTTTGAGTATAAAAGTTTCTAACTGTGGATAAATACCCTTAATATGGTAATTAGGGTTTTTCTAATGGATAAATGTGGAATTAGTGATAAATAGAGTTCATATATGAATTGAACTATAATAAATTATGAGTTGTTAATATGGAAGAAACCAAAGGTGATAATTGTCCTTAATGATTGCGTCATAACTTAAAAGGATAAAGATGGTAGTTTTAGTGTAAAAGAGGCATAATAGATTTAATTGACATTCAATTGTGCCTATGATGTTGAAATTAGGGTTTGTGAACTAAAAGAGCATTAAAAGTGATAAATGCATAATGGAGGCTAAAACCCTAATAAAACCCTAAAGTTGGCCTAGAAATCCTAAGGTAGTAGCCTAGTCAATATTGAGAATGTTTTGAACAAAATAATAAACACTTAGATGTTATGCATTATTTTTAGGATATTGTTGATTGCTTGTTTGATTATTCTTGAATATTGTTGCTTGGACATCAAGTTGCTCTGGATCAGGTATGTGGTTATGCTTATGGTTAATTGCCTTAGTTTCATGATGATTCCGAGATATTTTATCGATTTCTTGAAAATAACAGCTTGGATGACTTTTATTTCATGCAACTATAAAGTGACTATGATTATCACCTTAAATGTGTATGCATGACTAGCTCAGATCCTAGTCCTCCTCTGTGGCTTTGCTAATGATGAAAAGGGTAACCTAGTACATGGTATACCTATTAGGTAGGACCATCAAGTTATCATGAGTTAGGAATTGGGCTACCTATGTGTAGTGCCATGCGACTCTTTAGCATAACATGAGTTAGGAATTGGGCTACCTATGGGTAGTGCCATGTGACTCATCAGCCCTAAGTATTGATCTACCTGCTAGGTAGGATCATGGGGGTTAATTGGGATCTACCATACGAGAGGTAGTATCCAGGTCCACTGTAGGGATAATGTAGAGGTTAGGATATGTATGGATTGAGTAGTCATGTTGAAGATGTAATGTTTGCTTGCTAAACCATAATTGCTTGCAATATGTTGTTATAGTAAATTGCATGATTATTGTTCCCCCCATACCAGCATATTTATTTATGCTGACTGAAATTTTGTTTGTCGGCGTTTTAGGTACAATTGAAAAGGACAAACAGTAAAATGGCATATTGTGAAATTAAGAAATAAAGTGCAAGAAGGATTAGTTAGAATAGAGTCCAGATGTGAATAGAAGTTAGATATCCAAGTTTTTAAAAAGGTATGCAAAGTTTTATTTTATTCCATCTTTCAATATAGTCATGGTAGAGTTTAATAATTATTATTGAATATTTGTCGAACCTTTGATCTGGGAAATTAGGATAACGGCTCTGACCTCTTGATCTCCCTTAATTGGGGGTTACCGGGAGGCAGGGTCGTTACATTTGGTATCAGAGCATTGGTTCCTCATTTAATCTTTAGTAATTATTAAATTTTACAAACTTTGTAGAACCTGAGGGAGTTATTAGAGGATTTTCTGAAAGATAGAGGTGTCTAGAAAAGGATCATGTCTGAGGGCTGAAAATATTTTCCTTCACACCGCTAGTCGGAATACAAGGACTCCCAGATCTGTGTGACTGCCTGACCAATGTCTTAGGATCTTTCTCGAAATAAGATACCTTTAGGACTCTCTCATCTATTTTCATCCCTTCTCAACCCTAATTCTGTTAAGATTCTAAGGTTTAGGGTTTTTCTCTCTTCCTCACTCTCTTGAAGATAGGGTATGTATGATAAGGTTAAGGAATCCTCCACCAAAATTAATTAAAAGCATGTAAATAAGATGTCATAGACATAAGCTTAATAGTTTAAGAAGAAACTAAAGATTAGTTGAATGCTTAGGTCGTATGACATGTGTTGTCATGCCCTCAAGAGAGACTTGAGGATAGACCCTCTTTTCAGGAGGATGAGTAGAGAGTGGGTCTTCGAGGTTGAGATCTCCAATAAAGGTAGAGACCTGGCACATCCTCTGAGGATGGTGCTAACCCTAACCCTAAGTGGTGGTTGGAGAGAAGAGAGGTGGCATGATGAGATGGAGGTCATGGTCGACCATATGTGTGGGGTTGACATACTTTTGGTGGGGATACCCATGATAGTTTGAGCCTTGTGAGGTTGGATGGCCTAGTACCTTTGGCGACCCAACCCTGGGAAGGGTCATGCATGTTAGGGTGAAGGATAACTCCTTCATTGATGAGGTTAGTGATGACCCTATAGAAACCCTATGGGCTGATATGAGCATGACATAATATGCACCTTGAGAACGTTAGTAGTGCTGGCAGTAGTTCGAAAGCTTGGCCAGAAGGGCATGTTGGATATCTTATGAGATAAGCATAAAGATCTATGGATAATCTTGAGTGAATATAGGTTTCACCCATGTAGGTGTATGCATGCAAGCTTGATCCTTCTTAGAGAGAGAACCTCTAGTAGTAAGGTTGTTTGTAGGGTTAGATCTAGAGAGAGAGAGAGAGAGAGCATGACCTGAGCAAGAAGGTTGGAAGCTTAGACTTCGGGACACGAGGAACCATTAGAAGTTGGATATGTTTTGACCTGGATGGTTGTGGTTGCCTTTAGAGGAACCAAACCCTAGAAAGGGAAAGAGGCTTCTTGAACCGAGCTATGGATGTTGTACGATCTTACCTTATCTTCTAGGGATAGGAAGAAGAGTCCCTTAGAACGTGAGGAGGTTTAGTAACAAGTTGTGAGGCCTTATATCTAGTTGTTTGTCTTTGAGGAGGGCTCAACTCTGATGTGTCGTTCAAGTGGAAAGGATAATAGGACGTGCATGATGTACCTTGTACATGCTTGGTTCGTGGTTAAAAGGTTGAGCATGCAGTCAGACATAAAAAAAGTGAACCTAGGGTTCCTAGACCTAAGAGGGGAAGTAGTGTACCTGATGCTCATGACGAGATTTGAGTTTCTATAGATTTCAGCATGGCACTCCTCATGCTTAGAGGAATGGGAACCCCTTGGTTTAAGGTATATGTTCGTTGAACCCCCCCTACTTATAGGTTGGTGACATATGTATGTATGTGGATGGTCCAATGTTGAGGAAGAAACAAGTAGAACCTATCATGGGGACCTAGCATGGTTTAGAAGGTGGTCTTCTTGTTAGCTACGTGCCTTAGTAGCTTGATAGGACTAAGCATGCTCATGTTGATGCAACCCCTAGATGTAAGGACATTTGTGACCTTGGTTGCTATCAAGAGATAGTTTCCTCCCATCCTGGGAAGGGACCCTTCTATAGGGTATGGATAAGCTTCTGTTGGGTTTGAGGTAACCTAAAGAGGTCTCATAGGATCTTGAGAAGCTAAGTGGATAGTACATAGTATGGGAATAAACCTATAGACCCATAGATAATCATCTCTAAGTGCATGTGGATGTGTTACCATGGAGGTAATAGGTATGGGACTGGACCAAGGTAGGTAGGTCGCCATGACCCCTATGAAAGGATGTAAGTCAGACCATGAATGCAGAGAGAGATGATGGAGACTTGGGTAAGGTTATAAGTTGTACATGTACTATGTTAGAATCCTAAGTCTATCCTAGGGTCAGGTAGGGATAAGACAAATGGGAGTAGGAGTTGCCTAATTCCCTAGTTGCACATGACCATAGGGTCGGGAGGTAACAACTGTCATTGTTTGAGGGCCATGGGTTAGTAGATTGATCACCTTCATGAACTCATGGGACCCAAAGGGAAGATGAGGAGGGCACTCTTTGGATGCATAAGGGAATAGGGATGACCCCAAAAGTGTTGGCACCCTACAGACCTAGAGGAGATGACCAAGGATTGTGTGGTGACCCAAGTGGGTTCGAGACTAGTTTGACATGGAAGTAAACTTGATATGAAGATGTTCATGATGTGGAAACATGTGATGCACGTTTCAACCTATATTGGAAGGTGTACCGGTGATGTGGGATGCACCATCTTTACTCTTGGAATGGGAAGAACTTTGTGTTTGGATGACCGCCAAATGCTTATTTCCTCTTGTTATGGGGGTGAGAGATAGGGTAGTATGCATGCCATACACTAAGGATAAAGATGATGTGAGTTGAAATGTTGCTATGATGTATGAGGATAGAGATAATAGCATAACCTTGTAAAGTGTACAATGGGTGGATGGTTTACAAACACCAAGAGAACTAAGGTAGTCATCTTATGAGGATGTTTTTATCATGAGTTGTATGGAATTTATGAGCTATACAAGGTTGAGTTCAATAATCAAGAGGATGAGCTCAGAGTTCTCTTGATGAAGATAGACTTAGAGTTTGATATGAGATAATAAGTGGAATACATGGCGGTGTATGTCTTCATTGTTACCTAGCACCTAAAGATGAAAGGTGGTAATGGATGCTCATATTGAGACGCAGCTGCCAAGTTTAGCTACTAGAAAGGCTGGAAGAGGTGGTTAGGTGAACCCTAACTTTGTGAGATATGTTTAGCTAACACTCAAATATAACGAGATCCGTTGATCGAGCTAGTGGTTGCTTAGTTAGCCAGCCTAGGGCTTGTCATGACGGAAGGATGGTTGTAGAACCTCAGATGCACTTCTATGGAAAAGAAGGTGATGAAACCCCGACTAGAGTGTTTTAGGGTTTCTGTGGAATCAACCTTAAGGAATCATGACATACAAGAGATCATGATTTTAAGTTCACCATACACCATGGTACTACTAAGATAATAAGTTGTAGTAGTACTTTGGTTGCCTAAGAAGTGTACAAAGTTGCATGTGGCTTGTTTCCATGCATGACAGGAGGTGAAGGACAGACACCAATAACCCATTGAGTTGATATAGAGGATAAAATTCCCTGAGAGAGAATGGGAGTTCATCACTACAGATGTTGTGGTAGGTCTCCCTGGACCGAAGGAAGGTCAAGATGCAATATGGGTTATGGTAGATTGCCTTACCTTGATGACATGATCTAAGAGGAAGAGAGAATACTGTCAAGGGACAGATCTAGTTGAACTACATGTAAGAGAGAGAGAGATGGTTCAACTATACCATGATACAAGTTCAAAGGTTCTTGAGTATGACCTAAAGGTTTACTTCCATGTTGTGGAAGTAGGTACATGAAGAACTCGATGTTGGTACATCTTATCACCCCTAACTGATGGTTAGTGTGATCCAGACTAGAGGGTCTAATGAGGGCATGTGTGCTCATTCGGGGTGATATATGGAGACAGTTCTTGTCCTATGTAAGATGTGATGATAGCCACCATAGCCAGTATCGAGATATAAGAAGCTCTGTAAGGGAGGTTGTGTCGGTCACCGCTTCATTAAAATGATGTTGGTGAAGGGACCTCACGAAGGTCAGAAAAAGACCATAGTGTGTGCAGGTGAAATCGCTTTAATTGTCTGATGGCTGAAAGAGAGCCTAGGGGTGACATGAGTCATGAGTTGATGTAAAGAAGACTGACATGTAGTTCACTGTGGGAGAATATGTGATATGAAGATCCGACCCCTCTGAGCTATAGATGAGAAAGCTGGGTTGCCAATACATGGATTCATTTGAGATGGATTGGTGGAGATGGTTATGTTTAACCTTACCCCTCAGGATAATGTGATGTGTGATGAGTTCCATGTATCCAATTTAAAGCACTATGTGAGGTACCCGAGCCATGTGCTGAGCAATGAACCAAGTGAGCCCCAAGGGAGGCTGAAATGTCCTGAGTCACCTGTGAGGATTATAGATGCCAAGGTGAAAGAACTCAGAGAAAAGAATATGTGATGATAAAGGTTCTTTGGAAGCACCCTGGATAGGGTAAAGACACATAGGGGCCAATGATGGGCATGGAAAAGTCTTATCCTGACATGTTTATATGTTTGGTGGAATTTTGAGGGAAAAATTCCTATAAGAGGGGAAGTATGTTACAACCTCAATTTTGCATGTATTTTCATAATTGAAATGTAATGATTTTATGAATTTTAGACTTAATTGAAAAGGTTGTATGCTTTGCTTCGAAGAAGGGACTTCTTTGCGAATCTCCCTTTTGATAGGAATTTCGTGGTTCCTATTATTATATTAATCCAATAATGGATATAAAAGAGATGAAAAGAAGAAAAGTCCAAATAATAGAAAAAATACAAGATAATGGATATTAAGCAAAATATTTATGAAAAATATTTAGAAATCTCTAGAAAGTGGCATTAATGGCCACAATTGAATATATTTCGTTTATATGTGAATTCTAATGAAGGAACAAGGAAAAGAGGAAAGGAAATAAAAGATAAATAGAAAATCCTTGAAAAGAGATATCTTAGTAAAGAAATAAGTAAGATAATGAGAAATGAAGAATGTAGATGCATCTAGAAGGATAATAAGTATCCTTAAAAAGGAATTTTGAAATCTTAGGATTTCTTGGAGACTAAGGAGTCCCAATGGAGAAGAAGAAAGAGAAAATACAAATAATACAAAAGTCTTAATATAAGGATAATGTGTTATATAATTAATGACTTTTGGTTTTATAAAAAATAAATACTTTTGTTATAAGGAAGTGAATTTTTGTGGCCAATGGATTAAAAGCCAAGAAAGAAAAAGGAAATATAAGTTATAATTTTCAGATTTGCCATTAAATAAATACTCCAATATGAGATTCCTTGATAACCAAGAAGTATGGTTGGACAAGGAAGTAATCAAAGTTTTAATTACACCCTAATAAGGAAGGTAGCCTTCTACGGATGAAGGGACTTGTTTCCTCATGGGTAAGCATGATGGGACACTACTAACTATCCCTATATAAGGGACAGACCCATAGCCTCAAGTTTTCCCTGTCTCACATTTTTCTTCAACTTGTATCTACACAAACCCTAACCAGGGGGTAATGCGACCCCTGGAGTGACGAGGAGCTGTGGACTGGAGTATGAAGGAAGCACGACGCTCCCACATCACCAAAAAGGATCTCGACTGTCGTCTACTCGCTCTGACCCCTGTGCAGCGCCTGCAGGAGCTCTACAAACCGGCCACATGTCGCAGGTCGGATTCTCTTGAACTGCACCACCTTGGCCACAGATTGGGGCGATGTGGAGCGCGGTAGCAGGCGGCGGATGTAGAGGGACCAAGGGAGGTTCCCTTCAAGCTTTGGGGAGGGGGAGATAGTCCCGCAAGAAGCCTCACCCGACGGTAGCGGGAGGGTTCGCGAGGAAGGGGACGACCAGACAGCTTTGGACAAAATTACCCCTCCGACGTATGAAGAGACAAATTTCCGCATGGGAGTATTTTAGTCAATCCATTATGTTTCAAGTTGTATGGGTTACGCAGGAGTGCAATGCACACGCTGGATGATGTGGCATCTTCTTATTGGCCATGGTAAGTGAAACTTGCAATATTTGTAATTAATTATTTGTAACTCCGATGGTAGTAAATAATATATGAATTTTGATCAGAAAAATACGAGGAATGCAATAAAAATATAATTAAAGCCTAATTACTCTTGCAATTTGAAAAGTAGTTAAAGTTGTCAACTTTAATGCATTAATGATTAAGAAACCCTGATATTGATGTTAATAACATTGAGAAAGGTATTATGGGTGTTTATAATCAATATTAACCTGTTGATTATAAAAAGGACAAATTAGATCCAAAAGGATGATCTTTATGCATAGTTAAGTAAATTAAGGTTCCATGTACATGAATATGCTTTAATGGGCCTTGAAACCCTAATCTTAATAATTATGACTCTTAATGGCTTTAATTGTGTAAATCTACAAATAAAGCTGAGATATGATGATTCTAAGCCATTTTGAGTAGAAAAGTTTCTAATTGTGGATAAATACCCTTAATATTGTAATTAGGGTTTTTCTAATGGATAAATATGGAATTAGTGATAAATAGAGTTTATATATGAATTGAACTACAATGAATTATGAGTTGTTAATCCGAAAGAAACCAAAGGTGATAATTGGCCTTAATGATCGTGTCATGACTTAAAAGGATAAAGATGGTACTTTATAGTGTAAAAGAGGCATAATATACTTAATTGACATTCAGTTGTTCTTATGATGTTGAAATTAGGGTTTGTGAACTAAAAGAGCATTAAAAGTAATAAATGCATAATGGAGGCTAAAACCCTAATAAAACCCTTAAGTTGTCCTAGAAATCCTAAGATAGCAGCCAAGTCAATCTTGAGAATGCTTTGAACAAAACAATAACACTTGGAAGTTATGCATTATTTTCAGGATATTTTTGATTGCTTGTTTGATTGTTCTTGAATATTATTGCTTGGACATCAAGTTTCTCTGGATCAGGTATGTGGTTATGCTTATGGTTAATCGCCTTAGTTTCACGACGATTCCCATATGTTTTAACGGTTGCTTGAAAATAACTGCTTGGATGACTTTTATTTCTTGCAACTATAAAGTGACTATGATTATCACCTTAAATGTATATACATGACTAGCTTAGATCCTAGTCCTCCTCTGTGGCTTTGCTAATGATGAAAAGGGTAACCTAGTACATGGTCTACCTATTAGGAAGGACCATCAGGTTATCATGAGTTAGGAATTGGGCTACCTATGTGTAGTGCCATGTGACTCTTTAGCATAACATGAGTTAGGAATTGGGCTACCTATGGGTAGTGCCATGCGACTCATCAACCCTAAGTATTGATCTACCTGCTAGGTAGGATCATGGGGGTTAATTGGGATCTACCATATGAGAGGTAGTATCCAGGTCCACTACAGGGACAACACCGAGGTTAGGATATGGATGGATTGCGTAGTTATGTTGAAGATGTAAAGTTTACTTGCTAAACTGTAATTGCTTACAATATGTTGGTACAATAAATTGCACAATTATTGTTTCCCCCACATAACGACATATTTATTAATGAAGACTGACGTTTTGTTTGTCGACATTTTAGGTACAATTGAAAAGGACAAACAGTAAAGTGGCATATTGTGAAATTCAGAAATTAAATGCAAGGAGGATTAGTTAGAATAGAGTCCAGATGTGGATAGAAGTTTGATATCCAAGTTTTTAAAAAGGTATGCAAAGTTTTATTTTATTCTAGCTTTCAGTATAGTCATGGTAGAATTTAATAATTATTACTGATTATTTGTCGAACCTTTGATCCGGGAAATTGGGATAACGACTCTGACCTCTTGGTCTCCATTAATTGGGGGTTACATGGAGGTGGGGTCATTACATGCAGCCTCCTGCAGGTGGAAAAATGTGACCTCTACCCCTACTCGGGGTCCATTGGGATGGAGTGATTGACCTCTGCTCACTAAAAGTTGACCTCTGGTGTGACTCTGATGGAGTAAATCTTGGCTACTTAATGCCTCCAGATGATTGTCCTTGGAATTGAACTGGTCGCTTCTTAACATTAGCTTCACGCTTTTCTATGGAAGACCTCTCAATCCTCCTTGCAAATTCCACAAAGGTGGAAAACCTCTCCCTATTTTCTAGGTGTAATATACCCAACTCTGGGTACCTTACTCATCTCTCCTCTTGCGTTAGAACCTTTTTATTAAAATAAAATAAATCATAGTTTCCAAACATATATTATGAGTAGAAACTTAGTTTCACCATACTTCCCAAAAGTAAACTACATAAAGGGTTTAAACATAAAATGATCACAATATAAAGGATTAATAGACTTGATGTACTATACACCAAATAATAACTTCAACTCTGTAAAATCTCATAAGAGTATGAGTTGAAAGAAAATAAATTAATATTAAAATATATGATACAATTGACTGGGAGAAAATACCGTGAGTCAATGTTAATTATAAAGGAAAAGGTATTATCTATTTATTAGGCTATTTAAACACCCATCTAATAGTATTAGTGGCTAACGAATTAAAAATGGGCTTTTGAGGTCAGAATCATGTTCATTGTTGTTATAACTGCCAACCTACGAATTTTGGAGTTCTGAGGAACCCATATACACCCTTTAATACCTTAGAAAGAAACATGTATTAAGTTAGCGGTAATATTTCCAATTGTTATGGTCAAAACTGATTTGACATTGCTAATAGTCGTCTGTTAGGCACACAAAAACACAACCTAATAGAGATTGGACCTTCATCTTCATCCCGATGAGTAGTGAACACACTGTCATTTTGGATCAGGAGGACCCTCCGCTGATTACACTGACGTCGAGCCTTAATTGCTCGCATTTTTACTGGCATCTATTTTGAGAGAGCAAGCCGACCCCTCAGAATCCTAACCCGATCTATGTGGTACCTTGAACGTCAAACACCCAATTATATATGAGTGGTTTTTGATTCCCTTCATCACTTCTATTTCACCTTGTTGCCCGACCTCTTGCAACACCGATTTGCCTAAGTTTGACCACGAGTGTGTAGAAATCCTTCCCCTAGATTTGTCTCCACCCAATCTCCCTAAACACCAATGCGATATCACACCGACACTATTGTCGCCTCCGATGAGGAAGCAAGAATAGACGCCTCTGTTCTTGCCCATAGAGAAATTACAGGTAACTGTACCATCCCCGCACAATCAGCCTTTGATCCACATTTTCGATTTGTAATGGTTTTACCCAAATCAATGGGTCTACAAAATCCTCTGTTTCTCACTATAGTGTTATTGTCGAAGAAATAATTGGGGTAGTCTGAACCATATCTTCTAGCCTTGGACCCATCTCCGATTCACTTAGGTGTTGTTGATCGACTCCATTTCGTCTTGGTCTCCTCTTACCGTAGTTTCATTCCGGTGATCCCATCTCCAACTTGTGTCGATTCACTGCTAGTAATTAGAAGAATAGCTATTGGTCAGTGGTTAGCAACCTTGCCTGACCCTCATAGCATCGTGAGGATGGCCAGGGTTGTGCGATTACTCCTTTGGTCGACGTTGCCGTACTGCCATTGATCTGAAACTCTATCGTGATTGTACCCCTAAATTCCATCCTTACCCTTGGTGTGGCCTGGTGAGCGTCTTGGTTGGCTAGTGGGAGTCTAGGTACAAAGCGGGCCTCAACGAGTGGTAAATTACTCAGGATCGCATTGTTGAACTGCTGTTCCAATTCTGATTTGCATAGAATTCAGTCAAGTTTTGGATACAGGGAGTTGCCGGAATCTTGGTTCTGGTTACTGTTTCCTTTGCACCGAGTTGTGTTCAGAGGTGTGCGTTCCAGTCATTCCTGGTATATCTGATATCACATATTCTCCTGTTCATTTTATTGATTGCCCTGTAGTGTGCACGTGAGAGGAGCAGGTTGCCTCTGTGTTTGGAATCATGGGCATTATCTGATCATGACGGAGTGGGAAACTAGAAAATGAGGTTGTTGTTTGTATTTCTCAGTTAATTAATAGTCTCAATGATTAATAGGACTTAATCAGTTGTGTTCATGTATTAGAACTTTATTGGTCACGAGATAACATATACGAAGATTAGTTTTGGTTTTCATTGTGAATCACATTGACTGGTCACTACTATGGTTGGGAAACTAGGGGACATTAGTCGTTGTTTTCATGTAGCTTCTGTACTGATATATACCAGTAAACCATGTGACCAGATGAATCAATATTGAGTCAGGGGAAAATTATTGACGAGTTTGTGTTCACGATTTTGAATCAGGAGATTTTTCAGGCATTTAGTACATGCATCTGAACCCAATAATGAATTTTCACAGGGAGTGTTTATTGGATTAAAAATTACATGTACAACAATATTAATACTAAGTATCATTTTATGCTTAGGTGGTGATACTGGGACCCTGGTGTTATTTTGTTTGACTTAAGCATAACATGAGGTATGTACTCCTCCCTATTTTTATTAGGGCATTTATATGACTAAATTTTCCCATAATGAGGCAATTCTTGAAATACTTACTCTTTTGTTCCACTTGTTGACGTCCTATTTTTCTAAGATTATTATTGATAGGTTGAATTGGGTCAATGACCCCACATGCTATTGTGTTGTATTATGACACAAGTTTCTAATGAATAATGTATCTTGCCACACTATATTATGCATGGTAGATAATTTGACTAGCTAACTATCGTAGACGCTTATGCGTAACCATTAGGGTGTGCTACTTCTACCCTTATATATACAGAGGCATGCTAATTCTGCCTATGGGTGTGCTACTTCTACCCAAAATTTATATATAGGCCATTGACTCAGTGGTGTCTTGGCCCTACTATAGTTAATTTAATCTAATATATCTACATGCAAATAAGGGTTATTTTATGATGGTTGTTTGTGGCAAGGTTTGTTGTTTATTGGATTATTTATACTGCCTCATTCTTTTGGAAATTCATTCTCTTGATAATTCTCATTGAAACTTACCTAACTTTAATGGCCCCTTTTTATGGGAACATCTTATTTTACTTTTTAAATGTCCTAGTTAATCTTTTAACGTACATACTCAGCTTTTGCTGATTCATACCTTGTTGTCCTATTATTCTGGGTGTTCCCTCCACCCACATGTAGGTGATCTACAGGACGGAGATTCAGGACGATTATGAGCTAATTGGTGGACATAAGGACAACTTGAGATAGCCTTGTTACCCTCTGCATACGAGATCATGTGTATATAAATGTAGTGTTTTCATTCTTTGTACCACCCTTAGGGTGAGAAAGTTATGTACATGGGCATATTTTGTAACTTTGTAAATAGTAATGTTTTCCGCTACTTAAATATTTTATGGCTTTGTATTATACCATTGAGTGGGCCCACTATTGGGTCCCACTCCTTACACTAGGGTTGATGCTATTGTAGTCAACTCAGTATTTAGGACCTTTTTGAACCCACAGATCCTTTCTTTGTCAGTAGCTGCCATGTGTGGGAAGAACCTCAAAAGCTCCATAAACTTTGACTCATAGTCATTAATAGTCATAGCCCCCTGAAAAATCTTCTTAAACTGAGATATATTCTCACCTAGATAAGTCTGTGGAAAATATTGGCTAACACATTCCCTCCAAAAATCCTCCCATCCTATCACAACTCCTGGCCTTTTCTCCTCTTATATGGCCAACTAGTGGCCAATACTACCCTTCAACAAGTATACCGCATGCTTAACTTTGTCTTCTTTAGTGATGTATAGGATTTTGAATGCCTTTTCCAGCTCAGTCAACCACATGTCAGCATATGCTTGATCAGAAGTACCTACATATTCAATCGCTACGAGTGAGACCCAGTCCTAGTGATAGATATAACTCTCTTCTACATATATTGATTATAACATATTAATTAATAGTAAATACATTGAGCAGTTAGGGTATTGAATCAGCAATATGAACAAATCGAATAGTTTAAGCATACTAAGTAGTTAAGCAAATAAGTTGTAGCATCAAGTAGAATTACTAAATTTCTCAAGGAAGAGTCAGACTCTAATATCTTCTCAATACTCAATCAGTACGAGTCTACACTGTAGTGATATCTCAGTCTAAATGCAAAACAAGGACATATAGTCCTTTAAACAACTAGCCCACCTTGGTACAAGTCATGGCGCTAGAGACCAAGGTATGCAAAGTAAAACATTAATCACATGATAATCACCGAGACATGACCGCAGTCATTCTCAAAAAAGAGGGCTAGGTATGACCACATTCATCCTCCCTAAGCACAAGGATTCAGGATGACAAGCACCCCACATACTCAATAGTATGTGCCATGAGTTTCCCTTAGGAATACTCATTTCACCATTTGGCAAGTTCTGATACTCAGATGGATCTATGGCACATGGCACTACATGGTTAGAATTTCACTTGATTAATCATTGCCAATTGGGTGAATTAATGCTTCATCATACAAATGGACATACAAACCCTAATTCATTTCTATCAAGTGTATAAGCATTACAACTTTAAAAGATATAAAATGTTTGAAGTATAGATCTCAATCATATTACAATATGCTATCATCCATTGCATTATAATGAATTATATCATCATCATCATATCATTTCAAGATATCCATTTCTTATCACAAGTTCTAGGGTTTCAACCCTTATTGGAAAATGAAAATGATTTCACCTCAATCAGGGCTCAACATGCCCAAATAGCACTACATTGTGGTTTCAGCACAAGAAGAGTGTAATGCATTGCCACATTAATAATTCAAAAGGTCTTATTATAATCAATAAACATCATCTAATTACATTGAGGCTAGGTATAATAAGCTATATCACATTGCAGTTATGCATCCACTTATTATAGTGATTTATCAAATATAACTATACAAGAGCAAAGGTAAGACTACAATTTAATTTTATTGAACCATCAAATTCTCTTTACTAGGACCCACATAATACCATGGGGTTTATTCTAATACATTGGATGTTGAGGCATCCAATATTATTCGTTGGGTCGGGTTCATTGTTCTAGGTTACCAATTGAAGTATAAGTCTAACCATTAGATAAATTAAACCAAGGAACCATTGGTTTAAGGTTTAGTCGAATCTACAATTACATTCTTAACTCACCATATATGGTGATGATCTGATCCACCATTAATTGTGATCATTAAGTCACCATTGGTTGTTAGATCAACAATATATTCATTTAACACCATCAAATATTAAGCTAATGTCATCAATATGGCCTCGTGGGTGGCATCTGAGAAGGCGACTGAGAAGGCGATCGAGTGCCGCCGGATAATCTCTGGGTGTTACCTAGAAATTTGGAGAATGAAATCTATTGAGGTTGTTCCGAATGCACCTCCTAATACCCCAATGGATTGGTTTGATGGTCTTCAAGGGTCAAGAAAGTCCATCGCACCCCTGAATCGTACTGAGATTGAAGTTCAAGGAGGCCGAATCATGTTCCCTAGTAATGAAGTTGTGGAGAATGTATCTAAGTGGAAGTACTGCCTCTCTATCTTTGTCATTAATTTCATTCCAGATCCAAGGCTACTCCATATGCACCTTCTTAACATCTGAGATTTAGAGGACGATGCTGAAATTATTCCTAGAGTTAATGGCATGTTTATGTTTATGTTTTCTAATTTTCATGATATGCAGTTGGCTCTATTGAAAGTTTTGCGGTATGTTAAGCATTTTCCTCTGGTCCTCATGAGATGGCATCCTGGGTGTCCTGTACTGAAGTATGGATTCAAGAGCCTCCCGCTTTGGGTTAGATTGTATAACCTCCCTCTGGAGCTGTAGGATACACACATGTTCAAACACATTGGTTCTATTTTGGGGACTCCTTTAAGTACAAATAAATGTATTAGAGAATGCAGTATGCTGGAATATGCTCGGATTCAAGTACTCTTTAGCCATTAGTCTGATTTCCCAAAGTTTGTGGATCTACAAGGAGATGATGAAAGTTGTTATAGTATTTGACTGGGGTATGAATGGATGTCATATGTTTGTGGAAAGTGTAGCCTATTTGGGCATGAAGACAGTTGTTTTGCTATGTCAAATAGTTCTGAAAGGTTTATGGTGTCTTCTATTATTAAAAACACTTCCTCTGATGAAGGTGTGTCTACTCAGTCAAGGTTTGCGAGAGCAAGTCTAGATGGTGGAGGTATTTTTGCTCAGTCAAGGTCTGCGGGAGAAAACCTTGATGGTGGAGTTATTTTTGTTTCTTCTTTGTCGAGAACAAGTAGTTCAACTGGTATGAAGTCTGTTCCATCCACACCTTTCCAAGTGTTTGATGATCTATCTTTTGCTTTTGAGAATATCCAAGGTGTAGCTAGCTTGAGTGTGGAGATATCTTTCAATTCACCACCATCTGTTATGCCTAAGATGAGTGATGGCTTATTCCCGAGAGTTGTTAACTCTTCATTTTCCCCTCTTAATAACCTTACTATGAATAAGAGAATGCTGAGGTCGTCAGCCCAACGGCCTAGGTTTCCAAATGACTCCATCCTTTAATATTTCCTCCTGGAATGTGCGAGGTATTAGTAATAAGATGAGGAAAGTCCAGGAGGATCTTAGAAGGGTAGGGAGTAAGATTTATATTATTCTTAAAACAAAGTTGAGAAAAAGGAACATGGGGAAATTTATTGCAAAGTATTTTCCTAATATGGATTTCACCTAAAATATTGACTCTCACGCTTTAGGTAGAATTGTTATTATCTGGAACCCTACTGTTTGCTCTATAGCAAAGCTAGTCAAAAGTGATCAACATATTCTTTGTGAGGTTGAGATGGAGAATATTTCTTTTCTCTTATCTGCTGTGTATGGTCACAACAATGATAGTGATTGATCCTCCCTTTGGATCTCCTTAAATCTTGTGTATAGTGAGTATGAGTTGCCTTGGCTCATCTTGGGTGATTTCAATGCAGTCCACAAAGATAATGAGAGGTTTAGTAAAAACCCTCCTTCTAATAGATCTATGGGGGAGTTTAATGATTGAGTGTTGAAGAGTGGCTATATTGAGTTGGATCTGAAAGGGCCCTTCTTTTCGTGGGATAAAAGACAAGAAGATGATGATTTTATTACCTCAAAGATCGATAGAGTGTTCTTTAATAATCTATTTATGAGTTTAATCGATGATTTCTCTGGGGAACTGATTTCAAATACTACAAGTGATCACAAGCTAATCCTTTTTTTAGCTGGCCAGAACATGATTGTTAAGTCTCCTTTTCATTTAAAAATGCATGGGCTGTTAAGGAAGGTTTTATTGATGTGGTCAAGGCGGCGTGGTCTAAAGGTGTTGAGGGTACTTCCATGTTCAAAGTATAAAGAAGATTTCATAAACTTAGATATCTCTTAAAGGATTGGAATCGCCATGTTGTGGGTAATATCTTTGACAATGTTAAAATGGCCAGGTTTGATGCCTTTCAAGCTAAATCTAAAGCTGATCTTGATTCTTTTTATTTGGGTTTGCAAAGTGAAGCTAGAGATATGAGAAACATACTTTTTGAAGAAGAAAAGGTTGATGAAAGTTTTCTTAGGCATAAATCTAGGGTTCAATGGCTCTTTGAGGGGGAAAGCAATACAAAAAAAAATACAACTCTCTCTAGATCAAGTGGCAGAGAAACTTCCTCATGTGCCTTAACATAGATGGTCAACTCAACTATGATATGAATGAAATCAGAGATCGATGTTACTCTTTCTGATGAACATAAGTCCTTTCTTATTTCTAATGTCACCTAATTGGAGATTGATGTTAAAGCCATCATGTTGTTTCTGATGAACATAAGTCCTTTCTTATTTCTATTGTCACCCAATCAGAGATTGATTTTACTGTTTCTTCTCTAAATGTGGATAATGCCCCAAGCCTAGATGGCTTTAACACATATTTTGTCTAGAAGGCTTGGCGTGTTATTGGGAAAGACATTTCTAGTGTTGTCAAGGATTTTTTATTAAATGGGAGAATGTTAAAAGAGGCCAACAATACTTTCATCACTTTGATTCCAAAAGGACAAGATTCTACTGAGCTTAGAAATTGGTGCCCTATTTCTCTATGTAATGTTGTTTATAATATGATATCCAAAATTTTAGCTAACAAACTTCAAGGTATATTGCCATACATCATTAGTAGTAATCAGTCGGCCTTCATTAAAGGAAGAAACATTAAAGGCTCTATTCTCCTCTCAAATGAGATCCTTCATGACTTTCACAAGGCTGCTGCTGGGAGTAAAATGTGCCTAAAGATAGACATTTCTAAGGCTTATGATAATGTGAATTGGAACTTTGTTTTTGCTGTTTACATAGAATGGGCTTGCCATCTATTTGGATAAACTAGATTTCTAATATTTTCTACTCTACATCTTACCAAATCTTGGTGAATGGTGAACCCACTAAGAGGTTTTGTCCTTCTAATGGGATTAGGTAGGGTGATCCTTTAGCTCCTTATCTTTTTGTTATCGTTATGCAGGCCTTCACTATGCTTATGGATCAAGCGGTGGATTCTGGTAGGCTTTTTCCCATTAAAGCTTCCAATAGTTTCTCTCTGTCCCACTTAGTTTTTGTGGATGATCTTGTGATTTTTCTTGAAGCTAATCAAGACAATGCTCATGTTGTTCTTGCTGTCCTAGACTCTTTTAGTAAGTTGTCTGGGCTTTCCATCAATCAGTCTAAAAGTGGGGTTATTTTTAGTAAAAGTTCACCCAAGTTGGAGATTTCTAAAATCCTAAATTTCAAGGTAAGTGATCTTCCCTCTACTTATCTTGGTGTTCCATTGGTGACTGGAAGAATTCCAAAGACTATTTGTTCAGTTCTGATAGACAAGGTGAAGGCAAAGTTAGAAGCTTGGAAGTTTAAAACCCTTTCCATGGCAGGTAGGCTGGAGTTGGTTTTGTCTACTTTGAGTATGCTTTACTTGCATTGGTATGTATTTCCTATTCCTAAATCAAATGTGGAGTCCGTTGAGAAGATGTGCAAGGACTTTCTTTGGGGTAATAATGATGACAAGTCCTATTTGCATCTTGTCAAATGGGAAATAGTTATTTTTCCAAAGAAAGGAGGCTTGGGCATAAGGAAAATTTTAGAAGTATCACGAGCTTGATTATTGATGAATGGTTGGGATATTGCTAAAAAGAAAGATTCCTTATGTGTTAAATGGGTGAATGAAAAGTATTTTTCAAGTTCTTCTTTCTGGTCCATAGAAATCACTTCATCAATGTCCTGGATGTTTAAAAAGGTCATGGAGTGTAGAAATGGGCTCTAATCTTATATTTCCTTCAATATTGGTGACGGTGCAAACACTTTTTTATGGCTTGATCTGTGGCCTAAAGAAAACAAATTGTTATGGGATATTATTGGAAATGATGCTTTTCTAAAGCTTGGTCTCCCTAGCAGATGTATGATAAATTCCATTTGGTTGAATGGTAGATGGTTGATTCCTATGAATAGCGTTAACATGAAACTCTTGGGTTTTCTGAATGAGTACTCTTTTAATTCTGGAGCTTCTGACTATGTCCTATTTGATGGAAAGGAGTGTCCAAATTTGAAGGATGTTTGGGAATTGATAAGAGTTTCAGGTCTGGTATGATTGTTCCTTTACTAAAGAGATGTATGGATATGCCAGGGAGGCTTTACGTTGGAGCCCATTTCCTAGCTATCGGGATGGTATTCTTAATATGAAGAAGGCTGACTTTAAGAAGCTACTTATGTGCATCTTTTTCCATGTTTGGAAGGAGAGGAATGTTAGAGCTCATGATGAATCCAAGTCCAGCTCTACTGTTGTAAGAAAGATGTTTTTATTAGATTTTCATTGATGTTGACTATCTCTTGGTTGGTATTTTGGTGCCTTTGCTTGCTTACCTACTATATGCAAGGTCATGGTTCTGTGGTGGACCTTTTCTTGCTTTTCTTGTTCTTCTCTTATGAAGAGGTTTTTTGGAATTCTTAGTTGGACCCAGCTCTGTAGTTCTCATTGGATGATCTGTGCTTTGTCTCATTAAAGGGAGGCTTGTTCTTGTGTTTCTGGCCCTATAGTTCTCTGGTCTTTTTTTTCATGAAGCTGTCCTTTTGAGGTGGCTGGCCTGGTTTTCTTCTATTGTGTTTCTACAGAGGAGTTTTGGTATGGTCTCTACTTCTGAAGGCTCTATTCTTTTTGAAGGAGGCTTTATTTTGTTTCTTGTTTACCTTCTATATTCACGGTCTTGGTTTTTTGGTGGACCTTCTCTTGTGCTTCTCTTATGAAGAGCTTTTCTGGAATCCTTTATTTGGACCTGGTTTTGCAGTGCACTCTTTGGATGATCTGTGGATTGGCTCGCTAAAGGGAGGCATGTGCTTGTGTTTTTCTGGCCCTATAGATCTCTGGTCTTGAAGCCGTTCTTTGAGGTGGGTGGTCTGGTTTTCTTCTGCTGTGTATGAAGGACTTTTTTCTACATAGGAGTTTTGGGATGGTCTCTACTTCTAAAGGCTCTATTCTTTCTGAATGAGGCTTTATATTGTTTTCTTGTTTCCTAGCCTCATCTATACTGGAAAGTTTATATGTGTATATATACTTTTTTATTCCTGATAAGTCTCATTTTGAGATTTGTCATAGCATTGTAAATATCTTTTTTGAAAAAAAAATGAAAAAAGCAACAAGAGGTTTACTGACAAAAAAAATGTCATCACTGATTGATAACATCACTAAAATACTTAGTGGATGATAATTAAACTTCTAAGTGAGCCAAAACCTGACCTAAGGGAGTGACCATAGGTTATCACCATAAAATTTGACAACATTGATCACAAACATCAGTTGCCAGGATAGCAACACCATTGGTTGTTGAGTGGTATGACCATCAGTTGTGTGATAGGGAAGGAAATAGCTTGAAAACCCTTATTTGAACCATCGATTGTTTTGTACTTAGAACCACAGGTTGTTGCTATCAACCTGTCCCAGATCATATTATACCTTAGAAAGATCGTACACATGTTTACAAGTTCATATAGAACTGGAATAGAATAGGAAACACCATAAAAAAATTGTAACCCTAAACAAGCATGGTTTCTTTATGCTTAGATCATCACATTAAAGCATAAACATGAACTAACAAGCTTCTAGCCATAAATATAAGTGAAGATTGTTATATAACTCGCCTCTATAGAGTAGGTTAGATCCTAAACAACAAGACTCTCAATAAAATAAGGCAAGAAAACCCTAGATTCAAATCTGAACTTGGCCAAGTAGGCACTTCTCTCCACAAAGAAGCAAAACCCTAGAAGAAGAAACAAGAAGGATAGAGTTTTGAGTTTTAGAGCCACTTTCACCATGGAAGAAAAAGGTTTAGACCTGGAGAAATATTTTAGGAAGAAGATAAAAGACATAAATGGAGAAAATAAGGTAATACTTACACTTTTAGGTCAAGATCACTAGGAAGGAGCTTTACGAACCCTAAAGGAAGTCAATTGCAACCCTAGATTCTTTTTCCAAAAAGATCCACACTTTCTTTTTACTGGGACAGGAACATCACAGCATCAAAGAGGGATAACGAGGTTCATAGAGGAAGGGAAGCAGTGGAGAGTAAATGGTTCATTTTGTGCTTAGGGATAGGTATATAAAACTTTAAGAAAAAGAAAAAGAAAAAATTGAAGTTCTAGTTTCTTTCCAAGTGTCCATGGCCTTAAACTATTAAGAATATACAAGCACACACACAAGAAACTCCCCCACCGTCCATATGGACCTTCTTAGATATCCTTTGTTGAATTTCCAAGCCAATCAAATAATTCATTAGTTGATAGCTACTAAAGGTAGCTCATCCATGAAGGGGTAAACCCTAAAATACCCTTGAGGAAAACACCATCAAACCATGGCTCAACTAGGATCCCCATGGATAAAAATATTCAAGAATGATAGGATAACATCTAAGGAACACAATGTATGTGACAAATTGCAAAGAAAACCCCTCAATTGGGTAAATTGTAGTAAAGTCCAAATTTACATAAAATTGCATAACTTGCTCAAATAGTGTCCAAATTGAACCAAATTTGAAACTTAAGCTTGTATTATGATTTAAAAGAATATAACAAGGTTATATTAGGGTTCCAAGCATTCAAATATGGTAATTAAGCTTATTTAATTCATTAAGCAAGTTCAGGGGCCTTACATGTCCATAAGAGCTTGATTGTATATCTTGTGAAAGAGTGTTGTAGTCTCCTTCTTTCATTCTTATTTTTTCTCTTTGTGATTGAGGTTGGGATACTTATAGTGGATAAGGATGTACAAGATCCCTCAAGAGAAGGTGCTCTTCCTTCATCCATTAAAGAGGAGGTGCCATCTGGTTCTCTTCCTAGTCTGGCGGTGCTTTGGGAGTCTGTTAAAGAAGGGGTGGCATATGATTCTCTTCCTAGTTTGGCAGTGCTCTGGGAGTCTGCACAAGAAGAGGTGACATCCGGTTCTATTCCTCATCCGGTGGTGCACTGGGAGTCCACAAGAGAATAGGTTTGGTTGGTGCTCTTCCGTGGCTGGTAAAGAAGAGGGTTTAGTTGCAACAACTATTTTGTAATTTGTCCTCATTGATAAATCAATAAAATTGTTTGCTGCAAATCCTAGCTGGAAACAAATGAATATGACCTCAATCCATGGCCCTATGGGAGTTCTCACTCCTCGCCTCCTCACCCATGCCCTCGGCTCCCTTTGAGTTCGCGAGGCCAAGCCGAACTCGGTCGACACTCTCGCTTCCTCTGTCCTCCTCTCATGCTCCCAGACCTTCCCCACTCCGGCGAAACCTGCTACCTTGCTTCATGTCTTGCGTGAGGCCTGCGCAGATGGGAGCCAGACACCGTGAACCGCCAGTCCAGCTAGTTGCAGCCAACCCAAAATAAACTGATCAATCGAATGTTGAACCAGCCTAGAGGAGTGAACCGGACAAATGAAAGGCATGAACCAAACTTTTGATCAAGTGAGCCACCTAGATCATGTGACCCAATCTGGGCCTTCCCTTGCACATTCGACGACCCTTGTTTTTTCATATTAAGGTATTTTGCCTCCTCTCTGCTCAAAATTGCAACAAATGATCAGATCTTGTTTTAATTTTAGAAAATACATCCTAGCTCCAAATATACCGAAAAAGTAGTCCATTTTTATCATAAAAATCCAAGGATCATTTAAAAATACTTTTGAGACCATATTATGAATGTTTCTCACTGATATCTCTAGATCTTTGATCCTTTTCATATTTAAATTGTCAAATGACTCATAATCATGATTAATCTTTGGAAACCTTAGATTTAGACTCTAATGATTATCTTGTAATCTATATCTGATATATTTGAATCATCTACTCTTGAAAATGAATCATTAGTGATCTATATCTTTTTATTGGATTCAATCTTGGTTATAATCTTTATAATGAGTAATCATGATCCTAATCTTGCAAAACACTTGACGTAGTTTTGACCCATCAATCTGATGTTGATTCCCAATTACCATGATGATAATCTAGAAATTGATGATGACTTGAATAATGACCATGATATTAGGGTTAACACATATGATTCTAGAAACCTTGGAAAGTCATTCACGCTTGAAAATACTTGATAATTGAAATAATGTTGGACATATTGAAATATTGATTTATTATAAGTGAATGACCCAACCCTAAGGTTGACCTAGGATAAATGTAACCCTAATCTTGAATATTGAAACTTGATTTGAAAATATCATGACCTTGACCCTTTATCCAAACATTGTGTTTTAGGATCTAACTCGAAGGGTTGACCTATTAGTCATGATATATACTCGAAATATCGGTGAAAGGTACGCTATTATATAACTCCTCCTTGATTGTATTGAAGATACTTTTATGTATCTCTGGACTGTATACTTGGCTATTTACTTGAATAAGCTATTGTTCCCTATGATTAGTCTTCGATTTTTCTATACTATATTTTGCAAAACATGAAAACATAAATTGCAAGCCCATTATGACTGCCCATATATTGATAATGATGATGATATTGATAATGTTGATAATGTTGATATTGAGTGCAACAGCCCCCTCATTGGGAGGTGGGACTTGTACATTGGTCTCCTATGTTCCTATGGTGAGAAGTGTTGGTATGTATGCCCATAGAGCAAGTCATGTGATGATTGTAATGGGATACTTTGTAAATGATTTGAATAATAATAAAGGCAATTTCTGATCTATATGTTTTAACTATTTCTGAGATGATAGTGTAACATGATAGATGTCTAAAGAATCATTTTACTCGATGATGTATGCTTTTGGGTTGAGGACCTAAATGATGAGATCATACGGATGTTAAGAGTATACATTCTTTTTTAGTCCCTAGTCGGTTGTTATTGTAGAAATAACCATAGACATCAATAACACTAAAGACTAGATTGTGTGTTGGTTGATGACAGAATCTCATTAGTCATGATATAGTGATATCAAACCAAGCACATAGGTACTTGTTAGAGAACAAGTGTACCGGACAGACCCACCGTGAGAGTGACACATGGAACCATGATTTGGTAGTCACATTCAGCTCTCACAGTGATGGTGGTGAATGTGATTCTTCGACCTGAAATCACTACACTCAACACATGTCGTTGGGTACACTTTGACATCATCAAACGCAGTCCTGAAACATGGGTTGTTATAAAGGTGATGATTGGGTGACTTTGACACATGGGGCTTTTGAGGGGTGAGTGATAGATATGGACTTTGTCCCTCCTAAGGGAGTTTAATGTCCATGGCCACTTGATGAGTAGGATTGAGAAAGGCATGCACATGCATGTGTGAATCAATATGTGATATTGATGTCACACACATCTCACCTAGGTTGCTCTGAGATCAAGGAAATGGATGAACGGTGAAAGGATGACTATACCATGCCTTGAGTTCATTCAGGACATTAGTGACAAAGGAATTATACATTCGTTGTAACACCATTCACGGATTGTAGGATTGAAAGTTGTTCTCCAACTTTCTATTTCACTTGAGTAACACTGATGTGTGACTAGGCATCGCTCTTTGCTTGTGAAGTCATAAGTGTTATGGACTTTCACTACCAACGTGAAATGGACTTGTAGGGTCACACGCAAAGGATTTAACCTGGAAGAGGAGTTTGTCCACAAATGATGTTTAGATTGATTACTAAAGGATTTTAGTAGTTCAATTAGTTCTCGCCCATGCCCTCGGCTTCCTTTGAGTTCGCGAGGACTTGTATGGGAGTTCTCACTCCTCACCTCCTCGCCCATGCCCTCGGCTTCCTTTGAGTTCACGAGGCCAAGCCAAACTCGGTCGACACTCTCACTTCCTCTGTCCTCCTCTCATGCTCCCAGACCTTCCCCACTCCAGCGAGACCTTCTGCCTTGCTTCATGTCTTGTGTGAGGCCTGCGTAGATGGGAGCCAGACACTGTGAACCGCCAGTCCAACTAGTTGCAACCAACCCAAAATAAACTGATCAATCGAACGTTGAACCGGCCTAGAGGAGTGAATCGGCCAAATCAAAGGCATGAACCAAAATTTTAATCAAGTGAGCCACCTAGATCATGTGGATCGATCTGGGCCTTCCCTTGCACATTCGAGGACCCTCGTTTTTCCATATTAAGGTATTTTGTCTCCTCTCTGCTTGAAATTGCAACAAATGATCAGATCTTGTTTTAATTTTAGAAAATACATCCTAGATCCAAATATTACGAATAAGTAATCCATTTTTATCAAAAAAATCTAATGGATCATTTCAAAATACGTTTGAGACCAAATTATGAATGTTTCTCACTAATATCTATAAATTTGATCCTTTGCATATTTAAATTGTCAAATGACTCATAATCATGATTAATCTTTGGAAACCTTAGATTTGGACTCTAATGATTATCTTGTAACCTATATCTGATATATTTGAATCATCTACTCTTGAAAATGAATCATTAGTGTTCTATATCTTTTTGCTGGAGTCAATCTTGGTTATAATCTTTATAATGAGTAATCTTGATCCTAATCTTGCAAAACACTTGATGTAGTTTTTACCCATAAATCTGATGTTGATTCCCAATTACCATGATGATAATATAGAAAATGATGATGACTTGAATAATGATCATAATATTAGGGTTAACACATATGATTCTAGAAACCTTGGAAATTCATTAACACTTGAAAATACTTGATAATTGAAATAATGTTGGACATATTAAAATATTGATTGATTATAAGTGAATGACCCAACCCTAAGGTTGACCTAGGAAAAATGTAACCCTAATCTTGAATATTGAAACTTGATTTTCAAATATCATGATCTTGACCCTTGATCCAAACATTGTGTTTTAGGATCTAACTCGAAGGGTCGACCTATTCGTCATGATCTATACTCGAAATATCAGTGAAAGGTACGCTATTATATAACTCCTCCTTGATTGTATTGAAGATACTTTTATGTATCTCTGGACTGTATAATTGGCTATTTACTTGGATGAGCTAATGTTCCCTATGATTAGTCTTCTATTTTTCTATACTATATTTTGCAAAACATGAAAACATAAATTGCATGCCCATTATGACTGCCTGTATATTGATAATGATGATGATATTGATAATGTTGATAATGTTGATATTGAGTGCAACAACCCCCTCATTGGGAGGTGGGACTTGTACATTGGTCTCCTATGTTCCTATGGTGAGAAGGAGCCTAGTGACCTTCCCCATCGCGTTGGGGTAATAGAGTCACATAAAATATATAAGCATGCTTCTCGAATTACAGCATAATGGGAACTCGTAATAAAAGTTGAATTTCTTGAAAAACTAGTCAAATAAATGTAGGTTTTGCATATTGCTTGTTATTCTTTTGATTATAAGTCCTGCCAAGTATACTTATTTTCTTATAAAGTGTTTTACATGATTTTGATAGCGTACCGTGCAATTGCATGATTGTGTCTTGATTTTCTTGATTTTAGGCATTACAAATGGAATATTGAATAAGATCATTTCCGCACTCATACACTCTGATGACAAAGATAAATTGGGTATATCTCCATATTGGGTTAGTTTGTTATTTAATTATCCAATTTTTGAGTTATTTATTTCTTATTGTATATGCCAGTGTGATAGATCCTATTGGGCCACTCAGGGACGAGCACTTTAATCCTTTTACTACTGTCTAGGCAGTAGGATTGAGATTGAGGTAAGAACAGTTCTGTGACATCTAATTAGCTTAATTCATAGCATTGGATGATCATTATGAATATTAGGTACTTTCAGTTGGTTTAGTATTGTTGATTATGCATTGTTAAGTATAATGAGTCTAATTTGCAATTGGTATGTCATTATGGTCACCTTAGGTCTCACATATAAAATGAAGGCATGACTATAGTATTCATACATTATATTTATAACCTAATACTGATAATATTGTAGGGTCCTATATAGTAAACTAGTTAGAAGACATGGATAAGGGGTGACAAGTGTGTAGGACTTAAGGTCTTATTTTAGTTACATCTAACCAAAAGTGATAAAGGAGTCCTTTATAGGATGATGGGATCTGAACCATGAAATAAACAACAAAAGAAAAGTAAATCTATAATAACAAGGCACACATGAACTTAGATCTCTAGGTGTGATTTGATTATATGGATAGAACTTTGATTGGTTTCTATTATTTAAGGCCTCCCACCAACATGCAATACTCACACTCATTATATACCCTTATCATAATTTATAAGCAATGATCATTAGTGTATATACTCTCCTCTCTCAAGACCGGGTTAGGTCTAGATCATAAGACTCTCTCTCTCTCGAGACCGAAAACATACAATCAATTTTATAACCATATGATCATTAGCTTTAGTATTCCAACATTCTCATACGTTCATACTACTCCATAACTCTAACACTACTCTTTAGATACCTGAGAAATCAAACAACACAAGATGTTAGCTAATCATGCAAGTGCATCAATAAAGACCAAGAGTATAGTGATAAAAATTTCTAGGAGTATATAATCGATAGATATAAGTATTTACATACTAGGAAAGCCTTATGGCTACTACCAACCCAAGAAATTTATCTAGCCACTCACTATAATGAGAAATAATATGGATTTACAAATGAGTGAATCCATAACAAGATGGATGGATGGAGGGGATGAAAAAGATGGGGAAGAAGGAAGAAAATACAAAAAATAGGCACCACAAGGGTACCTGTGGTCGATGAAGACTGACATGACTAATATTGCACTGAAAAATTAACCAGGGGTGAAATCTGTAGAGTTTATCGAGACCAAGTACAATAATAACCACCCACAAGTGGACGAATCTTATCGTAAGTAGTTAGGGTCAAACCCAAAGGAAATCCTTTTTAAGAATAGACCAATCAATGTAATCAAGCAAGAAATAATATTTATCACAAGATCATTGGTTGCTGATTATTCTAACTGTTGATAACAAATAGGTGGATTGAAGTCTAGATTTATAAATGGATGGAAATACTAGGGTGGAATGGGTTTCACTACCGCTACCTATAATTTTCTCTCTCAGTACATCATATCAAGAATATGTTGAGGCTAGAAAAATCCCCCTTTCAGTGTAGGATTAAAACCTAGACAGATATCAATCTAAGCTTGTTGTCACATTACCTAGAGATCTTACAACTATTGCCTCGGAAAACACCTATCCAAAATTCTCATCAAGGGTTTAACATGAGTTAAACAATATCCTAGATCTTAGGTTCAAAGCTATCAACATCCAAGATCTGATTTACATAAAAACTTGATGATCGGGAAATAATATAAGCATCAAAAGTATTGATTTAGAAATATATATTGTCCCATACAAGGATAGACGCATTAAGGAGAACAAAATTGGGGAGTGGGAGTGCTCCCCCATCCTAGTGAGAGGTCTACTCGATCATGGAAGAAATTACAAATATAACACAGAAGAAGAGAGAAAAAGTCATCATCACACAATGGGAGGGCATCATAGTTGTGGTGTGTAAGAATGATTCTTTAAGATATGGAATGAAGGAACCAAATAAACAACAAGTACACCCCCTTGACATTCTTTGAAGAAGGACTGGAAATTGTTGATCTCTCTTATTCACAGGTGTAGCTGCTAATATGGAGGCAAACTAGATGGTGGCCTATAATGGTGAAGGGCATACTTCACACTAACTCCTTTCAAAGTCAGAGACTTGGGAGTCTTGGCAAGTTAGGAGTCCCATAGGTCAACAAAGACAGTTGATGAAGGGGTCGATGGAGGGTAGAGAAAGGTGTTGTGGAGCAATGACAGCCTGACGACGTGGTCGTAGATACTTTTTAGGACAATTGTAGTCTTATATTTATAGGTTGGAGTTGGGATTTATAACCCTCCCCACCCACTTTGTACAACTTCTAAGATGAAAGGTTTGTGTGACCTCTCAATACTATCGTCAGGTAGGAAACTCATCGGGCTAAATTGTCATCAAGGTCCTTAGTTGGGCTAGAGTGCAGGCATCTTGTCAATCGACATGTTGTAGGATTCATGTAGGTAGAAGTATAGTCAGCCATAGAGTTTTTGTCAGGATGATTCTCATCGAGCTCGACTTCCCAATTGGCTAACAAGAAAAAGAGCATTTAAAGGTCCATCGGGTAGAAGTTCAGTTGGTTAATGAATATTGGAATCCCATCGGGCATGTATCTCAGTGGGAAGATTTTCATCGGGATAAACTTCTTGTTAAGCTAACAAAATTCCTCAAAGAAGTAAACCCACTTGGGGGTATTGATGTGGGTCGTTGATCCTGTATTGATGGAGCTTCTGACTGATGAAGCATAGGTCGACGATGTTTCCCGATAAAGGCTTCTATCATCAAAAATCCAAATTTTATCAGAAGTTCCTTGAGCTCGCTAGTAGGTTAGAATGACTACTACCTCCTACACTCCTCACATGTATTGAAGTTTAATCCTACAAAGAAAATCCAAAATTTTGGATCAAAACCTTATAAATTATCATAACATTGATAAAATCAAAATGCAAGCTAGTTCTAGATCAAAATGATGTAGATGAATGCAGAGCTAGATTGAAAGTACAACTAAATTTAGGATGAGTATGCACTCATCTAATAACTATAAACTTAAACACTCATCCTCGAGTAACACAAAATTTAGAATTGTCACCAAATGAATACTTTCAACCTATGTGATTGCCTCACCTTCACATCACGCACATTTCCCTACCAATTGATATTTCCAAGAAGCCCAACTTCATGAGATCATAGGAAACATCTATCCATGTATTTGTTTTTAAATTTTCTACTAAAAAACATTTCCTAATCGTCATCCACAATACCAAGCACATCTAAGAGTTTCATAAAAATTCATAGAGTCACACATAACAAGAAGCATGCACACAATCTGATTCTTGGGTGCATGAAAAGGATATAAAAATGTGACATCCATTGTGTCTCTAGGTAGAAATTGGAGAGAAAGGGGGTTGCAAAAGGAAGATGCAAACCTCTCCTCTATTCAACTCGTGATTTCTTTTATTTGTGCAAATACATATATTGCCCAATTTTGTTTTTGTTTTGTTCACATTAGAATATTTTCTTTTTATTGGTGCACCCCTATTATATATACAGGGGTATGGAAGAAGCCGATAGAGTAGGGAGGGGATGTGCCACCTTGAACTTGGAGTTTTCCACTTTTTATGGCTTTTTATTTTATTTTTTATGGATGAAAGGTAAGACGATGGATGAAAGGTAAGAAGATGGAAGAAGTGTAGAAGAGGGTTCAGATTTTCATGCAACTTGGTTTACAATTCAATGCATCGTGTAGTTCTCCTAGTCTCACTGTGCTCAAATACTAACATGATAAGGAAAAAAGTGATGATTCCTTGATTTTGTTTCACTAGTCAGTTCGAAGAACAATGTGTCTGGTCCCTTTCAGTTACTCAAATATTTGATACCTTTTCTGGGGAAACATAACGTTTGGGTTGCTAGGCCACATAGGATGATTTCTAGCCATTGTTTTTTTTTTTGAAAAATTGGTCATTGTGAGGTGTTTCTTTGAGTAAAGGGAGTTAAATGATGTAACATGCATGGATGCAAACAAGACAAATTTGAATCTATGTTCGCTACATAATGGCTTTGTTACTCTAGAGAAAAAGAATTTTGAAAATTTTGACCTAAATGCAATGCAAAATGAATGTGATGATAAGATCCTAAGTTACAAACAAATAGGTGCAGGGAGTAAGTAGAATACATACCACCTACCATCCACCCCAAACATATATATTTTCTTGTCCCTAAGCAAACACTAAATCCAAGATGGAGGGAAAGATTTTTTTTGGTTGGACCACAAGCCATCATTGCTCTTCATTCAACAAAATCTATTCTCCTACAATCAAAATTGTTAGAAGATATGATATTATCTTGATATGCACTAACTAACTAAATGCAATATGAATTAAGATGTAAAAACTATAATTGGAGGTAACACTTGGGTTTGGCTCCCAAGAAGCATCTTTGTTTAACGTTGATGGCTCAACACCTCAAGCTCAATCATGATAGGATAGAGAGAGAAGTGGGAGTGGTTAGTTGGCTTGCATATCAGCAATGGTGAAATAACATTTGAGTCATTGGCCATTGACTGTGAATTCACCGGTTTTCTCTCTTTAAATTGTAACAACTCCACTAGGGAAGATATGCTTCATGATGTTCAGACTTGACCATCGAGTCTTCAACTTCCCTATAAAGAGGCAGAGATGGGGGTTCTATAGTAATACTTGGTCTCTATCATGTAGATCTTTCCTCTTTAGGTGTAAATCATGTCGCATATTTGTTCTCTCCTTGTAGATATGTGCATTTTAATATACTATCAATCATAGCTATTCTATCTCTTGCAGTTGAAGTAGATAGTTTTCTCTGTTCCGATAGAGGTTGAGGTTGAGCTACTGGATGACTCATTGAGCTTTATGGTCAAGATCAACTAGTAAATGACAAGACTTCCATATATATATTAAGAGGAAAGATGTGATGCCAAGAGGAGTCTTGTATGTAGTTCGATACTCCCAGAGTGTATCATCTAGTTTTTTAGCCCAATCTTGGCGTATCATGCTAACCTTCTTTTCAAGAATATCTTTGATCTGACGATTCATTCTTTATCATCACTTGATTAAGAATATGATAATCCCTTCACATACACAACGAAACATACTTCTTTTTCACGAACAAGAAAGGGGCTCCCTAGGGTGAAACACTAGGGTGAATAAAGCCCATGTCGAGAAGCTCTTGAAGCTGCTACTTAAGCTCAGCGGGTTCTACAAGGGCCAAACGATAAGGAGGCTTTAAGATGGGAGAAGTTCCTAGTATGATCTCGATAGAGAACTCCACCTCTATGGTGGAAATCTAGACAACTTCTCAGGAAAAACATTGGGGAATTCCTTCACCACATCAATGTGATCGAGAGCAGGATGTGTAGCATCGAGGACTATAGAGGCTAAGAAAGCTCTACACCCTTGCAAAAAAAGCTTTCATCTTTGATGGCAGAGACGATAAACTGCCGATCCTCTCATTTCCTACCCTTAACACACATTCTTCCCACAATAGGTTGTAACAAACTAAATTTTGATACCTCAAAAAACAAAATAGCTTTGTACCTCTTCAACCAATCCATTCCTAGGATGATATCAAAGGTGGTCATGTCAAGCAAGATGAAATATGAGGGAAACATAATACCAGAGATATAGAGGTCCAAGTTCGGGAGTTTAAGATAAGAAGATCAGATCCTACCACTAGGATTTTTAACATCTAACACATGATCCATATGTTCTGATTCTATCTCTAACATGGCAGCAAACTCAGATGATATGAATGTATTCGATGAACTAGAATTGAAGAGAGCTTTAACTGGATGCATATTAAAATGTAATGTACCTTCAATGACTTCATTATTTCCTTTAGCTTCCTCAGCATTAAGGGCAAACACCCTTCCATTATGCCTGTCTAAAGGTGGCTGTCGACCTTGTCAGTTTTGGTTGTTGTTTCTCAGAGGCATATTCTATCACTGTTGTGGCTGGTGAGTAGGCTACTGAGCTAGACCTGATCCTCACCCAAGCTGAGGGCAGTTGGGTCGAATGTGTCCAGCTTGACTTCACTCGTGGCAGATGGGTGCAGGTCGATTATCGCTACGGTGTTGACCATTACTAGCAGGGCATCTTCTCAGCAGGTGCATAAGCGAGCAACGGTTACACTTGTCACATCCTTGGTTTCCACCAACATTCTTCCTTATGTTTTTGTTGTTGTTGTACCCGGAAATCTAGAAACCGGGATAAGAATCGATCACCAAAGCCTTTTCCACCATTTGTTGGAATGTTAGGGGAAACTGGGGGACAAGTTTCCAACCAATGTTGTAGCTCAAACCCTTGAGAAATAGGGTTGATCTCCTTTCAGCTTTAAGGTCCACCACATAGCTCTCTTGGAGGAGGAAACGCTGCACATACTCAAAGACACTCATGCTTTCTTGACACATGTTGTAGAACTCTACCTCCTTCTTCTTCAGAAACATGGGGTAGATGTACTTCTCACGGAATAGCTTGAGGAACTACTCCTAGGTCATGCTTGTGGTATCATGGGTATGAGCCATACCCATCCACCAGACACATGCCGGTCCATCCAACACATATGACATGAAACAAACCTTCTGGTGAGGAGGACACACCATGCCCTCAAAGGTACGCTCCAAGGGCAAAACCTAGTCATCAGCTTTATCCACCATTTTTGGCTCACTCTCGCCCTTGAAGTATGGTGGTTGCATCTTGATGAAGTTCGTAAGGGCGAACTCCATCGGTTTGGTTATAGCATTAGAAAGTTGTCCCACCAAGGTAGTCGAGAGTAGCTAGCACACCGTGGTCAACGCTTTCTCAGGGGTCAGAAAAGGGGTGCCAACATGGGCAGTTGGGACTATTCCTATGCTGGAGGGAGTCACCAGTGTATCTCAGTTGTCGGTGTTGCCGGAAGTGGCCCCAGAAGCAGAGTTGTTCATGTCTCCAAACAAATATTCCTTCCTAAAAGATAATGGTATGACATAAGATAACATGAGTAGGTAACAAGGATGGCTAAGGCTACTATTGCCTCTGAGCATACTAATACTAGGCAGTCAGTATCAGTGCAGGCTAGGCTAGTAATAGATGGATATCCCCGTAAACCAAGCTAGTAGCACAGAGGAAAACATTTCCAGCCCCTAGACCCTGATCCATTCTAGACACCCTTGATTTCAACTTATGCCCTAGTAGTTGCCAAACTGGCTCTAATACCATGTTGTAAAGAGGCAAGATCACCTCCTTACTAAAATTTAAAGGAAATACAAAACATTCACCTTTTCCAAGAAAAATAGACCATGTTGAATGCATGTATAATATTCCAAGTAAATAAGCTTGTTTCAGATACATATGAAATGTCAATAGCAGCAGAAAGAAACTAAGTTATTACATTGCTTCTGAACTCTTATTCACTACATGAGTTTCTTTGAAAAGGAAACAAACATAAAAGAAACTATAGGATCTAGCAACAAGCAACCTAGTCATCCTTGATAGCAAAACTTGAAGATGCTACTCCTGAACTTGGTCCTCTTGGCCTTATTCAAGACCTTGATCTATCCATGGGTGGTTGGGAAAGCACCCAAAAAAAAGGGAAAGAAAAACAAGGTATGTGTCAGAGAAAATGAACAAGAACAAAGGATAAGAAAACTATAAGGAAATCAGGCTAAAATTTCATCATAAGATGGAGATAATCAAAAGGATGAGGCATAGTAAATAGATGCTTGCCATAACAAAATAGTAAAAAGGTTGCATGCATGATTAATATTGACTACCTAAACTATGTAGGGTTTAAGTACCTACCTAACCTCAACCAATAGGCGAGGGAGAGTAACACATTCCAATAACCTATAAATTTTCTATATTGGGGAGAGTAACACATTTCCTAGGGAAAAATTACACATGCCCTATCTATGGGTGGTTGTAAAAAAATACCACTACTCTAGTTTAATAGTCTAATAAAATAAACATGCTAAGAAATATGGCAAGTAAAGAATCAAGTAAATATAGACATGGCAGTGGGGAGAGTAACACATTCCTCAGGGCAAAATTACACATGCCCTATCTATGGGTGGTTGTAAAAAAGGACCACTACATTAGTTTAATAGTCTAATAAAATAAACATGCTAAGAAATATGGCAGGTAAAAGCAACAAGTAAATATAGACATGCCAGTGGGGTACAAGACCCAAGATATAACATTGAAACTGATTTTGAGGCAAAAGGAAAATTATGGTTTTATGATAGCCTCATTACAGAAACTAGGTTTAGCTATATATCTTCCCAACTTAGGTGTAAGGAAAGCACATAGCTTTTCTTAAGAGATCCAATTACTCCTTCTTCACTACTTTACTTGATTCTAAAGATTTTTTTTTCTATTTCTAATGTTTAAACATGAATTAGGGTTTACTCATGTATAAAGACAAGGAAACCCTAACTTTTGGACTTTTTTAACAAAACCTCATTTTGACCCTGAAACTATCACCATTGTCTTAGTTAGGTTTTTCTAATTAAGAAAACATATAATTTGCATATTTTGGAGTTATGAAGGTTTACATGTATTTTTGGCCATTTTTAGTTATTTAATTCATTTTATGAAAATCCTTTTCAACAAAACTCTAAATCAGTACTCGAAATCATTTTTATTGGAAAGATGGAATTTTTTGTGTCTAGAACTTGTTTTAATTTTAAATTTGGACAAGCAATTAATTAATTATGATTTATTGAAAACCAACCAATCAGAAATTACCACGTAGGCAAATCGATCATAAGGGAGGCAAAGAGGGAAGTCGGGCCCGTGACTTGGCCCAATGGGAAGCGGCCAAGTCAGTGGTTTGCGCCCTAGCAAGCACTGATCAAAGCCACAACAAACAAAATGAAAACGACAAAACTTCTCCCCGCGTGCGGTTAGAGAAGAAAGAAGAGGAAAAGCGGGGGTAAAAGCATCAAATCATCATGGGGTTTCTTCCCCAAACAACTCCCGCCATGGATGACAAGCTTCAAGGCCGATTTTGTTCAGTTTTGCAAACGTGGACCAAACTCGACAAACAAGGTACCAAAAGAAAGATTAGAAGAAGACGAACTCAAAGGTACCTGTAATTTGCTTTGAGGTGGAGAGGAGAGGAAGCACTAGGCACCGTAAGGTCTGGGGCAAAATTTGATCGTTGAGGTCCAACACACGAGCAAGGATGCAATTGAGAGGAGGAACAAGTCGCTAAAATACCAAGCAAGCTTCAGGTAGGGGTATTTATAGATGGGGGGTAGCTTCTTAGGGTTTCCCAAGTTAGTTATAATGCCTTGGGGAGCATGAATTGGGTGTTTCATCATTTCTTGATCAAAAGAGGAAACTAGGGGATTAAACGATGTGGAATTCTAATTAGAACACAAGTGTAAAGAAATCAATTGATTTGGTGGGGTGTAGCTTGACATATTTGCAATGGAATTTTCTCTCTCGTTGCGGTGTTACAATACACCCGGTCTCACAAGGGTGACGACCCACGGACCGTTGGATCAGTGGATGTAGATTCTCTGCCATCCAATCATGCACAGAGAAGGAAAGAAGGCGTGACATTTTATTTTGATTCTGAATATAATTTGGAATAAAGTGTAACTTGCATTATTTAATGAGTTTCTCTGTCCTTAATTGAGCGCCCAAACAATTTCCAAATTTAATGAAAATTGACACCCTGACTGATTTTGAGGTGTAAAATCCAAATATGCAATTAGTTTTTCCCTTTGTGAACTTTTGATGGGTTAAATAATTCAAAACTTATTTTCTCTTTCTTCCTTCATTAATGGTGATAAGATTCTCCCAAATTTGATGAAACTTCACCCACAAGTCACCTTATGTGCCTTGGATAGAATTTTCCATTAATTTTACATGTTGAGATTATTTGTTCATTTATTTAATATATTGAAGGTTCTACACACTTTCTCTCTCCTAATCTTACCCTTTAATCAAATATTCTCCAAATTGAGTAAAATTTCACCCAAAGGTGTATTTTAATATGTAGAACACAAATTTGGCTTCCATTTACTTTTGGAGTCATTAAAGATTTTATTTTGTATTTTTAAGTTAATTCCTTTTTTCCCTTTCAATAGATACAATTATAATTACCAATTTCCCAAAAGTTTCAAAACCTATCACCCAAGAAAACTTATACTCAAAGGAAACGAATTTGGGTTTAGAATTATCTTCTAAGTTCCACTTTTATTCTTTTTAGGCAATTTATCCTGGTATTCACTTAATGGGAAAATAAATTCATTTATTGTCACATTATTTCCCTTTTTGGGATTTTCTTTCTTTTTTCCACTCAAACGCCATAGAAACTTCTAGAATGATTTTTATTTTATCCTTATCTCTCTTAAGTGGTCATTTTGCAAATTAAACCCAATTAGCAAACTTTTACTAATATATTTGTGCTTAACTCTTTATAATGTAAAATATTTGGAATAAGTGTACACAAAAACTTAATAGTTTCCACTAATTCAACATCTAGGACATAAAGGAAAGAAAAGCTCAGAAAAAGGCTGAAACTAATATTATACATGGATTTCAGTTTGTTACAGCACTCCACCCGTTAAAAAGGATTTTGTCCCAGAAATCTCATACAAAAAGAGAAGGGTGAGTACATAACATCTCATATCTAAAGTTTCAAGTGGTTTCTTCCAAACCATGATACTACGATAAAACCTCCACCAACTCGATCTCCTTATTCTTCAACTACTTAACTCAGGAGTCAAGAATCTTCACATGTAACTCTTCATATATCAGATTCTCTTAAATCTCAAGAGGTTCAATAGAGAGTACATGAGAAGGGCCATTCACATACTTTCTTAGCACAGAGACATGAAACACATTATGGATCTTGTCATAGGTAGGAGGAAGAGCTAAATGGCATGCATAGTCTCCAACCTTATCCAAGATCTCAAATGGTTCAATATAACGCAGACTAAGCTTGCCTTTAACTTTGGACCTTGAAATAGAACGTATAGGCTTGATCTTCAAGAAGGCATAATCACCTACTAAGAAACTCACTTCAGACATTTTCTTATCAACATACATCTTCTGTCGATCTTGAGCAACTTTCATTCACTTCCTAATCAATTAAACCTTCTATATCATCATTTGCATATTATCAGACATCACCAGAGCACGTTCCCCTACATCATCCCAATGTAACGGAGAACGACAAGGTCTTCCATACAAAGCTTCATAAGGTGGCATACCAATACTAGCTTGGTAGCTATTATTATAAGAGACCTATACTAATGGAAGAAACTTATCCATACACCTCCCCAATACATAACATAGGCACGAAGAAGATCTTCCAAAATGTGTATTGTTCTTTCGGATTGACCATCGGTTTGAGGATGATAGGTTGTACTGAAACGTAAATCAGTACCCATCTCTGCCTGAATCTGACTCCACAACTGAGAGGTGAACTTTGGATCACGATCGGACACTATCACTTTAGGAACTCCATGCAGACGAAAGATCTAATCCACGTACAACTAAGCCATTTCATCAACCTTGTAAGTGGACTTGAAAGGCAAAAATGGGCAGATTTAGTAATTTGATCAATCACAACCCACATAGCATCAAAACCCATCCTAGTTTTAGGGAAACCAATGACAAAGTCCATAGTAATTTTCTGCCATTTCCATTTTGGAATCTCAAGCGGGTGCAGAAGACCACCAAGTTGTTGATGCTCAATCTTGACTTGTTGACAAGTCAAACACTCCACAAAGAACAAAGTGATATCCTTCTCCATGTTCCTTCACCAAAAGCTTCGCTACAGGTCTTTGTACATTTTGGTAGTACCAGGGTGTATGGTGTACTTAGACCCATGGGATTCACTCAAAACCTTCTGTGTAGGTTCCCAAATCGAATCATGGTTTCTCAGCTAAGGCTTTCATCTCTTCAAGCTTAGGACTTTCGAGCTGTGCGACAACAACTTCCAAGATCCAAGAAGGTGTAATGAACAAACCAGCCATTTGAACACACAACTTCTCAGCATCATCATCAGGCCGCAGTGGCCAACAGGAAACAAACTCCAGGTTCATGGCAGCACACTCTGCATTCTTCTTTCGACTCAAAGCATTGGCGACTACATTTGCTTTACCGGGATGATAGGTGATGGTAAAGTTGTATTCCTTGAGATACTCCATCCATCTATGCTTCCTCATGTTTAGATCCTTCTGTGTCAATAGATACCTCAAACTTTTGTGATCAAAGTAAACTTCAAACTTCACTTCTTACATATAGTGTCGCCAGATTTTTAAAGCATGCACGATAGCTGCTAGATCTAAATCATGGGTAGGCCAGTTCTCTTCATTAGGTTTCAACTGGTGCGAACCATAGGCAATCACTCGATCCTCTTGCAATCAAGACACACCCTAACCCTTTCTTAGAAGCATTAGTGAAAATAATGTAAGGTTTACCTTCAACAGGTAGAGCAAGAACAAGAGCAGACATCAAACAACTCTTTAGCTTCTAAAAGCTATCCTCACATTCAGGTGTCTAAACGAACTTTAATTCCTTTCTTGTCAACTTTGTTAGAGGAAGAGAAAACTAAAAAAAACACTTGATAAACCTCCGATAGTAACTTGCTAAATTGAGGAAACTACAGATCTCAGATGGGGCCTTCAGATCTTTCCACTTGGTTACAACTTATACCTTTGCAGGATGAACAAAAATATGTCTGACATAAATTACATGACCTAAGAACATCACTTCCTTGATCCAGAACTCACACTTTGAGAATTTAGCATACAGTTGATTCTCTCTCAGTGTGTTTAGAATGATCCGCAGATGTTCACAATGTTGTTCTTTAGATTCAGAGTAGACCAACATATCGTTGATGAAAACCATCACAAACTAATCGAGGTAAGAATGAAACACTCGATTCATCAAGTCCATCAAAGCATCAGGGGCATTAGTCAAACCGAAAGGCATGACCAAGAAATTTTAATGCCCATAACGTGTTCTGAAAGCTGACTTCAAGACATCCTCATCCTTCATGCACATCTGCTAATAGCCACTTTGCATAACCATCTTAGAAAACACCGTGGCTGACTTTAGCTTGTCAAACAGATCATTGATGTAAGGCAAATGAATCTTCATTGGATTAGGCATACAATAATCCATGCACATACGCAACAAACCATCCTTATTTTTCACAAACAAGATAGGGGCTCCCCAGGGTGAAACACTAGGGAGAATAAAGCCCATGTTGAGAAGCTCCTGAAGCTGCTTCTTAAGATCGACGAGTTCTACAGGGACCAATTGATAAGGAGGCTTCGAGATGGTTGAAGTTCCAGGTGCGAACTCGATGGAGAACTCCACTGCACGGGTTGGTGGCAAGCCCAAAAACTCCTTAGGAAAAACATCAGGGAAGTCCTTCACCACATCAATGTGATCAAGAGCAGGAGGTGTAGTATCGAGGACTATAGAGGATAAGAAAGCTCTACACCCTTATGAGACAAGCTTTTCGGCTTTGATGGCAGCGATGACAAACTACCGATCCTCTCGCTTCCTTCCCTTGATGCTCATTCTTCCCACAACAGGATGTAACAAACTAACTTTTGATACCTGACAAAACAAAACATCTTTGTACCTCTTCAACCAATCCATTTCCAAGAAGACATCAAAGGCAGTAATGTCAAGCAGGATGAAATCTGGGGGAAACATAATACAAAAGATACATAGGTCCAAGGTCGGGAGTTTAAGATAAGAATAGTTGATCCTACCACTAGGGATTTTAACATCTAACTCATGATCCATATATTTAGATTCTATCTCTAACAGGGCAGCAAACTCATATGATATGAATTTATTCGATGAACCAGAATCGAAGAGAGCTTTACCAGGATGCATATTAAAAATGTAAGGTGACTTCGATGACTTCATTATTTCCTCCAGCTTCCTCAGAATTAAGGGCAAATACCCTTCCATTCCTCCTGTCCACAGGTGGCTGTCGACCTTGGCGGTTCTTATTGTTGTTTCTCAAAGGCAGATTCTGTCGCTATTGTGGCTGTTGAGCAGGCTGTTGAGCTGGAGCTAGTCCTATCCCAAAATGAGGGTAATTGGGTCGAATGTGTCCAACTTGATCATACTCTTGTAAGATGGGTGCAGGTCAATCATCTCTGTGGTGTTGACCGTTGCCAGCAGGGCATCTTCCTAGTGGTTGTGGACACGAGCAACAGTTGTACTTGTCACATCCTTGATTTCCACCAACATTCTTCCTCTTGTTTTTGTTGTTGTTGTACCCGGAAGGATGGAATCCATGATAAGACTCAATTGCCAAAGCCTTTTTCACCATTTGTTAGAATGTCACGGGAAACTGAGGGACAAGGTTCCGCCCAACGCTATAGCTCAAACCCTCAAGAAATAGGGTTGATGTTCTTTCAGCTTTAAGGTCCACCGCATAGCGCTCCAGGAGGAGGAAATGTTACACGTGCTCGGAGACGCTCATGCTTCCTTGATGCAGGCTATAGAACTCTACCTCCTTCTTCTTCAGAAATGTGGGGTAGATGTACTTCTCATGATACAACTTGAGGAACTGCTCCCAGGTCATGCTTGCAGTATTACGGGTACGAGCCATACCCGTCCACCAGACACGTGCCAGTCCATTCAGGACATATGGCGTGAAATGGACCTTCTGGTGAGGAGGACACGCCATGCCCTTGAAGGTACGCTCCAAGGACAAAACTCAGTCATCAGATTTATCCACCATGTTTGGCTCACTCTCACCCTTAAAGTACGGTGGTTGCATCTTGATGAAGTCTGTAAGGATGAACTCCTTCGGTTTGGCTGTAGTAGTTATAGCATTGGAAAGTTGTCCCACCAAGGTAGTCGAGAGTAGCTGGCGCAACATGGTCAGCTCTTGCTCAGGGGTCAGTAGAGGGGTGCCAACATGGGTAGTAGGGACTATCCCAGTGATGGAGGGAGTCACCGGTGTATCCCAATTAATAGTGTTGCCGGAAGTGGCCCCAGAAGTGGAGTTGTTCATGTCTCCAAACAAATCTCCCTTCCTGAAAGATAAAGGGTATGACATAAGATAATAGGAGTAGGTAACAAGGATGGCTAAGGCTACTATTGCCTCTGAGCATACTATTTCAAGCAGTCAGTATTAGCACAGGCCAGGCTGGTATCATATGAATATGGGAGTCCCTATAAACCAAGCTAGTGGCACAAAGAAAAATATTGCCAGCACCAGACCCTGATCCATTCTAGACACCCTTTTCAACTTATTCCCTAGTAGTTTCCCAACAGGATCTGATACCATTATGTAAAGAGGTGAGATCACCTCCTTACTAAAATTTAAAAGAAATACAAAACATCCACTTTTTCCTAGAAACATAGACCATGTGGAATGCATGTATAATATTCCAAGTAAATAAGCATGTTCCATATACATATGAAATGTCAATAGTAGTAGAAAGAAACTAAGTTATTACATTGCTTACGAACTATTGTTCACTACATGAGTTTCATTGAAAAGGAAAAGAACATAAAAGAAACAATAGGATCTAGCAACAAGCAACCTAGTCATCCTTGACACAAAAACTTGAATCTACTACTCCTGAAGTTGGTCCTCTTGGCCTTGTTCAACACCTTGATCTATCCCTGGGTGGTTGGGAAATCACCCAAAAAAAAGGGAAAGAAAAATAAGGTATTTGTCAGAGAAAATGAACAAGAACAAAGGATAAGAAAACTATAAGGAAATAAGGCTAAGATTTCATCATAAGATTAAGATAGTCAAAAGAATGAGGCATAGTAAATAGATGCTTGCCATAACAAAATAGTAAAAAGGTTGCATGCATGATTAATATTGACTACCTAAGCTATGTAGGGTTGAGGCACCTACCTAACCTCAACCAATAGGTGAGGGAGAGTAACACATTCCAATCACCTATAAATTTTCTATATTAGGGAGAGTAACACATTCCCCAGGGCAAAATTACACATGCCCTATCTATGGGTGGTTATACAAAAGTACCACTAATCTAGTTTAATAGTCTAATAAAATCAACATGGTAAGAAATATGGCAAGTAAAAGCATCAAGTAAATATAGACATGGTAGTGGGGTACAAGACCCAAGAAATAACATTAAAACTGATTTTGAGGCAAATATAGATAAGGAATAGTCAAAAAGAAAAATTAGGGTTTTATGATAGCCTCATTAGGGAAACTAGGTTTTCTTACAAATCTTCCCAACTTAGGTGTAAGAGAGCACATGCCTTTTCTTAAGAGATCCAATTACTCCTTCTTCACTACTTTAATCGATTCCAAAGATTATTTTCCTATTTTCAATGTTTAAACATGAATTAGGGTTTATTCATGAATAAAGGCAAGGAAGCCATAACTTTTGGAGTTTAAAAAAAACCTCATTTTTAGCCTAGAAATATCACCATTGTCTTAGTTAGGTTATTCTGATTAAGAAAACATATATATGCATATTTTGGAGTTATGAACGTTTACATGTATTTTTGGTGATTTTTAGTAATTTAATTTACTTTCTAAAAATTCTTTACAACAAAACTCAAAATCATTTTTATGGGAAAGGTGGATTTTTCTGAGTCTAGAACATGCTTTACTATTAAATTTGAAAAAATGGTTAATAATTATGATTCATTGAAAATTAGGCAATAAGAAATTGCCACATAGGCAAATCGATCACAAGAGAGGCAAAGAAGGCAGTTGGGCCCGCGACTTGGCCCAATGGGAAGCGGCCAAGTCAGCGGTATGTGCCCTAACAAGCACCAGTCAAAGTCACAAAAACAAAACACAAAGGATAGAACTACCCCCTACGCGCGGTTAGAGAAGAAAGAATAGGAAAAGTGGGGGTAAAAGCATCAAATCACCATGGGGTTTCTTCCCCAAACAACTCGCACCATGAACGGTGAGCTTCAAGGACAATTTTGGGCATTTTTACAAACATGGACAAAGCTTGACGAACAACGTACCAAAAGAAAGCTTAGAAAAAGACAAACCTAAAGGTACCTATAATTTGCTTGGAGGTGGAGAGGAGAGGAAGCACTAGGAACCGCAAGGTCTGGGACAAAATTCAATTGGTGGGGTCCAACACATGAGCAACAATGCAATTGAGATGAGGAACATGTCACAGAAGTACCCAACAAGCTTCAGGTAGGGGTATTTATAGATGGGGGGTAGTTTCTTAGGGTTTCCCAAGTTGGTCGAATGCCTTGGGGCGGAAGAATTGGGAATTTCATTGTTTATTGACCAAAACATGAAACTAGGGGATTAAACGATGTGAAATTCTAATTAGAATACAATGGCAAAGAAATCAACCAATTTGGTGGAGTGTAGCTTGAGATATTTGTGATGGAATTTTCTCTCTCCTCGCGGTGCTATAGTACACCCGGTCTCACGAGGGTGATGACTCACGAACCGTTGGATTAGAGGATGTAGATTCTCAACCTTCCAATCGTGCGCAGAGAAGTAAAGAAGGCATGCCATTTTATTTCAATTCTGAATATAATTTGGAATAAAGTGTAATTTGCATTATTTAATTAGTTTCTCTTTCCTCAATTGAGTGCCTATACAATTTCCAAATTTAATAAAAATTGACACCTTGACTGATTTTGAGGTGTAGAATCTGAATATGCAATTAGTTTTGCCTTTTGGGAACTTTTAATGGGTTAAATAATTCAAAACTTATGTTCTATTTCCTCCTTCATTAATGGTGGTAAGGTTCCCCCAAATTTGATGAAACTTCACCCACAAGTCACCTTAAGTGCCTTGGATAAGTTGCCATGAATTTCACTTGTTGAGATTATTTGTTCATTTATTTAATATATTGAAGATTCTACACACTTTCTCTTTCCTAATCTTACCCTTTAATAAAAGATTCTCTAAATTGAGTGAAATTTCACCCCAAAGGTGTATTTTAATATGTAGAACAAGAATTTGGCATCCATTGTTACTTTTGGAGTCATTAAAGATTTTATTTTGTATATGTAAGTTATCTCCTATTTTCCCTTTCAGTAAATACAAGTATAATTACCATTTTTCCATTTTATAATTTTTAGGCAATTTATCCTTGTATTCACTTAATGGGAAATAAATTCATTTACTGTCACATTATTTCCCTTTTTTGGATTTTCTTTCTTTTTCCCACACAAAATCCATAGAAACTTCTAGATCGATTTTTATTTTATCATTATCTCTCTTAAGTGGTCATTTTGCAAATTAAACCCAATTAGCAAACTTTTACTGAGATATTTGTGCTTAACTACTTATAAAGTAAAATATTGGGAAAAGTGTACATAAAAACTTAATAATTTCCATTAATTCAACATTCTAGGAAATATAGGAAAGAAAAACTCAAAAAAAGGTTGAAACTAATATTATACATGGATTGCAGGTCATTACAAGAAGATTTATAAGAGGTGTGGTGATTTTGTTGAACTTATGAATGAATTTCCTATAGAATTTGGCATGTCCCAAAAATACCCATACTTCTTTGATGGTAGTTGGAGGAGATAACTTGGCAACCACTTCAGTTTTTGTTTTGTCAACTTCAATGTCTTTGGAGATTCATGGTGTCCCTGGACAATTCCTTCCTTCACAATGAAGTGACATTTTTCACAATTGAGCACTAGATGTGCTTCTTCATAATGTTCTAGGACCAGGGAAAGATGGTGTAGGCAAGATTCAAATGAATATCTTCATGCTCGGATGCTTATGAGGTTGATGGTAATGTGCATGGGATAGTTGTTGATTTATCTACTCCACCTACTGCTGAATATGTAAATGAAGATGGTAGGTTTGAAGTCCAAAAAGGTAACAAAAGGAAGAGAGGTAAAGGGAAAGGTAGGAAAGCCCATGTTGTTAACAAGGTAATAGGTCAGAGTACTAAAGTGTATTTATCTAATAAATTTGACAGTCTAAAGATTGGTGTAACTGAAGGTAGTGGTTCAGACATGTCTAAAACCAATGAAGTACTGGTATCAAAGGTTTCCAATGGTTAGCTCTATTAATATTTTCTTATGGAATGTTAGAGGACTCGATCTCAAAGCCTCTCCAGTCTGAAATAAGATAATAGAGTTCAAGCTGCATAGTGTCCTTCTTAATGAAACTAAAGTAAGAGAAAGAAAGACGAGAAAGCTCATTGCGAAGTTTTTTCCTGAGTATAATTGGGTTTCTAATCATAGTTTGCATGCTTTGGGGAGAATAGTTATTCTTTGGAGGGAAGATAACTATCTTTTGAATAAAATTTGAGAGAGTGATCAATTTTTTCATGTAGATGTTTCTTGTGCTAACAAGGTATTCATTATTACTGTTATTTATGGACACAATCCTCATAACAATAAGGTTCATTTATGGGATGAAATTGAAGCTATCAACCAAAATATGAATTCACCTTGGGTAATCTTAAGAGATTTCAATGTCGTGAGGAAAGTAGATGGGAAAATGGGTAAAGACCCACCCATGAATAAATCTATGGAGGACTTCAAAAATTGCATGCTTAGATGTGGTTTCTACGAGCTTTGACTTAATGGATTTCACTTTTCTTGGGACAACCATCAAAGTGGGGTTGGTTTTGTTACCTCCTATATTGATAGGATCCTTTATAATGATAAGTTTATGACCACCTTTGATGATTTTAAAGGAATTCTTCATGCTAATATCATTAGTGACCACAAGATTCTGACTCTAGACATTGGTGAAAGGGATAAGGTGAAAACACCTTTTATATTCATTAATGTATTGTCTATAAGAGACGATTTCATCGATCATCATCATCATCATCTAAGCCTCAATCCCAACTATGTTGGGGTCGGCTACATGGATCCTTCGTTTCCATTCAGCTCTATCATGGGTCATATTCTGATTGAGATGTAGAGATTCAAAATCTCTCTTTATAAGCTCATCCCATGTTAATTTAGGCCTTCCTCTTCTTCTATTTATAGTGTTTGGCTCAATAGCATTGCTTCGTATAGGCGCACTAGTAGGTCTGCGTTGCACATGTCCGTACCATCTGAGTCGGCCCTCACGCAACTTGTCCTCAATGCTCGCCACCCCCACTTTATTCCTGATATAGTCATTTCTCAAACGATCTTTTCTTGTCTTCCCACACATCCATCTCAGCATACGCATTTCAGCCACGTTCATCTTGTTGAGACCTTGTTTCTTCAAGGTGTACTCCAAGTTCATAAAGCTTGATTTCTCTAAGTTCATAAAGCTTGATTTCATCGATACCATCAAAAAAATTTGGGCTATTGATTTCTCTAGTTGCCCCATCTTCAAGGTGTACTCCAAGTTCATAAAGCTTCATTTTGATCTCTTAGAATGGAATAAAAACCATGTGAGAAATTTTTTTGATGTGGCCAAGAGAAAGGAGTTTTTAGCAATTGAAGCACAAATGAAAGCAGATTTTGATCCTTCCAATATTGATTTTCAAAATGATACTAGTGAAAAAAGGAAAGATGCAGTTATAGCCATAGTGCAGGAAGAATCCTTACTCAGGCAGAAGTCCAGAGTTATCTGGTTAAAAGAAGGGGATACCAATTCTAAATTTTTTTACTCCTCTATCAAGGTCAAAAGAAATTTTAATCACATTAAATCTCTTTCTATTGATGGGACTATTTGTACGGATGTTTCTATAATTAAGAACCACATAGTTGATTATTACTTTGGCATTTTCAACAATTACCATGCTCCTGACTTGGGAATTTTGAATGGTCTTAATTTTCCTAAGCTTAATGATGTGAATAAGATGGCCTTGGACAGATATTTTACTGTAAAAGACATTGTCGATGTTGTTAGATGCTTGAACTCAGATAAGTGTCTGGGTCTTGATGGGCTAAATGGATAAAATTTCAAAGCATGTTGGAGTGTTATTTATTCTGATGTGGTTAAGGCTATGTTCAATTTTGTTAACACTGGTAGGCTTCTTAGGGAAGGTAATCATACATTCATTACTCTCATTCCTAAATTTATAGATTCAAATGACTTGAAAAATATAAGGCTTATTGCTTTATGCAATGTCTTTTACAAGATTATTTCTATGCTTCTAACTAATAGGCTTCAAAATGTCTTGCCTTCTCAGTGACAATCAATGTGCTTTTGTGCAAGGGAGAAGATTAAAAGATGTTGTGTTGCTTTCCAATGAACTCCTTCATGACTTCAATAAGAAGGGGAGTAGGCCCAAGATGCACCTTAAGGTTGACATTTCAAAATCCTATGGTTTAGTTTCTTAGGATTCTATTTTCTGTATTGTTCGTATCATGAACTTTCCTCATTGTTGGATCACTTGGCTTAAGGAAATTTTTGACAATATGATTTTTGAGGTTTCAATTAATGGAGAGGCTATGGATTCCTTTAAACATGGAAATGGAGTTAGATAGGATGACCCCCTATCTCCTTATATTTTTGTCTTTGTGATGCAGTTGGTCACACTCTGATTCGATAAAGAAGTTGAGGAAGGAAGTCTTAAACTTTTGAAGAATTCTTCTTCTTTAGAAGTTTCTCATCTGATTTTTGCTGATGACCTCATGATGTTTGCTGAGACCAACATCTAGAGTGTTGTAGCTGTTAAAAGGGTCCTTGATAATTTCTACAATTCAACTGGTTTAAAGATTAATTTGAGAAGAGTGTGGTTACCTACAATCAATGTGTTGATATAGAGAATTGGCAATATTTTGTGCATAAACAAAGGATCTCTTCCTCTAAAGTACCTTGGGGTTCCTATATTCATTGGTAAACTCAAAAAACTTCATTGCAGTCCTCTGGTGGATAGAATCAAAAGGAGGCTTGAGAGTTGGAAAGCAAATCAACTTTCTATGACTGGTAGAGTTGAGTTAGTTCAATCTACCCTTTCTTCCACCTACCATTATTGGGCTTATATGTTTCCTTTACCCGTCTCTACTAGTGATGTGATTGATAACATGTGTTATGATTTTATATGGGGTAGAGTGGATAACAAGAATCCTATACATCTTATCAAATGGAGTGTTATTGTCAGGCCTCAATTTGAAGGGTTCTAGGCACTAAGAACATCAGGGAGGTTGTTAAAGATTTCGTTCTCTTGAATGGATGGAATATTTCCAATAAAAAGGATAGTGTAAGGATAAAATGGGTTCATGAAAGTACTTGAGTAAGCACTCCTTCTGTTCATTGTTAATCAATGAATCCTTTTCTTAGTTTTTTAAGAACGTTTTGCTGGAAAGAGATGAGTTAAGAAAGTTCATTGCATTTAATATTGGTAATGGATCTGATGTTTATGTGTGGAATGATCCCTGGCTTCTAAGAGCCAAGTTCCTAGTTGAGGTGTTATTTAAGTAGAGTATAATTCAATTGAGTCTTGCTAGCAATGCTAAAGTCAGTTGTCGCATTAACAATGGTGACTGGTTCTTTGGAGATTCTAGGTTACACAATAAGATGATTGATGTGTAGAAAGATATGACTCCTCCTAAAGGTAGATGTGATGATATTTTTTTGCTCGGAAGTTTGTCGTTAACTTAAGTTTTGTATTGGAAAATATGAGATTAATGCATGAACCAGTTCCTTTCTTTAAATGGTTGTGGAATTTCAAAGGCCCTAGGAGTTTCCAATTATTGGGCTAGAAGATTGGACATGGTAGGGTGTTGAGCTCTGGCTACATCCACATACTTGGTATAAGTCTGGTTTCTAGATATCTTCTTTGTAAATCTACTGAAGAATATGTGGATCATCTTTTCTTCAGTTGTTCCTTTATTTGATCTATTTGGAGTCTTGCTAGTCTACATTTTGGCTTTCAGATTCCTGGTTGCTTAGAGGACCTCTGCAGTCTTTGTGGTAGGAAAAATCTGATGATCTGTATTTGTATTTTCCAATGGATTTGGAGGGAAAGAAATGACAGAATTTATAGGAACTTTGAGAAAGAAGAGCAAAGACTCTGGTTATTTATTCTAAATGATATATCCATTATCTCCAAGTAATGAGTTTTCGGATCCTTCCTTACAATCACTCATCTTCTCTGCTCTACTGTCTTCCCTAATTTCCTTTGTAGGGTGGTGTTGTCAGGATGTAAAGTTTTGTTTTCTTTCCTTGATAACACTCTTTGTGGTGTTTGTGCCTACAAAAGAGTGTATAGTTACTTGTACATTTACAAAAAAACTCAAAAAAGCAATAGATGAGTTGGGTTCACCAAAAAAACCAATGTTTCTCAACTATTAGTCCTATTATAATGTTAGGTGGTTTAAGTGATTTTCCTTGAAGGATAGGGGGTGATGTTTTTGGATCTTGGGTTCTACTACCAAGAACATCATATATACTTTCTCGAGCATAGCTATATTCCATCCAGGCATAACCCTTTATCTTTTACAGAGCATAAATCTCATGTTTTTGTTCTCTCACAATCTTTTATTCTTGCTATCATGGCCAGGGGTTGATGTAATTTTTTAGATGTGTGGATCGCCAAGCTTTTTCTATCCCTTGTAGGATTTGCAACACTAGTTGAGGTAACTTTTTCGTTTTTCAAGATTTATGCACTTCCAACTTGTACTAATAGGCTTGGGTGATCAATTAGTTTTGTATAAGACTATGTCCTCCTCATTTTAGAGAGTTTATCTAGGGATAGAAAGCATATATTGACAATTTTTAGTGTCTTCAGATAAATATTACATAAAATCATAATTGTCTAGCAGGTTATTAGGTGAATTTATGGTCCAAATTTGTCACTCATTACAATTATTACTCTAAGGATAAACTTGGAGGACAATTGATCTAAATTATGGAGTGAGAACAACATCCCAGAAAATTGGATCAAAATTTTCCCAGAGCAAAAACTTATCCTTCTATATAGGATAAGGTTGTGTAAATCTTAATTTAGTATGTGTAAGTGTGATGGAGTGGACTTTCGTATCCTTCACTTGTCCAATGACATAAGTGCTTTTATCTTATGGTGAGTTATCTTAAGTGTTACAAGTACTTTGGTAAGGTTTGGATGGTTGATGTGATGTTGATATCATGGTTAAGATCTCTCTTTTTATTCCTTTTTAGGAATTTAATTGATTGGTCATATAATTGAGTCTTGGAACCAAAGTCTTATGGAGGTAGCTTGGATGATAATAAATATATGGTCAAAGTTTCATGAGATTTGGAGGTCCCTAGAGGAAGTTATTTAGGTTTGAAGTTTGTGAATGATATGCATTTTGTTGATTATTAGATTTAAGTTTAATATTTGGGCCTAAGTTGTCCATAATGATTGGCTGGGCCATGCCCTATGATCCTTGGATAGCCTGTATGGTCCATTCATTGTCCTGGATCTCCAATCTCACAGCTGTAGTCTTTGCAAAGGATGAGCCACAGATAGGCTTGAGTAAAAGGAGTGACATGGACCCCAAGATGAGAGATCAATGCCTCTGATAGTCATATCCTAGCTTGCAATTACGAGAAGGAAGTGACTCCAGTTGTGTGATACATCTCCCACGATCCCACATCATGGTTGAAGGGTGTATGAGAGAGGTTGGCCAAACAGTTTCTTTGTCCTCATCGTAAGGAGTACCCTGACTTCAGCTCGTAGGCATTAGTCCAGTGTACCGATGGAATGAGCTCTCCATCCCTGCAACTTCTCCATTGCAGACCAATAGGTCAGACGAATGAAGGCTTGTGTGAGATCCTTAGGATCTTGCGGCTCCATAGGACCCTTTTCCAAACGTCCTCCATGCTTGGGGATGATTCACCTCTTTTCTCATAGCCTTGGTGATGGCTGGCGGTGGTGGCCTCATAGAGAAGGAGGATCTACAGCTGGCCTTGGAGCTTGGGTGGCTGTGGGAGTCTGGAAGTATGATGCAGAGCTAATGGTCACCAAAGGAGCAGAGAGAAACGCATGTTCCTACTAATCTCTCACTGAGGTAGAACCCAACAACGACGCCCTTGTAGAGCAGAGTCAGCGGTGGCGGTCCGCGACACAGGGAATCAAGAATGCAAACTCGCCGGAGGCTGGAGCTATGCGGCCGAGCTCTGACCCATCCATGGCGGCACCCGATCCAACAAAGCATGATGCACACATCCGGCTTTGAGCAGAACCAACGCGAGGAGATCGTAAGCTCGTGCGAGAGAAGGAGAGCTGACAGCGGAAATCTTCTGGAGGCCGGTGGTAGGGTGCAACACAGAGGAAGCTGGGGTAGTGAGGTGCCAGGGTTGAGTCAACAGCGGCGGCCAGAACTGCGTCTCATGTTGGAGTTGACAAGAAAAGAGGATCAGTGGTGGTAGTTTGGGGTCATGGTGACCAGGCAGCGCACGGCGGCCGTGAGATGGAGTCCCGCTGGGGACTCACATCGCGTGGAAACATAGAAAGAAAGGGGTAGCAAGAACCCTGAACCGACCGATCCAAGATGTAGAGAACCAGTCGCTGAACCAGAACCAAGCAAAGCCAGGAGTTGCGCTGGTCCTGATAGCCACGTGGCATCACACAATTGGCCTTTCAAGGTAAACATCTTAATAAACACGCAAATCTTGTATAATTCGTAGAAAATAGATCGGTTGTCAAAAAAATACAAATAAGGTACCAAACTCCTCAGAAAAATGCATAGAATATAGTAGAATGATAATTTTAGGCTTTTGGTGCACTAATATCAGTGATATCATGTAAGAGGTAAAACTTTCATTTCATACCTAATAAATAATAAACAAAGACCTAAAATTATGAGAATATGTCACTAAGTGTATATTCATGTTTATAATCTATTTGATGTCAGTAATTATAATGTTGATGCTCGAAATTATGTAATTTTCTTAGAATGGCTATCTTGGGCTAATAACCCTAAATAAAATGTTATAAATGCATACATGCTCAATAAATGATGAAATTTACAAAGTAAGCTCATATCTGTATTTGGAACCTCGGATTTAATGATGAGATCATGATGATGCATAGAATTCATGTTATATGAAGTTGACCTTTAATACATGGTTTAAAACCCTAATCTTGGTTAATGGCGTAACCTAGGGTTAATTAATGTGCACAAAAATTCTATGGAAGATAATGTTCAGATAATGAATCATAATCTGGAAAATGCCATCAATATGATAATTATAAGACAAAAATGCAAGTAATGATGAGAATATCCTAATGACATAAGTAAACCCTAAAGTGGACCTAACTAGGGTTAAGATTAGAACCTGATGGTGATATGTGGTCTTGTCTTAATCAGGGTTGACCAGGATGTAGATGATATGAGGATATGAGGATTAAGTTTATCTATATGATCAAGGTAGGCCATTACCTCTTACTTGGCTTATTATACAATATGCTTGTGTTATATGAGTAGTAAAATACTTGGCATATGGTATTGGATGAAATGATTGTTCTTGTATGATATGTTGCCTGATTTTCCGTACTTATGTCTATGAACACATGAAACATAATATATTTGTTCCATTATATGAAAGCACTATATCTCTTTGGTAAGCATAGTGCTATTGAGTGATCTATCTCTTTGGTAAGCGTATCATGTGTACAATGATCTATCTCTTTGGTAAGCAGATCATAAGGCCTGAATGCATCTATCCCATTGGTAGGCAGATGCACGAGCATATAATGGAAATGTGCTTAAAATATGTGTTCTCTTTTGTTAATGAATATCTTTAAGCAAGTATATGCTTTTCTTATATTCTTCTGTTACTTCCAAGTATTAGTTTTATCTTATTGCCAAGATATGATGAGAGGTAAATAAAAGACACGTAGGCGTACTCAGTACAATATTCTTGAATATTGTGCTGACGTGTACCACATGTAATCTTTTGGTTTAGGTTGTGGTTATGCTCTTGAAGATCCAGGATAGTGAGAGTTGTGTGGCGAGTTGATATACAGGTGGACCTGTTGTCTTAAGATCATGTAGTTTAGTGGTAGTACATGTATATGTATAAGTTTGTTGTTCAATATGTAATATCAAATGTTGTAATAATTCATGTTGTAATTATATGTTGAATGGTGAACATGTGTGTATGGTTTTATTATTGTTCATGTACATGTGCTACTGATTGTTTCCTTCTGACTCCCTTAATTTTCTTCTTCTTAGCCTAGTGTGGGATGTTTCAATTGGGATTCTCGTTGAGGTGAGGGTTTCAATTTGGATGTCACACATCAGATTAAGTTTTAGAAAATCTGGGGACATCACAGGTGGTATCAGAGCATGAACAATAGCAAAGCCTGACATTTGCTCATTATGCAACTCAAACTAACAAAAACCTTGAACTTAATAATCTTTAGGGTTAGATTAGTCGTCTTTTAGAGACTAGATCTGACCTAGCCTCTAGGTTAGCACCTAGATGTCAGAGAACTAGGCCTAGACTGGTGCTTGTTGAGTAGCAAGGCCTTAGATGTCGTTCTTTCCTTATAGTGCAGCGGTATGGGACGTTGCATTATTTGGAAATGAAGTGCATCAAGGGAAGAGAAACCCTAGACATATTGTGCACGTTGTCTAGAGTAGCTACACTTGTATACACCATGTTCTCACCCTTTTCACTAGTTTTCATGACACTGTACTCTCTACTATGTGTGGGACACTCATTTTCAGAATTTGGTTTTTGATTCCAAATGGATCGAACTGCGATAGTTTTCTCTAACGCTTGTTTTATCGGAGAAAAACAATATAATATTTTATTATGTATATGTATCACAAAAATGTGTCCCCACACGTGTACGAGTAGGAGGTGGTCATGTAACCTAAGTGAAAGTGAATGACATCAGTCTAGAAGAGAGAGTAGTTCTAGATTAGATGTCTAGAGCCTTTTTGATATATATGTTAGATGGAATAGATGATATAAGTTTTGATGATAGGATGTAAGTTGATAGAGATGATATAAGATGGTCATGATGATCTATGTTTGTCTTCAAGGATTAAAGTTCAACCTTGAGGTTTTGAGATAAGTCTTGATGATGCAAGTAACTAGGCTTTTATGAGATAAGACAGTTTAAGCTAAGATAAGGATGTGAATCAGCAAGAGCCTCACACTCTTTTACAAAGGAGGACCTAGTGTTGGGACCATTTTTGGGGTTAACTCCAGAGAGAGTGAGACCCATTGGGAGAAGGTTAGAGAACCTAAACTCCAAGATATGAGAATTATGAGATATGTGATATGATATGTCCTAAACTAGAATACTCCTGAGTGATTGAGTTGAGTTGCTTTATGTATGATTCCTATATATAGTTTTGTTGAACCCTAGATGTCCTTGGGAGGACCAAACCCTAGAGATAGAGAAAGGCTCATTATAAGTGTATGTGAACATCAATATGAGTGCCTTCCATCTCGTTGAGGGAGAGAGCCCAAGACCCTGGAGGAGGTAAAGCTGTGCTAGTTTCTGTGAAAGCCTCATGCTCGGGTTGGTGGTTTCCCACATAGGAATCTAGTGGTGTGTATAAGAGAGTTTTGGGTAAGCATGTTTCATGGGTAGAAGACATGTGATGAGAACATCATGTCATAGCAATGTTTTGGTTTGTGCTATGTGGCTAGAGCTTGTAAAGCTGTGGCTAGTACCAATGAGGTAGACCCGAAAAACCTAAACTAAGAGAGGAAAAATAAAGTATGTGCATATGAGATACTCATAGAGTTGAGTTTCGCGGAGAGACTGAGCATGGTGATGCCCTCTTGATAAGGGTTGGGAGAACCTCAGTTGGACTAGATACAGTTTTGATATATGTTTGGTGAGCCACTCATATTAGTTTGTTCAGCACAACCATGATAAAATATATGTAAGGATGTGATCTAATCTTGAGATATGATATATAGACATGATATGATGAAATATCTAGAAATGGTTTAATAGATATCAAGGCATAAATGGTTAACCATGTACATGAATAATGATGATAATTTGATAGTGTTGGTTAATCTTGCAATGAAAACTTTGTAAATGTGACAATTTAGAATGAGCAATGAAACAAGATCATAGGAGAGATATATGTTACACGAGCTGTTAATCTTAGTGCTTAATAAAGAGAAAAAAATGTAATTTGAAGGTTAGCACAACATAACATGTATGACACCTTCATATGATCTAGATGGATAAAGTGAGTTAACTATAGTTAACTCCCTCCTAAAAGGCATATGTTAATGTTGAACATGTTCTAACAATTATCCCAATAAAATGTTGATGACACCTTAATATAATGGGTTAACCTTTGTTGACTCCTTTAGAACATGGTAATATGATGTGGGGACCCTAATACATGGGTAAGGATATGGATGCAACACTAACATATGAGATGTGTCATGACACAACTAGAGTTTCTAAACCCTTGTTTCAATCATTATGTAGGGGTAATTGATCCTAGATTCTTTTTGAAATACTCTATAAAGACATGGATATAGTTATGAATCTGTTGTTTATTGATATGATACACCTAGAGTGGTATCCTACATATGGTTGAAGGCCTTTTGGTTTTTCCTTGAAGTAAGAGGATGACTTAATTTTGAGGACAAAATCTATTTTAAGATGTATATGATGTGATAAAGTGGAATTTGAGCTTAATTTTGAGAATGAAATTTCTTTTAAGGTGTGTAGAATGTGATGGAGTGGACTTTCGGATCCTTCACATATCCAATGACATAAGAGCTTTTATCTAATGGTGAGATATCTTAAGTGTTATGAGTACTTTGGTAAGGTTTGGATGGTTGATGTGATGTTGATATCATGGTTAAGATCTCTCTTTTTATGCCATTTGAGGAATTTAATTGATTGGTCATATAATTGAGTCTTAGAACCAAAGTCTTATGGAGGTAGATTGGATGATAATAAATATATGGTCAAAGTTTCATGAGATTTGGAGGTCCCTAGAGGAAGTTATTTAGGTTTGATGTTTGTGAATGATATGCATTTTGGTGATTATTAGATTTAAGTTTAATAGTTTGGGCCTAAGTTGTCCATATTGATTGGCTGGGCCACACCCTATGATCCTTGGATAGCCTGTGTGGTCCATTCATTGTCCTGGATCTCCAATCTCACAGTTGTAGTCTTTGCAAAGGATGAGCCACGGATAGGCTTGAGTAAAAGGAGTGACATGGACCCCAAGATGAGAGATCAATGCCTCTGATAGTCATATCCTAGCTTGCGGATATGAGAAGGAAGTGGCTCCAGTTGTGTGATACATCTCCCACGATCCCACATCATGGTTGAAGGGGGTATGAGAGAGGTTGGCCAAACGGTTGCTTTCTCCTCATCGTAAGGAGTACCCTGACTTCATCTCGTAGGCATTAGTCCAGTGTACCGATGGAACAAGCTCTCCATCCCTGCAACTTCTCCATTGCAGACCAATAGGTCAGATGAATGAAGGCTTGCGTGAGTTCCTTAGGATCTTGCGGCTCCATAGGACCCTTTTCCAAACGTCCTCCATGCTTGGGGAGGATTCGCCTCTTTTCTCATAGCCTTGGTGACGGCTGGCGGTGATGGCCTCATAGAGAAGGAGAATCTACAGCTGGCCTTGGAGCTTGGGTGGCTGTGGGAGTCTAGAAGTATGATGCAAAGCTAATGGCCACCAAAGGAGCAGAGAGAAGCGCCTGTTCCTACTGATTTCTCACTAAGGTAGAGCCCAGCGGCGACGCCCTTGTAGAGCAGAGTCAGCGGTGGCGGTCCGCGACGCAGGGAACTGAGAATGCAAACTCGTCAGAGGCTGGAGCTATGAGGCAGAGCTCTGACCCAACCACGGCGGTGCCCAATCCAACAAAGCATGACGCACACATCCAGCTTTGAGCGGAACCAATGCGAGGAGATCGTAAGCTCGTGCGAGAGAAGGAGAGCTGACGGCGGAAATCTTCTGGAGGCCGGTGGTAGGGCGCAACACAGAGGAAGCTGGGGTAGTGAGGTGCCAAGGTCGAGTCAACAGCGGCGGCCAGAACTGTGCCTCATGCTGGAGTTGACAAGAACAGAGGATCATTGGTGGTAGTTTGGGGTCATGGAGACCAGGCAGCGCACGGCGGCCGTGAGATGGAGTCCCGCTGGGGACTCACATCGCGTGGAAATGGAGAAAGAAAGGGGTAGCAAGAACCCTGAACCGACCGATCCAAGATGTAGAGAACCAGTCACTGAACCGGAACCAAGCAAAGCCAGGAGCTGCGCTGGTCCTGATAGCCACGTGGCATCACACAATTGGCCTTTCAAGGTAAACATCTTAATAAACACGCAAATCTTGTAAAATTCATAGAAAATAGATCAGTTGTCAGAAAAATACAAATAAGGTACCAAACTCCTCAGAAAAATGCATAGAATACAATAGAATGATAATTTTAGGCTTTTGGTACACTAATATCAGTGATATCATGTAAGAGGAAAAATGTTCATTTCATGCCTAATAAATAATAAACAAAGACCTAAAATTATGAGAATATGTCACTAAGTGTATATTCATGTTTATAATCTATTTGATGTCAGCAATTATAATGTTGGTGCTCAAAATTATGTAATTTGCTTAGAATGTCTATCTTGGGCTAATAACCCTAAATAAAATGTTATAAATGCATACATGCTCAATAAATGATGAAATTTACAAAGTAAGCTCATATCTGTATTTGGAACCTCGGATTTAATGATGAGATCATGATGATGCATATAATTCATGTTATATGAAGTTGACCTTTAATACATGGTTTAAAACCCTAATCTTGGTTAATGGCGTAACCTAGGGTTAATTAATGTGAACAAAAATGCTATGGAAGATAATGTTCAGATAATGAATCATAATCTGGAAAATGCCATCAATATGATAATTATAAGACAAGAATGCAAGTAATGATGAGAATATCCTAATGACATAAGTAAACCCTAAAGTGGACCTAACTAGGGTTAAGATGAGAACCTGATGGTGATATGTGGTCTTGTCTTAATCAGGGTTGACCAGGATGTAGATGATATGAGGATATGATGATTAAGTTTATCTCTATGATCAAGGTACGCCATTACCTCTTACTTGGCTTATTATACAATATGCTTGTATTATATGAGTAGTAAAATACTTGGCATATGGTATTGGATGAAATGATTGTTCTTATATGATATGTTGCCAGATTTTCCGTACTTATGGCTATGAACACATGAAACATAATATATTTGTTCCATTATATGAAAGCACTATATCTCTTTGGTAAGCATAGTGCTATTGAGTGATCTGTCTCTTTGGTAAGTAGATCACGTGTACAATGATCTATCTCTTTGGTAAGCAGATCATAAGGCCTAAATGCATCTATCCCATTGGTAGGCAGATGCACGAGCATATAATGGAAATGTGCTTAAAATATGTGTTCTCTTTTGTTAATGAATATCTTTAAGAAAGTATATGCTTTTCTTATATTCTTCTGTTACTGCCAAGTATTAGTTTTATCCTATTGCCAAGATATGATGAGAGGTAAATAAAAGACACGTAGGTGTACTCAGTACAATATTCTTGAATATTGTGCTGACGTGTACCGCATGTAATATTTTGTTTTAGGTTGTGGTTATGCTCTTGAAGATCCAGGATAGTGAGAGTTGTGTGGCGAGCTGATGTACAGGTGGACTTGTTGTCTTAAGATCATGTAGTTTAGTGGTAGTACATGTATATGTATAAGTTTGTTGTTCAATATGTAATATCAAATGTTGTAATAGTTCATGTTGTAATTATATGTTGAATGGTGAATATGTGTGTATGGTTTTATTATTGTTCATGTACATCTGCTACTGATTGTTTCCTTCTGACTCCCTTAATTTTCTTCTTCTTAGCCTAGTGTGGGATGTTTAAATTGGGATTCTTGCTGAGGTGAGGGTTTCAATTTGGACGTCACACATCAGATTAAGTTTTAGAAAATCCGGGGACGTCACAGTAAGTAAACACAAATTGTTGAAATTTTGAAAATTTTTGGAAATCATAGGAAAAATGATAGGGGGAAGATTGGGGAGGAAAACACACCTACCTCTCTTGTTCACACACCCTGATACTTATCATACACTTTGTACCAGAGTGTCAAAGGATGAGGTTTAATGTGAATAGGTGAATTATCATTTAACTCATGGTTTCATATTCTAAAGTCAAAACTTGGATTTCATATGCTCCTTGTCGATGGTGGTAGTAATCATCTTGCAATTGCTCCTACTTTTTGTCATATGTTTCCATGACCTACATCCATAAAAACATGTGGAATCCGTAATCATTTATTCCACAAAATTTTCAAGGACTCGTGTGGAAGAATTGTGGCTTCCCATAGTCTCCATTCTCTAATGAGTATCCCCTGCCATATTGTTTGGTCAGCTCAATTATATGTGTTTTACTTGTGCATCTCTTGGTTCAATCACACAATTAGATGTTTTATTATATGTTGTTCTTTTCATGCTAAATAAAGCGTCTGAGCTATTATAAAGGACAGTAGCTTTGGCAGTAGTATCAATGTAAAAGAGTCCTATGGCCGTCATGCAAAATGAGGATAAATATGAACTTAGTGATGTTGATTTTATGATATTCAATGAATCTATATCTCTTGATTCTCTGTATTATGTCCCCACTATTTCATAAAACACCATGTATATGTCATTAAGCTCATCACATAAAAGTTGCGGACGAGAAATCATAACGTTAACAATCATGTCACCTCTAAATTTTTTGTATGTCAGGAGGTTTGTCTTAAGAATTCTTGTGTCGTCCCTTTCAAAGATAGTGACAATTTTTCCTCTTTAGGTTTAAGTATATCTGTGATAGTACGAAAACTTCCATATACATGTTGTTTCATGCTTCTCAGTCAAATCTTTCAGATGTAGGGGTGACTAAATATGTAGGTGATAGTTCGTCTATTTCTATTTCTTCATGAGGCACTTCATCCAATTTTTGGGCCTTTTGTTCTACACTAGGTGTTGGATAGGTCAATCTCTTATTGCACAAGTGGTGTTGTAGGGTGATGTTATTGTGTCAAATTATGTGGAGTTGGAGCAATATCATGTTGAGCTAGTTTGACTTGGTCCATCTAGAGAGTTGTTAGAACTTCTCTAGGGTTTCTTTTCTGGAAGGGGTACTAGGGAGTAAATCCTCCTAGGAATGTCTTTGATGAGAGGGTCATAGAAAAATCTTCTTTCATGGATGAGTTCAATGACTTACTTCCCTCACCAGGCATGAAAGTCTTTATTAGCAATATCCTCATGGGGAAACCTCCTATTCAAGGCATAGAACATTCACAGAACAATGAACCTATTGTAACCTAAATCAAGATTTTGTTGGGGGACATCATTATTGATCCAGATTTCCTTCCAATTGGGTTGATACCTATAATTGGCCCCTTGTATCAAGTGTTCCAGTCAAACTATGATATTTTCAGTATTTATCAAGCATATGGGTTTTTTAAGGCCATTCTTCTGTAGGGACGATCTTTGATGTTTTAGTATTATGTAATTACTCATTGCTCAGAAATATAATCTACCATCAACAACCAATGGTGCATGACCTCATATGGGAGAGTGATCAACTTTGGATTCTTGGTCTTTTTCAATGTTAATACTAGCTTATTGATAGATGTCACATTATCATTTTTGTTGTACAGGTAGGATGCCAATCTTTGTGTTGCATTGAAAATTGGTCCCACCTTATCTCTTTGTATGTATTCTTCGATCATCATATCGAAAGAACTTTGAGGAACTTCTTGCTTATGGATGTCTTGGATCTGCAAGTAATTTGTAGGTCCTCCCTTGTTTGAATATGCAGTTGACCCTTGTATATTCCATTGTATGTCAAGTTTCATCATCTAGAACATCATTAAGGATGTGGATGTCCCTAAGGAGCACCTCAGATCTAGAAGTCATATCCATGTCTTTCATTTTGCATGGTGGAGGTGGGGGAACTGCCAAGTTGACAGTGTCTATAGTTTTAGGTTTGGGAAAGATGGGATTTTCTAGCTTCTTGGGAACTTCCATGAATAGAAAGTTCAAGTTTCCCTTCTGTCCATCTGAAGTGGTGTCTTCATGGTTTCCACCAAACAAAGGACAAGATTGAGCTCTGCCATCATTAGGTTTATCGAATAAGAATTCCTTACAAATGTCATTGTATGTAGGGGAGGTGGAAGAGTTTTTTAGACAAAAACCTCATCTCTCTTACATCCTTAATAGTTTGTCCTACTTCTTCCCTTCTTTTTGTGGCATCCAATACTATTTCATTTCCCCCCATTGCCTCTTCTACATGAGCGGGATTCGCCTCCTAGACAAGATTTTCGACTTCATTCTCCTCCAAAACAATCTCTTCTTTGGGCCTTTTTCTAGGTACATCCTCTTTGGTTTTCTTGTCTATGGTTTTTGACTGGTTGGGTAAGTCCAAGAAGTGGATTTCATCTTCCTCAGTAGGTCTGACAACATTTTGCATCAAGTCTTCTCTTTATGCTCATCATCGAGCTCTACAGTGGATGTGTCATCTGGTGAATGTATATCTAGTGTGATGCCTATCATTTCTTGAACCATGTCTGCATTAAGGTGGACGTCTACCTCATTCTCTATGTTAGTATGACATCTCTCTACTTCATGCAAAATTTTATTGTCTTTTGGTGTTTGATTTTCATTTGTTGCCAAAGTGAAGGTTGCCTTCCATGGGTTGGTGTAGGTGTGTAGCAATTCATTCTTACTTCACAGTGCATCACACTTCTCCCTTAGTGTAGAATTTTATTTGTTCATATCGACCAAAGCTTCAATAATCATTGGATGGTTTGTTACCATGACATACACTTGTTGTGGTAGGATCACTAGGGGTTGGATGTTCATCATAAACTCTTTCACTTGTATCGTTAGCAATTTCATATCCCAAGTTAAGTTGGAAATATTAAGAATAGAGTTAGAAACAATCTCACATAAATCGAATCTATCTTGGCAAATCTCCTTAACTTTATTGTAGCAGGGGCTCTCTTTATTATAGGAATTGGGTTGCATAAGTTTTCTTCCTGTCTGGCCTTCTCTCCTAGATATGAGAGGTGATTGTTTCCTTCTTCATTCTAGCATAGCTCGTTCTCCTTGATGATGGTGTGGGTTCCTTGATTGGAGGTTCCATCATGATCTCCTCTCTCCCTCTTGATTCTACCAGATTAGCTGCATACTATTTTAGTTCTGGCTTAGGATGAGATGGCATCTTCACCGGAGTGCTATCTTTATTGGTTCTTGAAACTGTGCGACATGATGATAGTGTTGTGTCTATTGAGGGTGTCAGGATCTTCACCCTCTCTGGTTGAGTTTCTGGGGGGATGATGGTTGGCTTCTCAGGTAGGTTGACTATTGGCATAGTTTCTAGGTTCTCAACATCTTCTACAGTCTCAGGCTGGGGTGTAGAGCGTTTCACCCTTTTTGGTCTTGTGAATAGTCTTCTTGGGAAACTAAACTATGAATCTTTATTTCTTCATGGGTTTTGCAGGATTAACCTCTTTGTCTTTGATGAGTTTATAGGTAGTTGGTACACTTAACTGTGAAAGAGAGGTTCTATCTTGATATCATTTTCAAAATGTCCACTATGAAAAGAGGAGCATGACTCATCTCTGGAAGAGGTGACATGTCTTTTGACTTTTGAAATTGGTAAAAATATATGTTTTTTTCCTTCTTAGAACATTCATTTATGCAATATATTTTTCATCCACAAATTAATCCCCACTCAACTATGTGAAATGTTTAAGATCCACTTAGATCCCCAGTCTATGTGTGATTGTTATTACTAGGCCCCGCATATAATATTTACTGGGCCTTCTAGACCTTTGACAGCTAAAAGTTTATCTATCAAGATTCATCCAATGTCGACTGGCATCTTTTCAAGGATACTACACATGATGTGGAGGTCATTTCTCATAATATTGCTAGTGTCTAATCACATGAAAACCATTTTGGTTACAATCTTGTCAATTATGTGCATTAGACTAGAATGCATCTGGGAATTGGATTTTCTAGAATTGTGTTCTTATTCACCAAATAGTCTTTTTCATGTCTTCTCAATTGAAAATCCATTGGCTTCTCTGCCTTGTTTTTCTTTGTTGGTACTCATCTAGATCCTCAGTGTCAGTAAAGAAGGAGTTTATCTATTTTTCATTATGGTTGTAATCCTTTTTAATCACCCTTACAACCAGTTTGAAACTTCCCCCGGCATGCATTTGCCTCTTCCCTTGAAATTGGTAGCTTCATTTATGAGGACATGAAATCCAACGTGAGCTCATCATAAAAGTTATGGTCATCAAAGAATACTTTATATAAGCTAATGTTCTTAAGATGCTCCTTCATGCTATCATATAATCCTAACTTAATTAGGGTGTCGACGCTGACTTATCTAGTTACCTAGTTAGCTTTCTTGCTCATCAGGCCCTCCCAACTCTTTTGATGTGCATCATACCTGGGGATGAAGTAATTGTTTGGCTAGGTTGTAGTTTTAACAGTTGATGTTGGGGGTATGTTGGATATATTTACATATAAATGAGCTGAAGGAATGCTATACCAGTCCCTAGTTCTCCTTTCTTGCCTTCTTTTCCAACCCCCTTTGTCATTCTTATCGACTTCTTTTTGCTACCAGTTGGGAAGGGGTGGAGTACCTTCCTCTTCTTTTACTGACCCATCTCATTAGAAGAGATATATTTTAAAGTTTAAGTGCCTCCTGATTCAACTAAATTGTAGGACAATTTTGAGATTCATTCTGATATATGCTTCATTCTATTAGCTTCATACATTGCCTTTCTTCTTTCAAGGGTAGGATTGCCAATAACTTCTAGATATACGGCTACTTCATCTTTTAACTTCTCTACCTTGTCCATCTGTTCCTTTCTCAATTCCTCCCTTAGTGCATCTATATCATTCATTGTTTATGCTATCTCAAGTAACAAGCGTGATCTCTGGGAATTTGTGTTATCTATCATTTGAACTTAATTTATATGTAGATATAATTTATATCTCATGCAATTTGTTATAGCATGAAGTTATATTGATAGAGAAGAGAACTAGATGACCAAGGTATAGCTAGGAATAGGTTTGCTAACTGATAGAAGAAAAACTGAAGGCAAGTCAGGTGTTGAAAATCAATGGTTTTCAAAACATGCCTCCCAAAGGTTTTCATAATTGATCAAAAATTAAGGGAATCATAGGTTTAATAATCTGATGGTCAACCAATTGTTGGTCATCTGAAGATGTAGAAGTTGACGGAATGGAGATTGATGGCTGGTCAAAATGTCTTCTAATGGTTTTAAAATGATCAAAATTGAAGGAAATGGAGGGTAATCAAGACCTATGAGGCTGACGGTTTGAACAGTCAAAGGTCGAGAGGTCTAGAAAACAAAGTCCCTCCCTTCTGAAGGTTTAGAGATAGTGGGAGGTGAAAATGACATTTTGGGGAAACACAAACTAGGGTTTGAAACTTGACGAAGGACAAAGTGATGAAAATCGAAGGCCGGGATTGATCAAATCGACGAAGTCAGGTATAGAAATTTGGTAGAGAAACGACACTTGATAAAGACCAAGGGAAAGAAGTAGAGACAATAGAAGCAAGAGAGACTTACTTCTCATCAAGGGCAGTATCTACGATGTCATTGTCACCTGGTCCTAGCTTCTGGTTGTTCCACAATCCCTTGACCTTTTTCGCTGGAGGAGACACTACTATAGAAATGGCTTATAACATCACATTTACAGGCGTCAGTTGTGTACAAGAAACCGACGCCGAAACCATAAAGTGTCGGTTTAATATACAAATCGACATCTATCTGTGAAGAGTGGCCAGACACAGGTATCGCTTTTTATTTAGTGTCGGTTCCTAAATAAGAAACTGACGCCTAAGATCGACCACCAAATCCAATTTTTCTAGAGAAAAAAATTACCTCCAAAATTTAACATACGACGTCAATTTTTAGATAATCAACCGACGTCTAATGCTTTTTCATGCGATAGAAATTGGGCCCATTGTTAGCGTCATTTTTCTTGAAAATAACCGACGTCGATGTGTTTTCATGCGCGGTCCCCGTGAAAATTTTCACCCCATTTGGTGTCGGTTGTCTATGGAAACCGACACCTATAGTAATAAGTGTCGGTTGTTTTTAATAACTGACACCTATGGTTAACTTAATAGTAGCCGCCTGAAGCAGACTCTTCTCCTTTCACATTGTCGAGAGCTTAGGTTTAGATCTGGCGATTTGCAATTTCTGCTCCTGCGGTCGCCTGCTGCTGCACCGCCACCACCTCTGCCCACCTCTGCCCCCGTCTCTGCCCGCCACAATTTCTCCTGCCCACCTCTGCCTGCCGCAACTGCTGCCCACCTCTGCCCGCCGCAACTGCTCCTGCCGCCGCCTACTACCGCACCGCCACCGCCTGCTGCCCACCTCTGCCCGCCGTCGTCTACTGCTGCACCGCCACTATCTACTATCGCCTTCTCTACCCGCCGCCACCTGCTGCAGCCGCTGCACTGCCGCCGTTGCACTGCCGTTGTCTCTGCCCGCCGCACACCGATCCTGATCCTGCTCCTGCCCATCCTGCTCCGCCGGTACTGCTCCTACTCCCACTTTCTCCTACTCCTACTCGTGCCGCTCCTACCGCCACCACTACCACCGTCTCTGCCACTGCCGCCGGTATATCCAATCATCCGATCCTATATATTCCAGAGTCTAATTATGCCTATAGTTCTAAAAGTGTAGTTAATACATGAATGTAGAGTGGTTAATATATATAAACCCTAGATTTGTTTAATATATTGTGTATATCATTAAATCTGTCTATTTTAATATATTCTAACGTTTCTAATAATTTAGGTTTATACCATATCGAATAATGTTACAATGGAATTAGGGTTTGGTACCCTTATTCCTATCCAAACCGGAGACCACCTTAAACCCTAGTTAGGATATAGTCTTGGATGAACCCACATACCAATATAGATGTAATCCCATGCATGATTAGGAGGTTAGTGTATTTGGTTCTTTAGATTTGATAAAAAAAGATGGGGTTATGCCCTAATATGGTTGTCTATAACTCTAATGAATATTGTTACGGTAAAAAAGTAAACCCTAGGAATGGCGATTCAAAACCCAAGCCATGGTTAACCGAAAGCTAATGGGTGATAGGTTATGGATATGGTGGGGAATGCAATGCAAGGCTTTAGAAAGAGCCAAATAGGACGAGAAAGATATCAGTTTGTCCCCTAGTCAAATCACACCCAGACCTCTAGTGCTAGAGAAGTAAATCAGGTAATAAACCCTAAAACTAATTAGATGATGATGTAGTAGATCTAGATATTAGGGTATCTCTACCCTTCCTAACTATCAAATATAGATCTAGATCTTGCTTAATGATGAATTCTAATGCACGCATGTGACATACTTTGCATTTGTGTTGTTGCAGGTGTTGTTGACTTGCTGTTGATTTGCATATATTTCTTCTTCAACCTTCAAAAGAGGTATAATATTCTCACTCTCCCAATGTGCCATTAGGCTTCATTTTGATTCAAATCTATGACATATTGAATCATTGTTTATTTACTATTTAGTATTTATTTCTTTCTTTCTTTTCGATGATGATGATGATGATGACGACGATGGCGAAAATGATTATGATGCCAATGACGATGACGACGACGATGATGATGATGATGATGCTCCAGTTTCCGCCACTATCCACCGCCTACACCTCTAGCGCCGAACACCTTCACCTCTAGCCCACCACCTTCACCTCCGGCCGCCGCCACCACAACCTGCTCGATCCACCAGTGTGGTGAGTACATGGATTAATTAATCAGTACTAGATTTGTACATAGGATTAATGATGCCACCATATAGTTGATTACTATTGAATAATTAGGGTTAATGATGCATTAATGAACTTAATTAATTAGATTTGTACTTAGTTTCTCTAAGATTATATAGTTGATTAATATTGATTAATCGGGGTTAATTATGCATGAATGAATTTAATTATGATGATTATCATTTTCTTTTCAAGATAAACCATTAATACTTATATTTTTCACTCTTTGTATACTACTTTTTTTGAAAATATATAACATCATTATATATACTTACAATTGTTAGTACTTATATTTTTCAGTCTCTGTCCACCCACAACAGTCACTATGAATTGGGCCTCTATGCCAATGTTACTGTTCCCTGATGAAGAACAATTGAACATCATCCTAGATGATCGTTCCTTAAACCAACTAACAATACCCAAACATTGGCATTTTCTAAATGGAAGACACTACAGGCCTGGTGAAGTGACCCTAAATTTTGGCAATTCTTCACATGTTATCGAGGTTGAGTATGATTTGGCAGGAAATCTTGTACCAAAATCCGGTTGGAGTGATTGGATTAGGAAGATGAAAGTGGGTCTTAGTGACAGGCTTTTTCTCCGTCCAGTTGGCCATAATACCATCAAAGTTTGGATAACCAACATCAACAACGAGACCCCTGATCATCTACGACGGTATGAGTGTGTGATTGACAATATCAGCTCGGACGAATCTGATGATGAGGCCCCTGTTAGTTCATAAGACCATGGTAGGTCTAATTAACAAATATAATTGTCATGTCTTATTTTGTGTTTACACTTGTTATCTTAAAGTAATCAATCCTCATAGCTACTTTCTTTTCTGAACTTTAGGAGAAGATCACCACAATGAAAAGGCCTCAAAGTTACTGATGCGGGACTATGTTGGTGTAGTATTTAGTTGTTTATCTATCTAGAATTTTCTGTATTAATAGATGCATGTTGTTCATTTTTCTGAATTTGCTTCCTAGTTGCTTATGGAAGTTGCATATGATGGGTATAATATTACTTAATTCATCAACTGACATTCTATTTTGTAAGGGTTTTTAATGCTACAACCTTTCTTTTATGTCCTTATCTATCATGAAATGAATGAATTTTCTACATGTGTCTGAATGTGTGAATGTGAAGATGAATAGATGAATGTTTCTACATGTGTGAATGTAAAAATGAATGGAACTGCAAATTGCTACATGAATGTTTCTACATGTGTGAAAATCGAATGGAACTGCAGGTTGCTAAATGTGTGAAAATTAATGTTGTTAATTTTGCAGGTTTGTGGCCTGTTGTTGGCTGATATCAATGGATGTCGTAAAACATGTAGTTCATAATTGAACTCCAGGTTTCTCATCCTACGACCAGCCACAGCAGGTCTGTAGACTGATTAAAAAAACTCCCAATAGGCATCAGTTATTTGTTTAAAACCGACGAAAAATGTTTACAACATTGGATAAATAATTAAAAATGACTCCTAATGCATGTGATGCGGCGTCGGTTATCAATAAACGACATCGATTTCCCTAATGAGGCCAGACACCATGGCCGTGTTGGCCAGCACGGTCGTGTCAGCGGGCCAAACAACACGGTCGTACTAGCCAACACGGCCGTGGCAGCGAGTGAGATGGCATCGATTATCATTATTAAACCGACGCCGATAGTGCCCCAGATGGCGCCCTTTCTGTGGCACGAAGGTTTATGGTGTCAGTTTCAAAGCTAATAACTGACGTGTATACCCCCCTACTGGCGCGTTTTTGGTGGCACGCGAAGGGCGTGTGAAGGGTTATGGCGTCGGTTTGTGAACCGACGCCTAAAGGTTGGCCTTTTAGTGGCGCCCACATAGGTGTTGCATTATAACCAACACTAAAGGCCTTAAATAACCGACACTAAAGGCCGGTAATGTACTAGTGAGATGAGAACCTTGGCCAATGTTGACTTGACAGAGAACTCACAGTGCAGAGACGATGAGAAGAGGACATTGAAGGGCAGGTCACCACTCATAGACCCTTAAATTAGGTTTTCAATGAGAAGACTTAACTTTCAACGTGGAGGTCAAAGGCCAATAACTGAAGGTACTCAATTTCATTAACCAATGGGGGCAGGTGTCAGTGAATAGGGTTTCTTTAGTTGCTAAAATTCTATAGGTTAGGATTTAGTCAGTAAGTACTATGATTGACCCCTCTCCCCTTCTATACTCCCAATGTTGATATTATGTCATGTCTCATAGGGCCTATGGTAGATGCTTCAATGTCTTGGATCTAAGAGGTGTTTTGAAGATCATGTCACATGGCTGTTTTTTAGGGTTTTAAAGTGACTCAGAAATCGGTGTTTGACTTGATCAGTTTCCTTATAAAGGTTTATCAAGCAACCCCCTTATGATGGTTAGTCAGACCTTCATAGCAATGAGAACTAAGTACATAATCTTCTGAAGGTGAAAACTCATTGTAAGACTAAGTTTAAACTTCCGGTGATTATTCTAGAAGAAACTTTTGACAATTTTGAAGTGATAAAAAATTGATGGGAATGAGGTGAATCCATATGAAGGTCCAAATTAGTTAGAAGGCACTTCACGCCTTCTTAATGTTGTTTTGACATTAAAAATTAATGATTCTTCTATCTCTTGTCCCATGTCAGAGATAGATGGTAGATCGAACTTATAGAAACCAATGGTTCAGCAGTGCAACAACCAAAGGAAGATCTAGTCCCTTGAAACTAATGATTCCTCTATGCGGTGAACTGAAGGAATTTGTTGGTTGATTTTGTCTAGTTGTCCTAAGGTTAGTGAGTTCAATTCAATGTCATTAAATACATTTTATTCCTTATACACCAAAAATTATAAAAAAAAATCAACAAAACAACAAACAAGAAATAGAGGCTAAAACATATTTTAATTTACAAAAATATGCTAAAATCTAAATTATTGAAACTAAGACTGAAGTGGTTTAGAAAGTCTTAGGTTGCCTCCCAAGAAGTGCTAATTTATAGTCTTTAGCTTGATTGTCTCTGTGATCATTACGGTTGGGCTAGTGGTGGCTCCTCAAGAAAAATATAGCTCTCCGGGTGAATGCTTCATCTTCACAATATCTTTTCACCCTATGGTCATTGACAGGGAAGGTTATAGACTTTTCACTAAAGAACTCCATCATTCCTGATGGATAAATCTGTGTCACTATATATGGGCCTCACCATCCCGATCTCAACTTTCCGTTGAACAGTTTCATAGTAGATTTGAATATGAGTACATTGTCTCCTTTATTTACATTTTCCTCTTTAGATGTGCATCATTCCTTACCTTGGTCATCAGCTTGTAGATGTGGGCATTTTTATAGGCATACAGTCTTAACTCCTAAAGTTCTTGAAGCTACAAGAACCTCTTCTTTCCTACCATATTTGGATCCATGTTAAGGAACAAGATTGCCTAGAAGGCTTTGTGCTCTAGCTCCACAAGAAGATGGCATGCTTTCTGATATATCAACTATAGGGATTGGTTCATGTAGGCATCTTGTAAGTAGTACAGTATGCCCATAAGGCATCAAACCAACTTCAACCTTAATCCTTCCTCATTCTTCCCACGGTCTTTTCTAAAATTTGCTTAATTTACTTACCCTGACATATGAAGGTGATATGGGGTGGCGACCTTATGTTTCACTCCATACTTATTTAGGAATGCTTGAAATTGTTTTTCCACAAACTGAGATCCACCGTCACTAGTGATGGTCCTAGGGACCCAACACCTAAGAAAGATAATCTTTTCAAATATCCTCACCATGGTATTTGAATCGCAAGTAGGGGTCTATATGATACATAATAAAATGCAGCGAATATGTACCAGTTGTCACATGATGAGGGAAAAGGACCCATGTAATTGATTTCCCACACATTAAAGATCTCTAGATCTATTGAATTAAAAAGTAGGATTTTATTTATTGTCAAAATATTCCATGTCCTCGGGCATTCATTGTAAGACTTCACATATGTTTGAGCATCCATGAACAAGGTTGGCCAATTAAACCTTGACTGAAGAATCTTGATGGTAGTCATGTCACAACCCAAATTTCAACCATAAGGCGAAGAATGGTATTCATAGATAATTTTTGGGACTTTCTCCTAGAGATTACACCTCATGTAGAGGTTTTCATAACATTTCCTAAATAGAAAAGTGTTTTCCCAATAATAATTCTTCAAATTTGAGAACAATTCCTTCTATTCCTTATAAGTGATGTCTGGAGGCAGTAGCTGATATGCCAGATAGTTACATATATCAGCATACCAAGGTACAATTGGGTCTAAATCTTTGACCATAATAATAGCTTCATCTAGGTAGTTATCATTTGTAGGTAGTTAGTTATTCTCACTTAGTTGTATCCTCAATAAGTGATCTTCCACCAAATTCTCTAATCTCTTTGTATCGATGATTTCATGGTCAAACTCATGTAAAAGGAGAGACCATTTTAAATAAGTGAGGCTTTGTGTCCTTTTTCATCATTAAGTAATCAATTGTTTTGAGGTCCGTATACATAATAACCTTAGAATCAATCATATTTGACCAAAATTTATCAAAATCATATACTATAGCCAACATCTCTTTCTGATTGGTTGTGTAGTTAACTTGAGCCTCATCTAGGGTCTTGCTTGCATAATATATGACATATTGTTGCTTATCTTTCTTTTACCCCAAGAAAAGCCCTACAACATAGTCACTTGCATCATGCATCATCTCAAATGGGAGATATTGGTTTGGAAGTTGGATCATTCGAAAGGTAGTAAGAGCATTCTTAAACAAAATGAAGGCTTTGAGGAAATTCTCATTGAAATAAAAAATCAAAGTCTTTCTTCAAAAATTTTGACAAGGGTTTTGAGATATTTAAAAAAACTTTGATGAAACTTATTTAGTAGTCAGCATGTCCCAAGAAGCTTCAGACACCTGTGGCAAACTTGGGAGGTGACAATTTTGATCTAGCCTCAACTTTGTTGACGTCAATCTTGATTCCTTTCTCTGAAACTTTGTGTTCTAGAACTATTCCTTCTTCCTTCGTGCACCATAAAATGACACTTTTCCCAATTAAGGACAAGATGCTTCTCTTCACACTATTTCAAAACAAGGGAAAGATTCCTCAGATAGTTATCAAATGATGTATCATAGACAAAAAATTCATCCTTAAAGACTTCCAATATATCCTCCAAAAAGTCATAGAATAATGCTATCATGCACCTCTAAAACGTTGTAGGTGTATTGAACATACCAAAGGGCATATGCATGAAGGCATGTTTATCATAAAAGCAAGTGGATGTTGTCTTTTACTAGTGTCAGGATGCATCAAAATCTAATAAAATCCAGAATACCCATCCAGATAACAAATGTATGAATGATGAGCTAAATGCTCTAGCACTTGGACTACAAAAGGTAGGGTAAAGTTGTCCTTATTCATTGTTGTATTTAACTTTTTCTATTCAATACACATCCACCACCCTATAACTACTCAAGTGGCTATTTCATCTTCATTTTCTCCTTTGATAACTGTCATACACCACATGCACATAGCTCACCCATTTGTTGTCATTGAAAGGGTACACCAATAATGCATCAAGTAGCTCTATGACTTCCTTCTTTAGTACCTCTATTAAGTTTTGATTTCACATTCTTTACCCTTTGAATATAGGTTTTCCATCCGATTCTAGGTGGTTGTGGTTCATACAGTCATCATGTTCAATCCACAGAAATCATCCGCATAATAGCCTATTGACTTTATTCTCTATTTCACCTCATCTACGAGCTTCTTTTCTTGCTCCCTAGATACTATAGATCTCAAAATTATAGGGTTTCATTCTTTAATGTCTAATAACTCATACTCAATCTCTTCATCCAATTGCTTAAGCTCAGACATTGGTTCTTCTTCATCACCAAGAGTCTTCCCAAGGAAAGCATATTTGATTGCCTTTATCACCTATTTATTTGTTAGCTTCACTCTTGATTTCTTCAGCACCTAGGTAATCAAGAAGCTTGACCACTTCAGAGTCTTCAACATTCAGGCTCTAATCAATTAGGGCTCTCATTAGAGGATCAATGATAGCATTTTGTTTTTTTTGTGTCTCTTCATAAAATTGTTTGTAACTGTATATGAAGTAAATTGATTCAAAAGATAGGGACCTCTCATGGAGTTTTGAACCTTGAAGTTGGTATGGTCATTTCTAACCCAAATTGTGATGATACTAGCCTCGACATCAATCAGGGCTCTCTTGATTTATAGCAAAGGTCTCCAAAATATTAATGGCCATGTTTGATCCTCAATAGTATCTATCACAATGATTACATGGGATGAAAAATCATTCTATTTTGATAGGAACATCCTCTACAATTTTGAGTAGTTTAGTGAAGGTGTGGTTAGCATTCTAGTCTTAACCATGTCAGTGGGTCAAAACCTTTGTAAAAGAATGAGGGACATTAAACTTATTTTGGCCCCTACATCATTGAGTCAGTTTCTCTCTTCATTATCCCCTCCATTGAATGGGACAATGAATGCACCTATACCATTTTTCTTTGTTGGAATCTTGTCTTGGACAAAATCATTCAAATTTTTGGCAATTTTAACAATCTCTACTTCATTACCATGTCTTCTCTTTGTAATAAGACCTTTGAAGAATTTCACAGAAGTTGGCATCTCCTCTATGATATCCAAGAAAGGAGTGTCCATATACAACTTCTTAACTACCTCAATGAATTATCTCATATCATTTGTCAAATGAGCCTTAATAAGCTTGTACAATAATGGTATTTTGGGAGCATGTGGGACCCTATTTTCAACCACCTTTGTGGTAGAAGGAAGTTGCTTTTCTTTAGCAAGTTTGTTTTCCTTGCCTTTATCCTTGGATTTTGTTTTTTAGGGACAACTACAAGTGTAGGTTCATGTTCAATCCCAACTATCTCAGGATGGGACTGAGGAATAGGGGTGCTCTTTTCATGAGCCTTTTATGATGGATTATCCAAAATAATACTCGACCTTAGGTTGGCCATCTTTGTAGTTTCATGCCCTTCCAAAATTTTCTCAGTCATAGAAGGGATTCATTGATGAGTATTCTTGATCTAGTTAGACAAATTTACCAATTGTTGGTCAATAATTTTGTTATGAGCCTATAGATCATATTTGTCCAGTTACAGAAGCTATCTATGCTTGAATCATACTCAACATGTTATTGTTGTTGATCACACTTTTATTGAGTTTATCATCACTATATGCTTGTCTTTTTGCAAAGGAAAACATCTCATACATTATTTCCTACTAAGTTGAGTTATGGTTTCTATTTTGATTGCTATTTTGACTTTGATTCTGACCCTGACCTTAAAGGTTGTTCATGTGCTATTGATAAGTTGTGTTTTGAGTGCCCATACAGTCCACGTCACCCAAATCCAGGTGGACTTAGGCATGGATTGTTAGGAATGTTCAGTTGGTGAGAGTTTTCTACAACATTATCGTTGCCATTAGAGAACTAGGGATGATTTTTCCTTTTAAAATTTGCAAAAGGGACATTTTTAGTGGATACAATATTCAGTGAATTGGGTGTATATGCAATCCATATCCACTCTCTCCTAGGTTACATAGTTCACAACAATTTTAATATGATTCTTTATTTGATATATTTGAAATAGTTACAATGCACTCTCTTTTATAGGACATGAGAGTAAGGGAGAACCAAAACTAGGGAATATGGGATAAAAGAAAATAAAAACACTAAATATAAGACATGTCTTAAGCACATAACAAAACACACACCACAAGATAACAAAACACACATTATAGGATAACACATAAGAGTATATACTAATAATTTCCCTCAAGCTACAGCATAGATGTCAATCATGTCCAACTTGTCCACCAGTGTTGAAAAGAGAGTCATGGAAAGTATCATGGTAAAGATGCCAGTAACCTAATCTTTTACCTAAAGATAAGGAGTACAAACACGTCTAGAGAGAACTGCTTCTTAGACAAAGTGACAATCCACTTTGATGTGATTTGTGTGTTCATGGAAAGTGGGATTGTTGGCAATAAAAGTGGTAGTTACATTATCACACTGCATTGTAATAGGATTAGAGTTAGAGATATCAAATTCCTTAAGGAGTCCTTGGACCCACATCATTTCACAAGTAGTATGAGCCATAGCTCTGTATTCTACTTCAACATTCGACCGGGAAACCATGGTGTACTTTTTACTACGTTATGTAACCAGATTTACTCCAACAAAGGAACAATATCCAAAAGTAGATTTTTGGTCACATCAACTACTGAAATAATCAGAGTCAGAATGCCCAATAAGATTGGATTACCCATGTCTGCAATATAGAAAACCTTTTCTTGGATAAAATTTCATATATTTAAGAATGTGACAAACAATATCCTAATGACATAGTCAAGGTACTTACCAACAAGTCCAATAACAGCAGTAATATCAGATCTCATCACTATGTGATAGATAAGCTTACCAACGGTTCATCTGTATAGATGATTATCAGGGTATGGAGGTGAAGATTCATCATTCAGTTGGTATTAGGATCAAGAGGAGTACTAGTAGATTTAGAACCAAGCATACTTGCATCTGTTAGAATGTTCAACATGTGTTTGTACTAGGAACGGTAGATGATAAAAGATGATCTAGAAACTTCAATTCCCAAGAAGTATCCGGTTTTACCTAGATCTTTAATAATAAGATGTTGTTCTAGATATCACTTGGTAGTTTCAATACCTTCAGAATCATTATCAGACAGAATGATATAGTCCACACAAAAAAAGTAAAACAAGTCTAGAGATGGTCTTTTTAATAAACACAAAATGATTTGATTGTGAGTGCCAAAATTGAAACTTGAGAAGTATCTAGCTTAATTTATCAAACCATATATGTGGGCTTTGTTTTAGGCCATATGTTTCCTTCTTAAGTCTGTAGACTTCCAAACACTCCCTCTGACTAGTAAAACTAGGTGGTTGCTCCATATAAACTTCTTCATGTATGTCACCATACAACAAGGCATTTTTTACATCAAGTTGATAAACCAATCCTTATTGACACCTAGAGAGATAAGTACTCTAACAGAGTTAAGATGGGCTACAATATAGAAAGTTTCAAAGTAGTCCACTCTATAGGTCTAAGTGTAGCATTTTTCTACAAGGAGAGCCTTTATCGTTCAATAGAACCATTTGGTTGATATTTAACATTAAAATCCAACAATGGCCAACCGTCAGACAGTTTCCAAGATGAGAAACAAGATCCCAAGTCTTGTGGTCGCATAGGGCAGTCATTGTAGTTTCCATAGCTTGACGCCATGTAGGATGTTGAAGAGCTTGTGTAGCATTCTTTGGCATAGTAATAGCAGAAAGTGAAGTAGTGAAACATGCAAAGCTAATACCAATATTAGTGGAAGAGTAGAAATTACTGATCAGATGTTGAGTATAGGAACAAACAGCTTTCCTTAGGCTGATGAAAGAGGTAGGTCAAAAAATATATGAGGGGTGTGGGTGACCTTCTGATAAGGAATGAATTGGTTGTTGAGGAGCTAGAGGGGGATGTATAACCGTGGGTCTTCTCATTAACACCTCTTCAATTTTGTTACTGTGATCATGTTCTAATTCCTCAAGTAGAGGAGTAGGAACCACTAGATCACTACATAAGACAAACCCTTCTTTCGAGTAGTACAACGTGTTTTTAAAGAACACAACATCCACACACACAAACCATTGTCAACTAAAAGCATCATAACAACGTTATCCTTTCTGATTTAGGGAATATCCCATAAAGACATAATTCATGGAGAGGGGGTCAAGTTTAGATATCCCAGGGTGGAATTTCTTCAAAAAATAGGTGTTGCCAAAGATGTGTTGTAGAATAGAAAATAAAGGTGCATCATGACAAAGAAGAGAGATAGGGGCCTAATTATGTAACATAGAAGAAAGCATATAGTTGATTGAGTAGCATGTTGTAGAAATAGCTTCAAGCCCACTAGTACAAAAACTATCTCTAGTTTTGGTTAAAACAACCCTATAATGTCAATTATAGACCAACACTTACGTGGGCGACACTACAACCACAAGTCTAAGACACCAGTTCTTTGGGTATGACAAAATCGACGCTATAGATCTAGCCTTTGTTGTGTGGATAAAAGAAATTGGCATGGATATGAGTCTTAGGCATTGAATGCATTTCAAAAACTGACATCACAAGAGCCATACCCAGTCACATTTGTAACTGGTAAAGGACCCTACATCATCGATTTGGTAACAACCAACACCTATCATGATGTACAACGTTAGTTGCTAACCAAATAATTGACGACTATGATGTACAATGATGATTATATCTACAAAAGTGATGACTATGACATGCTACCCAACGAGGTTGTGCTGTCCAACATGACCATTTTGGTTTTTTCCTTTAATATCAGTTATTTTTATCAAAATCGGCCTCTCTAGTCTTTAGAGTCAATTTTTTGTTACAATCAATGAGTATTTTTTGTTTTTTTTAAATAGCAAGCCTGCAGACCTGCTGCTGGCTGGTCAGCAGGATGCAGAACCTGCAGTTCAAAAGTGGAGTTCTGAACTACAGATTAACAAGATCTTGTGAGTTCAACTTAACAATAGGCCACCAAACCTGTAATAACAAAGATAATATATGCATATAATAGTTTTCATTCTCCAATGCCATTTCAATCACATGTGCAAAGATAAATCTTCACATTCATTCACACACATGATACTTCATTTACATACACACCAATTCTATTCTCATGACATGTAGAAACACAATTCATTCATTCATACACAATTCATTCATTCATCTTCACATTCACACACATGCACATATCATCATTCACATATGCAACAATAATTTACTCGCATCAAATTTAAAGTTGCAAAATAAGCACCACACATTTGAGATAGAAATAATGACATTAAACATTAGAAAAGTCATTCCTTATCCTAATCAAATTCAAAGTTTCACTTCCCTTTCAAAGGCTTATTCCCATTGTTCTCATATCTCATCTAGTTGTTCTATCGTATAGGGAATTTGTATGTCTTCTAGATTTTCTTGAGTATTGAAGTCTTTTGTTTTAAACACCAACAAAGACAATGATGTATATAATTAATAAGTTTAATATTTTCATATTATCTAATGAGACTATATGCTTATGATGATCATCACTATATATATATATATAGAGAGAGAGAGAGAGAGAGAGTTAGGCTAGAATACACTCAAGTGTATTCAGAGCAGAATACACTCAAGTATTTTTTTCATGATGCAATATTTTTTTTCAAAAATCTAATCAGTTGATCTTCATAAACATATTATGAATAGCTCATACACAAAATTTGAGCACATTTGGACATTTATAGGTCATGTTATAAAGACCGCAAAAAGTATGCATTTCAAATTAGCTTCGCGTGTCGATTTTGTTGCCTTTGGATGAGTGACTTATACTCATCCAAATGGGCTCAAAATTTGTATGTAGCCTAATTATAGTATGACGGTGAAGATCAATGGTTTACTTTTTGCAAAAAATAGTCTTGATATGCAAACACACTTTAGTGTAATCGTGCGATCTGTACACTCGAGTGTATTCTAACCTGACTCTCTCTCTTTCTCTCTCTCTCTCTCTCTCTCTATATATATATATATATATATATATATATAATTACATTTTGTATCTAGTCGATGTATACTACTGCATATCTAACAATCATGTCCATATACCACATCACGTAGTATCTGCATGCCCAACCATTGTCTTGTACAGAACACTATAAATTTTAACATACAAAATGTTAATAAATAAATCAAGCATAGTTGGCATAAATATGCATTAGATTCAGAAAACTACCTCAAAATTCTCCCAAACTATCACTTTCATTTTCTTGTCCAACTTTCCTCTAACTTTTTTATACTATTTTATAGCAATATATATTAATGTAATACATTGAATTGCATTAGTAAATAGTCACATAAAATATATCTTAACAGATATAAATATAAAAATTTACTCACATGAATAATGCCTTTTCCAAATTGTGTCCCCACTATCTATTTTGTCAACCTTAGGAACTAGATAATACACAGTTAGCGTCACGGGGACAATAACCAATAACATCCAATGTTTACTCTTGAGTAATACGAAGGCAAATAAATTATAACTAAAAGTCCACAATGAAATGTAATTTATTAAGTCAAAATTATAAGTAGAGTAAGTAAACTTACTCAACATTATATGGAGATAACATGACAATCTTTTTATTTTTACCAAAATATGTAAATGCGGTAGAGCAGTATTGGGTAACAGATGTCGGGTCTTTAATTACATGACTAATCAAGCATGGAACTAGAAATGCCACATGGGACAGTGAAAACTCTTTACAAACCCTATGTAAGTGGCTGTAAAACATATATCATGTATGCATTAATACATAAGAAAACAGATCAACATATATAAAATAAGGTATATAACTATATAAAATCTCACCATATCCAAAGTTATATCACAGATGTATTCAACCAAGCATAACCAAACAACTCCAAAACATCTTGTAGAAATGTACTAGTATCCTGAGGTTGACCTACAATGTCCTCCTTAATAGAAACTATCATAGGCGACCATTTGTCCTGTTCACCTATCCATAGTGTCATACCCCTACATTGAGGACCAATCGAGTCAGATGGGTCCATTTTAAGCCAACTAGGTTTTTAAAGAAGAGGTGGAGGTCGAGGATGATCTGTAAAGAAGTGAAAACACCTCTATACTAAAAATTTGAATAATAGAACCTCCAGTCCAAACACACTTTGAAGGAATGCTTGGAGTGGGTGTAAAAATTTCAAATATTTATTAATGGTATGCAAAACAACCAAAGTGTAGCAGCAGAATAAAAATATGACTATATTCAATTTAAAATCAAGGTAACATCTTAAACTTACATGTAGGGTACATCATAAGGATCCATGTATAGGAAATCTAAACCCCCTCAAGATTGTCTCCAAGCTTTAACTTCTCAATCTATGTCCAAGTCAACATGCCTTGTCATCCAAGTCCTCCACCTAGGGTTGGAAGCATACCCCAGCAAGAAGATAAAAATAAATAACATCAGCAAAGGCTGGTATGTGCATACTAAATTGGAAATTGAGTAATATATGAAATAAAGGACATCAAAATAAAAGGCTTACCATAGAAAAGACAAGGACCACTCAAATTAGTATCAAGATAAAAGGAATTGCAATCATATGATAACAAAAGAATACTTTCCATTAAAAAAACAGTATGCTTGTGCCACATAAGCACATCTCAAGATTTGGGCACATAACCCATAAAGATTTTTGTGCACATAACCCATCATAAACATCATCAACCTACATGCATGTGAGATAAGCATAGACCTAGAACAATATAAATAACAATGGCAACCAAGCCTCATAAACTTGAAACCTGGTAGAGAAAGGAATACTCCCAATCTCCCAAATATATATAAATGGGCCAACCCTCATAAAGTTGAAAACCTTAGGTACGAGGTTCCTTTCCGTCCCAAAAGAGCAGGAAATATCACATCTTCTCGGCAAGAAATAACACATCTACCATAAACAAAAACCAATGCAATTACACTACTCTAGTGCTACTGAATCACATAGCATGTTAAATGTAGAGACAAGTAGAAAGTATAGTCAGATTATACAAACTAGTCACCACATCAGTGACCAACATATACATCCACCTCATAAGTGGGAAAAGACATCTCATGTCATAAAATAAACGTCCACATCATAGTGGGCATATATCACCAAGTAAGTCCAACATGCACCAAGGCAAAAGAAAAGAGTCCAAGAGAATACCCATGATCACAAGATCAGTAACAAAATAAGATAGTTCACAAGAACCATGATATCAAAAGAAAAGAGTAATGTGTGGGCTAATGTCCAAAGGACCAAGAGAAAGAAGAAATATAGGTCAATTGCTTAATAAAATAATTTGGTTTGCAAACATACCTCAACTTTAGATTTCAAAGTCCAAAGTCACTTCTAGGTCCAAGCCTAGGCCTCCAAAGAACCTATGATGCAATTAGGTGGAATTAGGGCTAGGTTTCCATTATTTATTCAAAACCCTAAAAATTGCCTTTTTAATATCAGTGAATTAGGTTACCAAAACCATGCAATATTTTAGGTTATATCTTCTTGAGTTCAAAACATATTTTATTACATTTTTCTTACTTATAAATATTTAGTTATGAATTATACAAGTTATTACTTATTTAGGTTAATCCATTTAAATCACCTATTATTAAACATTGTATTTGGGAAACAAAACCATTACCATTAGATTGAAATAATTTTATGAATCAAACACCTATTTATTTGTAATTTTTGGCTCAATAAATAAATAATTATGTTTTTTGCAACACTGACCAGTAAGAAAATTCCACATCATCTTCTGATCCTCGAGAGGAAAGAGAGAATGTGTGGGTGCATGAGTTGGCCCAATCGGCTCTCTCCAACTCAATTGGCCACTAAGACATGTTAGTGATTTGTAAGTGAGAAACAAATAAGCAGGTAAGGTCGAAATTACCAAAGTACCCTTGCACAATGTTACAAAATAAAAATTGAATCAGGGTCGATTAAGTAAATTACTTGAGGGTTATCTTCCTCATTCTCCTCCACACAATAACCAGAGCTCAAGAAGAAGATCTGTTCCATTCTGGGGAATCGAGAAGCAGGGGGAAACTGATGATGAAAAGAAAGAACTGGATTTACTCCTTGATCAAAACTGAGAAGAAAGGCATGGAAACAGTTGTCCAGACCCACTGTAACACAGGATTGATCAACTAGGTCGTGGACAGGTCAAAAAGGGGCATCTCAACATACCTCAATACAGGGATGAACTGAAGGCTTGGGAAGCATTTCAAGGTTGTAAGAGACCTCTCGTAACCAGCAAAAGGCGTCACGAACAATAGGGAAACGGTGGCGAGCTCACTGACTCAAGCACTAGCAGGTCGAGTTGGTGTGGCATGCCTCACCGACAACACAACCAACACAGGGAAACGACTCCTGTAGGGGTGACTAAGGCTAAGGAACACACCTCAAACTGGTCTGAAGCTTTTGGCTCAAAAGAGCACAGGAAATAGAAGAAGAAAAGGGTTACTACAATGACTATGGTGACAGGATTATATAGGTCTCCATAGAACCATAAACCCAAGATGGATAGGTTTGGGAGGGAGTGAGAAAAGTGATGGAGGGGTTTTCAAGGGCGATGGAACCACGGATAGGGAAAAAGGAAAGATGAGGAGAAGTTGTTACTATAGTCCCTTTCCGACTAGAAGTTGGGTGCAGGGGAAGGCCTCGATGACGTCTGTGAAAACCACAAGATCAAAGGACCGATAACAGTCGTCTGTGAAAATCCCAAGCTCAAAGGACCGATAATAGCCATCTGATCAAGCTGAAAAAGGAAAACTCGAAGAAATCAACCAACATGACAACATAAATGAAATCGCAAACTGATTCAAATAAAGTGAGATCATATTAATGTGCCTTTTTCTCTCTCTTCAATTAAGGGTTCATACATTATCCAAATTAAATGAAATTTTGCAACGAGGTTAATTAAAGCATGTAGATTCCAATTATGAAATTAGATTTGCCTTTTGAAGACCTTTAATGTGTTAAATAAATCAAATCTCATTTTGTCTTTCCTCCTTCATTAATGGCATTAGAATTATCCAAACTTGATGAAACTTGACCCACAAGTCATATTTAATGTGTTGGATATGAATTTGCCATCAATTTTACATATTAGAGTTGTTTGTATATTTATTTAATATTTTGAAGGTTTTACACACTTTCTTTCTCCTGATTTCACCTTTTAAGTAAACTTTCTCCAAATTGAATGAAAGTTCATCCAAAGGCTATATTTATTATGTAGATTACGAATTGAAGATTATTTCCTCTTTTGGAGTCATTTATTATTTTATTTGATATTTTGGAGGAAAACTTCACATCTTCATTTCCAATTATAATTAAATGAATTATTATTATTATGTGAATAGTGTGAAACTTGGGAGTTGGGACCCAAGGAAAACGATTTTAAACTTAGATTTCACTTTTTGGATTTCTTTTTATGAGATATGTCATATGGCCATTAGTGGCCCACTATCTTAATTACTCATTCAATTAGGTTAATTAGTGTGATTTTACATGCATTAGCTCACATTGGGAACATCTCTTAAGCCTAACCTCAACCTTGTTTAGCTAAGTACAAAAGGCCAAACTTCTAGGGTAGGGTTCGAGATTTGGTATGTTACAACACTCCACCCCTTAAAAAGAGTTTCATCCTTGAAATCTATTGATCCAAACATCAAACATCCAACTACTCTCCACCCCTTAAAAAGGTTCGACCTAACAAGTCAAAATAATAGACTTTTAGGGCTACCCACATCTCTTTTAGTTATGAAAGTTTTAGAGATTTATGTTTCTCATGTATCCAACTATCAAGTCTCCATCTAGGGTTGAGTTTTAGGTCCTTGTGTCTCTAAGTTATCAACCTACATGAACATCTAAAAGTCATAGGATAGGTCAACTACACCTTTATATCAATCCCAGTCACAAAAACTAGGGTTAGATTCAAATCAACTAATTCTAGGTTTTCTCTTCATTGTGACTTAGTTCAAGAAAACATCGATAAATCAAAGAAAATCCTTGTACATATAGTAGTATAATTGAAAATAATTTTTGACAATGAAACTCTTTTTGATGAAACAATATGTGGATCTAAAATCAATTGCAGAAACCAAGTCACAATTTATCCATATTAAGACTTCCTAATCTCATCCTCAAACCAAACCTTAATGCATATAAAGATCATCTTTGATCAAATCTAGGGTTCTTAGAGGTCACTATCCAAGACAAGGGTTCTACTAGGGAAACAAAATTGAAATAGTCATATTTTGACTACCATGGGCACTGATACCATGGTGTAAAGAAGTGAAAACTCCTCTCTAATAAAATTTGAACAATAGAACCTCCAGTCCAAATACACTTCAAAGGAATGCTTGGAGTGGGTGTAAAATGTTAAAATCTTTATTAATGGTATATAAAACAACCAAAGTGTAGCGGCAGAATAAAAACATGATAGTATTCAATTTAAAAACAAGGTAACATCTTAAACTTACATGTAGGGTACATCATAAGTATCCAGGTAGAGGAAATCTAAACCACCTCAAGATTGTCTCCTAGTTTTAACTTCTAAATCTATGTCCAAGTCAACATGCCTTGTCATCCAAGTCCTCCACCTAGGATTGGAAGCATACCCCAGCAAGAAGAGAAAAATAAATAACATCAGCAAAGGCTGGTATGTGCATACTAAATAGGAAATTGAGCAATATATGAAATAAAGGACATCAAAATAAAAGGCTTCTCATAGAAAAGACAAGGACCGCCCAAATGGGTATCAAGAGAAAAGGAATTGCAATCATATCATAACAAAAGAATACTTTCCATTAATCAAACAATATACTTGTGCCACATAAGCACATCTTAAGATTTGGGCACATAACCCATCAATATTTTTTGGCACATAACCCATCATAAACATCATCAACCTGCATGCATGTGAGATAAGCATATCCCTAGAGAAATATAAATAATAATGGTGGCCAAACCTCATAAACTTTAAAGTGATAGAGAAAGGAATACTACCAATCTCCCAAATATATATAAAATGGGACAAACCTCATAAAGTTGAAAACCCTGGGTACGAGGTTCCTTTCCATCCCAAAAGAGAAGGAAATATTGAATCTTCTCGATAGGAAATAACACATCTTCCATAAACAAAAACCAATGCAATTACACTAGTCCAGTGCTACTAAATCACATAGCATGTTAAATGTAGAGGCAAGTAGAAAGTATAGTCAGATTATACAAACTAGTCACCTCATCAGTGACCAGTCTCATAAGTGGGAAAAGACATCTCACGTCATCAAATAAACATCCACATCATAGTGGGCATATATCACCAAGTAAGTCCAACATGCACCAAGTCAAAAGAAAAGAGTCCAAGAGAATATCCATGATGACAAGATCAGTATCAAAATAAGATAGTTCACAAGAACCATGATATCAAAAGAAAAGAGTAATGTGTAGGCTAATATCTAAAGGACCAAGAGAAAGAAGAAGTATAGGTCAATTTCTTAAGGAAATAATATGGTTTGCAAACATACCTCAACTTCAGAGTCCAAAGTTAAAAGTCACTTCTAGGTCAAATCCTAGGCCTCCAAAGAACCTATGATGCAATTAGGTGGAATTAGGGTTAGGTTTCCATTATTTATTCAAAACCCTAAAAATTTCCTTTTTAATATTAGTGAATTAGGTTACCAAAACCATGCCATATTTTGGGTTATATCTTCCTGAGTTCAAAACATATTTTATAATATTTTTCTTACTTATAAATATTTAGTTATGAATTATACAAGTTATTACTTATTTAGGTTAATCCATTTAAATCACCTATTATTAAACATTGTATTTGGGAAACAATACCATTACCATTTGATAGGAAATATTTTTTTTGAATCCAATGACTATTTATTTGTAATTTTTGGCCCAGTAAATACTTAATTATTGTTTTTGCAAAACTGACAAATAAGAGAATTCCACGTCATCTTCTGACCCTCGAGAGGCAAGAGAGAATGTGTGGGAACGTGAGTTGGCCCAATTAGTTATCTTCGACTCAATCGGCCACTAAGGCACATCACTGATTTGCAGGTGAGAAACAAAGAAGCAGGTAAGGTTGAAATTACCAAAGTACCCTTGCACATCGTGACAAAATAAAAATTGAATCAGGGTCGATTAAGTAAATTACTCGAGGATTATCATCCGCATTCTCCTCCACACGAGAACCAGAGCTCAACTAGCAGATCTGTTCCAATCTGGGGAATCGAGAAGCAGGGGGAAACCGATGACGAAAAGAAAGAACTGGATTTACTCCTAGATCAAAATTGAGAAGAAAGGCATGGAAACAAGCGTCCAGACCCGCTGTAATGCACGATTGATCAACTAGGTCATGGAGAGGTCAAAAAGGGGCATCTCAACATACCTCAATACAAGGACAAATTGAATTCTTGGGAATATTCTCAAGGTCGTAAGAGACCTCTCATAACCAGCAAAAGGTGTAACAAACAATAGGGAAACAGTGGCGAGCTCGCCAACTCAGGCACTAGCAGGTCGAGTTTGTGTGGCATGCCTTGGGTCATCGACAGTGAAAAAAAAATTGGGAAATGACTCCTGCGGGGGTGATGAAGGCTAAGGAACACAACTCAAACTAGTCTGAAGCAGCTGCCTCGAAAGAACAAAGGAAAGAGAAGAATAACAGGGGTAATACAACGGCTATGGTGGTCAGGATTATATAGGGCTCCATAGAATCATAAACCCTAGATGGATGGGTTTGGGAGGGAGAGAGAAAAGCAATGTAGGGGTTTTCAAGGGTGATGGAACCACGAATAGGGAAAAATGAAATAGGAGGAGAAGTTGTTATTGTAGTCCCTTTCTGACTAGAAGTCGGGTGAAGGGGAAGGCCTCGATGTCGTCCGTGAAAACCGCGAGATCAAAGGACCGATAATAGTCGTTCGTGAAAACCGCGAGATCAAAGGATCGATAATAGCCATCTGACCAAACCGAAAAAGGAAAAAATTTGAAGAAATCAAACCGCGTGACAACATAAATGAAATCCTAAACTGATTGGAATAAAGTGAGATCATATTAATGTGCCTTTTTCTCTCTCTTAAATTAAGGGTTCATACATTATCCAAATTAAATGAAATTTTGCATAGAGGATAACTAAAGCATGTATATTCCAATTATGAAATTAGATTTTCCTTTTGAAGACTTTGAATGTGTTAAATGAATCAAATCTCATTTTCTCTTTCCTCCTTCATTAATGGCATTAGGATTATCCAAATTTGATGAAACTTTGACCCACAAGTCATATTTAATGTGTTGGATACGAATTTCCCATAAATTTTAAATATTTTGGTTGTTTGTATATTTATTTAATATTTTGAAGGTTCTACACACTCTGTCTCCTGATTTCACCTTTTAAGTAAACTTTCTCCAAATTGGATGAAAATTCACCCAAAGGCTATATTTATTATGTAGATTATGAATATAAGATTATTTTCCTCTTTTGGAGTCATTTATTATTTTATTTGATATTTTGGAGGAACTTCACATCTTCTTTTCCAATTTGAATTAAATGAATTATTATTATGTGAATAATGTGAAACTTGACTCCCAAGGAAATTGTGACCCAAGGAACATGATTTTAAACTTGTATTTCACTTTTTGGATTTCTTTTAATGAGATATGTCATATGGACAATTAGTGGCTCTGTGATGACCTAGAATTTCAGGTTTCTGAAAGCTAAGGTAGTATTTGAGGACCATGAAATCTAAGTTTATGGTTGATACCATATTGATGAATTGGCTATCCAATGATGGACTCTTAACACAACTAGGGGTGGATTGAAGATATGATGTATGCTTTTGACATCTAACTGGGTTCAATTGGGATGAATGACTTTTGCTAACTAATTAAGTGCTTATGAGATTAAACATTCATCTAGATATATGTTTGAATTTGAATGATTATATAGTGAACTTTTGGATATAGATAACAACCATACCAATTGCATTGAACTTGTTTGATGAATATTTGGATACATAGGGGATATCTTTTACATATATTATAAGCAATCAACGATTTTCTTGGGGTTTTTATCTGATGTGCAAGGAACAACCGGTCTGTTAGTAAGTAGTTTGGGGCACATGTTAGCGGATGGGATAGGTTACACTAGATGAAACAGTCGACACCTACCTCCGTTTCTTACGGATGAGCTGGTACTCGGGAGACTTGGTCCCCTATGCATGCATCTTAAGTAAGGGGAAAAAGATCTAGACCTGGAGCAGACCACTAGCCCCTCCAGGCTCGGATCCTTCCAACAGCCCCTCTAGCATAGGACGTGGGTGATAGATGAGGGAGTTTAGCTGTGTTCTACACCCTCCCTTCTCCATTGCTTTTTTTATAGTAGAGGAACCAGGTCGGCGACACAGAGTGATGGATCTCATTGCCAGAGCTCATGACGGAGGCGATGGTGACCTCACGGGAATGAGATCTGAAGCTGAAACCAGGAAGTAAACTGCTCACCGGAGTAGTCTGTTATAGGTCGTATGGTTCGGAGCCAAAGTAGAGCTCTAAAGCTCAGTTGAGAAGCCACATCTCTGTGGAGGTCTGCCACCACTACAAGAGTTGAGGGTCGTCGGGTGAAGGTGAGCAGAGTGGTGTAGGTCTCTGACCAGACCCATCAGCGGTGGCCAGAGTACAACCCGATGGCTCACACGGAGAGGATCAAGGGCGTCCTCCCCCTATTTTTTCTACCACAACCGCATTCCATGACGGCAGCCTACTCGACCCGCATGCAGGAACCGCCATAGGAGATCCTGAGAGACCTACACATAGATGGAGGAAGACTGGGAGGTGGCCGATTCATTGCAGAAGCAACCCTCGCGACGACGGCGCGGGATCGGGAGAACACGAGACAAGACGCTCGCGTGTGAGAGAAAAGGCCCAGACCGGGTCCATTGCCCAAATTAGACCTTAAACTGACCCAACTACTTGAACCAATCCAGCTCAGATGAGAAGTAGCGCGCCCCCACATGGCCATGTGGCGAGACCTGATTGGTCAAATAAGGTAATATTCCCAGAAATATGCAGTTCTTCATTAAATCGTAGAAAATAGCTCGAGCATCAGAAAAATAAGTATAATATATCAACATTCTCAGAAAAATGTGTAGAACAATATGGAAGCATAATATCAACCTTTTGATGCATTAATCTCAGTGATATCATGTAAGATGTGTAATGCTTATTTAATTGATAATAAATAGTAAATGATGACATAAAATCATGGAAAAATATCTATAAGTCCATAATTATGTATAGAATGCATATGATGTCAAATATGGTCATGTTGATGTACGAAGCCATATAATTTGATTAATATGGATAATTAGGGCTAATAACACTAAATATAATGTATTAAATGCATGCATGCTCAGTAAATGATGAGATTTACAGAAAACCCTCATATCTATAACTGGAATATAACATATATATCTGAGATCAGTTATATGCATAGAATTCATGTTATATGAAGATGACCCTTAATACATGGGTTGTAACCCTAAATTGAATAATGTATATAAACTAGGGTTAATATGTGCACAAAAAGGATATGGGACCTAATATTCAGATAATGAATCATAATCTGGAAAATGACATCAGTAAGATAAATATAAGATAATAATGCAAGTAAACGTTGGAATATCCTAATGAGATAATATAAATGTGTTAAATGTTGAGAATGTTATGGTGAATGTCTATTGTTGCACGTTCATGTATGCGCATTTCGCTTCCGCATCGCTCTCTGATATGATTGGATGATGTTTTTGGATTTTGACCTCTCATTCCCAATAGGGTATGGAGAAGCCAAAATCCGGGGACGTCACAGGCCCATTATCTTAATTACTCATTCAATTAGGTTTATTAGGGTGATTTTACATGCATTAGCTCACATTGGGAACAACTCTTAAGCCTAACCTCAACCTTGCTTGGCTAAGTCCAAAAGGTCAAACTTCTAGGGTAGGGTTCGAGATCCGGTATGTTACACGAGTTGTAAGGGGTTTCTTAGTCACTATGTCCTACATATATATAAAATCTTATATCAATGGTGTCATGTATACAAAGATACAAATGCACTGTAAATTTACCATACATCAGTATAGATAACTCCAGCTATAGGCCAAAGTGACCACACCACCTTCTACATCACATATCGTATCATTATCGAGGTGTGCATATGGTCGTGGAGTTTTCTTCTAAAAGGCGTAGACAATGTTCAGTGTCATACGAACCACATCAGTGGGAAATGGTGAACCATGAATCAAGTCACCTTCAAGGCGTGGGTAAACCGCACCCACATCAATGACATATTCTTGTAGTATAAGATGGCATGGTCGCAACCCGTACAAATTTTCATAGAGTGTTATATATATTATACAAATCCTTATTAAAGACTACTATGTCAAAAAAATACTTATAGAGGACGTGCTAGGTGGGGGGTCCACAAGATTACTCCCAACCAACACTGTTGGGGGGTCCACCTCATATGAAGAGTGGGGCAGCACATGTACTATCATTTAGCTGATTGAGAAGCATGATTCTGGCTCATTTTTTCCTGAGTTCCCTTTGCAATTAACTCTTTTACCTCTTCTTTTGAGAATCCTCCTTCCTAGACAAATTTGCACTTGTGCTCTGATGGCCCAAAGAATTCTCTTATACTAACACCAGCTCATGCAGCTCTAACATGCCCAGGATGCTCTGGGTAACCTAGAGAAATTGTCAATTTATCCCTTGTGCCCTTAGGAATGAACTTTCCTTGTTTCCTTTTCTCGTAGAGCTCCTACTAATCATCATCAATAGTAATTGGTAAGTAAAACATAACAATAATCAATACTATTTGCTCTGAGAGTTGAATTTTACCATTTTTGCACCCCCTTAGCAGTTGCAGGGTTGGGTATATCTCTATATTTATTTTGCCTTCCAGCTATCCATAGATCATGGCGAACTAGAGGTTCAGTAGTAGTAGAGGACTCAACAGTCCCAGGAGTAGGCTGTTGAGAAGAAGATGTATGTAGTAACTTTTGGTGAAGATATGCATAGCTAGCTAGACCCATCATGTGGTTGTGTACATTCTTTTCACACCTTTCTCATTGTGCATCGCTTGCATCCTAGTTAGTAACAATATTCAATACTAATTGGTAAGTAAAACATAACAATCAAGGTCAAGGTAAAATTATGAATTCATAAGAATGTATTCATAATGTATTGTGAGGCTTAATACCTCGAATTCATCGATATTTTTCATATCAACAAAACTCCCCACATCTCTTGGTCAAGATAGCTCTATTTCTCAGCGGCTAACTTCTTCCTCTTCTCAACTTCATATATGTATAGTCTTGTCAGAGTTGTCCTATAATTCCTTAGTACCCTCCCATAATGTTGCATCACCTTTTTATGATGCAAAGTTTCATGCAAGTCATATATGCTCTGTAAAATTTTATATACTTAATGGAATATTCTTAAAAATAGAATTGTAAATAGCTTTAAAAATATAATTACAAATGATATCTCACACATTGTTCTTTCCATATGAAGTCTTTCTTGCTTTTATCAATTTTATGCCATGATTCTACTGTTACACTACAATGGTTATGAGTAAGAACCCCTATATATGACACAAAAGAGTTGTGGTTCTTTCCAAAAGGATTTATTGCATGATCAAACTCAACGACCAACTTCAGTCCATTACCCCTTTGTTGTATCAACTTGTTCATCATGCTGATGCCCCTTATTTTTGACTTTTTATGATGATGCTCATTAAGCTGAGAAAGATCCTCAGCACGTTCATCCTCAACCTAAAATTGATAAAAAAAAACATATAGGTCATAAACAGATTCAACTTATAAATGTGATAAAACAATAAAAAATAACAAGATAGACATATTGTAAAATGCACATCTTTGTAATAAAGCAATATAGAACTTACACCAGTGTCAAGGTGCACAACATGATGCTACTCATCCTCATGGTAATCATCATCAGGGTCATCATACTCATGGTCAGACGCCATCTGAAAAAATGTCATATAAAAATAGTCAAACAATGAAATATAATATAGTAAAATGCACATCTAACATTTAAAAGAATAAAATCATATCTCTAATATAGATATTTTTATTAATTCACATTCCCTCAGTGTGATCTCTACACACATATAAGTTAGGTTAGTTTCAATATCTGTGTTGGCAAGCCAACTAAGAATGGACTGGAGTCATCATACTTGTCATAGTACTCTTCTTCATCTATAGGATCTTCAATTGAACTATTTTTTACCATGAAGAACAACTGACCATTTTTTCTTTGTAGGATCATCAATATAAAATACTTGCTTTGACTATGATGCCATTATGCATGGTTCACCCTTCTCGCCAATCTTTTCAAAATTCACTAATGTGAAACCCAATTCATCTACTATAACTCCTTTGGTGTTATCAACCCAATTACACTTAAAGACTAGACTTATGAAATCTACATAGTCAAATCCCATATGTCTTCAATGACACCATAATATGACATTTTAGTTTCACGTGCACTCTTATCCCTTGCACTAGAAAAAAACAATGAAGATGATTGAAGGGTAACCCCACTATTTTAGATGACTCCCTTATCATCTTGACATTTTGTGTAATATGAAAACCTATTTATGTCAAGCCCTTCATAATACATAATATTCATTTTTGGTTTAAATCCAAGGCATTTTATATTTTTAGCAACATTGTTTGGTGTTTGAGATAGTTGACGTAAGACTTTATCTTCAAACCACCTAATAAATGTCTTATTATGCTCTCTAGCAAGCCACATTGACTTGGACCAAGGATATTTTGTCTTGATGAAATTAGTATCTTTGGTGATATAAACACTCACTTTGTCGATGTTGTGTAAAATATGCAAGTGAGCTTGTTCCCACAACTCACAATTGTTTACTTTCAGTTGTGCTCCTAAAGTCCCTTTTTCGGAATAGTCCTTAGTATTCTTGTCATTTATATGAGCTTCATTACAACTCAGAAAGTCATTGCAAAAGTAAATTACCTCCCTGGTCACATAACCCTCAATAATACTCCCTTTAGGCCGATAACAACTTCAAACATCACCTTTAAAAACACTCATGTACCATTCAAAAGAATACATCCAATGCAAGAAAACTGGTCCCAATATTTTCACTTCCCTAGTCCAATGGACAACAAGATGTACCATGATATCATAGAATGAAGGAGGAAAATGCATCTTGAGCTGGCATAGGGTAAAAACCAATTCTTTTTGTAACTTATTAAAATTCTCATGATCAATAACTTTGTTTCATAGAGTGTTGAAGAAAAAAAGCCTGGTATTTGCAAACATTACATGCTTTGATAGTATAGATCAAATTGCCACAGGCAATATTTGTTGCATTAGAGTGTGAAAATCATGAGATCTAAGACCTATCAACTTTAGATCTTTCATTGACACTAGTATTCATATATTGTAAGCATATATATGTGGTACCTTAATCTTAAGAAAGCACTCGCAAAAGGTTTTCCACTCCTTTCTAGACAATGTGTAATAGTATGAGGTAAATATGTTTTTCGATCACTGCTAACTACTACTGTTAATTTTTCCTTATTCCCATTTCACATAGGTCCATTCTGGATTTGATTCCATCTTTATTCTTACTTGGTATATTCAACAGAGTACCAATGACACTATCACATACATTTTTCTCAACATGCATGACATAGATACAATGCCCAACTGTCAAAGCACTCCAATAAGAAAGATCCCAAAATATTGACCTCTTCTTTTATAAAGATTTTTCACTCTGTGTGGGAATGGTACATTGTGATTTCTTACCAAATGCATTGACAAAGTCTTTTACTCTTTCATAAACAACCTCCCCTAATAGTGGCTAAGGGGCACTGGGTTCCTCATTCGATCTGTTCAATGCTTTGTGCAACCTTCAGTAAGGATGAACTTTTGGAAGAAGCCTTCACTGACTGAGATATATAGTCGTGCCACCATATTTTAGTCATATTGGATCAATGTTCTCTTCACATATAGGGCATGCTTTGGATCCTTTTACATTGTATTCAGACAAATTTTCATATGTTAGAAAGTCAATAATAGTACAAAATGACATAGCATTCAAATGAAATATCTCTCTACGTCAAGAATCATGGATCATCACACCTTCTCCCCAGAGTTTCTTTAAGTCATCAATCAGAGGTTAAAGATAAATATAAATATCATTTCCAGGTTGTTTAGGGCCTGATATCAACAATGACAACATGATTTACTTAGTTTTCATACACAACCAGGGAACAAGATTGCATATAACAATCATAACAGGCCAAGTGCTATGTTAGATGCTCAATGTGTCGTAACAATTCATCCCATCAGTAAAAAAACCCAAGTCTTAGATTCCACACTTCTTCACCAAATTCAGGGTACAATAAACTTCTTCCAATATGGGGAATCAAATGCATGTTGTAGAATCTGTTCATTATTTTTCTTTACCTCTGTATGCCACCTTAAATTCTTTGCATCCATGGGATTGGCAAACAAGCATTGAAATTGTGATATTATAGGTAGATATCATATCACCTTGGAAGGAGAGCCAGTTTTGGACTTCCCCGAAGTCATCATTTTATACCTTGATGCCCCATATTTCAGACAATCTTTCAAATCGAAATAGTCCTTTTGAATTAACACACAATCATTTAGGCATGCATGTATCTTCTTAGCCTTCATTGCATTGGCCACAACATTATCTTTAATTTGTATGTTGAGATTGGAACCTCGTTGCATTCAGGAAGAATTTCTTTTGACAAAAACAATAATAACGTGAAGTTTTTGTTGCTCCATCTATTGTTAGCGTTCATAGTACACAATCTCAATGCAGTGCTCAGCTTTGTAAACTAAGTACAACCTAAGTATAGCAGTCTCTCATTAGCATGCACAATGTTTCTAAATAAGGAAGGTGGATCGGTGTGCTCTACCCCACAACTATCTGGCATCGCATCAACCATGTCTATCAAAATTGGTTTATTCACATCTACATCATCGGCGGAAATTTTTTGTTCAACACAAGTACTGTTATCGACATCTACTAATCTCATTGTGGATTCTTTCCATGCCAGTACCATTCTATATATCCTGGTATAATCCCATTTCACATGACATGACTTTTGATTTCATCAACGGTGTTGACTTTCAAGTTGTTACCGCAATGCCTATATGGACAGTAGAACCTATCTCCATGTTGTTTCCTATGTTCTTTTGCAAATCTTGTAAACTAGTCAAGACCAGCAATAAACTTTGGGGTGTAGGGATTTGGAATGGACATCCATGATCTTTCCATTCTATGACCAAATAAAAAATAGGTATTAGGAAAAAGGGTTTACGTGATTAGGGTTTAGGATTTACATATAGATTAGGGTTTATTATTTTGGATTTAGGGATAAGTGTTTATAGATTAGGATTTAGGGTTTACATATTGGGGTTTATCGTTTACAAATTAGGGTTTGAGTTCAGTAATGAATGTGTGTACCATTTATCCCATTCTTGAACACAAAACCTCACTAGTAAGTGTATAATGTATATTCAGTTTTTAAGAAAATTTCGACAGCATTTTCCCACAACTCTCCAAGTACACCGATGTAGATGGGCAAATATCCACCAACATATGTACTTAGAGAACAAACGGGAAAGTGTTGATGAAACATCTTGAGAACCAAATATACATTATATACTTACATCCTAAGTGAGATTAAGTGTTCAAGAATAGTCCCAAATTGAGGATTATCTAAGATTTATACCTAATGAGTAAATCTTGGATGGGTTTCTAGGCCAACAAAATTCATGTATATATGTTGTCAATTCCTATACCTATGATCCTATTTTCATCATTCATATCCTAGGTTTTATGTAACATCATTTAATTCAATCCATTATTCCATTTGGATTAGTTCATTCATTCATCATTAATCCTAAGTAATTAATATTAATCAACTACACATTCTTAAAGAGCAATTATTGAACTAAGTTAAATCAATCACTAACAAGAGAGAAAGAAAGAAATAATTGAACTAAGTTAAATCAATGCACCCAAATAAGAACTAACTAATTTATGCAACAATAAAATTAATTTAAGAAGCTTTTGAATCAAATTAATTTTATTTAAATCAATGCACCCAATCAAGAACTAACTAATTTATCATTAGGATTTATCATCGTCAATCAAATGTGAAATACCATTAATCATTCACTTTTCTAAACATACTTATAAATTCTAATTATATATACAACTACAATTTCATAACCTAGCATAATACATAATAATGCATTTTCACAGTAAATCATAATCCATGTAAAAAAAGAAAACTACCTTAGGTAAGAAGTAGATAGGTACAGAAGAAGAAGGTGGTTGGCTGGAGGTGGTTGGTGGCGGTTGGCGGTTGGTTACAGGTGGACGACAGCGGCGGTGAAGAGAAGAAACAACAGAGCAGCAACGATGAAGAGAAGAAGTAGAAGAGAAACCGTTGTAGGTGCTCAAGCATGGCAGACCATGCAGTACCAGCAATGGCAGCCCAAGCACAATAGTGGAGATGGAAGATGACTGTTGTAGTTGCGGAGGAAGATGACATCGGCAGTGGTGGTGAGAATGAGCAATGAGCATGATAGAGAAAGCGGAGAGAACGAACAACAACCAAAACGGCAGAGGTCAGAATTGCCAGATCTAGGTCAAGAGAATAATGAAATAGAGAATCGAGGAAGGGGAAAGAAATTTCACGGGTCCTAAGTTGGACCCAATCATCGGTTGTATTAACAATTTGATAGCTAAGTAGTTACTAATCAATTAGAAGAAAATTTCATGGGTCCTAAGTGGGACCTAGTCATCGGTTGTATTAAAAATCTGATAGCTAAGTAGTTAGTCATCAACTAGAAGAGTAAAACTGACACAACACCTAGTGACTTAAATGTCAGTTTATTCTAAAAAATTAAGGCAAGTGGTCTTTACCCAATCAAAAAAAATCATCCTCAGTAATGACACAAGTCGTCATTTACATTAAAAAAATTGACACCAAACATAGTGACTTAACCATCGGTTTTATAAAAAAAATCGATGCAAGAGACCATAATCGGCCTCAGTACTGGAAATCGTCATTGATTGTATATGAAAAAACTGACACTGGAGTGCAAATTTTTTTTTTGGGGGGTGGGGGTTTGTAGGGATGTGGCGCGAACACTAAGACGTTAGTTTCTTGATGAAAAACTGATACAGATTGTACAACTTTTCACAGTTTTCATATGAATTACTATCAGTTTTGTAGAGAAGCAACTGATGCCAAAAGTATTTTGGGGGTAAAATGTATTTGGTGCGATGATGTTTTTTGTCCGTTCAATGAAAATCGATGCCCATCTTAAAATTTTTGGAGGCAAATATTTTCCCCCAAAATTTGTATTTTACAAGTTACTTTAGACGTCAGTTTTGTTGGAATATAACTGATATTAATGAAAAAGTGGTACCCATGTCTTTTATTAATTGACCAAACTTCATCTATGGTGACATTTGTATTAAACGATCGATGTTGTTTGGTATCTAGCGTTAGTTTTTAGTGTGACTGACGTTAGGAAAAGTGATATTAGAGGCCAAAAATGTACTACTGGCCAGAAAGGTTAACATGATAGTGAAGAAGAATTGTGTGTGCTACTTTAATTCTTCCTTTTTGTCATGCCATTCTGTTGTAGTGTGTACGAGTAGGAAGTCTGATGAATGGTACCCTGACAAATACAAAGAAGCTCGATATAATTTTCCATAAATTCTATGGCATTATTGATTTGTTAGATTTTGACAGCAGTTTTCAATTTGGTTTGGATCTCAGTAAAAAAGCGGTGATAGTCTGCAAGATAGTACTATGACCCTTTAGTAGAACCAACCAATTCACCCTGGAATAGTCTTTGATAAAATTCATGAAATAGTGATATTCAGACAAGTTTGAAATAGAATATGGACCTTATAAATGTCTATTTATCCTTTTTATTACATCTTTTAGATATCTTTTTAGGATTATTTTGTTATTTATTTTCTTAGTTTTGTAATTAATTATATTAGATTATATTTTTCTCTTTATTTGGAGTTTTAGCTATACATGGTTTTTTTTAGGAAAATGGCCCAATCACTCCATGATTAATTTTCCTTACAAAGATGTTTTACACAATTCCCGCAGTGCCTGATTTAAATATATACCCCACACCAAAATTGTCATAACTCTCACATACCAAGGCAGAATTTAATGAGCAAGTATGCTTTGGAAGGGGAATTTAATTATCTACAGTATTTTTCCAACCACTTTAGAACATATGTCAGATTTGAAAATGTGCTAAAAATCTCTATTATGGGAATCTATAGTAAAAAATGTGAACGGTCAACATAATCAAAAGCAATCAACTATTTTCTCTATTGACCGAATCTAGAAAGTTTTCGGCCACTGGCCAAGAGTCTTATAGAGAGTATTATATCTAGGGTTCCCACCCTCTTTCCTTTATAAAAGGAGGGGGGACTGCACAAGATAAATCATCAATTGTTACTAGTAAATTGAGTTTTAATTGTAAATCTAGTCTTAGTTTGTGATCCAATTTTTCTATATATGCAATTTACATTCAGCATTAGCCCTTTCAATTTATTGCATGTGTACTCCTCTGTTCTTTAATAAAATTTGGTTTTGATCTCAAGATTTCTTCTTTATTTTCAGTTCTTGTTCATCTTAAGGAATAAGGAACTAAGAACGGCGGCCATTTCAAAGTCACTAGCCAGAGTTCTCAAATTCTTTCCTTCCTAGTCTATGGTCTCCCTTCATTCTTCTTTCTTCTTCCTTTAATTTCCATAGCTAGTGAGTCATTTTCCTATTGAGGCGAGGGGAGTGGCCCCTTAGCCATGTGTTGAATTAGATTAAAGTTTTATACAATTACATTAAATCCATGGTTTTTGGTTTGAAACATCATTGATTTTAACAAAGTGATCTCTCATTTTTATCGTGTGTTAATCTTGATGGATGTGACTGTGGAAACCAAGATTTAGAACGACTAAACCAATTGCATGGGATTTGGATGAGACCTCAAAAAAATTCTTATTTGGACGATAAACTAGGATCTGTGAACGTGAGGACCAATGGGTTCACATGGAGTTCGTCTTTTGTGATTCATTTATGAAATTTTGCATGCCTTCTTCTATCTTGCTTATTGTATGATTTCTTAGATCTTAATTCATATTGGCCATGGGGGTGAAACCCATAATCCTCAATACATCTTCTTCTAATTCTATCATTTTCTTTATTTCTCAAGTAGTTAATCTTTATTTCAGTAGTTTTATTCCTATGCTTATTTCTAATCAAACCCTCTCAATCTGGACTTTTATTTCTTATTCTCACAATCCAATTTGTTTTGCTATCTCTAGGGGTCGATACCACTCCATACTGAGTTTATTTGTTGTTCGCAACAACTTGACAAATAGTTAGAAGGTTAAACTCTATGACTTGTCCAGTATTTGTTGTGTGTACAACAATACACATCAATTTCATATCGTTGTCGGGGATGACACGTGTTGTTTTTTGAATCTGATCACTTGTGAATATTTAGGAATTTTTCATAATTTCTAGTTTGGTTTATAATTTTTAGCTTGTTTCATAATTTTAATCTTGTTTTATATTTTTTATACTTGTTCCATAATTTCTTTCCTTATTTATAGTTTATTTTGGAATTTTTGTTTTTTATAATTTTTAGTTTTTTTCTATAATTGTTAGTCTTGTTCAATAATTTTTAGCTTTGTTCTACAATTTTCTTGCCTAGATTTTCATAATTTTCTTTTGTCTTTCGAGCACAATTCCAGTAGTGTAACTCATCCTTCTACTAAGTTTCCATTCCAGCAGTACTATTTAACTAGCTTATTTTTGTAATTTTTTATTTTATTAATTTTTAGTTTTGTTGATTAAATTTTTGTTCTTTTTTTTAAATCATTGACTTGTTTTTCAAGAATAGTATCAAATGGAATGGTCAAACACATTATGGTTTACAATTAAATTTATGTGGTTATTACGACGATACATCCTTATATTGTCCCAATGTGCCCCCTCCTATGGAAGCAGCACCTCACAGTCTCGAAGCTCCTTATCTTGATGGTTATGATGCAAATTTTCAATTTTCAAAGGCCACTATGAGAAATCAGGCTACTCCAATCAATATCCTAATGAGGAGTGTCATGACCAATAAGAGTTTGGTGGGTATGGTGAGAATGACCAAAATATTGGGGGTATGAACCCATTTATGAAACTCAGTTCACTCCCTGACAAGAACGTCTTACGACCCTATAGAAGATGGCAATAGAACGACAGAGCATACTAAAAAGGCAACAAGATTTGATAGCAACTTTGCTAAAGGCCCAATCAAAGAATCCATATTGTTTGAATGCACCTCCCTATGATTCAGTGACACCTTGTAATGTTGAGTCTTTCCAACAAGATGGTAGTAGTGTAAATTACAAACCATCATCTTCTAAAGACTATTCCAAGGAGAAACATCACACTCATCAATATGAGGGGTACTATGACCAAGAATACTATGGGGGTGTGGCGAGGATGGCCAAAATTTTGGGGTGTATGAATCTAATTATGAAACCCAATTTAATCCTCAACTAAAATAGAGATTTAGGGCCCTAGAGAAGATGGAAGTGGAAGGACGAGAAAAACTAGAAACCAACCAAGACATGTTGGCCACTTTACTAGAAGCCCAATAACAAAAACCCTCTAAGAAATTAGAAAAACCCAAGATGGTTCTTCCCTACGATGGTGATGATGATCCCATTTTTGTGTCATATATGTCGGATTGTAAAGAAATATCATAGACCATAGGGTCATATTTCTTGTGCGATGAGGACGTTGGCATTCCAACCCTTCCATTGGAGGCTTTATTACTTGAGTATGAAAATCTAAAGCAGGAAAGTCATTCTGAAGATCCAACAACTCCTCACGTACTTGAAATAAATCCAAATGTTATCATTGACCAATCCACTTGGGTTAACCCTTTTCTGGATACTGAGCCACCTTCCACAAATGACAAAATGATTCTTCACATGTTGTCTATAACATACTGAAACCTAGAACCTAATCCTATTCCAAGGTTAAGAGGTTAGAGACCCTAGATCCTTGGGTTTAGCCAAATAAGGATAAAGGTTACATCATTAGTGGCTTAATTGAAACCATAAACATGAATAAATCACACTAACATGTAGACATATAAACAAGGATGACATTATACTTTCATATTAATCATAAGATCAATGACGGGTACATAGGATATGTCACATGAGGTAATAATGTACATAAAAGGACAACGTGTCCATAATTGAAAATAATGACACATAATTCAACTAAATATGAAAGTAAATAAACTTATGTGAGATAATGATAGAGTAGATTCATTCTAGATCATTCCCTTTTGGATCAAGGAAGAGAAAAATGGATGAATAATAATGCTTTAAACATGTTAATGAGATATTGATTTATTTAAAATGAGAAATAGTGGAAATAATGTATAATGGGATAAAATTAATAAAATAGGAAGTAATTGGATAAGAATAACTTCAGATTTGTTTTCTTAGAGTTCAATTTTACTTGAATGATAATAATAATCACATCTATTTTATTTATAAAGAAAAGGTGTTTTCCTTCAAAATATAAAATAAAATACTTAATGACTCCAAAAGTGGAATACAATCTTAGATTCGTAATCACCACATTAAAATATGTCTTTGGGTGAATTTTCACCTAATTTGGAGAATAATGCCTAAAAGGTGAAATCAGGAGAGAGAAAGTGTGTAGATCCTTCAAAATATTAAATAAATGTAGAAATAATATCAACATGTTAAATTAAGGGCAAATTCTTATCCAACATACTTAATTTGACTTGTGGGTGAAATTTCATCAAATTTGGAGAATTTTAAAGTCATTAATGCATGAGGAAAGAGAAAATAGTATTGGTTTATTTAACAAATCAAAAGACTTCAAAATGAAAATATAATTGCATAATCAGAATCTACATGCCTTAATTAGCCTCTGTACAAAATTTCATCCAATTTAGAGTTTATTTTCACCCTCAAAAGAAGAAAGAGAAAAAGAGAAATTAATGCACCCACACTTTATTCCAATTTGATTAGGAGTGTTATTTAAACTATCACACAATCAATTTTCTTATTTTTTTATGCATTTTAGACCATCGTATTGAAAATCGAATGGCTCACTCTCATCCTCTACCTCTCTCCCAAGATGACAGGTAGGTGGTTTGTAGGCATTCTAAACAATCCCTAGTTTGTGTGATTTTTTTGTGTATTTAGGAAATGCACAAAACTTGGGTCCCAAGCTTCTCAGTCCTTCATGGCTTTGCTCACATACACCCTCCCACCTATAAATATCGGTACCTACATCTTCGGTAGATCATGCACAATCGTCTCCACACATCAATTTTATTAGAGATTTTTCATACAACCACCTCCACCCAGTTCTTCAAACTATCTTTGCAGTGGCTTTCTAGAGTTTTTTGTGGCACCGACACCCCAATTTTTTACGCTGGTGAGTTTGTCAAATGTTGCTCTTCCCTTCTTTGCTCTGGTTTTCTCGATTAATCACATCATCAAGTTTTGCCTAAATCTACCCATACAAGCAGCTTCTCTACTTGCTACAATGGTGGGTGGGTCAAAGGGGATGAATCCCCCATGGTATTTGTCGACGTTTCCCCTCCGTTTCACTTCTTTCTTTCATTTTTTTCTCTTAGGGACAATTTGATAATTTCTCCCAGTCTTGTTTTCTTTTTCACATTGAGTGGTTTGCTAAGTTTCCCATGGGGCTGGCTGAGTTGGCTAACCCTGATAGGGCTAATTCATCATGCACACTCACTCCCTCTCTATCTTCCTCTCTCGATGCATAACGTTGACGTGGAATCATCTGATTGGTCAATTTTCAAAAATCCATAACCACTTATTTATAGCTCAAAAAAATTAAAAAAATATGTTCCAAGATAAGAAAAATATGAGCTTTCTAATGATACTAGTTTTATTACCAAAATCTAATGTTGAAAATATGTGATTTGAATGGATTTTTCCTAAATAAGTAATAACTTGCAAAATTCATAACTAAATATGTAAAAGTCAGAAAAATATAATAAAATATGTTTTGAACTCAAATAAAGATAATCTAGAATATGGTGTGGTTTCGATAACCTAATTCACTAATATTTAAAAGGTGATTTTTAGGGTGTTGAATAATTAATGTAAACCTAACCCTAATTCTACATATATTCTTCCTAGGTGTTTTGGAGACATGGGCTTTGACCTAGGGCTGACTTTGGACTGTTTATATTCTTGAGTAAGGTATGTTTGCATCTCCTATTATTTCTTTGATCAATTCATCAATTTTCTTCTTTCTCTTAGTCCTATGGACATTAGACTACACCACATCTTTTTCTTTCAGAAAATATTCTTAATGTGAAGTACCTTATGTAGTTACCGATCTTGTGATCATATTTAGATATTCTCTTGGTCTCTTTCTTATACATTGTTCATGTTGGAACACTAATTGATGATATGGAATATCTCTTGCCCACTTGTATGGTGGTTGTTTATGTTGTCCATTAGAATGATGGCAATTGTTATATAATTTGACTATACTTTCTACTTGCCTCTACATTAAACATGCTATGTGATTTAGTAGCACTAGAGTAGTGTAATTGCATTAGTTTTTGGGCAGTATGCCCTATTATTATTGGGATGTAGGTGGTGGTGCCCCATACCTGAGTTTTAAGTTTGTGAGGCTTGGCCCACATTTATATATAATGGGAGTTTGACAATATGTCATCTCTATCATGTTTCAAGTTTTTGAGGCTTGGATGCCTTTGTTTTTATATTGTTCTAGTGTTATGTTTATCTCATATGCAAGCAGGTTGATGATTATGGGGTGTGTTCCCTAACTCTTTATATGTTCTAGTATGGCACCAATTGTATTTTTTTAGTTATGGAAAGTATATATTTTATGCCTGATTGGGTAATCCTTTACTTTTCTATGGGAAGCATTCTCTACTTGATAACCTTTTATTCCATAATTGTTCAACTTTATTTTAGTATGCACATACCAACTTTTTGATGATGTTCTCTTTTCTTTTCCTTTTCTGGGGTACACTTCCAACCCCAGGTGTTGGATAGGGAGAGGGAAATCGAGGTGGACCTAGACCACAACTAGTGTAGCTGACCTCATGGGAGACTTGCTTGAAGTTGTTAGGTGATCCTCATCTAGTCCTATATGTAGTTAGCTTTTCCTTTATATCACCCTGTGTGGTGAAAGACTAGTAATGATAAGAAGTTTTGTAATGGTTAGATACATTTTTAAATTCCACATCTACATTGGTGTTATGATATATTCATGTTGAATAAATTGGTTATCATCCCTTTCAAGAAAAATTAAAGTTGGTGTTTGGTTTGGTATGTTGCCTTTTTATTTTAGTAGGGAGTGGTTTCCCTCTAGGATCCCACTCCTTACAACATGGTATCAAAGCCAGTGGTTGTCGGTTATCTAACTATTTCAATCTTGTCTCCCTTAGGATGTTTACCTTTTTCTTAGGTTGCTTATACCTAGTAGTCTTGTTGTAACATACCGAATTCTAAAATTTTATATTTTGACCCTCTTTATTATTTTTTTTCCTTTCATTTCTATCCTTATTGATCTTTCTATTTAATTAGTGGAATTTATAGTGGTTTAGTGAACATTTATTCACTAATTGTACCAATATAAGGGTTTATGCACAAATACCTTAGTGAAAGCTTAATTACCATAATAAAGTTATCTAAACCTTAATCTAACTTTATTATATGAATTGAAAACATAAAATGAGACTATGTTTCAAATTTGGTTCGATTTGGATGTTTTACATTCTGGACTTTTATGCAATTTACCCAATTGGGAGGTTTTCTTTGCAAATTATCACCTGGATTTTAATCCTTAGATATTCCCTTACCATTAAGGAGATTTGAAACCATTGGAGAACCTAGTTTCACCTTGGTTTGATGGTATTTCTTTCCAAGGGCATTATAGGGATTACCCTCTTTATAAAGATGCTTATCCTTAAAAGCTATCAACCAATGAGGTTATTTCTTTCTTGAAAAGCAGTGGGGATGGCCTAGAATAATCCATGGGATCTTAGAACCTACTTTTGATATGCATGAAGCCTCTATGAGTTATCCTCTTACTTGGCCATCAATCCCTAGGCTAAAGACACATGGAAAGTCCCTTAAGACTCCTCATGCTTCACCTTTTTCTATATATAGCCATGTATACCCCTTCCCAACTCACAATTCGAAAACTCATGCTCTCCTTTTCTTTCCTCTAGCTTAGATAATAGTTCCTTCTGTATTTGGCCACGAAGTTGCTGCCCCAAGGTAATAGAGGGAGCCTACCTTGGTGAAGAAGGCTCCTAGGGCTTCCAAATTGCTCTATTAGGGTTTCTAAAGCTCCTCCTTGGTAATTTCGACCAAAACTAGTAAGTTTCCTCCGTTAATTCCCTATTTCATACTCATAGTCTTCCTTACACCTTCTTCTAGGTCGGAACCATGATCATACATGGTAAAACTCCACCTAAAACCCTAAAACATGTCATCTCCTTGCTCTTTTGCTAGGGTTTGCACCTCTAAAGTGGAGAAGGTGATCTTTGCTCAAGAAAGGAGCTTGGCTTGGAGCAACCAGACCTTCTAATCTCGGAATCCTTTCTGTTTTAACCTTATTACCTTCCTAGAGACAAGTTTGGTTAACACACTTCTCATATATTGCTTAGTACATGCTTAAAACTCATGCTTTTATGTTGAAAATCGACGATTTCCATCTCTTTTTACCATGCTCTTCTAAGGTTTTGATTTCTTGCTGTTTTACCTTCTCTAGAAGTTCTAGTTTGGTTACCTATGCAACTTAAAACCTGATCTTGGTCGAATGGTGTTTTCTCCCTCTCCCTCTCTCTTTAATTATCTCGATCAGTTTGATAATGTGGCAATTTCCTATTGGTCAGTATTGCAAAATTTATATCTTCTAAACCGCTTATCCAAATTTGAAAAATAAATATGTTTTGGAATTGTAAAATTAATCTCTATATAATAAAAATATTTTCAAGGTCTGATTTCATGGTTTGACGAAGGGTGATTTTTGTAAAACAAATTTAATGCATAAAATCCATAAAAATTACATCTTAATCATCATAACTCCAAAATTAATATAAATATATGTTTTCTTGATAAGGAAAACCTAATAAGTTTATTGGTGATTTTTTAAGAGTCTAAATCCGAATTTTGCTAAAAATCTCTAAAAATAGGGTTTCTATATATTAATGTGCACTATGTACTCTAATACAGATTAATACATTGAAAATAGGCAAAGTGGAACTTGGACTCAATTAAAGTGATGAAAGTTAGTAATTGATATCATTAAGAGAGGTATGTGCATTCCTTACACCCTATGTTGGGTTAATTGCAGCCAAATCCTATATTTCCCTAATGAGGCTTAAATGAACACTAAATATTCTATTCTAGAATCCTAATGTTGTCCATGCCTCAAATTATATTATAATTTCTTCTTTTTTGGGTCTTATACCCCACTTCCATGCTTATTGAATATTATCACTACTCTTGCCATGACTACTTTTCTAGCATGTGGATTTATGTTCTATTTAATTTGAAGTAGTGGTACTTATGTATAACCACCCACAGAGGGCATGTAAATAATCGCCCTGGGGAATGTCTTATGTATAACCACCCACAGAGTTCATTTTGGATATCAGTGACAAAGGAATTATACATTCACTATAACACCATTCACGAATTGTAGGATTGAAAGTTGTTCTCCAACTTTCTTTTTCACTTGGGTAGCACTGATGTGTGACTAGGCACCGCTCTTTGCTTGTGAAGTCATAAGTGTTATGGACTTTCACTGCCAACGTGAAATGGACATGTAGGGTCACACACATAGGATTTAACCAGGAATAGGAGTTTTGTCCACAAACAATGTTTAGATTGATTACTAAAGGAGTTTAGTAGTTCAATTAAACACTCTATTAATTGATAGCTCAATGTCATAATGTTCAAGGTGTTGGACACATTGATTGGAGTATCGGATTGATTGAAACGACATTGACTGATTCTGCATAATCTGCACTCCCAACTGATCGGCTCATGTGATGAACTGATCGGCTCAGCTTGGTGAACCGATCGGCTCAGGTGGTGAGTTGATCGGCTCATGGACAGGGTGAAACGATTGCTTCAAGTGTTGAAATGATCGGTTCAACTGATGAAACCGAGCAAGTTGGGAAAGTAAGATTGGTGAGAAATTTCCTTTCGTTTCACTTTCCCAATTTGATTGGAACAAGGATTGGTATTTGGTACCAATTAGAAACAAAAGAAGGAAAGTCAATTGGGAACTGATCAGGACCACAAACCGACCGATTCAGAAGTGAACCGACCGGTTCATGGGTCCCAACCGATCAGTTGAGGTGTCAACCGACCGGCTCAGATCCCCAACCAACCATTTCAGTTGTGAAACAATCGGTTCAGGTTACACAGTTGGTTGTTTTTGTGGAAAATCGTGAACCCTTCTACTCCTACTTTAGTCCCATATTGCTCGGGATAGAGAACCTTGTCCCATGACCCTCCTATATATAGGGGTATTGGGGGCTTCTCAAATTACAACTTAGTGCAAACCAGTTGCTCTGCAAAGTTGTCGTTCTCTCTGGTTTTGGTAACCGAGAGAGCCCGAGCAAGTGCTACCCGATAAGGGAGGCACAGCAAGGGAAAGACAACTGCAAAAAGCGACTGGTGGCAGGAGAGTGTGTCGGTGACTAGTACGCCGACATGAGGGTTTGACTCCTTCCGATTCCTTATGGGACAAGGAGATCGAAGTTCCAGGCAGTCTGTGTGGACGAGTGCAGAGGCGGGAGACATCTGCCGCTCGGAGGACAATTGTCAATCCCAGTCCCGGTGAGACCAGGAGTCTTCATTCCCAGTGTGAATAGGAGTTGCACAGACACTATCCAAGACCAGAGGTGAAGACCGCGCAAGGTGCGAGGTAGTGTCGCCGAGCAATCCTCGGGACAAGGTATGCATCCACAAACCATCTTTCCTATTGTATAGACGTTGATGCGATTCCTTTTGTCCTAGGTTTTGGTAGAAAAAATAATTTCCGCTGCTTCTCTGCCTCCCATAAAACCCAACATCTTTATATCCAAAAGAACATATAACGATCATCTAATGAATAGTTCATATATTTGAACTCTAATGAATATCTAATGCACATAAATAGAGTAACTCACATTTTAATACTAAAAATGGATAGGCATGATGTTGACCATGTCATAAACCAATAAACCCTAATGAAATGATGAGTAAGATATTTGTAACCCAATCTTGTATTCAATGCATACTATGAATGTATAGATGAAGAATAATGATCATGTTAACCTAAACCCTAAGTTGTAATCATCTAACCTTAACATATGCATCCTCAATGCCTTTCATGATACATTAATGACATTAGGTTTCATAATCAGTTAACATACTTTTTTTAGGGAAGCCAGGAGGCTATTTTATTCATCTTGCCCTCCCCTTGCAAGCCAATACGGAAAAATATTACAAACTTCTAAGCAATTTCGGAAATTAAATTTGGAGGTACTACCTCCATTACATTTTTCACTAATAACAATATCTTTGATGCAATCGGGTGGTATAGGTAAATCAAAACACCCTTCCTTTTGTTTTTGGAACTCTTTTGCCAACCTATCAGCCATAAGATTGCAGTCTCTCGAAATGAATTGAATACTCCACTGTTTGTGCTCCCTTAGAGTCTGCCTGATCCGGGTAATGCTTCTAGAAAATCTTGGACACTCCTCCGCGTCTGACTGAAGAATTTCCACCAACACCTTACGGTCGGTCTCAATGATAAGTCCCGATTACAAGCCAATGCCACCACAATTTCTACGCCTTGGACCTCTGCCTGAAGTGCAGAACTTGCAGAAATACTCCTGACATGTCCATCAATCCACCGACCCTCACTGTCTCTGGCAACGATGGCCACAGTTGCTTTGTCGGGTCTCCAGGATGCATCTGAATTAATCTTGATATATCCTTGCGCGGGGCACTTCCAGCATTCTTGGTTCTTCGGCGTCCGGGTAATGGCATTCGTGCTCCATGCTGTTTCGATCAACTACGTTTCGTTTCTTATCATCTGTACTAGCTTATCCACCGGGATGATCTTTCCTTCAAAAACTTGTTGATTGCGCCCCTTCTAAATGAACCAGCAGGTTATCAAGAAGTGTTTCCTTACATTAGCTGCTTTCTTCATCTGCTTATACACCCATGAGTTGTCCTCCGTCTGGTAGAACTCAACTAAGTCTCCTCTGTTCATAATGCTTTCCCATATCGCTTTGGCTTGATCACAGTCTCTAAGTGCATGGCAGATGGTTTCATCTTGGCCTCGGCATATGCTGCAAGTTGCAGTCAGGCACATCTTCCTTCTATGCCTTCTTCTATTAGTTAAAATATCCCCATGCATAAGAAGCCAACCGAAAGTTCTGATCTTTTCCGGTAGATTCATCTTCCACAACATATCCCATTCTCCTTCAGCGTGAATTTCGCTCCCCCTCCTTACAAGATTGTAGGCAGATTTGGTGGTAAACTTTCCATGTGGTGTACCAGTCCAGATTCTCGCATCTGGTCCAAGACAATTATCCGGTGGCTCAATCTTCAGGATTTTCCTAACCACTGGCGTGAGAAACCAATGCTCAAGGAACTCAATATCCCACCTCCCATTATCTAGCACTACACTTCCTACTACCATGTCTTTTAAGTCAGTAGGAACTTCCCGCCTTGCCAGTTCACTCAGCTTCATCTTAGGTTCCACCCAATCCTCTTCCCAGAAAAGGGTATTCTGTCCATTCAAAATAACCATAACAGAATTTTTGTTGATCAACTCTTTACATTTCAAAGTTGCAGCCGCAAGGTTGGATGAGTTCGTGATCTTTCCTCCATTGTAACTTCTGTATTTGTCCCTCACAAAGTCGCTCCAGATAGATTTTTTGTTAGACGCAACATCCCAAGCATTCTTGGCCAGCAGGGCAATATTCCAGTCTCTCATAGATTTGAGGCCTAGACCTCCATTATCTTTTTAACATGTAACTTTGTTCCAGACAACCAACGACATAGGATTATCTTTATGTCCTCCTCCCCACAAAAATCTCCGGATGCATCCATCAACACGATCACATAAACCTAGTGGAAAGGCCACCGTTTGCATAGTATAAGTAGGGATTGCTTCCAACACAGACTTTGCAAGGCAGTTTCTTCTAGCTAAGGATAAACATTTAGCAGTCCAACCATTGATTCTAGAGTCAATTCTCTTTAGAATGTCAGAATAAGTTTCCTTCGTAACCCTCTTATGGATGATTGGTACACCAACATACCTTCCAAGGTCATCAATTTCTTTAAATTTTCCTATCCGGTTTATTCTTCGCCTGGTCGATTGAGGGACACTCACTGCATAGAAAACTTGAGTTTTGGAAATGCATATCATCTGTCCTGAAGCTTTCTCGAACAGACTGAAACAATGTTTGATATTCCTCATCTGGTCCTTCATTGCTTCACCAAACAGGATTAGATCATCCGCAAAACAAAGATGGGAAATATTACCTCCTTTACGCCCTAATTTGACAGGCTTCCACCTGCCTTTGCCACATATCTCAGAATGAGTTGGCTGAGTCGTTCTATACACAACACAAAAATGTAAGGCGATAATGGATCACCTTGTCAGAGACCTCGGCTAGTCTTAAACGGCACAGTAGCTTTACCGTTCCACATAATAGAGCACTCTCCGGTGCGAATCGAATTCATCATGTAGGATATAATCCTCGCTGGTAAACCAATCTTATGGATAGTATCTGCAATGAAGTCCCAAGATAATCTGTCATATGCCTTAGCAAGGTCTATTTTAATTACCATAGTTTTGGCTGCAGTCTTCTTCCGCATCATATACATGACTTCCTGAGCAACCACAATGTTATCAGTAATGTGACGTCCGGGTACAAAAGCACTTTGTGCGCCAGAAACCCAAGTAGGTAAATGTATCTTAAGTCTCTCGACAACCACTTTGGATATCAATTTAAGGTAGAAAGTATTCAAAGAAATCGGCCTCAGCTGGTCACAGCTAGTAGGATTCGGGGCCTTCAGGATAAGCATGATAGAGGACCTGCACATCTCGTTACTGAGAGGATCACCTGCAAGGGCCCCCTTAGCAGTGGAAACAACTGACTTCTTGATAGTATCCCAATGACTCAGAAAAAACAAACTGTTGACCCCATCAGGACCATTGGCTTTATAAGGATTCATAGCTTTCATAATCTTATGACATTCCTCTTCAGTTGGCTCTCTCGTAACCAGATACGATTGTGCCTGTGACAGTTTCCTGAACTCAGCTGGAACTTGCCTCATCGCCTCAACGTCAGATCTACCTGTAGTGGACAACATATTTTTGAAGTGATTGCGCACCATTTCAACAATGTCGGCTTACTCATGGACCCAGCAACCATCGTTGTTCTTGAGCATGGTAATGGTATTGGACCTACGTCTTTGTTTTACATAAGAACTATAAAATTTTATATTACAGTCACCATTCCGCAGCCATTCTATATGACTCTTGAGTCTCCATTCCTCCTCTTCCTCGATTAAAATCCTATCTAACGTGGCCTTCATGTCTGTGCATATACCATCCGTTATAGGATTGTAATTTTCAGCGAGTTCCTTCTCAAGTTTGTCAATATTCCACAAGATTTTAGTCTTCCACTTCTTTGCAAGCATCTTCTTGAATCCCTCATCTCGCGCCCAGCTGGCTTTGGCTATGAACCGCCTAGGTCCCCGAGACAGACCATTGTTTCTCACTAACAAGGGGTTGTGATCGGATTGGAGACGTGGAAGATGTTCTACATGATAGTTGTGATACTTCTGTAAGAATTCTTTGTTAGAAACAGCTCAATCCAATCTTTGTTGGAGAATCCCCCGTTTAAACATGAACTTAGGATCGGAAAAACCAAGGTCGCTCAGTCCAATAGCAATCGAGCTTTCTTGGAACAAAGCCGCTTCAGAATGGTTGTAATGTTTACTTCCCATCTTCTCATGAGGACAGCATGTAGTGTTGAAATCTCCCAACACTAACCACAGACGATCATAAGTCTCTCCCATCTTAATGATATGCTTCCAGAACAGCTTTCTGATATTGATGTGCGGATTCGCATAAACAAAAGTTATGATTGTAGAATTGTTCACAGAACAGGCAACAAACTGTCTATGGCAGTTGAGAATTTGCACCGTACAATCTTGTTCCCTCCAACAAACCCATATGCCACCTGTGAAGCCTTGAGCTTCCACCCTGAAAGAACAATCAAATCCCAACTTCTTAATAGTGCTAGTAGCTCTAGTGCCACTAAGCCAATGTTCCACCAAAGTAACAATCTTCGGTTTATAAACAGACATTAACTCTTTGAGGTTCAGCTGAGTGTTCTTTTTACCTACCCCCCGAATGTTCCAACATAGGATGTCCAACATCATTAAGAAGAAGATGGGGGTTCTTTGCTTAAAATATCACCCTCTGGATCCACATTCTCTTTGTCCTTCTCGGGACATACTTCTTCATTCAAGCTGTCAGTGCTTTCTTGGCTGATGTTTCTATTATCTTCTTTATCCGGAGGCACAATAATTGAACTTCCTGGATCTTTTCTATGTGACATGCACCTTCTGGACTCCTGCGGAATTAGGTGCAAGGCTAAACATTTTCGTTTCATTTTTTACCCACTTCCTTAAGATTTTCTTCCTCCGCCACCCATATGAATGCAAGATAGGGCTTCGTTAATGTCTTGTATAGTTGTAGGCATTTTACGGTTAGAATCCTCCTCTACTGTCTTCTGAACTTCAGTCATCACCTCCTCTTTGCCCCCATATTCTACAGCTATAACTTCAATCACCTCATTGATATCTGGTGTAGCAACAATATGGTCCGTCTTGGACTGGTTCTTCTTTGTGTTTCCTGTTTTTGCAATGTTCGTGATGTTCTTCAAAACTTCATAGTTTCCTTCCTTGTTATCCTCGTTGCTGGAAATGTTCTTCTTCTTTCTCCAGACTTTGGTGGACTTCCTCTCCTAATCGTAGGCTGCAGTAGGTTCATCAAATTCCTCAGCTATTGGTCTCTCTTCGGTTTGTTCTTCCATCCTTTCTTCAAGTATTTCAAACCTGTTCTGGTCTCTCGCTTCGTTTGGAGGTTTTTGTTTTCATGAATTATTCCTCCCACTTCCCCTGTGTTTCTGTACCTGCCACTCATTTTGTTGGTTGGATTGTTGCTTTCTGTTCCCTCTGCCTTCATGATGCACCTGAAAGTCACTGTCATCCGTGCTCTGCTGGTGTAGAAGATCACAGACCTTGGATATGTGACTATCTTCTCCGCATATATCACACCTCCTGGGCATTCCTTCATATTCGATTGCATACTCTACTCCATTGATAAAGATGAAAGGGTTGCGTTCCTTCTTAGTATTCAATTCAATAGCCATCCAAGCAAATTTTCTCCTCGTTCTGCTCATAGTGTGGATGTCTACTTTAATCAGTCTCCCCAACGCTAGGCCTATATAGTCGAATATGGTTGAAACATATAAGTGCAAGGGCAGGTCCAGAATGTGCACCCATGAGATGATTAAATCGGGATATTCCTGCTTAGGTTTGAATGTAGGATACCATTCCCACACAAGTAGGTTCATGCCAAATATTTTCCAGGGACCACCTGTCAAAGCTTCTTCAAAATCCCTGCGACAAGATAGTTTAATCACGAAATGGCCTCGTTCCATCTCATACATGTTAAAATGACCAGTGATCTTCCACATTAGTTTCAGGCGGTCTCTGAGAGTCATATACCCCATGTCAGTGCCTAACAGCCTAACCACAACACCAACTTCCATGGCTTTACAAGTCGTTCTTCGACTGCGTGGACAATCGAGATGGCAGGTCTATTGTCCACCTCCCCCAGCGTGACCTCGCCTACAGATAACCCTTCCTCAAATAGTTTTTTCAAGAACTAATCGCTGCCGCCTTGGGGTGTGACCCCACTGACCATCTCACTGAACATTTTTGGCGTCTGTTCTTTGTGATTTGCAATGCCCGATCCATTCACTGGTCCCGGGACGGTGACATCTTCCCCCACGCCTCCTTCTTCGGACGTAGCTTTTTGTGTTTTTGTGGTTTCCTTTGATGCAACGCAAACCCTATCAGCTTCATCTCCGCGTCGTCTTCCTAGTTCTGATGTCACAACGCTGCTCATCGGAGCCATTCCCTGGGTTTGGTTAGCCTGCATCATGTTTTCCTCTCCGCAAGGCATCGCCTCAACGTCTCCCGAATTCGATCTTTCTCCTCTGTGATCCACTTCGGGATCAAGATTCGCCCTGTCGCCTCCCGCGCCGCCAGACCCCCGACGACCCCTAGGTTTCATCGCCACCAGACCCCGACGACACTAGATCCGTTTTAGTTAACATACTTTGATACACATAAATGATATATATAATCAGATAAACACATATTAATCAAGTCATCAATATGAAATGCATGGTATGTTACCTTGTTATCTAATACATACACGATTAGTCACTTAATGTGAATCAATTTGTAATATGCCTCACCTTGATCAGTAAATACATGGAATGGCTTCAATATGAATATGAAGTGATTTGATTCACATAAGTGTGCAAATCAATAATATAAATAAATATAAATAAATATAAGAAAATGATTAATGATGACATTAATGTGAGTAATAAAGATACTGCGGTAATGAGATAACACTTAATATAAATATATGTCATTGATATGACATTGGATTGAATGAAGACTTAATGACAAATTGAATATTTCATGCAAAATAATTCGTTATAACTTAATGTGATTATAGTATAAGGATAATGAAGTCGAAGCTTGAAATATTAAGAATAATGATCAAGTATATTGAGAGAATTGAGTAACCCATAATTTTGCTAAAATTCTTAGAAAGATAAATGAGAAATGTATATATATAATATTTCATGGATGACAAGGAAATATAACTTCCTTGGTCATAAAGTTATTATGACATGACATAATTAAAATAATGTAAATAATGTGATATCATCATGAATATAATGTTAATGAGCCAAAAATGTAAATAATATCAAATCTCCTAAAAAGAAAATCTAAATAATGGAACCTAGGTGATCCTTGAGAACCTGAGCTATGTCAAGATGCTTGTGGAATATATCTTGATGAGTTGTTTGTGTAAGTTAAGGTTCAAGAAATAACCTAAAGTTTTGTGATGAGATGTTGCACAACTCACCCTTCCCTTCTTACTTGTGATTTTGGGGATGAAATCCTCTTTAAAGGGTGGAGTGTTGTAACATACTGAATTCTAAAATTTTATATTTTGACCCTCTTTATTATTTTTTTCCTTTCATTTCTATCCTTATTGGTCTTTCTATTTAATTAGTGGAATTTATAGTGGTTTAGTGAACATTTTTTCACTAATTGTACCAATATAAGGGTTTATGCACAAATACCTCAGTGAAATCTTAATTACCATAATAAAGTTCTCTAAACCTTAATCTAACTTTTTTATATGATTTGAAAACATAAAATGAGACTATGTTTCAAATTTGGTTCGATTTGGATGTTGTTTGTGCAAGTTATGCAGTTTTAGGTACATTTTGAACTTTTATGCAATTTACCCAATTGGGACGTTTTCTTTGCAAATTATCACCTGGATTTTAATCCTTAGATATTCCCTTACCATTAAAGAGATTTTAAACCATTGGAGAACCTAGTTTCACCTTGGTTTGATGGTATTTCTTTCCAAGGGCATTATAGGGATTACCCTCTTTATAAAGATGCTTATCCTTAAAAGCTATCAACCAACGAGGTTATTTCTTTCTTGAAAAATGGTGGGGTGTCCTATAATAATCTATGGGCTCTTAGAACCGAATTTTGATATGCATGAAGCCTCTATGAGCTATCCTCTTGCATGGCCATCAATCCCTAGGCTAAAGACACATGGAAAGTCCCTTAAGACTCCTCATGCTTCACCTCTTTCTATATATAACCATGTATACCCCTTTCCAACTCACAATTCAAAAACTCCTGCTCTCCTTTTCTTTCCTATAGCTTAGTTAATAGTTCCTTCTGTATTTGGCCACGAAGTTGCTGCCCCAAGGTAATAGAGGGAGCCTACCTTGGTGAAGAAGGCTCCTAGGGCTTCCAAATTGCTCTATTAGGGTTTCTAAAGCTCCTCCTTGGTAATTTCGACCAAAACTAGTAAGTTTCCTCCGTTAATTCCCTATTTCATACTCATATTCTTCCTTACACCTTCTTCTAGGTCGGAACCATGACCATACATGGTAAAACTCCACCTAAAACCCTAAAACATGTCATCTCCTTGCTCTTTTGCTAGGGTTTGCACCTCTAAAGTGGAGAAGGTGATCTTTTCTCAAGAAAGGAGCTTGTCTTGGAGCAACCAGACCTTCTAATCTCGGAATCCTTTCTGTTTTAACCTTATTACCTTCCTAGAGACAAGTTTGGTTAACACACTTCTCATATATTGCTTAGTACATGCTTAAAACTCATGCTTTTATGTTGAAAATCGACGATTTCCATCTCTTTTTACCATGCTCTTCTAAGGTTTTGATTTCTTGTTGTTTTACCTTCTCTAGAAGTTCCAGTTTGGTTACCTATGCAACTTAAAACCTGATCTTGGTCGAATGGTGTTTTCTCCCTCTCCCTCTCTCTTTAATTATCTCGATCGGTTTGATGATGTGGCAATTTCCTATTGGTCAGTATTGCAAAATTTATATCTTCTAAACCGCTTATCCAAATTTGACAAATAAATATGTTTTGGAATTTTAAAATTAATCTCTATATAATAAAAATATTTTCAAGGTATGATTTCATGGTTTGACGAAGGATGGTTTTTGTAAAACAAATTTAATGCATAAAATCCATAAAAATTACATCTTAATCATCATAACTCCAAAATTAATATAAATATATGTTTTCTTGATAAGGAAAACCTAATAAGTTTATTGGTGATGTTTTAAGAGTCTAAATCCGAATTTTGCTAAAAATCTCTAAAAATAGGGTTTCTATATATTAATGTGCATTATGTACTCTAATACATATTAATACATTGAAAATAGGCAAAGTGGAACTTGGACTCAATTAAAGTGATGAAAGTTAGTAATTGATATCATTAAGAGAGGTATGTGCATTCCTTACACCCTATGTTGGGATAATTGTAGCCAAATCCTATATTTCCCTAATGAGGCTTAAATGAACACTAAATATTCTATTCTAGAATCCTAATGTTGTCCATGCCTCAAATTATATTATAATTTCTTCTTGTTTGGGTCTTATACCCCACTTCCATGCTTATTGAATATTATCACTACTCTTGCCATGACTACTTTTCTAGCATGTGGGTATATGTTCTATTTAATTTGAAGTAGCGGTACTTATGTACAACCACCCACAGAGGGCATGTAAATAATCTCCCTGGGGAATGTCTTATTCTCCCCATAATATTGTAGGTGACTGGGAATGTCTTATTCTCCCCTCACCTAAGGTTAGAGGTCTAGTAGGTGCCTCAACCCTACTTAGTTAGGTAGGCATAATTATCTTACATGCAAATCCTTTTTGATATAATTGTTAATGGCAAGTTTTTTTTAATATAGCCTCATATTCTTGTTATCTTCATCATATGATGAAACCTAGATTGTTCTTATTTGCTTTACTTATCTTGTTATCCTAGACTAGTTTTGTGACACATACTTTTCTTCCATTTCCCTTTTTGCTGGGTGCCTTCCCAACCACCCAAGTGTTGAGCAAGGTGATGGTTAAGACAAGGAAGATCTTAGCTTTTGGCTTGGACTCAGTTGATGGAGATGTTGATTGGAGACAAGATTGCAGTAGTCTAGACTTCCCTCTATCTAGATCATGATGGGTGTCTTGATATAAACCCTAATGGGAGAATGTGATGTATTTTTGTAAACCTTTTATGAAATTGAATATAGTCGATTAATTTTTATTCCACTACTTTCTAATTGTAACATCCCTGACCTGGGTTATAAACTAACCCTAGATATTTTGCCTAAATATGTAATTAAATACTTGTGATTACTCCCTGGCATGTAATTAAGTTCCTCAGGAATATATACTTTCAATTTTGCCCTTTTTAAACAAAGTTGTAGTATTGTTTTGTAAATGTAGGGACCTATGTGCAAATTACCCAGTTAAAAGGATTAACTTGCAAATTTCACAGGTTAAAATGTTCCTTTGAGGATGAGACATCATATGAGTGAATATGATGAGGTATGATGGATTTCCCAAGTTTGGACATCAAGATGCAGCTTGTGGAATGATCCTTGTACTTAAAAACCCTAATTTTTGAAGTAAAGTGCAATTTACCCAAAATGTGGAGTGCAACTTGTAAATTACACTTTCTAGAATATCTTTTATGACTCTTGACATCATTTAAAGTAAAAATGATGAAAGGGGCGCTTCAATGAATAATCATATGAGAAGAATAATCTTTGTGGTAAAATTCACCTAATATGAGTAAGGAGACCCTTCACATATGTACCTTAGTTTGCATGTTGGTTTTCTTTACACTTAAATCTTGAGTTTTGATGGGATTTGCATAATTTATGATGGTTTGGACGTGTCTTAGAAAGACGGAGGGACTTAGATGAGAAATCTATGTTCTAAAGGTCCTTATGGTGAAAACTAACCTAATCTATATAAGCCTTTTCCTTTGCAAACTAAGTAAACGCACCCTTTCTCTTATTCATTTCTCATCTTGCTCAACCAACCAAGGCAGAGCTCTGGAGCTCAAGGAGATGACCAACTTGTTCTAAGGTGAGAAAAGACCATCTTCTAGCTCGGATTCATTGAGGAAATCCTTGTATAAGGTTGGTTTTATGGTTAACTTACTTAGGTTTCTTGTTCTAGCCGACCATCTCCATCTTTTCTTTGGAAAATCACCTTTGGCCAACCTGTGGAGCTCAAGACGCCATTAAAGGCTTGAAGCTTGGAAGCTTGGAGCTCTAGGAACAACGTTTAAGGCGGGTTTTATAACTCTAAACTTCTTGCTTTATTATGCATATCTATGTTCTTACAAGTTATGCTTAGTTCTTCTTCTTCCCCATTCTTCCTTGCACTCTTGCAAGCAAATCCGTGGAGTAACCGACCTGAACAGAGGTTGAAGATGATGGGCGTGAATCCCTAGGCAACTTTATCAAATGAACTTGGACCCTTTTGGTCCAAACGGTTGCAAACCGTTTGAAATCAAACGGTCTCCAACCGTTTGATCTCATGCGGTCTTGCAAGACCGTTTGGAATCAAACGGTATCAAGAATGTTTGGAATCAAACGGTCTCAAGACCGTTTGATAGGGTTGACCAAGGGATGACCGTTTAAGGGTCTGCTGGTAACATGTTGAATTTAATATCTACAAAGAATCATAGCTTAATTCCAAACCAATCACAAGTTGACGGCACTTCAACCCCCTAAACCCTAATCGGGTTGATTTGCTGATTTCAAGGATGGATCTTGGTGAGTTTTGGGTTGAAGGACCCAAACGGTCTCAAGACAGTTTGGGGGTTCATTCAAACGGTCTCAAGATCGTTTGGTGACAACCCAAGACCGTTGGAGGTCTAGGGTTAAGGTAATTTAATGGTTTGAGGGTCCAATCACAATAGGTTGATGAATTGATAAAAGTGCTGATTTTAGACCCAATTAGGGTTCAACCCTTATCCAATCGACATAGATTTTGATGAAACTTTGGGCAAACGGTCTCAAGACCGTTTGGAGGATGTCCAAACGATCTCAAGACCGTTTGGGCCAAGTTTGGGCCCAATTGGAGGTGAATTGATGGGTTCAACCTCAATTTGATTCACATTGTTGAATATTGATGATTATCCGATTGAAAACCCTAATTGAGATGGATTCAACCCTAATTGGCTTTCAATTGAGGGTCAATTTCATTTCCAATTGATTAAGGTTAATCCTAATTGACTCAATTTACAAGTGGTTCATAAGAATTTGACCAATTGGAGGCTTCAACATAGATAACCATAATCGATTATAACCTTGGAGTCACTTTTGAGGACCAAACGGTTTGAGCCCATTTGGACCAAACGGTCTCAAGACCGTTTGGGGCCAAATGGTCTCAAGACCATTTGGGCTCAAACAATCTCAAGGTCGTTTGGACCAATCGATCTCAAGATCGTTTAAGATCAAACGGTTTCAAGTCGCATAGCTTCAAACGGTTTGGAAGTCAACTATCCCAAACGGTCAACGCACCCATGCGGTCTTGGTGACCCATGCGGTCTTGAAGGTCAAACCATCCAAACGGTCAACGCCCCCAAACGGTATCAAGACCATTTGGAGGTTGAAGGTTGAAACCGGTTGGAGACTTTTAGGGCTGTTTATACTTAATCGTTTGAAGGTGTAATTGGTCCAATGGTGATCTAATCTAAACCCTAATGGTACCCTAGAACTTTAAGGGACTAAGTGACTAATGAATTGACCCATGAAGGTGATCAATGGTATAATTTACCAAAATTCCCTTGAAGGGTTCAATTGAAGGATACCTTGTTTTAATCAAACCCTAATTACATGATAATGGTGATTTGGCTTATGACAGTCAATGAGGACTTGTCCCAACCTAATCTAGAGTGATTTAATCACCATCTATTAGTAAGAGGAGAGAGAAAGTACCATTTATGGTTGCAATTCAAGTAAAATACCTTCAATGTACATGAATGTGCATGATTAGGGTATGATCCACCTATGTGAGATCATGGAAACCCTAATTATGATAATTGATGAATCTTAATCTAATCTGAGGGCAACAATGATGATGTTTCTCATACATAATGATGTTATGAGTTAAATTCACCATGAAGTGAATAGTAAACCCTAATTCTAGGGTGATAATATGTAATGTGAATAGTAAACCCTAATTGATGGAAATCAGGGAACCTAACTCTTATAAGAGTATGAAGGTACAACTCTTGATATGAATTGTTTACTGTTATCAGTTGAATTAATCATGTAGGTTCTCATATATGATGATGATCATATCCAGGTAAGGATTATGACACCATATTCATTGAAAGCATGTTATTAGCTTTATGAATAGTGACATATTCTGATACCTAGTAAGTGGCATCTTATGAGACTGATAGGATGTGAGAGCCATGAGTATCATCAAGGTCATGCTTATTAGATTACTTGTGAGGAGATGATTGAGAAATGATTGATGTGAGTTAGACTTGTTACATATAGTATTCTACGTTCATAGCTGCTATGCTAATGTTTAAATGTTTGAGAACATGTATGATGTTAAAAGAATACTGAAATGTACCTAACTAATCAAGTATAATCATACCATGTACAGCCCTGATCATAGATCCATCATTGTCAGAAGCTATATGATGGTGAAACAGGTTTTCCTAAGGGAATTCCTGGATCACATACTTTTGAGTATGTGGGGGAATATGGATGTGTAAATCCTTACATCCTAGTATAGGAATTGATGTAGATGTATCTTAATCCATCAACCCTTCACTATATGTTTATGCTGTAATACAATTCTCTCGAGGAAATCCTTATACCGCATCGATGAGAGATAAACAAGAAATCTTTCGATGACGAAGAGAGTACAGAATGCCACTGTGACTCTAATAGCGAAGTACCAGATTACCCTGGTGAGCTATAGTAGCAGAGACACAAGATGTCCAGCATGTTTATCCTCACTCTGACTGAGGAAGATGAGGTCATAAGAATCTGGCTCTTTTGATGACCTAGGTATGATATCGATGCGACTTAACAGTGATCGGTTGGAGTATGAGCGGTATACCTCATCTCCGCAGGGCATAATGATGTTTGTAAAACATAATCAACCGCATAGTATATCTTCTTAGGTTGAACTACGAGATACATGAATGATGTTACACTGCATAGTACATATGTTCTTCACTCTTCATAAATGATGTAGTTCTACTTAATGTCAATCTGTTGTTGATTGCCTTGAAAACTTTTATTGCTTATATTGTTCTTTAATTGCAATTATAAAGCTTCTAGTTGAGAGTCATAACTCTCGCTGGGACAATTATTTAAAATTGTCTCACTCCGTAGATTTCAACTTTTTAGGTGGTCATCGAGGACGAAGGAATCAGCCTACAGATGATCAATACCAACAGCAGCAGCACCAGGAGCAGCAATGAATCTCAGGTGGAGATACTAACTGCTGAGTTGTAGTTAGATAGTCCTATGTCGTCTCTGTACTCTCAGGTCCTTGGAGTTAGTGGTCTGAGATTTTGGTTTTGACTCTTGAGATTTTGTATCATGTTGTGTATAATTACTCAAGAAGTAATTTGATAGAGATGTAAACAGTTTATTTCCTTTCTATGAAAGAAGTTTTATGATTTCAAGATCTTGTTTCAAAAAGTTTTAAATTTTCGGTGATCTTTGTATTCCGCTGCTAATCGAATGCTTCTGCTGAGTTTATATCGTAGTTTTGGAGATCGGAGCCCACAATTAAGTGGTATCAGAGCTCTAGGTTCGCTGAGTCTACAGAGACATAGGACTTAGGATGTCGAGTCTATCCTTAGTATTTCTTCCTTATCTAATAGAATCTTCTACTCCTCAGGAGAAGAAGATATATAAGGATGTCTGAGCCACATGAGGAGTACATGGCAGAGAGTAGTGTTGCTGCACCTCGGGAAGGTGCAAGGAACCCATAAATAGAGCAACCCGTACCTGAGCCACCTAGGGAGCCACCACAGTTTGACCCAGCTGATATGGGTAACCCAGCTGTTCAAACTATGTTCGGGCAGTTTATGACTGCCATGACACACATCACTGATAGGATGCCCATGCCTGCACCTAGGGCACCTGTCCAACCTGAAGGACAAGGTATCGGTAAGACGTTCGAGCGACTTCGTCGTGTCGGAGCTACCGAATACTTTGGGACAGCTGACCCCGCAGATGCTGATCTGTTGTTAACCGAGTTGGAGAAGGCTTTCAGAATCTTAAACATCCCTGAAGCTGAGAAGGTTAGACATGCTGTCTATCTTCTCAAAGGAAGTGGTGGTCACTGCTGGACCATGGAAGAGCAGAAGAGGCCTGGAATAGAGATCTCATGGGAAGACTTTCGTCGGGAATTTGTCCACAGATATTTCCCGAAGACCTTCTTGGACGAGAAGATCTCTCAGTTTGAGAGATTGAGGCAGGGCATGATGAACATTAGCGAGTATGAAGCTAAGTTCATGGAGTTGTTGCGGTTCTGTCCACACATGGCTGCCACAGAAGAAGAAAGGATCAGAAGGTTTGAGAAGGGTTTGAATGTCGACATGACTACTCCCGTGTCTGCCTTAGAGAACCGGGAGAGGTTCGCTACCTTCGTTGAGTCAGTCCGAAGGATAGAGAGATCCGTAGTCGAGAAAAGGCAAACCCAAAAGAGATATCCACAGTTCCAGGGTTCTTCATCTAGGGACTTTAAGAAGCCTAGATTCTCTGCACCTACACCTCCACCACACAGATCTAGTTCTTAGACTCAGTGGTCTCCAAGTAGAGGTAGAGGATGGAGTTTACCACCACAAGAGACTCGCAGTTCAACATCAATGTCATTCACAGGACCACCAAGACCACAACAATTGGAAAGAAGCTGCTACAACTGCGGGAAGGTGGGATACTTGATGAAGGATTGCAGGTCTAGGCCTGTCAGTGTGACACAGCCTCAGAGATAGAATCAATAGGGATCACAGAGAAGACAATCTCAAGGAGCAGCTAGAGGACGTGGACAAGCGTCTCAAGCTGGATCATCAGCACCAACCCCACCTTAGGCGACAGCGAGGTTCTCTGCTATGAACCCACCTGATGCAGTGGTCAATCCACGGGTTGTGGCAGGTCAGATGGAACTTTTATATTCTGATATGTCTAAATCTTGTGTTATGTCTGTTTTGATTGACCCGGGTGCTACTCACTCCTTTATCACTCGAAGAGTGATTCGCAACTGCAACATGACAGTCAGTCATAGGGCAGATAGCTTGTTGCTGGAAACTCCGTTGAGAGGGTCTGCTATTTTGCAAGAGGTACGATTTTCCTACATCCTCTTCTTTTCTAATCATCGCATTCAAGTGGATCTCATACCACTTGATATGCAAGGATTTGATATAATCCTTGGGATGGATACCTTGGAAAGGTATAGGGTTGTCTTGGATTGTGAATCCAAGCAGGTTGTGTTTGCTGATGTAAGCAACACATGGATCTTTCAAGGAGAGGGAAAGATTCTACCCACCTGTCTAGTGTCAGCTATGGTTGCTGATAAGCTGATGAGGCAAGGATGTTATGCATTCTTGGCCCATGTGGTAGATACTACCATAGAGAGTCCCAACCCTGTTGAAGTTACTGTAGTCAGGGAATTCGAAGACGTGTTTCCTGAAGAACTTCCAGGTATACCACCGCCTCGAGAAATTGATTTTGAAATCAATTTAGTCCCAGATACACAACCCATAGCTCAGACACCGTATAGGATGGCGCCTGCCGAAATGGCAAAACTCAAGAAACAGCTTCAAGAGTTACTTAAGAAAGGTTTCATCTGACCGAGTACTTCACCTTGGGGTGCTCCGGTTTTGTTTGTTAAAAAGAAATACGGGTCAATGCGGTTGTGCATTGATTACAGACAACTCAATAAAGTAACAATAAAGAACAAGTACCCTCTGCCGAGGATTGATGATCTTTTTTATCAGTTGCGTGGTGCAACAGTCTTCTCAAAGATAGACTTGAGGTCTGGATATCATCAACTCTGTATTAAGGACAGTGACGTATCCAAGTCTGCTTTTAGGACAAGATATGGTCACTATGAGTTCACAGTTATGACGTTTGGACTAACTAATGCACCAGCTGCATTCATGGAACTCATGAATAAGTCTTCCGACCTTTCCTCGATCAGTGTGTTGTCATTTTCATAGATGACATTCTAATCTATAGTAAAGATGCTCAGCAACATGAACAGCATCTCCGTCAGGCTCTAACTTTGCTAAGAGAACATAAGCTATATGCTAAGTTTAGCAAGTGTGAGTTCTGGTTGCCGGAAGTATCTTTTCTTGGACACGTGATTTCTGCCTCGGGAATTCATGTTGACCCTAAAAAAGTAGAATCTATTCTACAGTGGGAACAACCGAAGACACCGACGGAGATTCGAAGTTTCTTAGGGTTAGCTGGTTACTACCGAAGGTTCATTAAGAACTTTAGTTCTATAGCCTTACCTTTAACCAGGTTAACCCGGAAAGATGTTCCTTTTTCCTGGAGTGATAAGTGTCAATAGTCTTTTCAGCTGTTGAAGGAGAGGTTGACAAGTGCACATGTGCTTGTGCTACCTGAGCAAGGAAAAGGATATGTAGTTTTCTGTGATGCCTCCAAGAATGGACTTGGATGTGTGTTGATGCAAGACAAGCAAGTGATTTCTTTCGCTTCCCGACAGCTTAAGAAACACGAGGAAAATTATCTGACACACGATCTAGAGTTGGCTGTTGTGGTTGATGCCTTAAAGATCTGGAGACATTATCTCTACGGAGAAACATTCCAGATTTTCACAGACCATAAGAATCTGAAGTATATCTTCTCTTAGCATGAGCTTAACATGAGGAAACGTCGCTGGATGGAGTTAATCAAAGACTACAATTGTACAATTGATTACCATCCAGGGAAGGCCAATGTGGTTGCAGATGCCTTGAGTAGGAAATCAGCAACATCAACCATGGATAGGGCACAACTAAACTCTTTAGTATGCTCTAGGAGAGATATGCTTATCTCCTTAAGGCAAGATAATGTGCAGTTGAAGGTGTCATTGTTAGCCGGATTGTTGGATGAGATGCATATAAAACCTACCCTAAGAGAGTAGATAAAGGAGGCACAGCAAGTTGATGCTGCAGTCCAGCAGATTAGATCTGAGTATGGTGATGAGAAATGAGATGGTTTCCATGACTCAGTTGATCAAGTAGCATGTTATCATGGGAGGATGATAGTGCCAGATGTGGATAACTTGAGAAAGTTAGTCCTAGAAGAAGCTCATTCTTCGATGTATGCTATGCATCCAGGGAGCACCAAGATATATCGAAACTTAAAAGATATGTATTGGTGGCCTAGGATGAAGAAGGATGTTGCTGAGTTTGCTCTGAGGTGTCCTGTGTGTCAGCAAGTTAAAGTTGAACACCAGAAGCCTACAGGAACAATGCTACCTTTACCCATACCACAGTGGAAGTGGGATCATGTGACCATGGACTTTGTTGTTGGTTTACCCAGGACAAGCAAAGGACATGATTCCATTTGGGTGATTGTTGATAGGTTGAGAAAGACAGCGCATTTCTTACCTGTCAAAACAACATATTCTGCTGAAAAGTTATCACAGTTGTATGTTCAAGAGATAGTGCGTTTGCACGGAGTTCCTGTCACTATAGTTTCTGACAGAGGTCCCCAGTTTACAAGTCGTTTTTAGGAGAAGTTACACATAGATTTAGGCACCAAGTTAAGGTTTAGTATATCCTTTCATCCACAGACTGATGGATAGTCGGAAAGGACTATACAGACCTTGGAAGACTTGTTGAGAGCATTTGTTCTCCAGTTTACCGAAAGTTGGGATCTAGACCTAAGCTCGATAGAGTTTGCCTATAATAATAGCTATCAACATAGTATTGATATGGCACCTTATGAATCCTTGTATGGTAGACATTGTAGATCACCCTTATGTTGGTATGAGACTGGTGAGCATCAGTTGTTAGGTCCTGATCTTGTGCAGCAAACTACAGAGAAGATCAAAGTTATACAACAACAGCTTAAGACTGCACAGGATAGGCAGAAGTCTTATGCTGACAGACATCGTAGACCCTTAGAGTTCCAGGTTGGAGATAGAGTGTATCTTAAGGTCTCGCCTTGGAAAGGAGTTCTTCGTTTTGGAAGGAAAGGGAAGTTAGCTGCTAGATTTATGGGGCCTTATCTAATCATTGAACGAGTTGGAAAGGTAGCCTGTAGACTAGAGTTACCTCTAGAGTTGCAGAAGTTACACCATGTGTTTCACATTTCTATGCTAAGGAAATGTCACCCTGGTACCGAGTCAGTTCTACAACCTATGGAAGTAGAATTGAATGAAGATATAACTTCTGAGGAGGGACCAGTGTCAATCCTGGATAACAGAATTAAAAAGCTAAAGAAGAAAGACATAAGTCTTGTGAAAGTCCTCTGGAATCACCATGGTGTCGAAGAAGCCACTTGGGAACTAGAGGATGAGATGAGGAGGAAATACCCTACTCTTTTCTCCTAAAAATATGTTTTTTCGATTTCAGGGACGAAATCCTTGTAAGGGGTGGATAATTTGTAACATCCCTGACCTGGGTTATAAACTAACCCTAGATGTTTTGCCTAAATATGTAATGAAATACTTGTGATTACTCCCTGGCATGTAATTAAGTTCCTCAGGAACATATACTTTCAATTTTTCCCTTTTTAAACAAAGTTGTAGTATTGTTTTGTAAATGCAGGGACCTATGTGCAAATTACCCAGTTAAAAGGATTAACTTGCAAATTTCACAGGTTAAAATGTTCCTTTGAGGATGAGACAGCATATGAGTGAATATGATGAGGTATGATGGATTTTCCAAGCTTGGACATCAAGATGCAGCTTGTGGACTGATCCTTGTGCTTAAAAACCCTAATTTTTGAAGTAAAGTGCAATTTACCCAAAATGTGGGGTGCAAATTGTAAATTACACTTTCTAGAATATCTTTTATGACTCTTGACATCATTTAAAGTAAAAATGATGAAAGGGGCGCTTCAATGAATAATCATATGAGAAGAATAATCTTTGTGGTAAAATTCACCTAATATGAGTAAGGAGACCCTTCACATATGTACCTTAGTTTGCATGTTGGTTTTCTTTACCCTTAAATCTTGAGTTTTGATGGGATTTGCATAAGTTATGATGGTTTGGACGTGTCTTAGAAAGAAGGAGGGACTTAGATGAGAAATCTATGTTCTAAAGGTCCTTATGGTGAAAACTAACCTAATCTATATAAGCCTTTTCCTTTGCAAACCAAGTAAACGCACCCTTTCTCTTCTTCATTTCTCATCTTGCTCAACCGACCAAGGCAGAGCTCTGGAGCTCAAGGAGACGACCAACTTGTTATAAGGTGAGAAAAGACCATCTTCTAGCTCGGATTCATGGAGGAAATCCTTGTATAAGGTTGGTTTTATGGTTAACTTACTTAGGTTTCTTGTTCTAGTCGACCATCTGCATCTTTTCTTTGGAAAATCACCTTTGGCCAACCTGTGGATCTCAAGACGCCATTAAAGGCTTGAATCTTGGAAGCTTGGATCTCTAGGAACAACGTTTAATGCGGGTTTTATAACTCTAAACTTCTTGCTTTATTATGCATATCTATCTTCTTACAAGTTATGCTTAGTTCTTCTTCTTCCCCATTCTTCCTTGCACTCTTGCAAGCAAATCCGTGGAGTAACCGACCTGAACAGAGGTTGAAGATGATGGGCGTGAATCCCTAGGCAAATTTATCAAACGACCTTGGACCCTTTTGGTCCAAACGGTAGCAAACCGTTTGAAATCAAATGGTCTCAAACCATTTGATCTCATGCGGTCTTACAAGACCGTTTGGAATCAAACGGTCTCAAGACCATTTGATAGGGTTGACCAAGGGACGACCATTTAAGGGTCTTCTGGTAACATGTTGAATTTAATATCTACAAAGAATCATATCTTAATTCCAAACCAATCACAAGTTGAAGGCACTTCAACCCCCTAAACCCTAATCGGGTTGATTTGCTGATTTCAAGGATGGATCTTGGTGAGTTTTGGGTTGAAGGACCCAAACGGTCTCAAGACAGTTTGGGGGTTCATCCAAATGGTCTCAAGACCGTTTGGTGACAACCCAAGACCGTTGGAGGTCTAGGGTTAAGGTAATTTAATGGTTTGAGGGTCCAATCACAATAGGTTGACGAATTGATAAAAGTGCTGATTTTAGACCCAATTAGGGTTCAACCCTTATCCAATCGACATAGATTTTGATGAAACTTTGGGAAAACAGTCTCAAGACCGTTTGGAGGATGTCCAAATGATCTCAAGACCGTTTGGGCCAAGTTTGGGCCCAATTGGAGGTCAATTGATGGGTTCAACCACAATTTTATTCACATTGTTGAATATTGATGATTATCCGATTGAAAACCCTAATTGAGATGGATTCAACCCTAATTGGCTTTCAATTGAGGGTCAATTTTGTGTCCAATTGATTAAGGTTAATCCTAATTGACTCCATTTACAAGTGGTTCATAAGAATTTGACCAATTGGAGGCTTCAACATAGATAACCATAATCGAATATAACCTTGGAGTCACTTTTGAGGACCAAACGATTTGAGCCCATTTGCACCAAACGGTCTCAAGACCGTTTGGGCTCAAACGATCTCAAGGTCGTTTGGACCAATCGATCTCAAGATCATTTAAGATCATATGGTTTCAAGTCGCATAGCTTCAAACGGTTTGGAAGTCAACTATCCCAAACGGTCAACGCACCCATGCGGTCTTGGTGACCCATGCGGTCTTGAAGGTCAAACCATCCAAATGGTCAACGCCCCCAAACGGTCTCAAGACCGTTTGGAGGTAGAAGGTTGAAACTGTTTGGAGACTTTTAGGGTTGTTTATACTTAATCGTTTGAAGGTGTAATTGGTCCAATGGTGATCTAATCTAAACCCTAATGGTACCCTAGAACTTTAAGGGACTAAGTGACTAATGAATTGACCCATGAAGGTGATCAATGGTATAATTTACCAAAATGCCCTTGAAGGGTTCAATTGAAGGATACCTTGTTTTAATCAAACCCTAATTACATGATAATGGTGATTTGGCTTATGACAGTCAATGAGGACTTGTCCCAACCTAATCTAGAGTGATGTAATCACCATCTATTAGTAAGAGGAGAGAGAAAGTACCATTTATGGTTGCAATTCAAGTAAAATACCTTCAATGTACATGAATGTGCATGATTAGGGTATGATCCACCTGTGTGAGATCATGGAAACCCTAATTATGATAATTGATGAATCTTAATCTAATCTGAGGGCAACAATGATGATGTTTCTCATACATAATGATGTTATGAGTTCAATTCACCATGAAGTGAATAGTAAACCCTAATTCTAGGGTGATAATATGTAACGTGAATAGTAAACCCTAATTGATGGAAATCAGGGAACCTAACTCTTGTAAGAGTATGAAGGTACAACTCTTGATATGAATTGTTTATTGTTATCAGTTGAATTTATCATGCAGGTTCTCATATATGATGATGATCATATCCAGGTAAGGATTATGACACCATATTCATTGAAAGCATGTTATTAGCTTTATGAATAGTGACATATTCTGATACCTAGTAAGTGGCATCTTATAAGACTGATAGGCTGTGAGAGCCATGAGTATCATCAAGTTCATGCTTATTAGATGACTTGTGAGGAGATGATTGAGAAATGATTGATGTGAGTTAGACTTGTTACATATAATATTCTACTTTCATAGCTGCTATGCTAATGGTTAAATGTTTGAGAACATGTATGATGTTAAAAGAATACTGAAATGTACCTAACTAATCAAGTATAATCATACCATGTAGAGCCCTGATCATAGATCCATCATTGTCAGAAGCTATATGATGGTGAAACAGGTTTTCCTAAGGGAATTCCTGGATCACATACTTTTGAGTATGTGGGGGAATATGGATGTGTAAATCCTTACATCCTAGTGTAGGAATTGATGTAGATGTATCTTAATCCATCAACCCTTCACTATATGTTTATGTTGTAATACAATTCTCTCGAGGAAATCCTTATACCGCATCGATGAGAGATAAACAAGAAATCTTTCAATGACGAAGAGAGTACAGAATGCCACTGTGACTCTAATAGCGAAGTACCAGATTACCCTAGTGAGCTATAGTAGCAAAGACACAAGATGTCCTGCATGTTTATCCTCACTCTGACTGAGGAAGATGAGGTCATAAGAATCTGGCTCTTTTGATGACCTAGGTATGATACCGATGCGACTTAACTGTGATCGGTTGGAGTATGAGCGGTATACCTCATCTCCGCAGGGCATAATGATATTTGTAAAACATAATCAACCGCATAGTATATATGCTTAGGTTGAACTATGAGATACATGAATGATGTTACACTGCATAGTACATTTGTTCTTCACTCTTCATAAATGTTGTAGTTCTACTTAATGTCAATCTGTTATTGATTGCCTTGAAAACTTTTATTGCTTATATTGTTCTTTGATTGCAATTATAAAGCTTCTAGTTGAGAGTCATAACTCTCGCTGGGACAATTATTTAAAATTGTCTCACTCCATAGATTTCAACTTTTTAGGTGGTCGTCGAGGACGAAGGAATCAGCCTACAGATGATCAATACCAACAGTAGTAGCACCAGGAGCAGCAGTGAATCTCAGGTGGAGATACTGACTGCTGAGTTGTAGTTAGATAGTCCTATGTTGTCTCTGTACTCTCAGGTCCTTGGAGTTAGTGGTCTGAGATTTTGGTTTTGACTCTTGAGATTGTGTATCATGTTGTGTATAATTACTCGAGAAGTAATTTGACAGAGATATAAACAGTTTATTCGCTATCTATGAAAGAAGTTTTATGATTTCAAGATCTTGTTTCAAAAAGTTTTAAATTTTCGGTGATCTTTGTATTCCGCTGCTAATCGAATGCTTCCGCTGAGTTTATATCATAGTTTTGGACATCGGAGCCCACACTAATGGTCTTTTGTATACCAATGTTTAATAAATTTGGAAATTTATGCCCATTCATCATACCTATGATAGTGTTTGGAATGGATGTCAATTCTTCGAATTTTTAGTAAAGGGGTGATTTCACTCCCTTACACTTGCCTTGTGTAGGAAAAACCCACAGGTGGGAGATAACTCAACTATTGACAACCAGTATCGTTATGAGACACCTAAGAATCCTAGATTTGGGATGTCCAGGATGGATCCTCCCTTTACCACTCCAGTGACTCGAGATACTCCTCTGAATAGAAGTGGACCATCCGTAGGTCCAAAACCCTAGATTACGCTAGTACAGGTGTAGTTCTCTATCCTGAGCAAGAGTTGGCCATGTTTTGAATTTGTTTGCCACAACTATACTATGGAAGATGAACAATCCACCTGTGCTTGAAAAGCCTAAGGAGTATTCCATAATGGAATTCATGAAGATGCAACCACCCTCCTTCAAGGGTGAAGGTGAGATAGAGATGGTCGAAAAAGATGATGATTGGGTGCTAGCCATGGAGAGGACTTTTTATGGTATGGCATTTCCTCCACACTAGAATTTTAGATTTGCTTCATATGTTTTGGATAGACCCACTTGAGTTTGGTGGAACGAGATAGAAATGACTCGTGATATCTCACCATGGCCTGGGAGAAGTTTTTGGTGCTTTTTCATGGGAAGTACATCAACACTATTGCCCTAAAGAAGAAGGAAGCTAAGTTCTATAGTCTAAAGAAAGGTTCATTGACTGTTTCTTCTTATGTGCAAAAGTTCTTGTTGCTTGAGAGATATGCTTTTAGACTTAGTGAAGAACATAGAGATGACCTATATCTGCAAGGACTCAACTACAATCTGGGCCTAGCATGTATCTCACAACTGCCTTTGTCCTTTTAGTAGCTGGTGGATAAAGCTTTGTTTGTGGAGTCTTACCTAGGGTTTCAACCTAGGGAGTTTGACAAGAAGGGGAATCCCTTAGGAGATGAACTGAAAAGGGTCAAGTGTGTTAAGTGTAATGGTTACCATCCTCCAAGAAATTGTTGTCAAGATAGACCTTGACAAGGCACTCTAGTGATATATCATTATTGCAATGAACCTAGACACGTTCGACCTAAGTGCCCCAAGCTTCATAATGGTCCTGTACCGGCTCAACAACAACAACAACCTCAAGTGCCTCATCAGAATAATGGCAATAATAATGGTAGAAGACATGTGGAAAGGCGAGCTGGAAGAGTTTTTGCTTTGGATGGATAGGAAGTCTATGATGATGATCATATGGAAGGTAACCCTTAGTCCCATAGTTAGACTTTAAAGTTATGTTTCCTTTTTTCATGATACCTTAGTAACTATCCTTTGTACCTATAGAGTGGTTTCACTTTTAAGATAAATCTTTTTAAAGTATGGTAAATAGTTGTTGTTATATTTGGATGTTTAGATGTTGGGGAAGAAATCTCTTTTAGGGGTGGTATGTTGTAGAATATCAAAACCTAGAACCTAATCCTATTCCAAGGTTAAGAGTTTAGAGACCCTAGATCCTTGGGTTTAGCCAAAGAAGGATAAAGGTATGTTCATTAGTGGCTTAATTGAAACCCTAAACATGAATAAATCACCCTAACATGTAGACATATAAATAAGGATGATATAATACTTTCATATTAATCATAAGATCAATGAAGGGTACATAATATATGTCACATGAGGTAATAATGTGCACAAAAGGACTAGGTGTCCATAATTGAGAATAATGATACATAATTCAACTAGATATGAAAGTAAATAAACTTATGTTAGATAATGATAGAGTAGATTTGTTCTAGATCATTCCTTAGCCCTTTAAAGTAAGGAAGAGAAAAGGGATGAATAATAATGCTTTGAACATGTTAATGAGATATTGATTTATTTAACATGAGAAAAAGTGGAAATAATGGATAATGGTCTAAAATTAATAAAAGTGTAAGTAATTGGATTAGAATAACTTCAAATTCATTTTCTTTGAGTTCAAGTTCACTTTAATGATAAGTTTCACAAATTTAGGATAATAATAATCACATCTATTTTATTTAGAAAAGAAAAGGTGTTTTTCCTTCAAAATATGAAATACAATACTTAATGACTCCAAAATTGGAAAATAATCAAAGATTTGTAAGCTACACATTAAAATATGCCTTTGCGTAAATTTTCACCCAATTTGGAGAATATTTGCTTAAAAGGTGAAATCAGGAGAGAGAAAGTGTGTAGAACCTTCAAAATATTAAATAAATGTAGAAATAACTTCAACATGTGAAATTAAGGTCAAATTCATATCCAACATACTTAATCTGACTTGTGGGTGAAGTTTCATCAAATTTGGAGAATCTTAAAGTCATTAATGCACGAGGAAAGAGAAAATAGTATTTGATTTATTCAACAAATCAAAAGATTTCAAAATGAAAATCTAATTACATAATCCCAAACTACATCCCTTAATTATACTTTGGGAAACATTTCATCCAATTTGGAGTTTACTTGCACCCTCAAAAGAAGAAAGAGAAAAAGAGAAATTAATGCACCCACACTTTATTCCAATTTGATTAGGAGTGTTATTTAATCTGTCACATAGACAGTATTCTTATTTTTTATTTTTCACACATTTTGGACCATCAGATTGAAGATCAAATGACTCATGCTCATCCTCTACCTCACACCCAAGATGACAAGAAGGTGGTTTATGTGCTTATCTTTGAATCGGGAATTCTCCCTCTATGGTTAACCGTTTCTCAAAAAACAATTGCCAATAGATTCCTGAGCAAGTTTCTCTCAAAACGATCCCTAATATTTTTTTGTGTATTTGGGAAATGCCAAAAACTTGGGTCCCAAGCTTCTCGGTCCTTCTTGGCTTTGCTCGTATACACCCTTCCGCCTATAAATATCGGTACCTAAGTTTTCAGTGGTTCATGCACAATCGTCTCCACGCATCAATTTGATTAGAGCTTTCTCATACAGCCACTGCCACCTAGTTCATCAACCTATCTCTACAATGGATTTCTAGGGTTTTTGGCAGCACTAACACCCCAATTCTTAACGCTGGTGAGTTTGCCGAATCTTGCTCTTCCCTTCTCTGCTCTGATTTTCTCGATTAATCGTGTGATCGAGTTTCACCTAAATCTACCCATACAAGAAGCTTCTCTGCTTGCTATAATGGAGGACGGCTTGAAGGGGATGAATTTCCCATGGTATTTTTTTGACTTTGCCCCTCCGTTTCACTTCGTTCTTTCATTTTTCTCTTAGGGACAATTTGGTCATTTCTCCCTGTCTCGTTGTCTTTTTCATGTTGAGCAGCTTGCTAAGTTGTCTATGGGGCCAGTCGAGTTGGCTAACCTTGATTGGGCCAACTCAACATGCCCACCTACTCCCTCTCTCTCTTCCTCTCTCGATGCATAACACTGACGTGGAATCATCTGATTGGTCAATTTTCAAAAATTTATAAATAATTTTTTATATCTTAGAAAAATGAAATAAAATATTATCCGAGATCAAAAAAATATGAGCTTTCTAATGGTACTAGTTTTGTTACCAAAATCTAATATCACTTATTGATTTTTTTGTGATCGAATTTCATTTCTTTTTTATTTCATTTTCACTTTGTGACCACCTTTTCACCAAGGTTTCTAATCTATTAGTCACTATTTTCACATAAGGGTGAGGTAACACCTCCAACTCTAAAACATGCCATTAAATCTCAACTTAGGTCTTCATTCTCATGCATCGCTCTCATTTTTTAAGAATAATGATGCATCACTATTTTATGGCTCCATCTTGTGTCTTTTTGCATCTTAATCACATCTAAACAAGTTAGATTGCAAGTTAATTCCCTCAATATGCATATTTCTATCAAATGCACTTATGGACATTCTTTGCATGATTTTCATGTACTTGGACCATGCCTTGGATGGATGAGAGAGGAGGAAGGTGTTCTAGGATTCCTCTGCCCATGGAGAGGTCCAAAGAAGGCCCCAAAACTCCCTTAACCTACCCCTAGTGGATAAGAGTCAAACTTAAGCAAAGAAGTCCATGGATCATGAAGTTCAAAGCTCAAAGTTCAAGCAAAGATCCCAACACGGCCATGGTGACACGGAACGACCGTGCTACAAATGAAGAAATCACAGGAAAAATCTCAATTTTGAAGCATCTACAGAAAATCCTTCACCACGGTCGTGCTTCCCAACACGACTCTGCTGCTACCCTCCACCACGATCGTGCTACCAAGTACAACTGTGCTACATATCACTCACCACAGTCATACTACCCAGCATGGTTGTGCTACCTAGCTCCCACCAAGGCCGTGCTACCCAGCACAGCCATGCTACCAGTCTTCCAAGAGCTCAGAATTCTATTGTAACTTTTGTCAATTTCCACCTCGCCCGTTCCCTTCCACCACAGGCGTGCTGACCGCTACCCACCACAGTCGTGCTACATACAACCCTAGAAATAGATTTGCACTACAATTCCTATTCTACCCCCCACTTGACCTAGTGCCTCCCACCACCTATATATACATGGGTGGCAGATAGGGAACGAGGTTAGCCTCCCCTTTAGTTGCCATTACTCCTCTCCACCCACTCTTGATCATTATTGCAATCCCCTTGCATTTATGCTCTCCACCCACCATTTCCACCTCATTTCCACCATAGAAACCTAGTTTTCTAGATTTTTTACCATAATCCACTTCATTTTCATGTCCATCATCCACCTTGGAGGAGGGAGGTCGCCCTACATCAGGTTAGAGGTGAAGGAGAAGGATCTAGTTCGAGCTCCATGGAGTCATATCCCCTTCTTCCCCTTTCTTTTATCTTTTCTTTGATCATATCTAGCTAAGCTCCTAGTGGTGAGTTGTTTGGGGTTAAAATGTGAATTTGATATCATGTTGGGGGGAAATAACTTGTAATTAATAGAATTTCATTCTATGGTGATTGCATTTGCTTCTATCTCATTTCCCATTATCTTGCATGTGGTTTTTGCTTTTAAACATAAATTGCTTGCTTTGTGATGCTTGATGACACTTAGCTTCTAGGAGGAATTGGAATGTACGTAGCAATTTTAGGAATGGATCCAAGGTCCAATTAGTGGATCCCTAGCTAGCCACCTTTATTCCGACATACATATCCCTTCTTCTACAAGTGAGTGTGAGATCTAAGTATCTAGTATAAGTGTGATTAGTGCAATTGCCTAGAGCTTCCTAAAGGCTAGATGGCATGTAACATGAGGTGAAAACCCCTCATCTCTACTCCCATTCCTACCCTTGGTTACCAATTTCCCCAATACCATTTACCCTAGAAACCTAGACTTGACAAGTCCTACTAGAATTACACCTAACCCTAGTTCTCCAACTAGTAGTATAGGGTACATTCTAATATCACTTGCCTTGTTTTTTGGTTTGGTAATCTAGATTGAATTGTGATAATTGCATGCTATGTTGACCTTCCCCCAACTAATATCAAATCACATTCCCAAACAGTCAACCTACCCAATCCATTGCTTGAAACCCACCTTAGTCTTCTTGCTTGTTAATGCTAGTTTAGATTAATTGCCTTTGTTCATTCTAGTCAATTGCTTAGTCATGCTAGTTAGGGTTAACCTAGATTCTCGCTTGCTCTAGTGTTTAGCTTAGTTCTTAGTTGCTAATTGCCTTGCTAGAGTAGTGTAGATCATCTTGCTCTTGTTTAGTTGATTGCTTAATCTAGTTGCTTAGACCTTACTTTCCTAGGATAATCTTGTTTTCGGTAATCTATCTTTCATATTGCCTTTACTTTCCTGCTTGCTTAGTGTACTCAAACCAAACCCCTTTTAAACCCTTCAACCCTAATCTCTGCTTCTAGAACGTAGCGAACACCAACTAAGCTATATTTCCCCCTCTATCCCTGAGGATCGAACTCCTTGCTTGCCTCTCATATATGCTATAACATGACCCCGTGCTCTTGCGGGAGCATGTTTTAGTGTTGTGAGTGAACCTAGTTAGGGGACCTATAAATTCAAAAGATCACACATGCATGCACAAACGCACCACATAACACGTGTCTATCCAATATCTCACACTTATAACAGGATGAAATGAATATATGGTTGCAGTCCAAATACGAATTTCATCCCATTCCAAGGGCAGAAATGGTGTACTCACACATTATTCTTTAAGTTCTAATTTTTTTTTGAGTCACTCTCACCAATGACTCCATACTATGAATACCTTTTTCTCCACACTTTTCTCACTATTTCATGAACTCACATGGGATGTGTTTTTCATCATTTTTTAGTCTATGCACAACTCCTTTTATGATTCTTATTCAAACATCATCACATGACTTTTACATCTCATGTTTCCTTAGCCTTAGTCATTTCCTTAAGATCTCTAGGTTTATGGGTACTTTTGGAGTGATCTCCTCTTGACCCCCAAGGGTCTTATGTATTTATAAAGTGCCTCTCACACTATGAGGGTGGTCAATCTCTTGACCCCATGGGCCTTGGGTTCACATGGATGATGTTCTCTTGATCTCATGGTTTTATGCACTTAGTATATGATCATATACTAAACTCATAAGTCTTGTGTACTTTTAATCATCCTACTTGATCTTAGGGTTGACTTAGGGCTCTACCCTTCCCAACGGTTTTATGGAATGGCATACCTTCATTTCATAATACATTTCTCCAGAGGTTTCTCTGATAATATACAAGCACATCATATCCTTTATAATTATTTCACCTGAATTTCCTTCATCTCTTAGGGAACTCATAATTCACTTTATTTCTCTTCATTGGTCTCATGGAGACCTTCCTATCTGGGCTTGGTCCCACACAATCACTCATTTCCATAGTGACTTTTCCTCAAGTCCCTTAGAGATGGCATACCTGGATCCAAAGAATTATACTCAATATATGTGCTTTCATGCTTCATATACTTAATCTTTCAAGCCTTAAGTGACATTTAAGGTTACCTCAATTCTTAAATTGATTTGTGAATTCACCCTTCTAGGGAAGTTCCTATCCCAAGACAAGACAAAACTAACATTTGATATTAACTGGTAGAAACAAACTTGAATCAAGATTTATATTATCACAAGGGAACATGTCTTTTAGGCACCTTTTCCATTATATTGTCCATGAATTTACTACTTGAGAGTTATATCATTATACAATTTGATTCACTACTCAAGCGTTTGGTCACTATCAAGTACTTTATTTCCAAGATTTGAAGTGTTTAGATACAATGGAACTAATACATCATTTCATTTAATACATGTGCCCAGTACTTTGTGCGCACATAATACAATCCACATTATATAGTAGGACATTAAGAGGTATAGTGTACTTTTCAAAGATAAATATAGTTACCACATATTCCTCATTTCAACTACAACCACATTTAGTATTTATCGTGAGCATGGTCTCATTTTAGTTTCTCACATTAGGTTGCAATCTTTATTAAAGGTTCATCATGAGGTTAGGTAGTTACTTCACATTATCATATTTCATGCATGTGGCTAACCAATTATAGATAAGGAACTGATTAAACTATTTCTAAGTCTTTCATTATGTCATATCCATATATCACCTCTCTAGGTCAGATCAGTCTCTTACATATACATTATATTATGGGGGTGTTAAACCAAATCATATGAGTGGCTCACTGCCCAAGTCTCTAGTAGAGTTTCAAGAATATTGGAGGGGCCCACAGACCATCATTAGACTTAACTACACGCTTGTTTCTCACTCACGCGCAAGAGAGGACAAACTTTCTAACTGGTCACCCATCCTAGTACTACTCTGAGCAGAGCATGCTTAACCACATAGTTCTTTAGTGATGGGCTCCCTAAAAAGGAGTGCACCTTGGTGATATGGGTAGTCCAATCAATCCTTTTAAGATCATTTTATTCGAGGTCTCAAATCCTGGGACATTACATGGTGTTCTTCTTCTGGAAACTACTTCAATGAGAGTGGAAGTTGAATTGGTGACTCAGATGATCTTTGCAAGTTCCATCAGCATACTCCAAGACACAATCTCCAATCTAGGAAAAACTCTATTTGTTTTAGTGACAAAAAATTTATCAATATCATGGGAAGCTTCAAAGTCAAAAATGCCAAAGTCAATGGGAGAGAAAATGATGTGCCAAGTCATGGGATATCATGTTTTATTCATGCATTTTTTCTGTGTCTTATTTTCAATTGTCATCCAATATGGGCATGTGATTCTCCCATGCTCTATATTATAGGGGTTTTTGTAAGTAAAAGTAATATCATATCATATGATATACGGGTCAGGGTATGTAGGACCATATAGAGTCTAGTAAAGTCTGGAAACGAGTCATGTCCACCTTCTCCTATATAAAGGAGATGGATTATCTTGTATCAACATATTGTCAATACACTATAAAGACATCATCCATATAATCTCCCTCCTACAATTTGAATGAAGTGTGTCCAATACTCATGCATATGGGCAGAAAATTATGTTTAGGCCACATTAAGGAAGGTTATATTTGCTCAACATCTTCCATTAATGTTGTTACTGCTTCAACAAAGATTTAATAGTTTATGCCGAAACCATATCTTTTCATAAATACAATGCCCATATGCTATTATGGCCTTCCATGCATGGGACATATGTACACTGATACGAGTAAGGGCTAGTTTGAAGAAAATAATCCCCTTGCCATATTATACTTGTAGGCAAGGTCTAGTACCAGACACATGTCATATGGTGATGGAAATCCACCAGTTCCAGTACAAGTTGACCATTTTTATTGCATTGAGAAATGTAATGATCAAATAACTTAATATGCAAGGAGTGAATGCAAGTAGTGGAAAATTTCTTGTGACTACATCTCATTTTGTTGAAAGAAGAAATGAGTAGGCTACTAATATAGGGATTCATATTCTTAGGAGAACACGTGACTATATACGAGAACTGTAAGGCCCCTAAACTTTCTTAATGAGTTGAATAAGCTTAATTACCATGCTTTAATGCTTACAACCCTAATATAACCTTGTGATATGCTTTGAAATCATGATACAAGCTTAAGTTTTAAATTTGGCCCAATTTGGACATTGGTTGAGCAAATTATGCAATTTTATGCACATTTTGGACTTTTATGCAATTTACCCAATTGAGAGGTTTTCTTTGCAATTTATCACTTTCATTATTTTCCTTGGATATTCTATCATCATTATTGAGCTTTTTGATACATGGGGAACCTATTTAAACCTTGGTTTGAAGGTGTTTTCTCCAGGGGTATTTTAGGGTTTACCCCTTCATGGATGAGCTACCTTTAGTAGCTATCAACTAATGAGTTACTTATTTTGCTTGAAAATTCAAGAAACAATGGATAATCATGTCTCTATGGATGGTGGGGGATCTTCTTGTGTGTGTGGTTGTATATTCTTAATAGTTTAAGGCTATGGACACTTGGAAAGATACTAGAACTTCAACTTTTTCTTTTTCTTTATCTTAAAGTTTCATATACTTATTCCTAAGCACCAAACGATCCATTTGCTCTCCACCACCTCCCTCCTTCTTCCAACCTCGTTATCCCTCTGTGATTCTATGAATTTTCCTATCCAAGGAAGAAGAAAGTGGGGACCTTCATGGAAAAGGGATCTAGGGTTGCAATTGACTTCCTTTTTGGGTTTAAAAAGCTTGCGTCTAGTAATATTGACCTAAAATAGTAATAATCTCATTCTTTCCTCCGTTTATTTCTTTGTTATCCTTCCTCCAACCTTTCTCTGGGTCTGAACCTTTCTGTTCCATGGTGAAAATTGCTCTAAATCTCTAAAACCCTACCTTTCTTGCTCCTTATGCTTAGGGTTTGCTCATTTGATGAAGAAAGGTGCTAGATAGACGAGTTTACAAATTATGATTGGATTTCCTACCCTACCTTCTCGAGTTTTATTCTGTTTGGGATTTCATCTTCTCATTAGAGGAAAGTTTTATAATATTCTCCACGTTTATTGCTTACCATAAGCTTGCTAACTCATGTTCTTTCTTGAAAATGATGATCCATTCACTAAAAAGCTATGCTTGACTTGGATTTCGATTTTTATAATGTTCCCTGTTCTGATTTCAGTTCTAGATGAACCTATGATCATGTGTACATTATTCCTAAGGTATAATATGACTTGGATCAGGTTGTTTTGACAACCTATGGTGCTAAGCACCTATCAACCAATGGTCAATTTTAGGGTTTTAAGCTGATTTCTTTTATAAACCCATGACCTGATGATGGTACCACTACAACAACCCTATAGTGTTGTCTTCATGACAACTGATGGTCGATATCAAAGGTGTCAGATGATGGTGACAACCTATGGTCACCCCCTTAGGTCAAGTTTTGGATCAATTAGAAGTTTAATGATCAACCATTAAGTACCCTAATAATGTTATCTATCAATGATGACATTAGCTTAATATTTGATGTTGATTAATGAATATAGTGTTCATCTAACAACTTATGGTGACTTAATGGTCACTAATGATGGTGTATCAGATCTCCAAAATCTATGGTGAGTTAATCATATAGTTGTAGCATCAACTAATTCTTAGACCAATGGTTTCTTGGGTCACTTGATGCAATGGTCGAACCTATACTGTAATTGATGGTTTTAACATATGAACTTGACCCAATGTTCAAGATCTAATGTTTATTCCTCCAATAATGTGGAATGATGGATAATATAATATGTTGGTCCTAATAATGTGATTTAGATGGTTTCCTTTATATGATCAACTTAAGGAGCTTACTTGTTGACAATGGATGGCTTGTTTTAACTGAATAGTCGATTGTGGGTTTTACCCTACTCTCAATGGAACTTTTTGTGTTGTTAATAAAGGGATGTCTAGGGTTAGATGGTGACTCTTTCTAGATCAAAAATCAAGGAGTTCATAGGTGGTTTATCCAAGGTGTTTACTTATGTAAACAACCAATGGTGTTACCTTTTAAACATCCAATGATTCTGGGTGACATGGTGGTATGGTGATATTGGTTGAATGACGATGGAACAAATGGAGGGTTACCCTTAATAAGGTAGTCTTACCTATTCACTCATATTAATATAAGGGATTATAATCATATTGTGTTGATATGTAACCCTAATGAGGTATAACTTGTTATACCTAGCTTTAATATAACTAAATGACGGTAATTGGGTATGAATAGTCCTTGAATGACTGATACAATCATGGAATACTCTGTTACTGTTGTTGAAATCCTAGTATTCTATAACCCCAAAGTTACATCTTGATTTATGTGTGGGTTCATACTTGAGAATAGTGAGGAATGTGATGGTGATGCTTCACCTTATGCATCCATGATCCAATGGGGATGACGTGAGTTAGGGTTTGGGTATAAGTGCTAATTAGTAACATTGATATAATTTATCATGTTGAACCTAACTCTAATGTGAATAGATAAGGATGAGTATTCATGTTTAAAATTCTTATATGATGGAATGATGGCGGAATAATCTCCTTAATATGATCATAACATTAATATGTTAATCGGTGGTTATCATAGCCACATGGTTGATACTTTCTTATGCTAAACATGTGCATTATGAATATGATGAGGGTTAATCATATCTTGATTCCTTGCATGTTGATGTAATAAAGGAATGTTCTTAACATTAATATAACCCTGCTATGATTGTTTATGAATATATCCTAGCTCATTAATGCAATATTGTGTTGATCCAGTGTATTATATGTAAGTGATGTTGTTGATCCTTGTTATAAGGCATGCAAAGATAATGATGATCTTGTAGGGAATAGTATGATGGTCTTAATGACCTTTGGGCATGGTTGAGCCCTAAATGAGGTGTAATCCTCTTGTGTTGATAAGGGTTGATAGCCTATGATACTGTGAAAAGGATTTATATCATGCGATAGTGTGATGGTATTAATGACCTTTGGGCATGGTTGATCTCTGAATGAGGTGTAATCCTCTTATGTGGATAAGGGTTGATACCCTGTGATATTGTGAAAAATATTATTATCTTGTGATAGTATGATGACTGGTGTGGTCTCATGAATGGCAAGTGAATAGTACCATGTGATGATGAGATGAGAAATTATGTTTCACACATTTTATATCTTTTAAAAGTTGTGATATTTATATGCTTGCTAGAAGTGAATTAGGGTTTGTATGTCCACTTATTTGATGCATCCTTAATTCACCCAATTGGCATAACTAATCAAGTGAAACCCTAATCATGTAGTACCATGTGACATAGATCCATCTGAGTGTTAGAATTTGCCATATGGTGAAATGAGTATTCCTACGGGAAATTCGGAGTGCATACTATTGAGTATGTGGGGGTGGAAAGTTGAGGATATATCCTTATCCATCCACAATGCAGATTGTGTAGGTTGGCTATGGTCATGCCTCATACTTCTGATGTGACTAAGAATGGCTATAGTCGTATCTCGGTGATTATATATGTGACAAGATTGGAGGACAACTGCGGTTGTACCTCGGATGGTAGGGTATGCGTACCCACCTACTTTCATTAGTGTCGTGCCTTGTACCAAGGACGGACTAGGTTGTTAGCAGCTTGAGCTTATGTGTCGCGGTGACGTACCCGTACTAACCTAGGGTGGATAAGATCTTAGGAGTTCGGCTCTTCCTAGATCTTGTATGGCACTGATTTCAACTTAGTAGTGGTCAGTTAGGTTTTGAGTGGTATCCTCAAATTCCTCAGGGCATAATAAAAGATCTAATACAACTGTATCACATATCTGTTTAGGGTTATACACAATGCTTCACATTGGATAATGATCCTTGTTTGTTCTCTTTAGATAAATATGATGCTTAGTGCAATTAAGAGATAGTAATTATACTTATGTTGTGGATATGCATAAGATTGTAAATGTGTACATATAGTAGTCATGCTTATGTTGATATCTATACTACTACTGCTGATTATAATTAGGATGCTAGCTATATCATGTTGTTAGTTATGTTTAGCATGCTAGCCATGCCTCTATAATTAGAAATGACTATACTGCTAATCATGCTTATGCAAATACTCGTGCTTATGTTGATAGCTTTGCTTATGATATTGATCTGTTCAAACTGTTAGACATGCTAATGTTGTTAGATTTGCTTATGATGCTAGACTTATTAATGTTAATAGAGATAATATGCTACTAGACTTTCTTATGCTAGTTATGCATTTTCTATTGAATCTCTTATGTGGTTAATAATGAAAATGATGATAGTCAGCTTGATGATGATAATTGTTATTAGCCCCTTTATGTATTTTGTTAATCATCACTGTTGTTGAGCCTATTTGTTATATATGATTAAACTATTTAAACTGTCTCATTACCTAAAATGTTGTAATCAATAAGCATCGTTGCAGGTTATATATCTTGTTGGGACATGGGTCCCACCCTTGTGGTTCGCCACATTTTTTTAGGTAATCAGAAGTGATGAAAAAAAACATGTGGCAGCAAAGAGGAGCTATAGGAATGAATCTTTGAGAAAGTTAATTAGATGTCTAGTGTGTCCTAGAGTCATCCATGTACTCTCAGGTTTGGGCGAGAAAAAGTTTGTATATGGTGTTTCAAACGAATCAGACTTTTATTAGCATATTAATGCTTTTTTGTGTGACATATACGAATATTGTTCTCCTGTGTATATATGTGGTGGCTAAGATGATAGAACAATTTGTATCAAATTCTTGGCATAGTATGGATATAAGAAAAGTTTTTGGGCTATTATGCAAATGTTTCTGAGTAGGTGCTGACATTGAAATCGGTTTTAATTTACCCATATTTTTGGGTATGTGATTAATTAGTGATTGATTTTGTTTTATGTTTTGAGTAATCTCGTTTAATGTAATGGGTTCTCACAAGTTGGTATCAGAGCTTTAGGTTCACTAAGTCTATAGGGATACTAGAACTTAGGACTAGGATAATGTCAAAATTAGGAATATAACATAAAAATATGGTGCATATTGCCTAATCTCAGTATATGGGTGCCTTGGCCAGGTATTCAATTATTGAAGAAAAGGTAAGTATGGAACTATTAGATTGTTATCTTTCTGATTACTCTGATCAAGTAGTCATTTTGAGACAATCTAAAGAGCATAATGAATAAGAAATCATGGTATGAATATCTCAATCCTACCTTAAAGAAGATGAGAATTGCAGCATAATCTATCAAAACTTGAATGTTTGGTAACTATAAGAGAAATATACAACACCATGAAATCTAAATCTGAATACAAATTAGAGAAAGAGGAGTTCTTAAAGATGTGATTCAAGAATAGAATAAAGTAAAAGACAGATAAGTCTATGCTTATAAAGTAATTCAAGGTATGAAATCCACATAAGATGGAGAGAACTCCAATGATAAGTATAAAATGAGAAAATAAATGGGAACAATGACAAAGGAATAAGGTGGAATCTGAGTTAATCTCATACCAACCTATGTGTGTAAGAAAGTGTTAATGTAAAATAAGCATGGTGTGTGAAAGAAATTAAGGCATATGACCCATGTTTAATGAAGAAAATGTGGAATATGATGATTTACCTATTGATAAGTGGCTGAAAAATATAATAAAATAAGAGAAAATACCCAAGTGTGATAAATAGTCATCAAGGAAGGAGTAATGAGATATGTTAATCATGATGATTCCTGTGCTAATGGCAAGGAACCCAAAATCAAAAGGGTAAAATGATACATAAGAAGTTGTAACTTGTATAATGAAAATATAATTGGTTACCTTTTTTATAGTGACCCTTGAACAATGTTACTATGATGTGGGAAGTGTGTTTCCATTTGTGTCTTTCCTTTCTAGGGCACAGGTTTCAAGTGGATCATTTCCACTTGGTATGTGTGGATTTATTGTAAACATGAAGGTGGATAGCTTATTATAGCATAAAGTTGTTTGGACTATGGTTCAAAGATCATAAATTTTGTGATGATTTTGCTTTTGATCCTTCCAACAATTAGGAAGACTCCTCTTATATGTCTTGATATTTGTTATGTTGGTAAAATTGGATGAGATAATGATGTGAGTTCCGTATAGCACATGAGGTGGATACCAAGTTAATGAATCCAAGTATCCAAGATGTATCAACTGTATGAGAAATATGTGAAGGTTGGAGATGTTTACTAAATGAACATTCCAAGTATTCCTCTTCCATAGAGAGAGAGAGAGAGAGCTGATGATGACCCTATAAATGTTGTTTGGAAGGAAAAACAAAAGTGATTCTATAATGTTGTGTATGATTCAATGATAGCTGGGAAAGACCAATATCAAGGATAGATGGTTGTTGGTCAATAGATATGTGATATTGTGTTCCTTTAAGGTAAACCTTTGATCAAATATCAATGCATAAGAGTTAGATTGGATGATATAATTCACATGACCATGATGAGTTTAGAGTTATGTCCTTTAGACTAACCAATGTACAAATAGAATTTATGAATAGGAGAAACAGAGTGTTCCAATCATGTCATACAAGTTATATCAAGCTTTGAATGATGACATGTCAAAGTATTTCAAATATGGTCAAAAATATGATCAATATTTCTTCAAAAATCTTAGGGTTTCCGAAATAGCAATAACTATGAGACAAGTTGAACAAGAGTGAGATGGGGTTGATCAAATTTATTTATGGGATCATGATATGTCTTCTAAGTAGGTTGTGTAAATCCTAGTAAGGTGAATATAGTGTTTTTGTTTCACCCCTAACAAGGTTTATTAGGAATGATGTTTCCTTGTATGGAATGACAGGTTCTAGCATCAGCATTTCTTTTGATGTTGAAAAAGAACTAACAAGAGTTCTAGTGTCAGTGTATTAAAAAAAAGATGGATACATTGCCTTTTTTATGCTTCAAGGAATGGTGTGGAACACATGCCATGATTTGTAAAAAGCTAGTAAGTATGACTTTTGAGTAATGTGTTGATAAAATAGGTACAATTTTAGGATGATACCTAAAATTTAAAGTTGAATATTACTACTAGAGTTGTACAGATGACACAACAAGTTTCTACATTCCATATCGAGAATGTCTTCTTAGGCGGGGGGTTTTGTTCTGACCCAATATGAGATATGTATGAATAATGTGACATCACCATGATATGTAAGTAACCATGCAAAGGTAATAGGATGAGGTGGAAAGGAAGTACCCATCTTTGTTTCCCTTAAATTTTGGGGGCAAAACCCATGTTAGGGGTTTATAGTTGTAAGGCCCCTAAACTTGCTTAATGAGTTCAATAAGCTTAATTACCATAATTGAATGCTTATAACCCTAATATAACCTTGTGATATTCTTTGAAATCATAAGACAAGATTAAGTTTCAAATTTGGTCCAATTTGGATACTGGTTGAGCAAGTTATTTAATTTTATGCACACTTTGGACTTCTCTACAATTTACCTGATTGAGAGGTTTTCTTTGCAATTTTTCACTTGAATTATGTTCCTTGGATATTATATCATAATTTTTGAGCTTTTTTATACACAGTGCACCTATTTAAACCTTGGTTTGAAGGTGTTTTCGCCAAGGGTATTTTAAGGTTTACCCCTTCATGGATGAGCTACCTTTAGTAGCTATCAACTAATGAGTTATTTGTTTTTCTTAGAAATTCAAGAAATGAAGGATAAGAATATTTTTATGTATGGTGAGGGATCTGCTTGTGTGTTTTCTTGTATATTCTTAATAGTTTAAGGTTATGCGCACTTGGAAAGATACTAGAACTTCAACTTTTTCCTTTTCTTTATCTTAAAGTTTCATATACTTATCCCTAAGCACTAAAACGAGCCATTTTCTCTCCACCACCACCCTCCTTCCAACCTCATTCTCCCTCTGTGCATCTGTGAATTTTCCTATCCAAGGAAGAAGAAAGTGGGGACCTTATTGGAAAAAGGATCTAGGGTTGCAATTGACTTCCTTTTTGGGTTTAAAAAGCGTCCTTCTAGTGATCTTGACCTAAAAGAGTAAGAATCCCCTTCCTTCCTCCGTTTATTTCTTTGTTATTCTTCCTCTTACCTTTCTCCAGGTCGTAACCTTGTTGTTCCATGGTATAGTTGCTCTAAAGCTCTAAAACCCTACCTTTCTTGCTCCTTATGCTTAGGGTTTTCTCATTTGATGAAGAAAGGTGCTAGATGGACGAGTTTACAACTTATGATTGCATTTCCTACCCTACCTGCTCGATTTTATTCTTTTGGGATTTCATCTTCTCATTAGAGTCAAGTTTTATAACTTTCTCCATGTTTATTGCTTACCATAAGCTTGCTAGCTCATGTTCTTGCTTGAAAATGATGATCCATGCACTAAAAAGCTATGCTTGACTTGGATTTCGGTTTTTATAATGTTCCCTATTCTGATTTCAGTTCTAGATGAACCTGTGATCATGTGTACATTATTACTAAGGTATAATATGACTTGGATCAGGTTGGTTTGACAACATATGGTACTAAGCACCTATCAACCAATGGTCAATTTTAGGGTTTTAAGTTGATTTCTTTTATAAACCCATGACCCGATGATGGTACCATTGCAGCAACCCTATGGTGTTGTCTTCATGAAAACTTATGCTCAAGATCAAAGGTTTCATATGATGGTGACAACCTATGGCCACCCCCTTAGGTCAGGTTTTGGATCAATTAGAACTTTAATGATCAACCATTAAGTACCCTAGTAATGTTATCAATCAATGATGACATTAACTTAATATTTATGTTGATTAATGAATATAGTGTTCATCTAACAACCTATGGTGACTTAATGGTCACTAATGATGGTGTATCAGATCTCCAAAATCTATGTTGAGTTAATCATATAGTTGTAGCATCAATTAAGCCTTAGACCAATGGTTTCTTGGGTCACTTGATGCAATGGTCGAACCTATATTGTAATTGATGGTTTTAAGATATGAACTTGACCCAATGGTCAAGATATAATGTTTATTCCTCCAATAAAGTGGAATTATGGATAATGCAATATGTTGGTCCTAATATTGTGGTTTAGATGGTTTCCTTTATATGATCGACTTAAGGAGCTTACTTGTTGACAATGGATGGCTTGTTTTAACTGAACAGTTGATTGTGGATTTTATCCTACTATCAATGGAACTCTTTGTGTTGTTAATCAAGGGATGTATAGGGTTATATGGTGACTCTTTCTAGAGCACAAATCAAGGACTTCATAGGTGGTTTATCCAAGGTGTTTACTTATGTAAACAACCAATGGTGTTACCTTTTAAACATCCAATGATTCTGGGTGACATTGTGGTATGGTGATAATGGTTGAATGATGATGGAACAAATGGAGGGTTACCCTTAATAAGGTATTCTTACCTATTCACGCATATTCATAGAAGGGATGATAATCATATTGTGTTGATATGTAACCCTAATGAGGTATAACTTGTTATACCTAGCTTTAATATAACTAAATGATGGTAATTGGGTATGAATAGTCCTTGAATGACTAGTATAATCATGGAATACTTTGATATTGTTGTTGAAACCCTAGTATTCTATAACTCGATAGTTACATCTTGATTTATGTGTGGGTTCATACTTGAGAATAGTATGGAATGTGATGGTGATGCTTCACCTTATGCATTCATGATCCAATGGGGATGACGTGAGTTAGGGTTTGGGTATAAGTGTTGATTAGTAACATTGATATAATTTATCATGTTGAACCTAACTCTAATGAAAATAGATAAAGATGAGTATTCATGTTTAACATTCTTATATGATGGAATGATGGTGGAATAATCTCCTTAATATGATCATAACCTTAATATGTTAATTGGTGGTTATCATAGATGCATGGTTGATACTTTCTTATGCTAAAAAGGTGCATTATGAGTATGATGAGGGTTAATCATATCTAGATTCCTTGCATGTTGATGTAATAAAGGAATGTTCTTAATGTTAATATAACCCTGCTATGATTGTTTATGAATATCTCCTAGCTCATTAATGCAATATTGTGTTGATCTAGTGTATTATATGTAAGTGATGTTGTTGAGCCTTGTTATAAGGCATGCAAAGATAATGATGATCTTGCAGGGAATGGTATGATGGTCTTAATGACCTTTGGGCATGGTTGAGCCCTCAATGAGGTGTAATCCTCTTGTGTTGATAAGGGTTAATACCCTATGATATTGTGAAAAGGATTTATATCAACTGATAGTAGGATGGTCTTAATGACCTTTGGGCATGGTTGAGCCCTGAATGAGGTGTAATCCTCTTATGTTGATAAGGGTTGATACCCTGTGATATTGTGAAAAAGATTATTATCTTGTGATAGTATGATGACTAGTGTGGTCTCATGAATGGAAAGTGAATAGTACCATGTGATGATGAGATGAGAAATTATTTTTCACACGTTTTATATCTTTTAAAAGTTGTGATATTTATATTCTTGCAAGAAGTGAATTAGGGTTTGTATGTCCACTTGTTTGATGCAACCTTAATTCACCCAATTGGCATAACTAATCAAGTGAAACTCTAATCATGTAGTGCCATGTGCCATAGATCCATCTAAGTGTTAGAATTTTCCAAATGGTGAAATGAGTATTCCTAAGGGAAACTCAGAGCGCATACTATTGAGTATGTGGGGGTGGTAAGTTGAGGATATATCCTTGTCATCCACAATGCAGATTGTGGAGGTTGGCTATGGTCATGCCTCATACATATGATGTGATTGAGAACGGTTGTGGTCGTGTCTTGGTGATTATATATGTGACAAGATTGGAGGACAACTGTGGCTGTACATCGGATGGTAGGGTATGCGTACCCACCTCCTTTCACTAGTGTCGTGACATGTATCAAGGACAGACTAGGCTGTTAGCAGCTTGACCTTATGTGTCGTTGTAGCAGACCCGTACTGATTGGGGGCGGAGAAGATCTTAGGAGTCCAACTCTTCCTAGATCTTGTATGGCATTGATTTTGACTTAGCAGTGGTATCCTCAAATTCCTCAGGGCATAATAAAAGATGTAATACAGTCGTATAGCATATATGTTTAGGTTTATACACGACACTTCACATTGGATGATAACCCTTGTTTGTTCTCTTTACATAAAGATGATGTTGAATGCAATTAAGAGATAGTAATTATATTTGGGTTGTGGATATGCATAAGATTGTAATTGTGTACATACATTAGTCATGCTTATGTTGATATCTATACTTCTACTCCTGATTATAATTAGGATGCTAGCTATATCATTTTTTATTATGTTTAGCATGCTAGCCATGCCTCTATAATTAGAAATGCCTATACTGCTAATCATGCTTATGCAAATACTCATGTTTATGTTGATAGATCTGCTTATGATATTGATATGTTCAAACTATTAGACATGCTAATGTTGTCAGATATGCTTCTGATGCTAGACTTATTCATGTTAATAGATATAATATGCTACTAGACTTACTTATGCTAGTTATGCATATGATATTGAATCTCTTATACTGTTAATAAGGAAAATGATGATAGTCAGCTTGATGATGATAATTGTTATCAGCTCCTTTATGTATTTTGTTAATCATCAGTGTTTTTGAGCCTATTTGTTATATATGATTAAACTGCTTAAACTATCTCATTACCTAAAATGTTGTAATCAATAAGCATTGTCGGAGGTTATATCTCTTGATGGGACATGGGTCCCACCCTTGTGGTTTGCCATATTTTTTAGGTAATCAGAAGTGACAAAAACAAACATGCGGTAGCAAAAAGGAGCTATAGTAAAGAATCTTTGAGAAAGTTGATTAGATGTCTAGTGTGTCCTAGAGTCATCCATGTACTCTCAGGTCCGGGTGAGAAAAAGTTTTGTATATGGTGTTTCAAACAAATCGGACTTTTGTTAGCATATTAATGCTTGTTTATGTGGCTTTTACGAATATTGTTCTCCTGTGTATATATGTGGTGGTTAAAATGATAGAACAATTTGTATCAAATTCTTGGCATAGTATGGATATAATAAAGATGTTGGGCTCTTATGCAAATGTTTCTGAGTGGGTGCTGACGTTGAAATCAGTTTTAATTTACCCATATTTTTTGGTATGTGATTAATTAGTGATAGATTATGTTTTATGTTTTGAGTAATCTCATTTAGTGTAACGGGTTCTCACAAGAACGAATTCACCTCCCATTAGATAGCAAATCAATCCGCATCTTAGACAGGTCCCCGTCTCTATGAGAGATGAGGGATTGAGGTGGATCCCTCCAAGGCAAAAGAAATTATGGAGATGCCTCCCCAAAAGAACCAAAAGGAGCTCAGAGGATTGATGGAGACAGTTTATTTGTCGCTTCATCGCTCAACACGCCGAGCGATGCAAGCCCTTTTCCCGCTTCTCTAAGGCTGGGTTTCATTGGGATGCCAAGTGCCAACTTGCATTCGATGAGATTAAGCACTACCTCCTTACATTGTCTGTCCTAACCGTGCCAGTATTGGGACGCCCCTTGCTTCTGCACCTCTCCATCTTCGAAGACTCCCCTGGGGTTATTCTAGCACAACATGACGACCAGAAGTGTGATGTCCCCAGATTTTCTAAAACTTAATCTGATGTGTGACGTCCAAATTGAAACCCTCACCTCAGCAAGAATCCCAATTTAAACACCACACACTGGGCTAAGAAGAAGAAAATCATAGGAGGTCAGAAGGAAACAACCAGTAGCACATGCACATGAACAATAATAAAACCATACAACACATGTTCACCATTCAACATATAATTACAACATGAATTGTTACAACATTTGATATTACATATTAAACATCAAACTATACATATACATGTACTACCACTAAACTACAGGAACTTAAGACAACAGGTCCACCTTTACATCATCTTGCTACACAACTCTCAACTATCTTGGATCTTCAAGAGCATAACCACAACCTAAACAAAAGATTACATGTGATACACATCAGCACAATAGTCAAGAATATTGTACTGAGTACACCTACGTGTCTTTTATATACCTCTCATCATATATTGGCAATAAGATAAAACTAATACTTGGCAATAACAAAAGAAATATAACAAAAGTCATATACTTGAACAAAGATGTTTATTAATAAAAGAGAACCCATGTTTTAGCATGACTTTCCATTATATGTAAAGTTGATAAACCACATGCACTATTCTACCAAAGAGATTTAGTGCTCACATGTACTATTCTTCTAAAGAGATTTAGTACTTTCATAATGCACTATTCTATCAAAGAGATTTAGTGCTCACATGTACTATTCTTTCAAAGAGATTTAGTACTTTCATAAATGCACTATTCTATCAAAGAGATTTAGTGCTTTCATATAATGGTCAAATATCTTATGTTTCATGTGTTCATAGCCAT